>CM076965.1:35787622-36027622 GCA_039105355.1 Benthosema pterotum | reverse complement strand
GGGCCACCGAACATCAGAGAGAAAGTGAAAGAAGACAAATAAAATAAAATATTACAGAAAGAGTGACAAAATTTAGAAGCAAACACTAAAACCTGGAAACTCGCAAGTAAATCTGCAATCTTCTGCACTGCAGGTTTACCCAGGGCTGTGTGCTATAGGGTTGAAGCTATCTGGATGCAAAGACGCAGCTAAGGCCCCTATGGGCAGAATGAAAACAGTGTTTTTGTTTTGTTTTTTGATTGGCTGGCAGACAGACAGACAGACAGACAGACAGACAGACAGACAGACAGACAGACAGACAGACAGACAGACAGACAGACAGACAGACAGACAGACTACCACCACCACTATAGGCCAAAATAAAAAAATATAACAAATGACTAGTCACTAGTGCATTAACAACAAAATTCACTTAGAGGGCACAATGAAGTTAATGGTTTGAACTGTTGGTGAGGGATCATTAAACTCATACTTCATTGACCGGCCTCCCCATAGGTTTGTACTTGCTTCCAATATAGACTACAGCACGTACAGGCTATACACTCGCATGTGGTCAGTCAAAGTGATTCGCAGATGGTACATGCTTTTATTTTCAAAAATGTATGTGTGGCATACTGCGTATAACAGCAGACTACACGACTGTTGATCCCTTCCTTTTCTCCTACGCAAAATCATTTAACCAAAAAAGATGATCTACAAGCTCACAATGCATCACCTTCACATTGCTGTGAACTTAGATCTATAGATCTATCCTAAACAATGGAGTCGTCTTATATGCAGGGGCTATACTCTTTGACATTCAATGTTCTTTTTTCTGTAAATGGGTCTTGAAAAATGGGGGTCGTCTTATAACCGAGTCGTCTTATATTCGGGACAATACGGGATCTATTAGATCTAATAGATCTCGTAGATCTATTATTCTTATGGACTGTTCATGTGTCATGACGTGCCCACTGCCCAGTGCCCTCCCAGAATAGCTGGATGCTAGGTTTGGGTTCATGTCATTAAAGGACCCTCACTGCCTCAGGATATATGCTATTATGGAAACAAGTACTTTTGGTCTTAATACTTCATAACCTTTTTCTGGAGGAAGTAGGGCAGAAGGTGCCTTGGCTGGATCAGAAGGGTCCCAGATTATTTTAAGACCCATCCTTACAATGTGAGTGTATACCAATGCCTATGCCTTAAAGTTATTAATCTCTTTCCATACGACTTTTTCTGCTTTTATTGAGTTAAGAGTGACAGGAAACAGGAGACAGTGGTAGACATGCAGCAAATGTCACCATGAATGAGACTCGAAGACTCAACACGCTGTCAGGCCAGATCTTACATATGGCATGTGCCAGCGTGCGCCATTCATACTACATCTTGATAGAGAATATAATCTCTGCCTTTGACAATAAAAGTCTCCATTGTGAATGGGTTTCTTTGAGTTGTCAAAGAAAGAACAATCACTGATGGGGTTTAGTAACATTGAATCAAATGAACCACCAACGTGTTGAGAACACTGACGACATTGCAAAAAAGATTCAGTACCACAGTTAATAGTTTTGGCGATTTATGCGGCCTTGTTCACAAAGTGCACTGCTGTAACTTGCAATCAATTACTAGATTGTACGGGAAGACAGTTGTGATTGTTGTTCGGAATTTATTTGTAGCCTCGGATATTGCAGCTTATTGCAGGTTTAAAAGATGTATCTTTCTGTGCGCTACATTATAGTAAAATGATAAGCCCAGCTAGTGGCCTGGGAAGCCAGGAAATTACTCCAGTATGTCAAAGGGACTTATTGGTGGCATTGGGTGCCATTCGTTATAGTGTTTGGTATGATTTGAACCTTGGTGTCGACAGTCCCAGCCAGGGAAGGCAAATATTGTGGTTTTGGTAAAAAATAAATGATATTTGACTTGGTGAATCTAATATCACTGGTAGATCTGGAACTGAAGGAGATTTGACATCCATAATTAATGCAGTCCTACCATGCACATCCAAAAAGAGGTTTATGTGCTTTGGTCAAACATCTGGCGTGACATTTGATTTAGTTGCCATTTGGGGTATTTATCCTTTCAGAATGGTAATCTAGTTTTTGGACTCTGTACAGTATGTACAGTATTCAAAAGAATATTATTTTTATGCTGCAAAAACAAGAAAAAAGTTATCAAGCCTCTCCTAGGTTTTTTTTTTTCAGAAAAGGTCAGGCTTTAAAACTCCACAGTCAAAGGGTCTAAATGGCCTACTAAATGGGTTAATATCTCCCAGCTCTGACTGGTAGATCTGTAATTGAAAGCGCTTTGACCTCCATAATTAATACACAGACCTACAGTGAACATCCCAAATGACCATAGCCAATTATGATAAGGGCAACTGCTGATAACCGGTCCAATCTACTGCAGGGGAATGCTGGTTGTCAGATCAGCTCATCTGGCCTGTGGGATGGTTGCAGTGAGAAGACAGGAAGCTGCCACAGAGGTCAGTCAGAACGCACACAACCCTGAGCGCAAGTAGTGATGGTCAGCCTATGGTTCAGAACAGGGACGGATCTAGGCATGGGCATGGAAGCCCAGCCCAGTCATCATTCATCATTGAAAACAGAAAACTCTCTGAGTCAGACCTTGAGCTTTATGCATGCTGCGTGTCTGTTGCAACTTCAACAACAACTGATGTTATTTTTGATGCTTTACTTGACTAATAAAAGTCCTGTAACCGAAAATGGTATGGGTGCGGCTTCATCGCGCGGGCGATGAAGCCACACCCATACCATTTTCTCTTGCCCCTCCAACATGTTATCTTGCCCCCCCCCCCCCCCCCAAATGGGACATGTTACATCCGCCCCTGTTTCAGAACACACACAACTCTGGGGTTAGATAGTGATGGTCAGCCTATGGTTCAAAACACACACAACTCTGGGTCTATGTTGGCCATCAGTCTATGGCAGGGGTTTTCAACAGGTGGTCCGGGGACCACCAGTGGTCCTTGAGAGGGTTCCATGAGAGTGGTCCCCAGCTAAGTTGTTTAACCAAACGGAACTCTTGAGAAGGTAAAAATGAAACCAAATGGACCCTGGCGGGTCCATTTGGTTTCATTTTTACAGACTCAAGAGTTAAAATATCCATCATGCTAATTAGTCCAAGTCTAGACAACTAGAAGATTAATGGTCATGGAGAAGAACAAAAGAAATCTTTAGTTTTGGGGTCTGTGGGTCTAAAAATATCCTCAATCGGTGGTCCGTGGCTCAAATGCTGAATAAATGGTGGGCCCTGGGATGAAAAAGGTTGAAAACCCCTGGTCTATGGGTCAGAACACACACAACCCTGGGGCTAGGTATAGTAATGGGAAGCCTATGGTACAGAGTAAATACAGTTAAGTGGTCACTTACAGTAGAACAGAATAGCCTCACTGTCAGGTGGAAATATTACTTTTCAGACTTTTCAGAAAAACTTGTAACTTCAAGCTCCATTTTAACCATGATAAATTAATTGAAAACACCCGTCCTTGTGGCTGATATTGTCCCAGACTTCTTTAAGCTCCATTTAGTTTATTTATTTATTTTGCACTTTCAAACTGGTGCTATTAAAAAAATGTTTTAAAGGTGAAATTACCCGGAAACAGTGGCGTTTTTATTATGGATTCCACCTGAATATCTGGCACAAAGGGATTCTGATCCAATCAGAGCACGCATCCCTCCAGGTGATGGGATGGAAAAAAGGCATACGGCTCTACGCTGAGCTATACTACACAATGCATGGACTGTTTGTTTACAATAGTCACTCAGCTCTGCTACTGCACTGACTTATTTCTACCATATAATGTGTTCAGATACAGTATAATATTCTAATCATCACACAGCACGTTTTCATTTTCAGGAAGTAATTCATAATCGATTTTTATGGAGTTCTGACATAAAAATGCTCAAGCTGTCAATCGATTAAAATGGTTTAATCAATGGTTTAATCAAACCATTAGATGACATTTATTTATTTAGCCTTCCAACCCTAAATTAAAGACTTGGTCCACAATCCCATGCTGTATTGACGTTGCTACCATTAGGAGCAAACATGCTCCTAATGGATTGTAGAATGTTTTCCACATTCTCTAATTGTGTAAACTTATTTTACATTAATTTAAGTAATGCAGATTAATGCAGTTAAAGTTAACTCATGCTGACGGCCTTAAAAATACACAACAATGAAAACTTTCACAATTTTTGGCATGCATTGTTGAGTATGGCCATATAATGACCATGGATGTGATGTGTATTTTTCAATTCACTGGTCCTTCAAGAGCCTACTATATGCCTCATTCTCAGCTTGTCCTGGTATTTTCCCTACTTTTACACAACACTGTCAAAAAATTTCAATTGCCCCCCCCTGCAGCGACTGTATGGACGTTGACACTATAGCACAATCGGTCAATGTCTGACATGAGCTTAGAACAAAGGGCAAACCAGTTAGAGAGGCAAGGGCATGCAGACGCTCGCCGTCTGTCTCCAGGGACAGTCTGTAACACGGACAGAGTGATACTCTCACTGGTGGAGAGTAACTACATTTACTCAAGTACTCTACTGTGTGATGTCAATTTTTCAAGTACTTCCACTTTACATTTCAGAGGCAATCATTTTGTACTGCTTTGACAGCTTTAGTTACTACTTAGTACAGCAGCTCTGTATTATTATAGGCCTATACCATACATTAACCACTGAAGTGCTATTTTACTTCTGCATTTACTCAAGTAAAGAAAGAGTGCTTTCTTCAGTGGATACTGACTCAGAGCGCAGGCCGGTGACCTCACCCAGTATTCCATCTGTTAGCCAATTTGCTACGTGCACCTCAGAGGCTCTGCTGTAGTAAAATCATTCACCCATTTTAGCCTAGGCAGCGCAGCGCCGCAGCCATGCTCACTGAGAATGCCAAGACCCCATCACACACTCATATCGCCCTCATGAGTCACGACCACGCTGCATTTAGAGGCTGACCCAGAAACCAGTGCATCAACACAGGCCCCCGGTGTGCACACACACACACACACACACACACACACACACACACACACACACACACACACACACACACACACACACACACACACACACACACACACATGCACGCACACACGCATGCGAGCGCACACGCACGCATGCATGCGATTGCACACACATACACACACACACGCACACTTGTGAGGACGTGAACCTTTCAGGACACTACTGTAATCCAAAAGCCGTAAATAGCAGATCTACAAGCTCACAACGGGTCACACTGCGATTTCTGATTTGCATGATACTGACATACAGTGTATCAGTAAAACTTTAAGAAAGGGAAAGTAGGGTAACTCTAAATACAAATCAATGTGCCTATGAAACAGGTGATGTTCAGAGATTTTGGGAGACCGAGAAGCGGAGTGAAAAAGAATAAATAAAAATGACAGCTGAACATGAAGGCGGCTGGGTTCCAAGCTATAATCCTTCCTAATCCAAACCACTGACTGAATCTTTTTGTAATGGTAAGCATAACACCTGTCTACCATTTATCTTATGGAAATATCCCAGGGCCAATTTCTTCTTCTTCTACTATTGTTGCGAGAACATCTGGACCGTACAGTACGTATACACATTACACACACACACACACACACACACACACACACACACACACACACACACACACGCACACACACACGCACACGCACACGCACACGCACACGCACACATGCACGCACACACACCTTCTGTTGTCTACTGATGTACACTCACCCACTCACCAGGGCCAATTTCTTCTTCTACTATTGTTGCGAGGACATCTGGACATACAGTACATACTGTATGCACACTGGGATGGACACACACACACACACACACACACACACACACACACACACACGCACGCACTCATGCACGCATGCACGCACACACACACACCTTCTGTTGTCTACTGATGTACACTCACCCACTCACCTACTAAGTGGACACCCACACACAGCCCACTCCACACTGTTCCCTCTCATGGGCAGGCAGGCTACATATCAAACATTAAGATGAGGGAAGTGAAGAGCAGATGGGACAATAGCTCAAAGGGCCCCTCTCTCCTCCCACCTCCTCCTTGAGCTGAATCTCTTTTACCGAATAGACCTCCTTACACCAATGAGCCTCCGACTGCCTTAATACGCCTGCATTATCTGCTACACAGGATCGAGCCCTCCAGTAATCAGTCATGACACACAAGTGCGCACTATTCAATCTCGTCAAGGAGCAATGAATCAAAACAATGCAACCTCATTATGTGTGGCTGATTATGGGAGCTGAACCTCTGCTAGTTGAGGGAGAGCACATAAAGGTGTGTATACGGTGGGTATAACTGTGAGGCAAATCTAGGAAGCCCCTGCTCTCCCACGCACTCACTGACAGATGATATCAATTCTCTGAGGATTTTGGCGTTGCCGTGTTTGAATTGACGACTATCAGAGATTTAGAATAGATCATAGCGCTATATACCATTGTGGCTCATATCCCAGTACTAGCCAAATGGCTGGCTGGGAGGGATGCAAAATACCACATGGGTGCAAAATGCCCTCTTCAGATCCCCATTTGGCTCCCAGCTGGCCCGACTGTGTGTCTTCTCTCCCCTGCTCCCTGAATGCATTTCATGTATCTCTATTCAGTACACGAAATACTTCGATCATAACCATCTATTCTAGTCAGTGAAGCTCGAGCTGGAGGGTTCCAGGAATGTTTTGGTCGAGCCCCAACGCAGTGGGGGGAGGTTAACAACTGTGTGTGTGTGTGTGTGTGTGTGTGTGTGTGTGTGTGTGTGTGTGTGTGTGTGTGGTGTGTGGTGTGTGCGTGCGTGCGTGTGTGCGTCGTCCTTGGCTCTCGGTGGGAGATTTACACCCCTGCTCCTGCAGCTCCTCATTTGTTTAATTCCCTAGGTGGAAGTTAGGCGGCTTGGCAGAACACAGTGTGTCCGGCGTGCTTCCTGGTGTCCTTGGTCCAGAGAAGGATGGATGACTCTTGTGTACCTGCTCCCGTTTGACTGCTGTCCAGATGCACACAGACACCTTCCTCTCAGAGGCACTTGAGTTGAGTTGCCACCTTGCCTTCCTGCCAAGGGCCTGTCTCGCCGAAACCAGGAAACACATCAGGCCTTGTAAAACCACAGCTTTCCAGGTTTCCTCTGCCATGAGAGCGGATTGATGTGAGAATCTGGCTGTAAAAGTCCCAATAAATGCCATTCTTCAAGGACGGCTCCAAATGTTGCTTTGTTCTCATTACAAATTCACCAGGCAAAGGAAACTTTCAGTCAAGGGGTCTCAATGGCAGGTCAGTGGGGTGTTGAAAGGTGTACGGATTGGAGGACAGCCAAACCCAGCCGCTGGTTCTGCCTGGCTCTCACTGGGCAGAGGTCTGTCCTAGTTGTCCTCTCATGTGGAGATAACTTTCGATACCTCTAACGTTAGCTGGGCGTACTGGGCTATACTACTGTGGCTGCTTCCATGTGGATTCGGGCCTAATATATCCCAGGTTTGCAACCTTGAGCTTGACTTTGCAAACACACTCCTTTCACTTTGATTATTATCATAAATACTGTTTCAATTGCCCGGATAAAGCAATTTCCACACAGTGACACTTAAATTAGAGTGCTCTGAAGTATAATCAGCTCATTGTACACTGGCTAAATGTTTCCGTTAGATTATAATTTAAACACGCATTTACGACTCTTCCCTCCTCGGCCTGTTAACAATGAATCGACTCTGGCAGAGTGAGTCTCTGGCGCAATCATCACTCCAATCTAGAATGAGGAAGTGAATTTTAAAGAGTCCTACATAGCAGTAATCTATTTGAACTGATTGCTTATTGTTTTCCCCGGTGGTGACAGAGGGGTTGAAGTAAATGACCGAGAATTGCTGGCCCAGAATGCTTATACAGTGCAGGGCTCTGTCTTTGTCCTTAAGAATGATAAAGGTAATAATTATGTATTCTCCCACTCACTGCACTTTGTGTATGAGCAAACGAACTAAGCAAGTGTCTACATCATTCTGATTCATGTTCAAGGCCAGAGAACTTAGAAGAATTCTGGTGCCTTGCATCTTAATCCTTGTCCTGTGGGACATCATCAATGTACATTACGGTCTAAGGTGCTTTGATGTGCATTGATGTTGGTGTATCATCAAGTACACCAACATCACTGAGAGTCTAAGAACCAATGTAGTTGCTATAGAGAAAATAATACAAATGTAAACTATGTTGTCTTTGAATAATTTTACCATAGTATATAATCCAGTTACAAAAAGGATAGAGGTCACAGAGATCAGGCTGGTGGTCTTCAGATTCAGGTCAATGCTTTGCTAACTCTCCACTAGAAAATTGGCTTTGATATAATTTAAGGTTTCACTCAGAAAGCAAATTCCAATTAACTTCAATTTGGATAATAGATTTCACTAACACTGAGGTTACTTAAAAGCCCTAATGTGGCTAGCATTCACTTGCAGGCAAAACTCATCCTAATTCTTACTCTACTTATTTACAGAAAGTTATTTCACTAATATACTAGCACTTTATCTTTTCAGCGTAGGCACTACACTAAATTGACTGATACAATTCACAACAAACACAGTACATATAAATGACATAGATGCAATTCTGTGAAAAGGCAACATCTGCCATGATCTACAGTCTACTGTAGATTCATATTACAGAAAGCCATTCAACATGGCTGACTTTCATAGAGATATCTGTACCGTGTAGACTCCTGATTAGATTATTACTGCTTATACAGTTGCAATATTTCCAATTAAATTACTGGCAGAGTCCAGATGGTTTTCTCTACGGCTTTCTGTCCTCACTATATACATTTGAGAAGGATTGTTCCATCACTTAGCATAAAGAGACAACTATTCAGGAAAGGATACATCAAATATAGAATGCAATGTAATCGTTTTAATGGAGAGCATTGAATGTTTGATAAAACTATCACACTATTTTTAGCCTGTCTCGAAATCTTTACATCTTAAATTGCTTAAATAATAGTGCTTTTAAAGTTATAAGGCATTTTATTCTATAGCTTTGGATTTGTTACAAAACATTTCAGTATGTACAGTACTTAGCCTTAATCTTAATCTCTTAATCAGCCCAATAGGGTCATCAAACATCAGCTACATTTAGATGTACACACGCAGGTGTGCTCGCACACGTGCATGCGCACGCACACACACGCACAATCTCTCACGCACACACGCACTCTCTCACGTGCACACACTCACACACACACACACACACACACACACACACACACACACACACACACACACACACACACACGCATAGCATGCGCTCACGTCAGTGCTGTCATGCGTGACATGATGTGCACAGACATCTGTGCCCAGGTCAAGCAGGTTGCCCATCCATATCATTGACTGCCTGGACCCCTGGGCTTTATGGGCACTTAACAAACACAAGCAGTGAACGGGCAAGTGCATCTGTCTCATTAAAACCTCCTGAATATTTCATGCCGGGTGAGACTGTGTGTGTGTGAAGATATGGGGATATCTCACAACTCTCTGCCAGTGGAGAGTGTTACCCTCATTGCAGGATACACGCCACAAAATTTCATCAATTCTTTATGGTTGCAGTGCAGTGTTGTGGAGATTGGTGATGCCGTTTTTTTTCTCCCTGTGCTATAAATGTTTAATGTTTACACTTATAACAAATTGTCCCCCAAGGCCAGTGATGAGCCTTCCGAGGCAGGAAAACAGTTCGACTGGCAGAGGAATGATTGTAGCTCATGAGCCACATTTCGACTGTCATGTTTACGACAGTTGTGAGATTAATTTTAGCATTAGCGACGATATTGACTTATAGGAGAAACCGCTAACATTCTCAGATTGCTTTATTGAAGGGAGTCGTGTTATTTACAATTCTGCATTTAGTATGACCTTTAATACTGTCTTTATAAATTGATTGAATTAATGTAAAACGGTATAGGGCCGACTTTAAGCCTCAAGAAAACTTAAATCGGGCAGATATTCCAACCAGGGTTGGTTGCAGTTAAAGGCAGTGTATGTAACATTTAACAGAACCACTGAGAACAGATCCAACAGCATGATCCGTGCCGTTCGGACTCAGATGTATTGGTTGTATTAGAGCAGTGCCATCTGTGCAGTATATGCTATTCCAACACCTAAACAAACAACCTGCTCTCTCTCCTCTGTCAGACTGCTCTCACCGTATGGAGAGCATGCCCCTCAGACAGCAAACATAGCGTCCACATCTGCTAAAGGTCATCCACCAGCCAGCAGACATGCATGACATAAAGATATTAATGTATTACAGCTAAGAGGTCTCAAGGGTTTAGGATGGAACAGTATTGTCTAATAAAAAAATCAGTCTCTCAAATAAATTAGCAACTTGCTCTCATAAAAATAGCCTGCTGAAACAAACCCATGATCTCCTTGCATCACAAAATTGTGCTTATCTTTTAAGAAGCAACATAATCTTATTTTATTTTAGTATTTATTCTCTAAATTTGAGACATGTTTGTGAGTGTACATAAAGTGTTACAAACAGCTGAAGCCTTAGCCAACACATCTCTCAATATGTCTATTTGCAAAGTAGAGTCAAGTGCTATATGGGAGCTATCCACGGTGCTGAATTGACTGTACTATAACACTACAGCACAGCCACAGCCACAGTCTGTTGTTTTTTTTAATTTATGGTATATGGTACTATGGTACTATGACAACGCTATCTACGATCATCTATTCGTGGGAAACCATACTCATCTTCGTGTATTTTTTATGCATACTTGTAATGCTTTTCTGGGTCAGTTTAGTTTAAACGTACTTCACTTCAATTGACATGTGTCACATCAAACCTGGTCATTTGGGCCAACGACAAGGCATCAAGCCTCCCTATAGAGTCTATTTTTTCGTAGACTCACTAACAGGTTTCCAGTAGATGCCATTCACAGACGAGCTGGCCGTGGCTAATTGTACTGTGAGAGATTCCATTGCCTGAAATGGATCTCTCTCACACGCACACGCACACGCGCGCACACACACACACACACACACACACACACACACACACACACACACACACACACACACACACACACACACACACACACACACACACACACACACACACCAACCAAACGCTTCATGCAAACAGACTATTCAATCGTTGCTGCCATTTGACCATAGCGCGTGTTTCATTTCGCTCCAAGGAGCTTTACATCTGCACCATCAGTTAGTGTTCGTGGGAAAGCCCCGGAGCCTCTGGAACTTCCTTCCTTGTCCGGCCCCTATATCTCTCCATAACACACACACACACACACACACACACACACACACACACACACACACACACACACACACACACACACACACACACACACACACACACACACACACACACACACACACACGTTCACGCCGAGGCAGTATAGCCTACAGAAACCGTCCCATTCATTTCTGCACCATGCACACTGACAGTTCTTGACAGGCTTTTCATCAATGTTTAGTTTTCTTTTTCATCGAAATTCAAATAACAATTCGTTCCAAAAATAAATCACATCAGCCACCAACAACCATGTGCGTCTCCTCCTAACTAAATAGCATCTGTTTTAGAAATCGGCGACGGACAGCGTTATTATTATCCCTCGTCAACTTTTAAATAATGCTTAATCATAGCGCGAAACGCGTTCTTACCTCGCAGGGCACAACAGCTGCTAACATCACTAGTAGAAACATGGCACTGAAGAGATGCATTCTAGTCGAAATGGCAGCGTTACGGCCGGCACCACTGCACCTCTGCTCTCCCCCTCGTCGGGTCGCTTTATTGGGGCGGTTTCTTCGCAAATAGAGGGACTCCTTCAATGCTCTGTCGGCTGTGCGCTACCAACCTCATCACCAGCCAGCGCGCAAGCACTATTCTACACACGGACTCCGATCAGCAGCAGCAGCAGCAGCCCTGTGTGGAACGGTGAAATAGCCAGCTTCCTGCTTTCTGTGAAGCATACAGACTCTTCTTAGAACGCAAAAAGAAGACGAAATCGAACTCTCCAAATAACTAGACTAGAAAAATAAAATAAAAATGATAATAATACACAGACTTCCAGAATGAACAGCTTCGATTCGGGACTGAGAGTCGCAGAGGTTGCAAGGTGACTGCTGTGCTTGCAGAGCGCCGACGCTAGGAGCAGTGCATCTATATGCTGGTAGTCGCTTCAAAGAAGTACTACTCTTTGATGCGGCCAGCTCGGCTCAGCCGTGCGCAATGGCGTGCGGCCGTGCGCGTGTGTGTTTACGCGCGGGCGCGCGCAAGTGCCTATTGTGCGTGCGTGCGTAGGTGCGTGTATGTGTGTGACAGTGAGAGAGAGTGTGTGTGAGTGAGACAGAGGGACAGAGAGTGTGTGTGTGTGTGTGGGGGGGGGGGGTGTGCTTCATCTCCAGTAGAATGACATACAGTCCAGATACGCCACCATGAAACTCAAGAGAAGGCTGGCTGGCATTTCGGTAAAGGTTTCCTCGTGGGCCTGATATTAAGCACCACGTGTGTTAGGGAAGATCCCGTTGGTGATTGTGTCAAAACGGAATTAATGTCATCACTTTTTTTCGCGCTCACGCATATCCAATTAATTGCAGGGACTGGCGTTTAGGGAAATGGAAAAGATTATTATTTTCCTTGCGATGAAGATAACTGATGTCATTTGCCAACGGACATACTGTAATTAATGGTAAAGTATAATTAATGTATCTTCCCTATAGTCAGTTGCCTGTTTAGTTACACCATAACACAAGTCTGCCTCAGTGCTCCCATGTGTCACAGAGGCACTTCCGGGGCTCGATCTGCTGGTGGGCTAGTGATTTCCATGCATGCTGCCTTTGACAGACTGAGTTTTGTGCCTCTGGCAGTCCGCAATAGTGTATGAATAATGCATTCAGCTTTCACTGCCCAGTCCACTCTCGCCCCTCAATAATAAAGCACTCAACCTCACTCTAACGAAAAAAATATTTTTTTAAAAAGTGTCTTGAATGTACAGATTTGATGAGGAGGTATGGCATCTTTGAATGGACAGGTATCCTTTGATGAGAGGGCAGGCCATCTAGAGTTTGAATGGACAGGTATTAATCCAAAGGGATACATCGAAGAGGATGGATGGAGGCGCATACTGTACGTGTGCAGGGGCGGATCTAGGCATGGGCACGGGGGGCAATGCCCCCCTAAGTGCCCTGACTGCCCCACCAAACACGATGGCATGCAAAAACACATTTGAAAGATATTTCAAATTATAGTGCTATTTAAAATGATTTGAAACACTACTACTGCTACTAACTAACTTCAATTGTGGCACCAACACCATTTTCATTCAAAACAGAAAACTATCTGAGTCAAACCTTTAGCTTTATGCATGCTGCATGTCTGTTCAAACTTCAACAACAACTGATGTTATAATTGATGCTTACTTGCCTAATATAAGTTCTGTAACTGAAAATGGTATGGGTGCGACTTCATCACTTGTGGCGCATCACTTGTGGTGCATCTGCTCCCCCAATTTGGAAATGTTACACCAGGGCCTATACAATATACAAGTGTATCTAGGTAGGTATCATACATATGATAGTTATGATACATGTATGAATCAGACTGCATACATGACACAGACCTTTCTAGAAAGTTGTCCCTAAACATTCCAGCAATGTCTGAAGAAAACTAACTTGCATTCCATTGCACATTGGTGTTGCTTGCCAAAAAGAACTAATCTTCAAGCAAGTTACATCGATACCATGGGTCAAGAGCACTTTCAGATGAAGCATCGTTGAGGCCTCACCCATTTCGTCTCCCAAACCACCTGCAGTCAAAATGGACTGCTTAACTTCACTGCCCCTGCTGCTGTCCTCCGTTACAAGGCACACACCCCTCCATTTTCCCAGCAGGACAAATTATGGTAGGAGAACTGAGTGCCGGTAGTGGGAAAACGAGTGAAACAGGGAAAAATGGAACCATAATACAAAGAGGAATACAAAGGACTGGTCTGCCCGGAGCCCAGAGGAGAGGAATTATCCCTGCATTTCTGTGCCACTTGCAAAACCCTCTGTCAAAATCCTTCCAGAGTTAAATCAATAAAGGATTTTACAGTGCATTCATCAAAGTGTAAACAGGCAGCTTCTGTGCTTTACTGTGTGTTCGGTGTTTTAATGCACAGTAAAATCACAGGGTTCATTTTTAAACCCGCGCAGTTATATTAAAGACCTGCCTTCTGCTGGCCTCCCGTGCTTCACATCAACACAGTGCCACACTGATTTATGCTGCAATGTACAGAGAGTGAAATAGCCAATCCACAAGCTCACAATGTGTTGAATGCGTTGCATCACGCAGTGTTGCCAGCTTGTAGATCTGCTGTTTTTGGCATGAGACACAGATTTAAGCACCGGGGTGATATGTCTTAGGTAAATGAAGACGAGGCATTCATGACCCATTTGTCAAGGAAGCAGCATGCTGATCTCTTTATCCCGACAGTCAGACCGAGGCGAGGCGAGGAGAGCGGATGAAAAGCGACCTTTCGGGCTCATAGCCAGCCAGTCTCTCTCACTCTCACCCTCCTCCTTTTTCTTTGTCTCCGTCTCTCTCTTTGTCTCTTCACACTTGACTACACTTTGTAAGGAAGACATCGAATACATATCTGCATATCCCCCTCACCGCCCCCATGCTCCTGAGTGTGTGTGTGTGTGTGTGTGTGTGTGTGTGTGTGTGTGTGTGTGTGTGTGTGTGTGTGTGTGTGTGTGTGTGTGTGTGTGTGTGTGTGTGTGCGTGCTGTGAGACAGAGAGAGTGGATGCATGTGTGTGTTTGCCATATCACACTTATACACATTGGACACACGCATGAGTGCATGCATTTTTACGCCTAAGTGTGTAATGTGTATAACTATCTGCCCACAGGCATTTGTCAGAAAGCATGATTCATAAGTATTACCACTCAGCTGTCCAGATGGGACTCTGTTGTATTTATGGAGCCTCCATGAACAAACTCATCATTAGATAGATTTTCATTTTCCAGGAGTTGATTCTCTCCAAATAATTTAGAGATTTTTTTTTTAATTTTAAACACCCTTCAAGCATGAACTGTTGAGAAACTGCAGATAGCACACCAAGTAAAATGAACATTCATGCAATAATGGGAGATGTGGAGGTGTACTGCTAGCATTGGTGTACTGTACATTATTGTACAGTTACTAGAGTATGTATTTAAGTCTATGTATGTCCGTGTGTCACACTGCACTGACACCACATGCCACCAGAGGACGCTGTTAGTGTGGTGTTGCTGTCTGTCGCAACAATAACCACAGCAATGAGTTGTGTTCCCTTCCACATTTCCGTGTCTTACTTGTTGTAAGACTCTTTGAATTTAATACACAAGACCACAATGGAAATGATTGTAAGTTGGTAAACAATAGGAAGTTGATTTCTGGAGCAGTTTGTTCTTCCCATGCCCCCATGGCTGGCCAACGTTGAATCGCTCAGTCCTAGTGATTAGAGCAGGGACAGCAGGTGGCCTGTGCATTTAGCATCAGGAAACCAACCATGTGACTGAGATTTAACATTCAGCACTTCCGCATTTTGGTGTCCAAACTTCCATCGAAAATAGTAACATTATATCCTATATAACTGCATGGTTCAGCAGAGCCCCAGCCCCCTCTTTCAGGCTACAGTAATGACGCAGGAATGTCTCAAGAACAGATTCTGAGCTGTGCTACCAAATCTGTCCACAGGGCCGGTCAGAACGTGTATACATTGTTGATAGTGGGAATGAAAACACAGGCGCACCACCAGCAGCACTGTTTTTTCTTCTTTTGCCTTTCAGTTCCTAGATTGCTAATGCAGTGACAGAGATCACCCTCCCCGCCTGTCTTGTTGAACTCAGACAAATGTGACTGTCTGTTAGCGTGTCTGGCCAAGCCGGATGCTCCAAGGAGGATGCAAACCATGCACATCGCAGTCTCCACGGTGGTGGACAGGGACTTTACCCTGAGTTAAAGGAAACATTATATTAGACAGGTGGACGAGGCCAGAGACTGACTGGACTGTAGATCATCACTCAGCCATCCTAATTGCATTCCACAAAGTAAGAGTGCATGGATATGTGCCATCAATCCAGTAAACATTGGAGACTGTTCTATATTGATCTTTGTGATGTTCCCCCGCTGCTGCTGCTGCTGCTGCTGCTGCTGCTGCTGCTGAGTCATTATGCGATAGATGGGTAGTGGTTCAATAGGCACACAGGTTAAAGTCTGGCTGATGGAGCTCTCATTCTCTGGCTTGAATTGGCTTGACGAATCAAGAATGAACATGTGTACATAATGACAACAACAATAATAAGGCATTACAATTTAGTCATTTAGCAAGCAGACATCCATAATGACTTAAGTAAGTGCATGATTCATGAACCTTAGGCAACAAATGACGTTAAGTCGTATATACTGTAGCATAATGATGAGCAAAAAGTAACAGTATACCTAAAAGCTCACCACACATCATGTTGAAACGTGTTGTGAGTTTTTATTGTATTGTAGCTAATTATCAGCTATTCTTCACAAAAAAGACTAATAGACACTTGTGAGTATGAGTATAATGACAGTCTGACAGATCTGTTGTGGAGTGAACAGCTTCTATGAAGTGTCTGGCAATGGGAGAGTTGATGTGTCTGATGGCTCTTGTGTTCCATCATGTGTGTGTGATCTGCTCTGTATTGGAAGAGCTACAATTGCTATACAACCCTCCAGCAGTGAACCCTGCAGAAAGTTGCCAATTTCCTTCTAATAGGCAAGTGTGGGACACAGCGAAAAGTGTTTGAAAGTTGTAACAGAGCAACATAGTCTAAAACATCATGTTTTAGACAATGCTATAAGCGTATCACATTCCATTCTCTCCCCACATCTCTCTGAGTGATTATTAGTCTTTTGCAGATGTTTTTGACTGGAAGGCCAAATTTGCTTTTGACTCTCAAATGGGGAGTGTTAGATGATGAAAGTACTTGGACATTTGCGTCTATAGAAATACTTTAGTTTGATATATCTCTAGAATTTAAACATCTCTACTTTAAGTATACATTTGGGCTATACTGCCTGGTACATAAGACAGACCTTTGATGACAAGGCTTTGTTCAGGACCAAAAAGGGGTCTGTGCAAGATCTTGTAGATCAGGCACGCGGCCCTTGTCGTTTTGATCGTTGTGGGTTGTCTCAAGTCTCTTTTTCCTGGACAGCGTTTCTTCTGTACTGGTCTGTCACTCCATCTTCTTGGACCTCTGTGTACCTTGTGGAGCCAAGGCCTAGTCTACTTCTAGAAAGAAAAAAAAAATCAAGTTAGTTCAGAGTCGGTGGGGTATTTTAATGTGTCTTTTGGATATCACATCACTGTACTATCAGAATAATATCACGATTAACAAAAAATCACACGGTCAGCTCTCAACAGTGTGAGAAAGCATATTGCATTGCACTGCTAAGTGCCAAACTCAGTGTCTGGTGCTTTAGTCTAGTGTAGCTTACATCCTACACTATCTCTCTCTCTATCTGAAATTCCCATTCAATGGCCGGGTGAAAGAAATAATCGTTGCTCTAGCTATTTATCTAAAGAAGGATTTCTTGCTTCACTATAACGGATCACATCCAGGCAGGACCTTGCTGCATTGGGCAGCAAGTCAAGAATTTTATCGAAAGCTGTTATTTTACCAGTGAATGTCTTCCACTTTTCAATGGACTTACTGTACTGTCTGACATCAGCCTCAGCAGAAATAATACACACAAGTGATTGGCATGAGGAGATCACCAGCCCACAGGTCAGAAGGTTAAGAGTGTTTAGTTGCTATAGTGATGTTCACTTAAGTGCCCAGAGGCAGAGGTGTGAAACCCTTATTGCTCAACGGAGGCCAGAAGAAGGCATTAGTCACTGTCAGCTTTTACTGTAGATATCTTCAATAGAAAAGGACAAAATGCTTTTGAGATCAATGTGATTGCTTTGATTAACTAGTTAGAATACAGCTACTGTATGGGCAAGCTCCACAATTAAGATCACAACTTGTTTGCGGCTGCGACACTGCTGTACGACAAAGTATATACTGTATGTCGGATGCTTCCCACTTGCTACCTGCTCGTAACCGTGGCAACCAGGGCAAGGACGATGCAGGTTGAGTGTAGGTTATGGCGGGAGTGGCCCGCCATGCTTCATGCCTGTGCTGTGCCTAGCTAGACGCAACACAGCAAACATCATCAATCTTCATTTAGATGGAGCTGCACGCCACTCCGCACAGCACCGCCGTATCTACCACCAAACAATAACAAAAGGCGAGGCACTGCAATGCCTCCACTGGCATACACTGTCACACACACATACACACTCATTCACACAGCACACACAGACTGGCACATATATACAGACAAATTGTCTGCCAAAACGTCTGTCTCGAGTAAAGCTCACATGCATACAGACAGTACACCCACACACACACACAGACGCACAAGCACACGTACACAAATGCTTGTACGCAGGCATGATTGCATGTGCACAGTTGCATGCCCGCCCGCACACACACACACACACACACACACACACACACACACACACACACACACACACACACACACACACACACACACACACACACACACACACACACACACACACACACACACACACACACACACACACACACTGTCCATTCCTCTCATCTTCTCCACCCCCTGCTCTCACTCCCTCTCTTTCTCTCTCCCTCTGTGTGTCTCTCACCCCCCTCCGCCCCCTGTGTCTTGTGCAGAACATGCAGTGCTGAGATGTACTCTGAGTTGTACACTGTAGCCTGCCTTTGTGTTTAATTGGATGAAAGGATGATGCATAATAATGCAAGGGGGGAAAAGAAACACGAGGGAACCAGAGTCCGTGTCGCCCGCAGCAGCAGAAACCGGCAGCTATTTGTTGTTGACATTTCTCTTTCTTTTCTGCTCCATTGAAACCAGAAGAGCATCATTCATGCATCTGCATTTACACAGTATACTGTATGGATACCTCTCTGTGTCGCAAAGGTCACCACTCACAAGCAAACTCAAACATCGGCCTCTCCAGTGTGACTGTGTATACAACCTCTAAAGGTCTATATACAGTAATTTGTTGTACACCGAAAAGCATAAATATAGGATCTGGGAGTTCACCAATTTTTGATGCTGCGTAAGGCGAGCTTGCAGACCTACAAATCTACAAGATTCTTTTTTTTTTTCTTTCATGAAAAGGTTTGTTAGAAAATGACGCAGGCCTACCCAAAATAGGGAGTCACATACGTAGAGGATCAGATCTTCACTTCCAAATCATCTTGAGAGGTCTAAATTATGTGTACTGTAGGACTTGATCAGCTATTCAAACCCCAAGGCACAATATGCTTTGACAAAACGGTCCTATAAATATGCACGCATGCATAAAGTATATGCATTGTTACAACAAAGTAGTTTGTTTTAAAATGTCAATTCATTAATGGTAATAATTAGGTCTAGTTGCTATTTAGTCAGCGCTTGGTGGACTTGTGGAACACTATACTGATGGACTTAAGGCTTGCATGTAATCCATTACTGCTGCAGTGTGTAAAAACAAGGCCTTTCCCTTTGGGGAGTAATGGAAGGCGATGCTTGGTTGAAAGTGGTTGAGCAGCAGAAGGAGAGCTTTGATGTAGGTCTACCTAACACAGAGTGAAGCCCTGGTTGCGTCCATTAGGGTCCATGGAGATAGATGGTGTTTACTTCTAGCACAAATAACCTGCAGCACCTCCACACATCTTAGCTTCCTGTCGACCGCATGCACAACAACAATGGTCTGATGGTGGTGGTGGTGGTGGAAATAAAAGAGCATCTTCGGCTCCAGTGGTGATCATAGGATTGGGCTCTGTTGCCGCCTGTCTCTTTTTCGCGGAGGAAGATGGAGGCAGATGTTACGTGGCAAACGAGCGGCAGACCGATGCCGAGATGTGAGAGCAAGAAGAAAAGAAAGAGATAAAAAAGGAAAGCAATTAAGGAGGCACGCTATTCCACCATGTAGCCTGTAATGTTACTCTGACCAATGCTGTGTGGAGGGGGAGGGAGAGAGGTAATCTAATGTGTTACTGAGGGTGGGAGATTTGTGCTTACTCAGAGAGTGGCTGAGCCAGAAACCCCTCCTCCTCCTCCTCCTCTTCTCTATAAGGCCTTTTTTTAAACACCCGCTGCACTCTGTGCTGTGCTGTATCTCCAAGCAGCGATTTGGGCAGAGGATCCCTTTCAGGCTGCGATCTTTCAGCATGAGTGCCTGCTACTCTAGTTTCTAGTGTGTCCCTGGGCTCTTGTGGGACTATTCAGAAGACTATAGAATGGAAGAAAGATAGGGCATGAGGGAAGACAGCGAGAGGGAAATTGAAAGAGAAAGAGATGGGGGCCAGATTCAGGAAGACGTACTGTACTAGAGAGACTAGTGCAGGCCCAGAGAACTAGAGAAGAGAGAGACGGAGCAAGAGAGGGTGAGGGTAGTAGGGGATAAAAGAATGGTTTTACATAATTAAGCAGATAGAAGCGATTACAGCAGCTTATCCACAGAGCACTGAACTGAGCACATTCAGCCTCATTATGAAGTTAAATACTCCAAACTGTCACTGATGGCTTAATTACGTTCCAGCATAACAAATGCTTTGGAGCCATTACTGCAGTACACAAACCTGGCTACCTCCTACACATGTCGTATTAACAGAATAGATTATTTCCTCCTCCGAGCCGGTTTCGCTCTGTCTCTGTCTGCGTGTGTCTCTCTCTGTCTGTCTGTGTGTGTCTCTCTCTCTGTCTGTCTGTGTGTGTCTCTCTCCATCCCCGCCACTCACAGTCGTTAACCTCTTTCAGCACTCTCACTTGGGCTCCTGCCTCCTCCAGACCTTTATAGCGTTACTTATGTGGGGTAGTCCCTGCATGGCTTCACGGTGCCTCCCGGCCTCCCTGACAGGCTCCACGGGGGAGGCAGACAGACGGCCTGCCAACTCAGCATTTTTTCACGAGTTAGTGTCTAAAGGCCGGGCAGAGGAGCGCTTTTATTCTACGGCCTGCTTACTGCATTTGAAAAAAGAAAAAAAAAAAAATCTTGGACCTAAAGACACAGCTGAAAGGCAACGTGCCGATCTAATGAATCAATACCCTTGCATCCGTGTGGAGACTGGAAGAGAGGAGCAGGGGGAGGTTATCGATGGGAGCCATGAAGGTTACTTTTCATTACCAACATCTGGGATTACATCATGTATGGCAATGAAAGACTGGCCGAGATGTTCCAAGGCCAATTCCAAGGCCATCTGGTCCTCGGTCTGCGCTGGGGTCTCCTCCCAGTGCATCCCACTGGGATGCACTGTATCGAGAATCTACCTAGGGAGACACTTGTGAGGCATTCTAGCCAGTTGCCCAACTACTTAAGCTGGTTGAGGTGAGAGTAGAAACGGATATTGCTCGGTATAGAGAGCTTTGCCTTCTGGCTCAACTCTCTTTTTGTCACAACAGTGTTGTACAGCACCTGCGGTAACACGAGGAAGATATAAGATGCTCTTATATCAGTGGTTTTTAACCGGTGGTCCGGAGTCCTTGAGAGGGTTCCTAGGTGGTCCCCAGACTAAATGACGGAAAGTTGATTTACCATATGTAACTCTTTGAGAGCGTAAGCATGAAACCAAATGGACCGTTGCGGGTCCATTTGTTTTCATGTTTACACTCTCAAGAGCTAAAATATCCATTATCTGAATTCGCCCAAGTCTACACAGAGAATGTAGAATATTAATGGTCATTTTGATCTGTACTGATGTTTACCTGTTTTGTTTCCGAAATCCAGCCTGGTATTGTGGACAAAAGCAAAATAAATCTTTACTTTTGGGGTCTGTGCTGCTATAATGACATCAAATTGTGGTCTGTGGTTCAAATGATGAATAAATAGTGGGCGGTGGCATCAAAAAGGTAGAAAACCACTGTTTATATCATTACAAACTAGACCAGAATCATCCATCACCCCATCTCACCCCACCTCACTCCCATCTGAACACAACTCACCCACCATAACACATTCCACACTTTATTGCCGCATAATATGACATGCCACGGTTACTGACTATATTATTTAATAATTACCTTTGGAGCATACGCCGTAGTATTTGCGCTTTTGATCCATGAAAATCCCTCGTAAATAGTCCCAAGACTTGTGGCCCGATCCGTAAAATTAATTTCTGTCTATTTAGTGTGAATCTCAGAGGATGTGAACAGTTCTGAAAGCTGAACGGTAATTTAAAACAAGCTGATGAATGATTTGTATTTTATTATATTTTTTATAAATGCAACATCTTCTATTTCAGCAGGCTATAGCTTGCCAGGAAGGAAAAGGAGATTCTAATCAGATTCCCATTATGTCATTAGTGAGCGGTTTTCTACACTGTCCGTAGCCCACCAATAAGGAGAGTGCAGTAGACAGAAATCTCATAATGAGCAGTACAGAGGGCCAAGAATATGAATACAGGGTTGACAATGGGTGCTCCTTTAATCATCCCTGTCACAATTATAAGAGGCTCTGCCACTGATAATCATCAGTTCTTTCCCCCTTTTTGGAGAAACATTCATAAACGTTAGCACCAATGTAGCGGTAAATCAGTATAACACGGCCAATTCAACTCATTCTGATAGTTACAGCAAAGGTTTACAAGGTAGTCATAAAAGTGCCATCATTGCAGGTGGAAAGTGATGAAGTAACCTTTATCCTCAGAAGGTTCCCACAGTCGCATTTCTTTATTATTATTATTATTTCAACAACTCTAAGGTATAATAATGTTGAAAATGAGGGGTATCCACTTTAAAGCAACAGAAATGGAACAGGCTTTGAGCATTTGTGTATGTGTGTGTGTGTGTGTGTGTGTGTGTGTGTGTGTGTGTGTGTGTGTGTGTGTGTGTGTGTGTGTGTGTGTGTGTGTGTGTGTGTGTGTGTGTGTGTGTGTGTGTGTGTCCTGTAGACAGTAATGATGATCTTGACGTCTCTGATCCTCTTCTGCAACGCCATCATATCATTAAAGCTAGAAGATACTTGCTCTCTCCTCTGCTATCAGCTCCTTGATCTTGTTGACATTGAGAGCAGGTTGTTCTGCGGACATCACAGTGCCAGTGTCCTCCTCACATTCTGCCCCGATCACCACATCATCAGCATAGCCTACTTTGACGATGTTGGCATTGGAACAGTGCATGGCAATGATCCATTGTGGTGTTCTTCATTGAAGACTTTCCATATGGAGCATCATGTCATGTATACTCTGGAAAGTGACACCTTTCATCTCATCATATAAGAGAAAAAGTTAACTTAAAAAAAAAATAACAACCTTTGGTCATTTTATGATCTACTCAGTCTCATGTGAACACACCAGACAGTTTGTAAGTTACTCCATTCAGAATTTAGATATTTGATCCTTACTATACAGCCTCCTTCCTATACAAACCCATTAATATAACTTAAAACTCCATTTTAACCATGACTGAGTAGACTGAGTACTAGACCATAAAATGAGCAAATGTTTTTTGGAAGTAGAATACCCCTTCATAAGATGCATAGTATTTTTGTATATACAATAATAGGATATAATGTTGTAATTAAATGTCATTCAAAACAGATATAAGATCCATTGTATTTTTTGTAAAGTGTACGAAAGGTGCCACTTGCAAGTTTTCATATATACATATATGAATATATATGTAAGAGCGCACAACATATAGCCTACCTGTGTGTGTGTGTGTGTGTGTATATATATATATATATATATATATATATATATATATATATATATATATATATATATATATATATATATATATATATATATATATATATATATATATATATATATATATATATATATATATATATATACATACAGGTATATGTTGTGCGCTCTTGGAAAATGGAATAAAGGCACCTTTAATTTGAAGGTTTGGACAGGCCATGGCAGAGAAATTAGCTTTTAATTTGAAAGGCTACACGGGGCATAACAACTTACCGGAAGTACGCGCTCATCAGGGCTGCAACAGCTGCATTGACAGACGGAATAAAATGCATCTCATCGTCAGTCAGCTGGGGAAATATTTGCTGCTTGACAAGTGCAGTCAAACAAAGACTAATGGCAGCCACACGAACCACACCAACACGTTAAAATGGACCAAGAAACGAAGTAAATGAGCACATGATTGCATAAAATAACAAAACAATGGAACAAGCAGATTTTAGTTCCTTTTAAATTGACTGTGACTTCTCAAACACAATATGGTCGGTGTGACGACATCCTGCCATTGGACCAGGTTAGCAGCTAGCTGGAGAGGGAACAAGGTGAATGTCCATTTTTATTGTGATTCTTGTGGGATTATATTGTATGCTGAAGTTTCGAAATACTTTTGGTGGTGTTCTGGAAATGTATGTTTATATGGCTGCTTTATATTGATTGTTTGCCTTATACTGAGTTGTTTGTGCCTGTGTTTTTACTGTAGTTTTCACGTTGATTTAATAAAGTACCTTCATGAAACATCAGTTGGACTTCAGCCTCATTTACCACCATAACAATCTTTTTTTAATGTTTTGGTGGAAGAAGCTAAAATTTAATGTCATCAAATGGTGTTCTTGGCTTAAATAATCACTGGCTTAGAAAGCAGACATTCCTGTGAAGGTACTTTAATATGTTTTGGTGGCCATGCCACTCAACACATAGCCTACCTGCTGCGAACAGACACAGACAAACATGAGATCCTTGTGTTTCATAGTACGATTAGTTTAGGCCTACTTATAATGTAACCTTACACATTATGGATGTTGAGTGGAGTAGTGTGGTTTGTTAAAAGTGGACACTGGTGTGTGTGACTGACTATTTGAAAGAGAAGTTATTTTCATAAACTGATTGGTCAGTTTGCTTTCTGCAGGTGAGTTAGCTTCCCAGTGTGTGCGTGCGTGTGATAGAGCGAACTAACAACGGTGCTTGAAGTGCTGTGTGCAGCTATAGGCCTACATTTATTGAATGGATTTACAGACTTGTTTGGGTTATCCCAGCACCAAATCCTTGCATGAAACCTGATTATTTACCAGTTATGATTTTCCTATTACAACCTGAATTGCACATCTAGTTCTCTATCTGTATTTCAAGGCATGTCCAAAGTCCCCACAACTTCCTTAAGTGTGTGTGTAGGCATCTCAAACCACCAAAAGGTTGGGTTGGGAGAGAACGTTTTTAAAGGTAAACCACAGCAATTGAACTCATTGAGTTGCATTTGTGTGGTCTAGCTTGAAGGGATATTTTAAAAAAAAAAAAAAAAAAAAGCCTTTTGGTCATATTTACTCGAGCTCATGTGAACAGCACAGACATTTTTTTACATCACTTGATTCAGTGTTTAGATATTTGATGTGTAGCTGCTGCTCTGCCCCTTCCTATAAACCCATTATAACTTAAAATGGCATTTTAACGATGATAGATTAATCAAAAACATTTTTTCTAGTGACTGATCTTGTCCTAAACGTGAGGGAGCTGTGGATTTTTATTTACGGTTTTCATTTGTTTTTAAGATATTGTTTTATTCTTTATACAGTCCCCACCACCGTGGCACAGAGGCTGTTACATTTCCAAAACGATATTTTGAAAATAAAGGAAAAATGTAAATGAAAAAGCATGCCCCCCTCATGTAATAGGACAAGGATGTCAAACTCAAATACACAGCAGCCAAAATAGAAGAATTGGTACAAGTTGAGGGTCGGAGCTGCTAGTGTTTTCAACACATGGGCACCGGTTTATGAGGACCTTCCAGGAAAACACAAAAGAAATTTCCTTCAAAAATCAATGTCCCTTAATATCGTGTATAAATAACTGAAAATGCATTATTAAAGTTTGGTTTCCTGTTCTTTGATCCTCACCAAGCTTTCATAGTAAAATGAGAAAGTAAATCAATTGAGTTGAGAAAGTAAAATTGCATTCATTTCTTATTAGGAGTGGCTGTTTGCAATATACCAGAGGGCCACTTCTAATATTAATTAAATATTATTCTGTGGGCCCAAGATAATTCATTCACAGGATTGAATCCTGCTATTGACAGGCGTCAATAGCAGGAATGGAACTTGGGACCTTCTAGCTATGAGATGATCTAAATACTTATACGTATCAATATACATATCAATACGTATCAAGTAACTTTCAGTAAACTTTCTGGGGTGAGGGCTGAGTAGTCAATAAAATGACAAAACGTTTCTTTTGAAAGTAAAATATCCCTTCAAAACATGTTTCGTCTCAACCCAACCCTTTCGTGTGGTTTGGGCTTTAGGATACGCAACAGTGACACTTAATTGGTGGTGGAAAAAAATGTTATTTCTGTGTTCGGCTGGACAGACACAGGGATAGAGACAGACACACATTGCTGCGAGAGTGGCACTAGCGATCAAACCCCACCCTGATGTGGGAATGAAATGGGCACCTTTTCTGGGTTCAACAGCCTAGTACATGACTTCTCCGTGGTTCACAAACTTCTGAGGCGCATACAAAATACACTTGCAGACACATGCACAGGTGTACTGTGCACAGTTAAATGCACTTGTGCATGTACATGCACACGCGCACGTACACACACACACACACACACACACACACACACACACACACACACACACACACACACACACACATACACACACACACACACACACACTTTACAGCCTTGCTTGCTCCCCTGAAGGCCTTCATTAGATAAAAGGAAAACAGCTCTTTCCAGAGCTGCAGTGCAATTATTCAGAGTAGTCAAGCATGTCTCTGTGTGACAAAGCAAATTGCTTTTTCAGTTTGCTGTTCCTGACTAGAGGCGGATTTAGCTATGTTTCAACTGTTTCAAATGAAACAGGCCGCAAGCCACCAGGGGGCCCCTGCAGGCAGGTTTAATTGTTTTGTTTGTGTTTTACCAAAAGCAGCTAGTGGTCTGAATAAAGCAATCACATTCTGTTATGAGTAGATGAATAATGGTTAGGTTCAAACTTCATCAGATGTCATACTTAGCTGGGCTATAGCTATATTCTGGAACTACACAAAATCCCCAAATCCAATATTTTAAAATGCACATTTCTGTTAGCAGCCAGCTTAGATGACTTTGATTTTATACATTTGTATGACTGTATAGACGGAAGAGGGGGAGCCTTTACTTTACTTTAATTCACTTTCTCATGAAACATTAGAATATTCAATATTTCAATATTAGGCCATCCTACAGTACGTAAATTGTAGGTTTTGCAAACAGGCAAGCCAGTGAGTTTGTTTGTCTTTAACAAAATAAAAACAAGACAAAAACAGAATAAAAAATAAACAAGCTGCTTATTTTGCAGTCATCAGAGCAAAATCAGGCTGTCCAAACAGGAGACAGGAGAATCCACAACACATAAGCTCACAAGGGAAATTTATGACACACTAACACAAAACTTATTTCATATTTTAAATGCAGATGGGGGGACAACAGTGAAATAAGTAATTTAAAAACAACAACAAATCCACTCTATTCCTGACACAGATAGGGCTTTATAAGGAGGGGGAGCATCGTTGCTCATGAGATTACAGCACATAATATTTACCCCCATGTGCGTGCACTTGCATTTGCAGATCAATCAACCGACCTTTATCAAAGCATTGGAGAAAAGTGGGTGATTTTAATTAAAACTTTTTGGAAGATTCTAGTTGATAAGAAGTTTATCATTTTAAACTAGATTGGGAAAATAAATCTAATCGAGCTATGTTGAGGATTTACGTTATCATTTTATGGTCGATTAACTCTTATTAATAAGGGGTGCTGTTGTTATGTGATAATATTTCTCACGTCTGTGCTACAATCTGTAATCTCATTACTGTAGATGATGCCAGCCATGATCATGAGTCACCGGGTGAGAGTGTGCAGTGTCTGCGTGCAGAATGCAGATGGGTTTTTGTTGTACAGTATGTGTGCGAGCAAGCGGGAGAGATAGAGAGAGCGAATGGTCATTTATTTTAATGCATGGTACATTTTATGCATGGTTCATTTCACATGGCGTGTTGGTGTCCATCTGGAAGGATATGCTAGGTCACTAGCCTATGTCCCAAAGTACACAATTAGCACCAGACACGGATGATGACATGCTAGTACAATAGTGTCTGTTGCAGGCGTTTGAATTTATTCAGATGGTTTCATAATGGAACCCTGGGGGGCTTGATATACTTTGTTGCGTGAGGAGTCGCACACCCTAGTTTAAATCTGGCTTAAGCCCCTCGAGCTGTGCTGATGGTTACGCTATAAGTTCCATACAGTATGTAATCTGCTGTTCCACACGCCCCAAAAATGAAATGCCTGGAAGCAAAAAGTAAAGAGCAATGTTTTACAAACATGTGCGTCCATCAAATGCAAGATTACATTTAACAGCCTTAGCTTTTGGTCGATATGCCCACATGGCTGCATCATAGGATGCCTGAAGTGGAATTATGGAATGTGTGTGTGCGCAACTGCATCACACATACATTGTAGATGGTACATTAGATACAACATTAGGGCATCAATGATGGGACTCCGCCATCTTACCAGGGTGTTGATTTTATCAACAGCATGCCCAAGTAGCTGTGAATAGGGGAAGAGAAATCAATATCACATGAGTGTCTTGAAAATACAGACAAACGTACTTTGGTTCTTTATGTTGTCTCTTGGTTCTATAGTTTTCTCTGGACAACTTTCTCTTCCTGTGTTTCAAGTTCCAAAATGTCACTGCACGCACACTGCCCAGATTTTCTAGGCTGGGCTAAAGAACTGATTCTAAGTTATAACGTAGGTGTGAGGGCTTGATTTTGAAGTTTAAACTGCATGCTGAATTGTCTTGTAAACCACACTGAGGTGAGGTCAGGTGTATTATAACACAGGCATGAGGAATAGAGGAGCACTTTCTCAGGCGTGGCAGATGATTATCCTTCTCTTCATGTCAGAGTGAGTGAGAGAGCTGTTCATGGCCACTGACTTCTTATTTATCTTATCTAGCCAATGCCTCCAGTAGGGCCCCAATCAATAAGCAGGGACTTGGAGCGAGAGAGGGAGATGGAGGACAAGTCATCTGGAGAGAAGGAGAAAGCAGAGCACAAGGACAGAGCCTAGTATGTGGATTTATTTTCGTTGCCTGTTGGGTTGTGGCCCCAACGTGTGCGTGCACACACACACACACACACACACACACACACACGTGTGTGCGCGCACACACACAGGGAGACAGATGGTAATGGGAAGCTTCAGGGATCTCCTCTGTGATTATGGAGCACGTCAATTGATTTTGTAATGATTTTCATCTTTGTAAGATATCGACTGGTTGTGTATTAAGTCAGAGGTAATCATAGTTTACGACAACACTTATGGCTGATTGAAACGGGGGCGTGGCAATGAAAGGTTTGCAGTCATTGGAATTATAATTTTGTTTCTTAAAAAGGGTCCAATAGCAACGGTTTCATTGTGTGTATTCATTAGAGCTGTGCGCTACGGTGCCTCGCCATAAACCCTAAGGAAGGCCCATCTAGCTGAAAAGGTAATAAACCTTAACCTTATAAAAAGGACATTTATTGTGTGCTGGCTATTCCTTTTTTTACATTTCCATTTGTACCTTTGTTTGAGCCCAATAAGAACACACTTATAATTTTTGTTACGTGTTTTCTGCTTCTGCAGATTCTCTTCTTCTCAGAGCAACGGTACCTCCAAACCGACTGCAAATGTGTTGGCTTCTAGCCTTGGCGTTTATAACAAGGGACATTGCGTTTGGCCTATTCCCTGGCCAGAAGGAGGTATTGATGATTGTCACAAAGCGAGCCCACCAGCCTGGCACCTGGGGGAGGCTATGGAGCACTGCTACATGACCAGCAATCAGCTGCTATATAGCTGGCCTGTTGCCATGGAGACCATGTTGTGGTCACGCCGACGAGCGAGACAGAATTTTAAACGGATGGGACACAGGTGCTCAGAACTTCGCTGGAGGATAGCAGACGAGGTTACGGCTCCATTTGAGAAGCAGTCAGTCACCTCTCCTCTTGTATCTGCCCAGCATTTTACAGGGAGACGAGCGGGTCAGGAAGAGAAGCGTTGGCATATATAGAGAGTATTGGGTTGGCTCAGGATGAAAGGCACAGAAAATGAGTGGGTGGGGAGTCTGCACTCTGCAGAGGCAGAAGTTGACACTTTGCGAGAGGGAGGGGGTAAAAAGTAAGAGAAAAGGCATTTTTGGTGTGAAACTGCAGGTTTTGCAGGAGAGATGGATTTCATGCATTGCTTCTACTGAGCCTCTTCTGCGGGGCGCCAGCAGCGCTGTTCTGCAAAATGCAGAGTGCTGATTTAGTTCTGAGGGTTTAAGCTAAACGGAATCTCACGGGTCCATTCTCACACCCTCATATTTAAATGAGCACTTGGGACTTTACAGCATGGGCACACTCGCGAAATTCTCATGATTTATGCCTGTCAGTGGTTTCCACGTGTGCCTGGAATAGCTGATCAACTCTGCGGGATGAAGCCGTGTGCTTGCACTGTGGGGGGAGGGAGGATATATAGGGCTTGATTAGAGAATGATAAGATGGTGAAAAGGAGGCAGGCAGGCAGGTAGGTAGAATGAAAGACTGAATGGTATAGAATGGCAGGACAGAAAGATTGAGATTGACCATGGAACAGAGAGGGTGAGAGAGAGAGACGGGCAAATGGTTGATAAAGGGATGGAAAAAGAACCTGACACACAAAGAAAGGGTAGAGAAAGATGGAGCAAGAGTGTCTGGCCCTGTGGAAGCCACTGACCATTCTAATTATCCTCTATTTTCTTCAAACATGGCCGAGTCTTTGTGAGCCCGTCTCCTGGGACCCGACCCATTCCTCATTTTCTCTGAGATTCAATTCCACTTCATCCTTCTCTGTCTTTTACATATAAAACACTTTCTTCAATTATTCCTCCGACGTTCATATCTGTGTTGTTTGACGGCTGGCCCCATTCAGGGCGACTGCTCATCTCCTGTGTGACTAGAATCAATGGTGCGGCCTCGCTCCCAGAGAGATAGGCACATGGCGGGGAAGGCTGGCTGGCTGTGTGTATGCGTGTGCGTGTGGGGCGCATCGACGTGCACGCGCATGTAGCGATACGTGTGTGTTTGTTGTGTTTGATTGGAAACAAGGCGGAGGGAGATAGGAGAAAGACAAAGAGGCAGTGGGACGGGACGTAATTCAACGGGAGGGTGCAAATGTAGCAAATGAGTGTGTGTTTGTGTGTGTGCGTGCATGTGTGCGCGTGTGGGTGAGGGGTGTGAGATAATGCTAGAAAGTGGTATTTGTGTAATGAAGGTGTTCCAGAGTATCCCCGGGGTAGGACAGCATGCTTTATTAGAGATCAAATGGGACTATAATTACATGGTGGATGCCTTTCTTTCTCGATCGATTACAAACAAAAGGGGCATTCCATCAGCGGCGGTTAACTTGGGGTTCTGCTGCAAGCATTGTCCTCTATAGCCGCCCGCCTCATTGTCCCTGGAGTCTACAAGAAATGGGAATTGGCTTTTTGCAGGGCCTGCTTTTCAAAACCATATTTTGTGTAGCCAACTGGATGATATAGGTGATATTTCATTATAGTGGAGCACAGTAAAATCCACAGTGTTAACTTCCAAACATTGAAAAATGGCCCTGTAAACGTCTCTCTGGAATGAATTAGCACTCCCAGTTTTACAGTAAACAATTAAATATTTAATGCACGTACACATGCACGGTGTGCGCATGCACACACACACCCACACACACAGTATAATAGCAAAGATTTAAAAAAAAAACTCCACAATAGAACACAAGCTCTCAGAGACACAGGATATTGGAATGAGAGTAAAGGTTGTATTTATTATTTAAAGATGGGACCAAACGTGCAGTAATAAAGAATGAAACAATGCCTCAAATCCTGCAGGTACTTGGTTAAAGCCACTATCTTTGCTGAACTCTTTGCCCCGCGAGCTTCATCCAGAATTAATATCTGACAGTTCTTTCCATATTCAATGAGGCCCTGCCGAGGGGAGGCGAGCTCTTGGAGTGGTGGTGGGCAACTCGCTGCTAGTATGGCATCAGGGCCGCCGTGGTGGCCCTGATGCACAACACACACTCAGTCCACAACACACACTCAGTCCACAACACACACTCAGTCCACAGCACACACTCAGTCCACAACACACTCAGTCCACAACACACACTCAGTCCACAACACACACTCAGGCCACAACACACACTCAGTCCACAACACACACTCAGTCCACAACACACACTCAGGCCACAACACACACTCAGGCCACAACACACACTCAGTCCACAACACACACTCAGGCCACAACACACTCAGTCCACAACACACACTCAGTCCACAACACACACTCAGTCCACAACACACACTCAGTCCACAACACACACTCAGTCCACAACACACACTCAGTCCACAACACACACTCAGTCCACAGCACACACTCGGTGGGATGGGTGAAGGCAGGGCTGGATCTAGGCATGGTCATGGGGGGGCAATGCCCCCCCAAATGCCCTGACTGTCTCACCAAACATGATGGCATGCAAACAACCCAAATTTCAAAGATATTTCAAATTATATCTAAAATGATTTGAAACATTGCTAACTAACTACAGTTGTGGCACCACTAAACCCAACACTAAACACCATTTAATTATTCAAAACAGAAAACTCTCTGAGCCAGAGCTTTAGCTTTATGCATGCTGTGTGTCTGTTGCAACTTCAACAACAACTGATGTTATTATTGATGCTTATTGGCCTAATACAATTCCTGTGCAAGATATACGTAAATCTTGTGGGTCACAGCAGTAAAGAATTTAAATGAAAATGGCAGGAGGGTGGCTTCATCGCCCATGTCTCTTCGCGCCATGGGTGATGAAACCACCCTCATGCCATTTTCGCCTGCCCCCCCAATTGGGAAATGTTACATCCAGGCCTGGATGAAGGGAACATGAATGTTGGGTGTGTGTGTGTGTGTGTGTGTGTGTGTGTGTGTGTGTGTGTGTGTGTGTGTGTGTGTGTGTGTGTGTGTGTGTGTGTGTGTGTGTGTGTGTGTGTGTGTGTGTGTGGGCTGATGTTCCAGTCTGCTAGCTGACAGTCTCTTGGTTAATGAGCAGCTGTCGGCCATCACTATTCATGAGACCTGTCACTCACCTGCTCTCTCAAAGCGCCAGCACCTGAAAACCTCAAACCCCTGGTCTCTCATTAAGCTCTGCAGCCGTATATCTGCACGTAATATCAACAAACAAACCAGGAATGCATTACGCGGGCGCAAACACGCACGCGCACACACATTGCACACATACAGTATAGACGCATGCATGCAAGCGCGCACACACAAACAGACACAGAGTTCCACAATATGCGGATGGACTCGCACAACAGTCCATTACCTTCTTGCACTTGACTAGTGGTTTGTGACATTACCTGTATGGCCTATACTAGGCTTAGGTCAGGGATGTCAAACCGAGGACAAATACACAGTGGGCCAAAATAAATAAAATTGGTACAAGTCGAAGGCCTCAGCCAACGGATTTTTCAACACACCGGTGCACCGGTTTACGAGGATGCCCAGGGAAAAAGTGTATTTCCCTTAAAAGCAAGATAAATGCGGATATGAAAATGCTTGCATTTAACACTGAAATGCTTTATTAAAGCTCAGTTTCCTGTTCTATAAAACTCAGCACTGCTTTCATATTTACAGTACTATGAGAAGGGACAGTTCTAATAGTAATTAAATATTGCATATATGGCTTTGGTTATAAAATGTAGCATATTTACTTGTAAGGGTGCCAAGAAATGATCCTTAACACAATAGAGAACCACCAAAACACATTTTTCAGGTGGAAAATGTTTGTTCATTTTGAAGTTGTGTCTGTGTGTGTGTGTGTGTGTGTGTGTGTGTGTGTGTGTGTGTGTGTGTGTGTGTGTGTGTGTGTGTGTGTGTGTGTGTGTGTGTGTGTGTGTGTGTGTGTGTGTGTGTGTGTGTGTGTGTGTGTGTGTGTGTGTGTGTGTGTGTGTTTTATTGGGCTGTGTGCAATCTTGTAGGCTACCATATAAATGATAAAATGAGATGTGTGTGTGTGTGTGTGTGCGTGCGTGCGTTTGTGTGGGTGCATGCGTGCGGTCGTGCATGTGCAGATTGCGCACAGGCGCGTGCGACTGTGTAAAAAAAGAAATAGTAGTGGCAGAAATAATTCCCAACTGCAGATACAGAGGATATTGCTTCGTGTCTCGGTTGGTGTTGAATTATTGAGACATGGCAGAGTCAGGTTGTATCCATTACCGTGAAACATACAGTATGAAGGAACCAGTCTAATTCTCCCAGTTACCACGAGATGAGAGAAAGTACCAGGCAGTCAGTGAGAGGATACTGATTATTGAAGCCTTATCTGTTTTGTTAGAATTGCTAGAGATTTCTTTTTTTTTCCACAAAAAAGTGACAAAATAATCACTCACTCACTATACAGTATTTGCTACAGGCACCCACATCTCCCACATATTGTACACATCCTGTATACAGTAGGCTATATGTACACATAATGCAGGCCTAGTGATGCACCGAATACTCAGCCACAGAAAATATTCGGACGAAACCATCACTATAACACTATAACACTATAAAACTGCAGCAACAAGCACAGCGCAACACACATTGTACCTGGTTGCGAAAACACGTATCAACATATCAACCACATTGTAGGTTCATATACGGCTAGCTCACCAACAAACATGTCACAGTCCTCTGCAGCTTTAGCCTAGCTCAGCCCGGAATTGTTTTTTCCCCCTGCGATTCAAAGACTGGTGTCCCTCCCTCCGGTGGTGTTAGTATTAGTTGAAAATCCAACTACAGCAGCTGATTGGCCGGCAGCCCTGTCACTCAACAGTCTCGCCTCCTCCAATGCTTCTTTAAAGAAGCGTCAGGTTTTATAAACATCATCATCTGTCGGCTGTGTTTGTTTGGTTAGCAATCAGGCGAGTACATTATAGCCACATTAATGACAACAGCATTGTCTGCTTTCCCAATATTCTTATGGGGTGGTATGAACCAATCGCTGCAAAGACTGACGCTTTGATAATGCCCATCTCAGAAACTGGTGTGATCGGGAGGGACTTCAATCTGAACAATGAAGTGAAACAAAATGATGATTCAGACTGAGGTCAGGCTACTGCAGCTTGGAAATATTTACAAATTGTTGGTTTTATTCAGGGTAGCTTTAAGTTACGGCAATGACAGCAATGGTCAGATATTATTAGTTACATCATCGAATCAGTTTTTGGTTAGTTTTCTATATTCGTTATTCAGTTTTGACCAAGAGTTTCGATCCCACTGCCTCCTGTTTTTGCTTGACACTATACTGTATACGTAAGGCGGAAATAGACAATCTATTTCCAGAATATGATGGTTTCAACCAGAGAGGAATGATTTGGCTTTGTGTCTCGACTTGATAAGATACTAATCTTGATTAATTGGAAATTACCCACTTCCCCTTCCCACACTCAGTGGATAAGGGGCATCTTATATTGTCTAAAATTGGAGAAGAGTAGATTTCATTAAATGCTTCTTCTGATTGGGAGGATACGGGTCCATTCTTTAAATTCATCCAGAAGCTGAATCCAGCTCTGCTTGAGAATACTGTACTGTATGCATGAGGTTTTCGCGAGTGTTGATTTATAGGTCTACGGTGGTTGGGGTCCTCTGCTGTTATCTTGGACCTGTACTGTTTGACGGGTGTTTTGTATTGTCTTTTGTTTTCTTCTTGATTTTTCTTCTTATTTATTTTCAACTCTTATTGATCATGTTTGTTTCGTTCTCTGTTTTTCTCTTTGGAGGGAAAATTCATTGTGTTTATTTTTGCACTTGCGGATCCGATTTACTAAAGAAAAGCTGTCAATATTATCATGTGACTTGAATGCTTCTGTTGGGAAAAAGTATGAAAAAGGCAAGCGGGTTCAAGTAAATGAGAATAGTTTTCTGTGATATTTGTCTAAGAACTTCGACAACCTTCCTGTGTGTCTACTATGACAATCTTTTCCTCCTTGATTCCTTGTGATAGATTATAAAAAGAAAATGTCAGTGCTGGCACAGGAAGAGCTGTATATTGATCATCTGAAGAGAGAACCAGAGTGTAAAGGAGAGAGAGTGATGGAGTGAGACGTAGTTGGGAGATGACGATTTTCTTATTGTGTTTAGGCACTGCAATGAGTTACGAAGCCCAGCAAGCCGGGCCTGTATAGAGGTGAAAGGAAACGATTAGTTTCTCTGACTTTTCCGCTGAGGTCTGAGGGTGTATTCCCAAAGCTAGATCACTTAATCTCTCTCTCTCTCTCTCTCTCTCTCCCTCTCTCTCTTTCTTTCTACAGACAGACAGACATACAGAGACAAACATAATACTGTATACTGACACAAACAAGACTGGGTTGACACAAACACACATATCCCTTGTGACTCTTTCGACTGATTCCAGATCGGGGGGTTTGGGTTGTCCGTCGACAGCGTATGTCTTGAATTTATGAACAGCTGCGTCTCTGTTTGAGAATGGCCTGAGTGATTCATACGGCACATGGCAGTGTAATCACTCTCCCTCACTCCTTTCCTCTCCACCCTGCCTCAACCCTCCTCAGTGTCCCCACTCCCGCTCTCCGGTTAATAAGACACCGCTGATTACCGCGGCTCTCCGAGGGAGCCGGGAAACGACTGACTCCTCCTTGTACCGAGGACTAAATTAACCGAGGATGACACAGCGGTGGTGATGCCAGTGCTGCTGAAAGCCGCTCCAGAAGGCCGGGGGAGAATGGGGGGTGGGTGGGGTGGGATGGCCGTTTGTGGTGTCCCAAGCTGTGTGACTGCTAGCCGGGCTCTCTGTCTCCAAGATAATCATCCGACACCCCGACAGGCGGAGGCAGGTCCTTATATGGTTCTCATGCCTGCACTACATTTTTTTGTCCACTTGCCTGGGGAATTTCTATACACCGCTCGCTCCCTCATCTAATTTTTTCACCTCTCGCTGCTTTGCTAATGTTTAGATTTGTCGATAACTGCTTTTGATGAGAAAAAGGGATCTGGAGGAGACAATTTTCCTGTCCTTTTCCAGAGATAAAGAATGGTGGAATGGACCTGGAAGCCTAGAGATGCTCACTTGCACACCAATTAAGTGTGTATATACCAGCTCAGACACTTCTTGCACCACCAGGCTCACTCACACAAGCACGGGAGCATGCATAGGCACACAAAACTCTAAATGGACGGAATAATTCCCTGCACTTATACAGTGCAAGTTCCCGAACCAAGTACTCCTATCATCCATGTTGTGGAAAACGTTTACCGTGTGACAACACATCGAGATTGGTTGATTGAACAGAGACCATGCAGAACCTGGAAACATCAAATCCTATTACCAAACTCATAATTAATCTGAACGCCTGTTTAATTTGTTCATTTTTCACAGATTGGTGACGCGTTCAACCTAGTTAATATCAATGTCGAGTGATCGAAGCAAAAAACTTTAGTTTGGGATTGCAAGAAATATAGGGGATTGAAATGTCATAGATACAGAGTAGTATTTTCTTTCTCGCAATGGCAGATTGGTCTCCAGCGAAGACATAGTATGAAGACAGACAGACAGACAAAAAGATAGAGAGAGAGAAAGAGAAGAGAGAGATAGAGAGAGAGCAGCATCCTACAATCTTCAGCTTCGGAGTAATGAGGCAGAGATTTAAGGGCAAAACAGCCAAGACACATGCACAGAGAGAGACAGAAACAGAGGGAATGAAAGTAAAGATCTTGTTATAATGCCATGCAGAAACTAAGGAATTCACTGCCTATGGGATGCACTGGTATACAGAAGTATACTCTTGGGCCTGTAAGCACTGGAGGAGAAACTAGTTCATCAATGCACAACGGCTTGCATCTCTGGCCTCGTAGTATAGCAGCACAACACAAGAGACAAGCCCAACAGTAAAACTGCATCCGCACCAGTCCATTACACAACAGAGATCTGTACATCTGTGCAGCAGCATAGTACAAGTGAGAATACTTTGTGCCTGTCACAAGATACTGACAACTTTTCTATACATCAGATTGGGACAGATACAGCTTGTCAAACGATACGAAAGATATACTATCCTATGCAGCTCCCACCAAGCAAAAGAAGTAAGAAAATCCAACTTTGAATAAAAAACAAATAATGTGATTTTTACTGTATGTCTTCGTTCAATTCGCTCCTACCCTGACCTATATGGTCATGCAGTGTGGCTCCTGACCAAAAGAAGTCAAGTCAAAGTCATACTGGTACGATTTGTCAAACGCGTATACTACACGCCAGAGAAATTGTTCTCTGCCTTTGATCCATCTCTGCGGTGAGCTGCAGCCGCGCCCACTTGAGAATCTTTTAGTTGATTTGACCCTCTCAATCGCCAGCCAAGGAGGGAGGCATTGGCTCCCCCTGACCTCCCAGTTTCATGGTGGATACTCATAACTGCAAGAAATTGAGTAAAACCGCGGCTTGCTTAAAATACAATACGATACGACTTTATTGTCAGCTTTCACTGAAATTTGATTTGCATACACCAGTGGTTTTCAACCCTTTTCATACAAGGGCCCGCAATTTATTCAGCATTTAAGCCACGGACCACCATTTGAAGACATTTTAGCCCCACAGACCCGAAACCCAAAGATTTCTTCTGTTTTTATCTACAATCCCAGGCTGTTTTCGGAAACATAACAGGCAAACCTAGAGCTCTCGTCATTTTTACACTCTCTCGAGTGTAAAAATGCAGGTCCATTTGGTTGCATTTTTACTCAAAGAGTTACATCTGGTTAACCAAGTTTCCATCATTTACCTGGGGACCACCTGGAACCCTCTCAAGGACCACTGTTGGTCCACGGAGCGCAGGTTGAAAACCATTGGCATACAGTACAATTCACAGATAAGACAACACAACATTACAATACGATACAGACAGGACAACAGAACTGAAAAGAGCAGAACCTGACAAACATGACCTTCGAATTATTGATTTTGGTTTAGAAGTGTTTAGAAGGCTGGTTTAGAACTAGGCTTACTTGTCAAAGCAGGAACTGCTGGTGGCCGCTGCATTTAGCAGTAAACCCTTTAGAAGTAAATGCTGTCCAGCAGTTGGTGATCAAATTTAGAAGTGGAGTGTTCTTTGGGGTGCTTCAAAACGCCACTGAGCAACTTCCGAAGTTGCTTGGATCTCCCAGATTGAAGTTACTGTTCTGAAGTGTGGAGCTCTCTTGCCCCGCGAGTCCGCGACACCACTACGGATAATTGATTGCCCTGATAGCAAAATCCATTGATTCAACGTTGAATTTTGGTTATCTAACCCAAATCCAACGTTGAATCAATGCATTTTGCTATCTGGGTGAAGATGGATGGATGGATGAATGTGAACAAAGAATAAAAGGCCAGTAAAAAAAAACTAAACACCCACATTTCAACTGCTAAAGAAAGCCACAATAACTATTTTGATAATGAAGTGGGCTTTTACATTTACAGCTGTTACGGCAAATTCGCAATATTAATCAATAGCCTAAGTCCTTGGTGATTAATCACTCAAGTTGCCAACTTAATAAATATTATAGAGCATGATGGAGTGACCTTCTATAAAACCTGCAAAAGGAGGCAAAATCATTTCCCTGACCATTGTAGATTAAATATTAAAATTGATGAGATGTCATCCTTCTCTTTTTGACATGACTGAGAGTGTTGAAGATAATGAAGTGAACTGAATAGTACAGGTACACTGGGGCTTCTGTGGACGACCTTAACCCCTTTGACCCAAATTAGGGGCATGTCATTATGCACAAAAATGTGTCTATAAAGGGTGAGGGATCCTACCAACACACTATCCAGCAGGCGTGGATGTGGCATTTCAGCAGGACTTTTATTTGAAAAGTAAAGCATCAATAATAACACCAGTTGTTGTTGAATTACAACAGACACACAGCATGCATAACGCTAAAGGTCTGACACTGAAAGTTTTCTGTTTTCAATGATGAAATGCTGTTGGTTTAGTGGTGCCACAATTGCAGTTAGTTAGTAGCAGTATAGTGTTTTAAATCTAAGCACTTATATATACAGTATATACGATATCTATATATATCTATATATCTATATATATATATATATATATATATATATATATATATATATATATATATATATATATATATATATATATATATATATATATATATATATATATATATACATACATACATACATACATACATACTCTACATACACACACAAAGGCCAGGCCGATGTATCAAGACTGTCAAGTTTATTCCACAATTTCCATTAAAGCAGTAAAAATGTGTGATGTAGCACTAAAGTAGATTAAAATGCAGGGAAGGGGGAAGATTTCTCTGTGGATGGAAGGTTGAGATCTTAACGTGTGGCTACAGGGCATATAGGCTTCAGGGTCTTCTAGGAGATGACGAAAATAAAATAGAGAGTTATGAAAAAAACACTTTAGACTACAAAACACGGAGCAAAAAGGTTTGAAGAGGCATCAGCAAAGCAGTAGTTATTTCGAAGTTTCCATGTTTATTTTCATCAGCCTCACGGCTTCCAGCACACACTCTCACACAGTACATATTGGGCTCCATTCATCACCAAAGAACTTTCACGTTTTTGTCCACAATTGGGAGACATAACTGGCAAAAAGTTGGTCAAAATAGCAATTATTCTCCATTTTCTAATTGTGTGGACTCTTGGAATTATGTAATTCAGATGTTTAAACATAATTAATCTCTTGAGAATGTAAAATGAAACCAAATGGAGCCATAAGGGTCCATTTGGTTTCATTTTAACACCCTCAAAAGTTACAGATCTATACATTTTAGGGGACTGTCATGTGAACTACCTGCATGGCCTGTGTGATCTACTGGTAGATCACAATCTACCTTTTGGGCACCCTTGATTTAAATGGTCAGTCTACAAGCTCACAATGTGTCAATATACAGTATTGAACTATTGAACTATTAAAAAATGATAAGGGGACAAGGGGTTTGGATGGTAACGAAAATGAAGCCCATAGACTTTATAGCTTCAGGTAGCCTGTCATGCCCCAACTCCCTAAAGTGGTTGTCAACATTCCCAAATTAGCCATTGTCACTGTCACTCATATTCTCACAAGTCCTTAACCGTTATAGTGACCCTTGGTTTATTTCTGTATAGTGACACAGCTGAGGACTCACTGTCCTGAACTGAGGTGTCAGCATTTTAGGGAGACACGGCAATATATAATTATACCCAATGCTCTGTAATGTGGTTCATAAATACACAACAGAGGTCTATAATATAAACCTACACAGTAAAAAAAGGGGTAAAAAAAGGGGCAAATAATTCCCTGTTTAAAACACAAAGAAACAAAAACATGGTGAATGTCCCTAACAACAGAGACCATAGGTTAGTTTCTTGGGAATTGATGTGGGCAATCAGAATGATTGGCTTTATATTATAGATGTATTTATTATTTACACAGCATAGTAGCACACTGTTTCTTCCTTAAATGCTTCATTGATAGTGACAGTGACAGCACTTGAGGGTTCCTCCCCTGACTTTGGGGCTATAACCTTGTTTATGTTACTTTTTGTTGTAAATTGCTACAATTATTATTTTAAATCAATTGCACACATTGCATGAAATAAAAAGCAGATCTGAAAGCACCTTGCTCCAAAACAGCAGCTGGCAACCGTTCAAAAAAACGTCTTGACAATTATAGAATTCAATACTACAGTCTAGCTGGATTTGCTTTTTATTGAGTGATTCATCATTATTATGTTGTGATTTACTGTGTTGTTTTCTTTTTGTTTTCAGTGAGTACATAGAGATGGCAGCTGCATTGTCATAGTAAAACTGTATGTGTCAGTACAAAGGCAGACTGAGGAATGCTGTGATCTCTTTCAAATTAATTTCACACCAACAAGCACGACACATTAATGCCAGAATGTGGCAGAACTGATTACCTGATCACAGTGTGTCCTGTAAACATTTACAGGAGTACATCTTGCATTAGCATGCTTTCTCTCATGTCCATATTGGGGCTATACAGTATACTAAAATCAGTTAAATATCATCTGATTAACTACTACTACATTCTTGAATACAGTATAGCCTATTCTTCAGTGGGAGACCAACAAATCAGTCTAAACCTCTTTGGAAGAAGAAAAAAAAAAAGATTCAAAGGCTGGTTTTGAATTATGTTTTGTTTTGTTGCAAAAAGAAAATGAAGAAAAATAAACCTTAAAGAACCACGTCGCCACTTTTCAACTTTTCTTCATATAATTGGTCCTCACTAATGCATTGCCACGATTGTTTTCTGCTGAGTCTCATAGGGGGCTGTGGGCAGTTCAGACACCCATCTTTCATGCGCATCATCGTTAAACAGATTAAATATACTGTATACAGTATCGTATTGCAACTTTTTCAGAATAGAAAGCCTGCTGTTTCTATTAACTTTGATTCCCTGCACACAGCCTTTCTTTAAGACACAGGCAGACTGCGAAAAAAGTGGTATTTTATGATGAACAGTACTGAGGACCACTTATATGTAGGCAGGTTGAAAAGGTGTTAAAATGTGCTTATTTTTGCAGGCTTCAATGAATTTAGTCCATATGGCAAAACTTCAGAACTTCAAAACTCTTAGCCTATTTCCTTGTTTTGCTCATAAATGCCATAAATGTCTTAACTTAATATTATTGCCATAATTTACAGAGTAAAAGCCATCATTATTTGACAGCACTTTGATGACTACTTTGGTGTTCATAACTTAAAAGCAGCAGGAGCTTGCAGAGTCATTCATTTTCTTTTGACATTGGTGGCAGGCAGGAATAACAATCACAATGTTCCTTTTCCTGTGTGCATTGCCTGATGGTGCAGTAGCCTGGCCAGTTTGGTTGTATGCATTCTGAACAAGGCTAAGGAATATGATTCAAATCTGATTAAAAAAATCTGTTTTTGCTGCTCAGACCTCATGAAACCAAAGTGACTGCAGTCTGGATAGGCCACAGATCGGATATTGGCTGCCAATCGTGGATTGCTGGCATCCGATTTTGTTTGTCTAAAGAACATACTAAATATTATCCATCCAGCATCAGTGGACAAGCCAACAACATCTATTTAAGTACAACTAGCATCTACAGTAGGCTATCGACAACATACTGAGGTGAAGGTATAATCTGAAGAGGCAAGTTTTCAGGTTGTGGTGGAAGATGCAGAGTGGCACTGCATTCATGAATGATGGACAGAGGTCATTCCACAGCTACGGTCGGTAGATTACACAGAGCATCCACCATGTTGTTTGCTGATCATAGCAGGAGAGGTGTAGCAGGGCTTTGTTATCTCCTGCAGGCAGGTCAACCCCCAGTGTTTTGAACTGGATGTGAACAGCAACCAGAGACCAGTGAAGTGACCATATAGAAATGGAGGGATGTGAGATTTCAATAGGCCACTCCACTGTGGTATTCTGGGTCAGGGATCAAACCTGAAGGTGAAGGAGGACTTAATAAACAGCTACAGTAAGAAGATCAGTTTGACCAAAGCACCATTGTGTTCTTTCTCACAAGAGAAATGTCTCCCCACGACCCAAGCTATTGAAAAAATGTGTCTGTGACCCACAAAGAGGTCCGAACAGTGTTCTGTGTTTGGGAACCAATCAGTGGCACATATGGAGATCTTTATTAAAATAGTAGGTTAGAAAAAAAAAAAAAAAAAAAAAGAAAAACAAGTTTATACTTCCCCATAGCAATAGACAGTTTAAGATCCCACCTATGTTGTTTTGACCATAACATTGTGATTTCCCATTAACTGTGTAGAAGAAAAAGGATCTCCTTAATGTGATTATTGTGTGTGTTTTATTTTCATCATAATAAACTAACAATTATCATCCCAACCTCATTTATTTGGGTCCTTTGGAAAACAGAGGTAAATCATTTTAGACAAGGTTTACATAACCATATGTATGATAAATGATCCTCGGGCATGGCTGCATCAACATAATATTCTGTGCGTAGGCCTCACCGCAGGGCGCCGGTACGAAAGGGTATGCTGCGGACGGTTGATACACTTTAACTTGATCATTATTCAGAGGCAGTGGCAATGGCTGACCTTTCCTGGTCAAGAGCTTACTGTGGTTAAAATTCAATTGAGCGGAAGAGAGGGGAACGGAGAAGAAAAAGGAATACATGGTAACCTTTATTCATGGCATTGATGTTAACCTTGAGGAATGGGCCCCAAAGGGGATGAGCTGCCTTGTACTTTGATGTGTGAGTGAGAACAGGCCTCGGTACTGCAGATAACGAGTTGAGTGAGTGAGTGAGTGAGTGAGTGAGTGAGTGAGTGAGTGAGTGAGTGAGTGAGTGAGTGAGTGAGTGAGTGAGTGAGTGAGTGAGTGAGTGAGTGAGTGAATAAATGAATGAATGAATGATTGTTGAGTTTGTTGAATGCAATTATAGTGTCTGTGTTTGCGTTAGCCTGAGAGATAATAATAGAGAGAGGGTGTGAGAGAGACAGGTATAATGTGGCATGGATTGGAAGTTGGAGTAACTTCTTAAATCTCTGCTGTCTAACATGAATTAGTCAACAACCTGGGATCCATAACACAAGTAATGTTTGAGTACAGCATGCGTGTTGTGTACCATCTCTGTGTCTGCCTCTCTCTCTCTCTCTCTCTCTCTCTCTCTCTCTCTCTCTCTCTCTCTTACTCTCTCTCTCTCTCTCTCTCTCTCTCTCTCTCTCTCTCTCTCTCACACACACACACACACACACACACACATACACACACACAGAAGAGAGAGAGAGAGAGAGAAACCCCTCGCTATCTCCAGTGAACAGACCAAATCTCCAAGACTGTTTCTTATCCTCAACCATTTCATTAGTGCCCTCCACCCCTCTCTCTATCTCTGCCCCCCTATCCTCCCTCCATCCTCCCTTCGCCCATCTCCTCTCTGTTACCCCCTCTCTCTCTCGAGGAATGAAACACAAGCTAATTGAAATAAATGAACTGGGGAGCGAATCAGAGTTGATTACATCTGCTGTGTGGGGATGCTGATTGCAGCCTGGTTGAATGAATGTTGCAGAACTGGCCGGTAATGAAGAGGCTTGTTTGTATCTGAGTGGACATTCCAGACAGCCACACACACCCAAACACATGAATGCACACGCACGCACGCACGCACACACACACACACACACACACACACACACACACACACACACACACACGCACACACAGTTTTGTGCACACACTATTTTCTACCCGCTCAGTTTCCTGTTTATTATTCGCACATTGTTTTCAACAAATACACTTATTTCTCACTCAGGCAAAGAGACCATAACTCATGAAGTCCTCAGAATAACTGTACAATATATAAAATTTGAGCAACAAAACACTATACACAGAAAAGGCAGGGCAAGGGTCAGGATTGGAGTGGAGTTCATTACTGGAATGTTTAAATACTAACAACCTGATGGAGACAGGATGGATAAAATAGTCTTGTTGTTTGTGGTGGAGAAACAGTATGAAGGCTTTATACATTCATTGACTAATTAAATCTGTGGTTCCTGTAGTCTTTAAATCTCTATAATAAATGTGATTGCGCACCTAACCACCTTTTAACCAGTTAAATCCTATTATTACTATATATTCTTCGATGACTGGTTCCCCCCCAAGGTTTCAATACTTGGCCCCTCCCTTTCCCCTGTCAATTTATTTGCCGAAAATATGAACTTATAAATCTTCTATTTCTGCAGATTTTTTGTCTAGTATTGCTCAATATTTGCCCGTTATGGATGGCCAGGATGCTTAACTTGGTGTGGTCATCGACTAGGGCAGATGTGCTAACAACACAGCACTAAGATTGTAATGATAATAAAATAGTATTAAAAGATAACATCATATTTCTTTGTTGTCAAACCTTGAACAGTGTGTCTTCATAGTGACAGCAATAAATAACAACATAAAGTTTACTATGTTGGCTGATCCAAGCCGGAACAAAACACATGAAATCTCATTCAGGATTGTTAAAAATGGCCAATAAGCAGTTTACAAGAAACATGAAACCGAGTGACATGATGTGAGTTTGTACATCTGCTATTTTTGAATATCCAACACAAAAATCTAAATGACACATTCTTTACCGGTTTTGGGCCCTCATCCACAAAAGGTTTGGGAACCATTTTAGGGTGTCTATAATATGCTACCACAGAACTCACTCCTTTGCCAGTCCTCTAGCCCTGCCCAAAGAAACACATACTGTAAACACAGACACTTTAAACAATAGAATCATTTTAGCACCAATGAAGAGCATGACATTTAAAAGAAGCACCAACATAATATATTGTCAAAGTTTGAACATATGAACAGTGAAGTGATGAGACCATTAAAAAAACAGGTGGTAGAAAAGCATACAGAGAAGAGAAGGGATTTCAGGAGATAACCAAATGCTTTCAAAAACTGCATGAAATGTCATCTGATATCCAGGACTGTAGCAAAGAAAGACTAGAGATCATTATGCTTAATCAGCATGCCGGTAATCTCATCCTTTCCCTGAAATATGCCACTGCCGAGCCGTTGAGGTCTGTCACACCAAGTATGTACCACAGTAGGAGTGCAAAGATGACACACAGAGTCGTGTAATCTGTGGAGACGTGGAGGGCTAAAAATGCCTCCTATTATCTGGCCTGTGGCGCAAACCAGTCCAATAAAGGAAACAACCTTATCCGTTCAAGTAAGTGTCAGGCTCAATAACTAGCAACACCTATTGAATACTAATCAAGGTCATTCACCGAGAGAACTGCAGTTGAAGGGTAAAAAATACAATTTATCATTCCTGGACACAGAAAATTAAATATGCTACTCGCATGGAATTAATATGCTAGGCTAGTATAGTACAGCTAAGCAGTTGTCAGCATAAAGAAGTCGGAGCATGCAAATGAGTGGGCTACGACAGCGTCCGAAGGCAATTCCACCCCAGAAAATAATAATCTGTGAGGCGGCAATTAATTTGCACCATGACCTAAACAGTGGTTCTCAAATGGCTCTTTTCGACCATGAAGGACAACCCAGAGACTTCCAGAACGTGAAACATTCCAGAACACCTGAAGTTCCATATATTTTTTTTCTTTCTTTGTTTGGGGGGGGGGGAGTGGGGTGTCTACATTCTGCTATAATGTTTTCATCATAGCAGAATGAACCCTGAAGGTGGAGTCTGGCAGTACATCCTAAATAAATAAAAAGTCTAGGTGCTGCAGTGTAGGCTATGGAAACAAAACTCTGTGAAATACACAGAATTGCACAGTTCACTTCGTTCTTGTAGTGGAATAGAGCCAGAACTGGTGCCTAGGTAGTACATAACCACACGGGTCTTTTAACAATTATTACTATGCCTATTCAGATCATGTGTTTTACTCTCTCCACCATTATGTCCACACCTATAGTAAAGACAGTGGTAGGAGGCTGTGCTCAATGGGAGACCCTGACAAAACAGAGTTTCACATGGGGGTCTGCAAACCAGTAATATTATGTATGATTTTGAGGGACTTTGACACAAAATAGTTTAAGAACCACTGACCTAAAAATGTCCCTCGGCACTAGACCCATACCACAGAATGATAAGACAACGGAGGTCTTTCTTTTAAAGGTGTCAACAGCAACAGCACACTGAAAAGGTATTACAAAAAGAAAAAAACAGCAACAACAAAATTAAATATATCTAAATGGAGATTTTCCCTTTCATAAATGTTCATGTTCTTCTTCTTGTTCCCCTGTATTGCCAGGTTTCTCGCTGATGTAGAGCCATGGAAAGGAGTATCTCAGTGGTTGGTTGTCGAAGAGTCTTACAAAATATACCACAAACACACCTCAAATAGGAACATATATAATAAATATTGCTTAGGGGCAGTGGTAAAGTCCAGTTTGTTTGTTTTTGGTTCATTTTCCATTCACAACTTGTGCAAGACATTCTCTGTGTTGCTGCTGGCATCAATGTTAACCATTGAAGCATACGCGTCCGACTTGGAAGCCGAATTTTTGGTTGCTGTTGCCAAAGTCTGATGGAGCAACATCAATAATAGGGAGCAGCTCGGCTGATGGAGAGTCAATCTCTAGAACTGTCCGTTCTTGGCCCCTCCGAGACTGCATGTGAGAAAGACAAACAAACAAATTAAAGACAAATTGCAATCTGATTCATCTACATCAAGGGTGGCAGAAGTACTCTGGTGTTTTACTCTATGTAAAAGTATGCCAAATTCAAATAGTACAGTAAAATGAGATCTGTCAAACCATTTTTTTAAAAATGGCGGAGTAACAAATGGAGTTACAAGCTCAAGGTGTGAGCTTGAAGTTTAAAATCGGACTAGTGAATGAATAAATGTACTTAATTACTTTCTACCACTGCTCTACAACATTAGCCCAATACACAATACCATCTCTATACCCAGTCTCTCCTGAATCCTCAATTACATGAGAACCAATAATCTGATGGCTACCATCTGCAAGAGCCTTATTGAATCAAGCACCATCTGACAAGCGTATAACACAACGGATAAACACATTAGGTTCATTACAGCTAATTCTGGATCAGCCGGCCTCTCTCTCTTGTTCTCACTCTTTCTCTGGGGGCATAATGCCATAATTTTACACTTGGTTGCAGGCTGAAAAGATAGCTCTGAAAATAGCATTCGCAGTATTGACGAAATTGTCAATATAAGTCATCCTATAGCTTACCGTAAGGTAGTCGACAAACATTTTTAGCTAAAGGTTTTTAGTCACTGAAATGAACAGCGTTTGGCACACTGACCTGACATCCGTCATGCACTGCCTGTATGAAGGGGCTCTTGGCCTGGGTGAGCTCCTCGTCGTTGCTGGCCCTGAAGCGCAGCGCATGCTGGTAGGAGCGCGCTGTGCTGTCAAACCAGCCTGCGGAGTTCTGGCAGGTGTAGGTGAAGCTCTGGTGGGCTGTAGCACTCAGGAGCTTCAGGAAGGTCAGCTGAACAACGTGCACTGGAGTCCCATCGCTGTCCATGTAGGAGAACTGCACAGACACAGCAGCAGGCACAGCACGGTTCATTTAGAGACTGAACATTCTGACTTGCTCTTAGTCTTTTGAATAACCACTGTTGGGCAATATTACTTAGGAGCATTCCTTAGGCAATATTACTTACTCTTTACTTGAGTTATGAGCCCTTAAAAAGTAATATTTATATCAGCTATTACTTCAATCAAAGAAAAATGTGTTACATACAGTATGTTGTATTACTTTACTACTTCCCCAGTTTCCCCACTCCCATCCTCAAAATAATGTATAACACAATTTGTTGCACAACTGAACATACAGTATCTTTTGTTGATGGCTTGTAAATCTGTTCTATTTTTGCATGCAACAAGAAGCTCATTTGTAGTGAATAGTAGTGAGACGTAGTCAGTCATACTGTTACACTACTTTTGATGGAAAAGATAATATTACAGTATTATCATTTGCAACATCATTTGTTTTAGTCCTGTTTTAGACATCTGAAATTGTATAGTTTTAGTCTAATCTTTGTTGACTAAATAGTCTTATTTACAGTAGCAAAATTACACAAACAGTATGCAACAGTATGGATAGTAAGTAATTATATTTATAATGTTGTAACTGTTAATTGAGCACTTTATTTTGGTGTGCAGCTTCATTTTGGTCCATCAGAGACCACTGTTGTTTTCCCATTGTGAGCTGCATTTAGTGTCCCTTCTCCAACTTGTGATGTACACCATCCTATGTTGTTTTCTTTTGTATTTTATTGTCTTGCAGCTTTGTCTCTCTGCAAAATCCAATTGCCCTCCTGGGACAACTAAAGTTGCACGCTGAAGTTGCAAGTTGACAAAGAGCCCATAATATATCAATAGCAATAGTGTATACAGTCTCTCACAGAGAAGAGGCAACAGGGTGAGTATAAACCTGTCAGGCGTGGTGTGACAGTAGCAATTTCATTTCTATCAAACCTTGTCAGTTGTTTATAAATCTTCCAATTTATATTCATGAATAAATGTATGTAAAGGCGCGGGGCAGGTTATCCGAGGTTAGCGCAACTCGCCTTTAGCGAGGGATCAAGATTTCAATGGGAAAAGTGAAGGAGATGAGAAAAATAAATGAACAAGCACTCTGTGTGAGTAGGCTGCTAAAACCAACTTCTAGCCAAACAAAAACTATGATCTCAGAACTGCTTCGATTGAACTGTATTTTTAACCCATTAAAGGAGAATTCAGGATTAACAATTTTCTTACCTTAATCTGATCAATCTGATCTGTCATTCTGAAATGCAATAAATGTCCTAATGACCTAACATTCAGAGCGCACTGAAGCTCAGAGCATGTGTGCTGGTACTTAGGCTTGTTCGCTTTTTTTTTTTATTTTTTTTAATAGAAGACCATTTGGTAACAACCCATTGTACAGGATATTTGGTGATTGAAAGACAAAAAATGAACAACAAAAATAAGTGATTAAGCCTAAGACCCAGAATGCAGGGTTGGAGCTGTGCTACACTGCTCATTCATTTTTCACCTGTACCAATCGTTATTATTTATAATAACATGACATCATGGTAACAAATGATCAATCCGTATAATTCCTGTTTAAGACCTGAGGCTGATCCTACAAATGCCCTAAACCAGCAGTTATTTCAAGGAAAATGACAAAAATATCAGATCTTTTCACTTATAATTTATTATTATTATTATTGTTATTGGGTGTGCTCTCTGCTCCATGCAGTCGTTCAAATGTCCCCACTTAGAACAGTTAATTTAGCGGAACAGGACTAATGCCAGAGATTAATGGTTGGAGGCGTTTGATTTACCTGCATGCCTTTCCTGTACCGGCTGAACCAGCCTCCTGGCGTCTCTTTGTTCCAAGCTGCTAATTTCACCTGTAAACAAAAAGACAGGGAGGAGGGGAGCCGTTACATGCATAATCGTACACACTGTATGCGCGTGTGCGCTCATGCGAGCACGCCAGCGGAAATTATGTTAAGATGAAGAGATGATATCCAACGTCTCATGCACACATTCTGTCTCCAGTGCACGTGTGTGCATCTTCAAAGCCGTTACCGATCCATATGGGACCCGTAGTGATTTGCAAAGCCAGCTTTTCAAAGGCTGACAAGCTGTAGGTTTTGGGGACTCACTATCTCAATCCTCTTGTCAGGGTAGAGACAGGTTTCTCCATCAGCTGTGAAGTTACAGTAGACCTTGATGGAGTCGCGGTGACAGCCTTGGTTAGGATCTATCCAGTAGTCTCCTGAGATGGTGGTGGTGGGGAGGGGTACATGGAAACAACACATCAATCACACATCAGATGTAGTCCTGACAGACACACCTCAGAGAATACGACAACATGGGGGAAATGATAAACTGCATCGTAAGCTAACAAAGTCAGTGCCTCTGTAAGAACAGGACGGGGGGGCTGGAGTAATGGAGAACATGATGGAGTCCTTCTAGAATGGGCCGAGACATGTAAAAAGGGAGTGTCGTTATGAAGCGATCTCTATGCTCACCGTCTTTGTAGTCGGGCTGCACCATCATGAGCTCTTTGCAGGTGCGGGCGGGGCTCTCGTACGTTCCCAGTGGCCTCCTCATGAGCTCCACCTCGGTCTTCATGGAGTTGAGGGAGGCGAACACCTCCTCCATGCCCTCGGCCTCCTGCAGGGGCTGGTCCGCCTGGAGGAACTCCTCCAGCTCTGGATCTGGGTAGTAGTCTCCCTCCTGCCTCGGCCGGGCTGATCCTCCGCCCCGCTCCGAATGCCTCTTCCTCTTCCCCCTCTTGCCCTCCCGCATGGGCAGGGGCTGGACCATGGTGGCAGGGGGTCCCTGGACACCAAGGAGACAGGTTAGCTCAAAAGGCTGCTGTCAACAAAATGGATGATACTGATAGATGGCGTAGAATTGGACACAAGCAATTCAGTGTACTTACGGGAGGTCCAGGGGGGCCGATCCGGCCAGTGTCTCCTGGAGGACCGACGGGACCCTAGAGAGAATTGGGGGATGACAAAAGCTCTGTGTCAGTCATCCTCTCACCTGGAACCCCTCTCACACCAGTTGGCCAAATCCCCGCTTTATCCGGGCAGATATGGCTGCCGCTTTACAGGATTATCCGGCTATGTGCATCAGCACTCTTTTGGTCAAAGCCCCCGGCTCTCAAGACACGCTATAGTGGTTTTCATCACATCACATACACCAGAACCAAATCCTATTATGAGGGCCCACTGGAAAAAATCACACATAAGGCAAGCGTGGCTGTACAGTGGGCTTTTAGTCCCAAAGACATGCAGTAAACACAGCAAAGCATAGCGATTATGAAGCATGGTACATTTGAGCCAACACACAAATAAACTCTCTCTCTCCCTCTCTCCCTCTCCCTCTCTCTCTCTCTTTCTCTTCTTCTCTCTCTCGATCTCTCTCGACCAGAGCATATGTTGCTGACAGCTGGGCTGGGGTGAGAGGACAGCAATGCTAACGTGGGAATATGGAGAGATTACAACACTCACCGAGTCTCCCTTTGATCCTCTCTCGCCAATTGGACCCTAGAAGAAGAGAATCGAGTTGGCTCGGTGAGGAGGTTGAAAGTCATATACCTTCATGACATGATCATGGTTATGGCTTGACTTTAGGAGTTTATAGTAACAATATCAGTGTTCAATCAATCATGTATCCAAATGACCACAAAAAAGGACACTGAATTCATGCGTATCTGAGGATGTGTTTACAATAACAGGCAGATAGAAAGCTTACCGCTAGTCCAGTCATTCCTGGGGGGCCAATGGGACCAGGGGGCCCACCTTTACCCTGGAATAGGAACACAAAAAACAAATCTCATATTAGTCTCATGTACAGTATGTACTCTATGGTATACAGCAAAATCCTGAGCATAAGTGACAATGTACGGTACACTCATAAGATTTAAATGGGAATTCCACCCATTTTCAACAGTTTTTCTGAGAGCGTACAAATGCAACCAAATGAACCCTAACGGGTTCATTTGGTTCCATTTGTACGCTCTCAGAAAAAAAGAAGCGTCTAAAGAAATCCATTAACGTGGTGAAAATACATCTTGATGATGTCATCAAGATGTTTCACCATGTTAGTGGTTTTCTTCAGACCTCGATTTCTTGGGAACACAGAATGGGGGAACTTTTTTAACATGTCCACCCAGCACCTCTAGGGTATACTAATGACATATTAGAATGTTGAAAATGGGTGGACTTCCCCTTTAAATCAACAAAACATTTTGGCCCTCTGCGACATGCGTACCGCATCTCCTTTGACTCCGGGTGTGCCCTGGTTCCCTGGAAGGCCTCTGTCTCCCTTCTCTCCGTGGTCTCCCGGGGGTCCGATAAGACCGATCAACCCGCCGTGACCCTGCAGGGAATAGCGACGGGTGTTGGGTTCAAACTACGTGTTGGCACGGATGTATTGGCTCTCTGTCTGTCCGTATGTCTGTCAGAGGAGCTGAATCGATAAGGCACTCACCTTATCACCCTTGGTCCCAGGGTCTCCTTTCATCCCCGGGAGTCCAGCTGGTCCCTGTGAACGAGTTGAGGCTCATTATTTGGTTTCACAGCAGCATAGTCTACCTAGAGAAACCAACGCCTTCATCAGCGTTTCAAACTAGGGTTTGTCTCGCAGAGACTCCATATATAGCCTAGTTAGGCGGTAATCACAGCTGCGGCTTGTTATAGAAAACATTCTAACAATTTGTTCCATATACAATTCATATTCAATATAAACATTTTTCATATATACAATTTCATGTTGTTTCCACAAGTACATCATACACAAATGTTCAATTACAAAAAACAGTGCAATAAGAGCTCTTCATTCATCCCTTTAGGAAACTCTGTATTTAAAAAAATGAATCCACTGGGCCTCTTTTTGTAGCAGAACTCTGTCTCTATCACCACCTCTTTTTAGTGGTTTAACTATTTCCAAACCCTGAAATCTAAGGGAGCAAATATCATGAACTATATGCGAGTGCGGATATTTCCTCTTTACATTGATCTTCAAGAATCTGCACCCATCAGCCACTTGAGAATCCAAGGTGGACTTTGAGTAGAGCGCCCCTACCATACGGTTCTATTGCTCATTATTTGGTGCACATCACTGATCTGAGTGATGATCGCACACACAACACACTACCACTGGCCGTCAGGCAGGCAGAGAAACCGCATTGTGTCTCTATTTTTTATATTTTGTGGTTTTTTTTTCATAAACAAATACCGCATTTTATATCTAGTAGTCGTATGAAAGTGTCTCCGGAAATAGACAATCTACTACCTTATAGTAGAGCTACTATTTGACATGCCCAGAATAGAGACACCAGGTTGTAAGTTGTTAGGTCTATTCGCTGGGGTTTTATAAATATTTAACAACAGCTTGGGGCTAAATAAATTATAACAACACTCCATTGTTTCCAATGGAACAGAGGTTACTTTTCTTTTTTTCTACTTTCTATTTCCTGAAAAGTAACGGTTTTGAAGAACAAGTCTTCTTCTGCTGCTACATCAACAATAAACAACACACGTATTGAGGGGGTGGTAGGTGCCAAGTGCCACAGGCATGTATGTACCACATGAGCATGTCATACCTACAGTACATGTCTGACTGTTTGAACTGGATCATGCTGTGCTACTGGCTGTGTTGTGTCGCTCCAATCGGTGTTATTGTGTTGCCTCAAATGAATATTTTATAAGGCTTTGGATATTGTAGTCTATCTAATCATGGGTCATAAAAGCAATATTTTGACTGTTAAGCCAAAATTCATCATTAAGGTGAGGTATGATGAATTAAGCCTAATTCATCATACCTTTTTTTAACATTTTGGTAATCTGTGCATTATTGGATAAAGCTTGGGTAAATGTCAAAACTGTTCAAAGTTTAATCAGAGAGACACGTATTGATTATTATATTTTAAGTTGGAACTTAAAGCGGTGTTGATGCTACAGCATGTTAAGTGTCAGAGGGTGGACTGTCAGCCCAGTGTAAAGTTCTTACCATTGGTCCTGGTGGTCCGGTCTGTCCTGGTGGTCCATTTAACCCTTGTTCACCCTGCAGGAGATTGAGCACGGCAGCCAGAGTAAAATCAGTTGGAGTTGAGCAGTGTAGTAGATTGAAATGAACAACTCACAAAGACAATAATGACATTCTACCGCCATTTGGTTGAACTGTTAAAAGCGACTGAGTGCACTGACCCCAGGTCCAGGGATCCCTCTGAGGCCCTCTGCTCCAGGCTTCCCAGGCTGTCCCTGGGCTCCCACTGGACCAATCTTCCCCACCAGACCTTCTGGGCCTGTTGCTCCCTGTAGATCACAGACAGACAGCAATGATACTACTGTATACTGTATAATGTAATAATCTACTGCAGGGGTTTTCAACCTTTTTGATACCAGGGCCCACCATTTATTCAGCATTTGATGACATTTTAGTCCCACAGAGCCCAAAAACTAAACATTTATTTCGCTTTCTATCCACAATACCTGCAGGCTGGATTTGGGAAACAAAACAGGCAAACATACAGACCAAAATGACCATTAATCTTCTAGTTGTGTAGACTTGGGCTAATTAAGATGATGAATATTTTAATTCTTGAGAGTGTAATTTTAACACTTGAGAGCATCATTTACGTTCTCAAGAGTGACATCCGGTTAACCAACTTAGCTGGGGACCATCTGGAACCCTCTCAAGGACCACTGGTGGTCCTCCGGACTTGTAGTCTGAATTACCTTTGATCCCTTCATTCCTTGCTTCCCTTCTTTTCCAGCAGGTCCCAGATGACCCTGGTTGTAAAGGAAGACAAATGTCCTTGTTTAGAGGTCATGCATGAATGGTGTTCGGTTGATTCCTTGGTTTAATTATGAAAACACTTGAACGATGTATGAATCTAAGTGCCGTTTCCTACAGGTAGACACACAAACCCCTCATACAAACCCCTCATATTGATTGTAAACGAGTGAACTTACTCTCCGCCCTGGAGGTCCTGAAGGGCCTGGCTCTCCAGAAGCACCTGGGGGGCCCTGCAGAGAACAGAACAAAGGGTTAAACAATTAAAACAGAGACCATGCAACTATAGAAGAAAGCTTTCTTTGCCATGATGATGATGAATAAGTTAAAAAAAAACTTTCATCAATCTGACAAAAATCATACGGTACTCACAGCTTTGCCAGTTTCACCGTTGTCTCCCTTAGCCCCTGGTCCTCCATCCACTCCCTGGACAAAAACAGGTCAAAACAGGTTACATAACGATATCTCTAGTTGTCTCTCTCCAGTATATTGCATCTCTACTGTATATTTCCTATCACAGTAATTCACTCACATTGGGGCCTGCCTCCCCAGGGGGGCCTGAATCTCCAGGGAATCCAATGGGACCCTGTGGGCAACAGGAGTAGGTTAGAGCTCAGACTCATACATACAATATCACATTACTGCGCTGCACACATAAAGCTCACAGTGTTGGACTCACAATGTTGCCTTTGGGTCCGTCCTCCCCTGGTATTCCTCTGACTCCTGCGGGTCCGGCTGCCCCAGGGGGTCCTGCGTCTCCCTTCTCCCCAAAGTCGCCTTTACCCCCCTGGGAAAGAAAATCAACAGAGCATGGTTGAAAAGATCACGGAACAGAAGAGATTGATTGAGGAAATAATAGGCCGATGCTCCAGTAAGATGGAAGAGAAGAGTGTTGTTGTTATTCTTTTTACTCTGTAGCAATATACTTTATAGTATATGACGCTAACACTATCTGTACGCTGTGGTTGTTGGCCATTCACATCAAGCACCATGACTGTAATGATAACTGTGACTATATCGCTCAGCATTGCCATTGTTTATGGTGTGAACTCTGCCAACCACTTGAATCAGAATGATTATACCTTTACAGTTATCGTTATAGTTACAGACAGTGCTCGGTGCGGACGGCCATTATGGTTCGTGTCGCTTTACTCCATACTCCCACTTTGTCTATTACAATTTAGACTCTAAATGGTAGTTGTACAACAAGAACAGAAAGAGAGAGAGAAAGAGAGAGAGAGGAGAAGGTAGAAAGGAAGCGAGAGAGAGAGAGGCAATGTTACTCACAGCAGCACCAGTCTCTCCTACTGGTCCAGGGTCTCCGGCTTCTCCATCTTCACCCTGGAAGAGATAGAACAGTTTAACCTAATATTCAAAGATTTGCACCACGTTTTCACGATTTTTCAAAAATAGCAGAGATACAAGCTCATAGCGCGCCACTCGGTGGCGCGCTATGAGCTTGTAGATCTGCTATTTTTCAATAGTTAAAACATAATGCTTAGAACAGTTTAAATGAGCTCTACAGTACACTAGAACACACCACAGGGGTTCAGCAGCTAATACAACTGACTTCATTATTTTAGATACTGTAGATAAATAGATAATTGGTATTTTATACAAATTAACAACCAATCTAACCAACCTATTTTGGACAGATCATTATCAAGCAATTTCAAAAAACAGTATAAATAGCTGATCTCGATTTAAATTCAATTTCAATTCAAATGAGCTTTATTGCCAAAGCAAGAGTCACATCTCAAAGCTCACAACATGCTGTGAGGTTGTAGATCTGCTATTTGTACTATGTTGGCACAATGCTAGTGTATAGTATAGTATAGTATAGTATAGTATAGTATAGTATAGTATAGTATAGTATAGTATAGTATAGTATAGTATAGTATAGTATAGTATAGTATAGTATAGTATAGTATAGTATAGTATAGTATAGTATAGTATAGTATAGTATATAGTGCTTACTGTAAAGGTTAATCAATAACCCTAACCCTTTAATATAATGGATATAATGATCTCTAAGAGGATAACAGTGCAGGCCTACACAGCACACAGTGTCCAGACCTTCTCACTAATGGGGACCACTGACTGACCTTTTCTCCAACGGGTCCAGGCTGGCCAACTCCACCAGGCAACCCGGCCGCCCCCTGTGGAGCAGGTAGAGAGAGAGAGAGAGAGAGAGAGGACATCATAAAACAGTAGCGATAGCTTTGAAATATTCATGTGATTTTTCTTGAAATTCCAACCCTCGCTGCCTCTTTTGTGTGTTGTTGCTGCACTTGCTGTCTGTCAGCAGTTCTGTTCGCAGACAGCAGAAAACTGGAGCAGCATTATCACTCTAACAAGGAGAAATACTTGTGTGTGTCAACCGCTGTGGGGATTGTATCAGTAGAGAATGAGCTATTCCATCTCTCAGTTCGCTTGGGTTGTGTTTTGGTGTGTTTTGGTGTGTGTGTGTGTGTGTGTGTGTGTGTGTGTGTGTGTGTGTGCGTGTGTGTGTGTGTGTGTGTGTGTGTGTGTGTGTGTGTGTGTGTGTGTGCGCACACGTGCGTGTGTGTGTGTGTGTGTGTGTGTGTGTGTGTGTGTGTGTGTGTGTGTGTGTGTGTGTGTGTGTGTGGTTGCATGCACAGTTCTCCAGTGCTTATGCAGGCTGATGAGACAGCAGTAATAGTGGTGTGTGTGTGTGTGTGTGTGTGCGTGCATGCGTGTGTGAGTGAGTGCGTGTGTTGGGGGAGGTTGTTAGGCATCTTGAAACAAACAGCAAAAGCAAAAACACGTCTTCGCTAGAGTGCACGTGTGTGCAGGCTGAGTGGATCAGAACAGCACCAGTTAAGTGAACTCCCCTGCTGTTAACACCCCGTACAGCTCTCCTCTTCCCCATCCACTTCCCTCCATCTCCCTCTCTCTTTCTCCCTCTCCCACCATTTCTGTATCAATCCATTTATGGATCCCACACCAGCTTCGTTACCCCCCACTCTCCCTGCAGTATAGAACTCCATGCAGTCAGTGTGTCTGTGTGGATGACTTGCTGAATAATTGACTGACGTGTGTGTGTGCGTGTGCGTGCGCATGTGTGTGTGTGTGTGTGTGTGTGTGTGTGTGTGTGTGTGTGTGTGTGTGTGTGTGTGTGTGTGTGTGTGTGTGTGTGTGTGTGTGTGTGTGTGTGTGTGGGGGGGGGGGGGGGGGGGGGGGGGGTTGAGAAATGGCCATTACTGAAGGTAAATATAACTGCCTCCAAGGGATGATAGTCTAATACTGCTTAATGATTCATGGTAGCGGTAAATATAACTCTCTCTCTCTCCCAGGAATTATATTCTAATACTTATTGAATAATTCAACTTTCCAAAGCAGGACAGGTCTGAGGATAGGAGAGGCAGCTGTAGAAAGATAAGCTGCTGTTCAGATATACTGTATCACGTTTTTTATATTTTTTAGGTGGGGTGGGGGGTGTGGGAGGTTTTGGGGGCAAATCAATGGAGTTGGCATTGTGCTGATATACATACAGTGCCAATTTGGCATCATTTTGTCCCATTCTTCTCAGTTCATTTTTGGCAGTGGGATTTTTGCCTACTTTTTGCCTATCTATTACTGTAGTACACTGTATCTTCAAGATTTTAGTAAACAAAGAAAATAAATCAATAGCTGTATTGATATTTCTCCGGGACACTGAACGCGCCACAATTATCTTGGATACACTCGGAGAGGCCCAGTGGTGTATTATTGTATGGCCTTCCTAATGCAACGCCGTATCCCATTTAGAATTATGCCGGTAAGCTCATATCCCGAATGAGAATTTTTAAATTATGACAGCTGGGATTTGCTGATATTAGCTGGATTATTGAGGCATGTAACACATTATCCCATTCATGATTGGTTTTTGTGTAAGTCTCATTACCATGGTAATATTCAGATATATTCTTTCAATTATCGTGCGCGCGGAAGTTCCTGATTGGAATATGATGATGAAACTGCTTGACCTGAACATGACCTCAGCTGGGGATGGAGTGTGGTAGATTATAAAACAAAGACAAATGTCCAGTATGTCTCACATTGACTGGATGATGAGTATGGTGTGTATGTGGAGGGTGTGAGGGTGTGTGGAGAGTGGAATGGTGATTTGTAGGGGCGGGGGATTTCATAATACCAACTGCTTGTCATGGAATATGGCATATATACCTTGTGTCTCTCCAACCAAAAGCTACAATAGCAACCAAAATACAGGGTTTAGTTGACAACAGCCAATCAAACATGCAATGTGCTGCACATACATCATCATTGTGTCTTTTACTGACAGCCTGGATATTTGTTTGTTTGGTAGATCACTAACTAGCCTGAGCTTAATTGCAAAATGAGGAATTAAGAGGAGCAGTATACCTCTCCGCCGCTGGGCCCCTGGGGACCTCGAGGGCCGCTCTGTCCTGGGGGTCCCTGTGGAGACAAAATAAGACACATGTTATTTATCATTCAGAGCTCAGGTGCAGCAATAACAGCAATAAAGTTATTTACAAGGTAGGCGTTAAGCAGCAGACGCTCATATCACATCCTTACCAGAGTAGAGTGAGCTGAGAGTAAAGAGCACACATGAACATATGGTACAGTCAAGTGGTGTTGAGACATACAGTATATACACATGCACGCACACAGACACACACACACACACACACTGATTCACACAGTCACACAGACTCCACAAAAGTGAGGTACAACATGTCCGATCACTCCCAGATTGAATGTGAGCCATAAATCATGTGGAGACGGGGCAGCCCGTTCATGTGATCATCATCATAGTGACATGATGGTGAGACATAGGACAGGCCATTACCCTCAATATGACACCGTCATTTCTGCTGCCTGCCTTTTCCCCCAATATCTGTCTCTCTCACTATATTCCATAATGAGGAAGTTGTAGCCAGTCTCTCTCTCTCTCTTCCTCTCTCTGGGCAGCAGTTGAAATGAGAATACTGAAGTGGGCCTGGAATCTTCACAGCCCACCTCAAGAGAACGGCGAGCAATTAATTCTGACTGCGCCCGGCACTGGGCCTGGGCAGAGCAGATGTTGAGCTTAGCTCTCAAAAAACGCTCAGAAGTCTCGGAGAGAGTCTTCAGTCGTAAAGAGTCTTGTGAGTGAGGAAGACCGATAGACAGACAATCTGTGTGTGCGTGTGTATGTGCGTGTGTTTGTGTGTTGGGTGGGGGGCATGAGAGAAAGAGAGAGATACACAGAAAAAGAGAGAAAGTCGGAGAAGCATTAGAGGAGACAATCCTATGATCCGCGAGACTAGCCACATGAATTAAGCTTCCCTGTGGAGCTCTGTGTGCCTCTCTGTCTTTTCTATCCATTTCTCTGTCTGTCTGTCTGTCTGTCTGTCTGTCTGTCTGTCTGTCTGTCTGTCTGTCTGTCTGTCTGTCTGTCTGTCTGTCTGTCTGTCTGTCTGTCTGACTCACTCTCTCTTGCTCCCTCTTAGTTTTCTTAGTTTCTCTCTTGCACTTTGTGCAAGACCTTGTACATACTGTAAAACTTAAAAAAAAAACATCTATTGTTGTTTTTCTTTTCTTTTAACACAAATGTTTTCTTATGGCACAAAACATTTCACGTGGGATGGGCGGTCCTCGGCCAGATATAGATAAAATAAAAATCTCCATGTCACAAACAACTTTGCGAAGCAGCGCTGTAGAGGACGTGTGGTGCGTGCGGCGTGTCCACGGCACGCACCACGGCTTTCTGAGACGCCAGCCAGTCACAAAGGAGGCTGCTCATTAGACAGTCAAGACTGAGGCTAATCTGATTAGCAGCTGTCACACCACACATCCTGTTCCCAAGCAGCGTTTCCTCCTCTTCATCGCTCCGGTGCTTCCTCCTCTGTCAACCGCCATGCTCGCTTTTCTATGCCTTTTTATTAGTTTCGCTCTCTGCGGGACGTCCTCGAAACCCTCGCAGCCTTACGCGCGCGCCGGGTAAACGGATCGGATCGGAAACCATCCACCGAGACGGCGCTCGGGCATTTTCAGCCGTGGCAATGCGTCAGTTTTTTTTTTTTTTTTTTTGCATAAAATAAGCCAAACCGATTGCATACACTGTAAAATGCTGACTGATAATTGAACTCGGAGAGTGTATCAATGGAACCAAATGGACCCGTTGACTTGACTCCTTTTACTGTGTAGACAGGCAGCAGTGACTTCTAGTAGCAGTACTACTCACCATCGAGCCAACATGACCGCTCTCTCCCTTTTCACCTGGTGTGCCTGGCATGCCCTGCAAATATACACAAATATAGAGTAAACATGCGATATAGCACAACATGCAACAATCGTCCATGTAGTTTTATCCAATTACTTGAATTTATGATACGCGTTGTTGTTTTGTATCAGGTAGAAAGACTGGCACTCAGAGGTGAAGGCAGAAGTGAAGGACTAGGCGGCATCAGGAGGATATTCCGTCGCATGCAGGGTGCAGGTGCACTCATGCACATCACTTCATCTTATAGACGTGGAAATAAATTGAATTGAACTCAACCTCGGCACCAAATGATTTGAGTGGCTTAATGCTCAACACCGTCCTCAGTGACCTCACTGCATGCAATGGAGATCACACGTTGCACACTGATTCATTATGTCGTCACTATCAGGAAAAGAGATAAGACCTCTTATCTCCAGATTTTAACTTGTGGGTTTTTGGGGGGAATGAATATGCTACTTGATCATACTTCTGCATCCGCAGGCTCGACAAGGCGGTGCAAATCAACAAGTCTTGAGCTGGTAGTTATGCTCTCTTTTGCTACTTTTGTCAATTTAATCCTGAAACATTTTTGGACAGAGATGACAAATTACACAAATTCTTAAATCATTTTGGTGTAGCAGCAGCGGTGGCCTTTGATGGATTGAACTCACTCGCTTGGTCGTTGAGTGTTGTCAACCTTTTGGAATAGGAATAATCTCTTTTGATTTAGCATTTCGTTTTTGTTGCCAGGGTAACATGGTGAATGCGAAAGAAAAACAAGAGCTCCCTCAATTTGCAAAGTGTCAACACTCATTGTGGAAACATCGTTTTGTAGGAGCTGTTACACGAGAGTCTAAAGTCAGTCTTATAGGCTACGTGGTAATAATAAGTAAGTAAATGTGCTATATTTATATAGCACATTTCACAGAGAGAACTGTGATAATGACTCTCTGGAATCGCCACAGTGAAATCCTCATTAAATTTGAGAAGATACAGTTTATCACAAAGCGGCCATAAATGGTATTTCTTTCCCAAACGTTAGTATATACTGTACTGTATATGGACAACAAAACAAAGCTCTACAGTATAATGACAAGAGAGTCAAACGTGATGTGTGCCTGCACCGTAAAATCCTTGGCATGACTTTAGCTTAAATGGGAATGCTGAGGATGTTCCCATGAGCTACTCTACTTAATTGGCAGAATGCCCCCCTAAAACAGGAGCTGCATTGGTGTCCCGTTGTAGGCTTACTTCAAGCTCTGTAACTAATTATACCTTGTGATGATGCGCCTTACCTGCAGTCCGAGAGGCCCAGTGGTGCCCTTGTGCCCTCGGGCTCCTTCGTCTCCTTTGGGCCCGTACATCCCCTGCTGCCCGCGGGGGCCTGACTCTCCATCCACACCCTGAAACACACATCAGCATGTTAGGCTTACCTGTGATTGGACCATAGTGGTTTGGGGAGGGGCTCACGACATGGCCTATTGCTAAAGGGAACATGAGTTGGACTCTGTACTCCTGTGTACTACTCCTCCAAATCTCCTGGCCAAAGATACCCGCACTACAAGATTACAACAACCCACCCAGGTGGTTACCTTGAGCGAGCATTCCCTGTTTGCTTGTTTTGCAGTATGCCGCGTTGACACCCCGTATAATCACGTCGGCTGATTATTATTACGAGTAAACATGTCCTCGGGTAATCAGGTGTAATCGTGTATGCCAACTATGTTGCCGATTCTTATTTGTTTATGATGCAATCATGTCAATTCTAATTGAAAGCGCGCCAACTTTGTTGGCAAATTGTTGTTGTGCAAATCATATTCTGGGTCTCGTATGAGCCCTTGGGGCTTCTTATCTTACCTCCTCCTGGCACGTTTCCCTCCTATATGTACCTGTTTTACTTTTTAGTTTTTAAAGATGCATGGAGGTTGTTCACCTACCGCTGGTCCTGGCTGGCCGACAGGTCCTTGAATTCCGACGGGTCCCGGGGGGCCCTGCGTGGACGAGACGAGGAACAGCTCAATGAACATTAAATCATTTCGGCGGAAGAAAGCCTCAAACAGCTCAATATTCCCAGCTGGACGGCGGGAGCAGGCAAACAGTTATTACTCTGAATTACCCTCAACCAATTAGGAGCCAATTTGTCCTCTGCCTCCTGGTGGGGAAAAGTAATGATGTGATTTAGGATTAACTCACCCCTTCTCCTTTGTCTCCCTTGGCCCCCTTCTGCCCTGGTCCTCCTGTCTCCCCCTGTGGACACACACACACACACACACACACACACACACACACACACACACACACACACACACACACACACACACACACACACACACACACACACACACACACACACACACACACAGGTATAATTAAGGGCTTAATCGGCACATGATGTAGCTACATACACCTTCAAGCACTTTATACAGCACTGTTTCACAAAGTGTGGACCAGGGACCGCCAGAGAAGGTTCTTCTGAGTGATCTTTTATAATTTCAAATCAACGTCATTTTAACCACTTTGCCACGATTTACTTTAAAGCAACGGACACTATTCACATGGCAGTCATCTTACCATTTAAGTTAATGGCAAAGTGCTAACAAGGTGCAACTTCCTATGAGTATGATTACAGCAAAGTCCTCTCTGATTGTATTACACAACGTCAAACTCAGCAACACTGCAGCTGGACCAAAAGCATACATTTTCCTCTGTCCTTTTGTTTCATAAACATCCACTGCAGACATGTTATGAGCTACCTTCTGTGATTCTTTTTTCCTAAAAGTGTTGCAGTTTGGAGGCGCTTGTTAGCTCTCACCCAACAGCCCATGCGTACCACCTGTTTTAAATGTGCACATAATGCAGGGAGGCAGCAGGACGTTGTTTTACTAAAAACAAGTGCTTCCAAAGTCTGATGGCAAGATGGCTGCAGTCCGAATATAGTCAGTTGTATTATCAGTCACATCATCACATGGTGGCGCAAACGTACCTTGTCTCCATCCTCTCCCGGAGGTCCAATAGGCCCGGCGGCTCCTGGCAGCCCTACAGGGCCCAGCTCTCCGTCATGACCTGCGGGTCCGACAGGGCCCTTCTCTCCCTGCAGAGGAACACAGAGCCATTACATATCTGACAACCAGTACACAACACACTTGACCATTCATTATCACACCATTAATTGCGATTAATGATCTTTGGCATTGACCAAAGGAACATTTGATATGAATTGAGTGCACAGGGTAGATATGACAAATAACTGAAATATACCAGGAAATATACACATATGCACATTTATATATGTTTTTTTTTTATTGGAAATAGTTGCAGACTGCTATTTCCGCTACTTTTTCATGTTGATTTTTTTTTTCAACATTGACACGATGATGACAAAATAATTGTGATTATCTGAAATAATTCCAATTAGACCCTAATTACAGTATGCATCTAACGTCTGCCATAGTACTTATTATCCCTCAGTGGCACACTGAGGAATAATAATTACTATTCAACGTGACACCAACACATGCCACGTTGACTGTGTACTGCATGTTATGACTCGAGGAAACCTCCTATCTCTGTGTTTTTTTCGTCTAATTGATGACATTACAGTATCACATGAAAGCATTACAAGCAGCAGATCTGCAAGCTGGACCTGAGCTTGTAGATGTCCTATTGTTGAATTTGATTCCTGAAAAGAAACAGTTTTGGACGTATGAGGTTTCCGCCCGATGTTCATGATGTGTATGTTGTGCATGCACACGCACACACGTACACGCACACACACACATCGTTTGTGGTTGAGGACGAACATATGGGCGATGCAAGAGTGACAAGACATGATTTGACGCTACATACCGGCTCGCCTTTCTCTCCCATTGGCCCTGCACCGCCCACACCACCGGGTCGCCCTTGTTGTCCAATCCCACCGGCCGGTCCGCTAGGCCCTCTCTCACCGGCTGCACCCTAGAGGGAGAGGAGTGAAGGTTGTCACATGTTATTATTTTATCTTATCACAGCGGCCATGATTACTGATCTCCATGGAAACAGTCCTCATATCCTATATGGCTTCATAGTGGAACAGGGGAAATGAGGGATGAGGAGGGAAAAAAGGTAATAAAGAAATCTTACGAGTGCTCCTGCTGCGCCAGTCGGACCCTCTCCCCCCTTTAGACCTGCGGGACCCTGAGGAGACAGACAAAGATTATTTTATTATCATTATTTTTGGGGTGGTTGGCAGGGCCGGATCTAGACACGGGCATGGGAGGGGGCAATGCCCACCTAAATGCCCTGACTGCCACACCAAACATGATGGCATGCAAACAACCCAAATTTCAAAGATATTTCAAATTAAAGTGCTTACAGTATATTTAAAATGATTTGCTACTAACTAACTACAATTGTGGCAGCACTACACCAACACCATTTCATCATTGAAAACAGAAAACTCTCTGAGTCAGACCTTTAGATTTATGCATGCTGCGTGATGTTGTTATTGATGCTTACTTGCCTAATATAAGTCCTGTGCAATATATAAATCTTGTGGGTTGCAGAACTAAAGAATTTAGATGAAAATGGTATGGGGCCGCCCTCATACCACCATGTTACATCCGGACCTGGTGGTTGGGACAAGTGATCTGTTTTTGCCACGTAGCAGCACGGTGGTACAGAGAAGAGTCAATCAGGATTAAGTGGCTAATTGTCCGTGGACGTGGAGCAAGGCTAAACGCTTCTAGGAGGATGCATTCAGTCTGTATACGGAGTGGGCGGAGGGTGAAGGGATGGGATGAAGGGCGTTGTGTTTACCGTGGCGCCAGGGCTGCCTCTGCTGCCTCTGAAGCCCCGGATACCTGCAGGGCCACTCTTTCCAGGAACTCCTACAGGTCCTGGATCTCCCTGGAAACCACACGCACGCACACACACGCACACACGCACGCACGCACACACATGCGTGCACACACACACGCACACAAAGATGCACCCGGAACACTCACAGTGTTAGATCTAAGAGCGGTCGCGGGCAGACGGCAGACCCCTATGCAGTCATAAATCACGCCGACCGGCAGTCACGGCGAGAAGGAACATTCATCTTTTATGAGGCATAATACACTCTGCGCAGCGAGGTTTCCTCTGTTATTTATTAGCAAATTAGCGGCAAAGATGAGATCCGGGAGTTAAGCTAAGATATTCTCGCCGATGCATAGAGAGGAATCGTTGGGCCTCGTCGTTAATGAAAGGATAATAACGATATGCACTGATGGTGATTAGGGTTCTGACGTCCAGGTGTTGTACGCGGCTCACCTTGACTCCCTCCTTTCCTGCAGCTCCAGGTAAACCGTGCTCGCCAGGAGGTCCTGGGGCCCCCGGGTGTCCTCTGTCTCCCGTCGGGCCTGTCTCACCAGATTTACCCTGAAATTACACCGCAAGAAACATTCACTGAGCAGAACATCTTAGCACTATGTTATGTGAGTGGCATGTTGGCGACGATACATCCAGGGGTAGATTATTGCACCACACAGACGCGTAGATCCCCGAGGCAGGGTTGTTTTTGAGTGGAGGACCGGGTTGGCAGGAGGAGCCCCTGGCTTTAGCTTTGCCACTGTGAAAAATAGTGTATCCTGATCCTCCTGAACATCATATTCTTTCCATTTAGTTTTGATATTTTTGAGCAGTGCACAACATGCACAGCATGTGTCCATGTGTCCATATGTCTCTCCGTTGGGGGTAGATACTGCTGGGTGAGCGAAAGTAGCACTGTTGATCACCCCAAAGAGCCACTCACATTGAGCACCACTATAACAATACAAGTACAGTAGCAACAATCACATTAATTAAACATACAGTATAGTTGCACTGCTCAGTTCACAGCCAAAGGTGTGATTTTTACACACCTTTGGCATATTACTTGAAAAGAACATTTAATTTCATGCATTTCATTTGCAAATGAAGAAATTGTGCAAATAGCTTTACAGTTTTTAGGGCTTTTAGGGCTTATTTTGTTCTTATCTACGTTTTTGTCTCCCAGCGTCTTTTGGGCCTTGAGATGCAAAGCGACGCTGAAGAACTAGAGTCGATCATCAGTAAGTTGTTCGATTAGCAGTCAGTTCTCACCTGTGGTCCGACAACTCCGGTGGGCCCAGGTGGTCCAGTCTTGCCTTGGAATCCCTGGGGATATGAGACGAGACAATTGAGTCTGTGACCCACTATTAAGCGCTGAGCCAAAGCCAGCCAGACATTGAGAGGCTGTTATCTGTGGACTGCAGGCAAGGCAGAGCTTTTTTATTGAATTTACTATAGGCCTCTCAGCTTGTGCCTCTGCCTGAATCTTCAATAATTCAATAGTGAAGGCACAGCTTTTGACTTGCATGCCGTGGCGTTATACAGGTCGTGTTGACTGCTGCCTTGGTGTGAGGCAGCTGCTGGATGTACTGCTTTATATTCCACTGATTGACAGACAGATCAGCTATGGTTCAGTGTATCTGTGTTAACTTTGTTAACTTTGTTAGTTGGAAATTAGATTTTTTTTCCCCACTGACTACCCTTTATCCCTGATGGAAATTAAATTAAAAGCACTTAAAAACTACACTATGATGGTGAAAACTTAATTGTCCTTTTTTTGGAAAGACTAAAACTAAATCATCAATTTTCTGTCAATATCAACACTACAGTGTCTAGTTTGATTGGGTTCAGATATGACTCACTGGTTCGCCTCGTTGGCCTGGATGACCTGGTAATCCGTCTTTCCCTGCGGGTCCCTGAAAACAAGAAAGTTAATCTATTTAATGACAACATAACATGGGTTTCATGCAAGTGCAAACTCAGTGTTTCATTAACCACGTAAGGTTTATTTTGTTCTACTTTCTTTAGTCGCCGTGGCAGCAGTAATGGTAATAATAATAAACATTATATGCAACACCGGGGAAATAATGACAGAAAAGTAATAATCTGTGAATAAGATAATAGCACCAGAACCCTAGTAGTAATCTATGTCTCCTCAATCAGCATTGTCAATACAACATTGTGATACATTTTCACTAAGTGTGAAATGTACCAGAATATGGTACCTCTGAAGTTCTCACACTTACATTAGGCCCTTTCGTTCCTGCATCTCCACTCCTCCCCTGTGGCCCTTGATGCCCCTGGAAAAAAAAACAACATAATTAATCAGAGTTATCTACAGTATGCATCTTCTCTACTATGCTATGAAATATTGTGTCTTGACATTTCAAATGAGCTTATGCCAAAAGCTCCTGATGTTACGTAACGTTGAGCCAGAACTTTACCTGGTCCCCGGTGGTCCCTGGAGGGCCATCATGCCCAGAAGTGCCCTGACAGGCGGACCGGGCAAGAGGAGGAATTGAGACAGAGAGAGAGAGAGAGGAAAAAACAAGAGTTATTGCATAAGTCATCCATATTTTAGGACTTTTCTACACTGTGACAAATCTTTATCCTTCCCCGAATGCTGCTTTGAAGTGGAGAGTGTAAACTGTACCATTCCCTGGCAGACAGTAGCTGCTCTCTGCAGCAGATGGCCTGTCATCTAGAAGTGAACGGTAACCAGTTGCAACCTGGCCTGGTACATTCATCCATACTTTATGAGACAGCCAGGTGTGTATGTGTGTGGGTGGGTTTGGGTGCTTATGTCTGTGTGTGTATCTCAGTTGTGTTTTTGTAGTGGCCTATACACCAGTGTTGTGTGCGTGTGTGTGTGTGTGTGTGTGTGTGTGTGTGTGTGTGTGTGTGTGTGTGTGTGTGTGTGTGTGTGTGTGTGTGTGTGTGTGTGTGTGTGTGTGTGTGTGTGCAGGCCTCATCTCACCTTCTCTCCAGGTTTTCCGGTGGGCCCCCTCGCTCCTCGGCCCCCTCGAGCCCCCTGTAGAAAAAAGGAACACACAGTGTGGTTGTCAGGCGGTGGCACATCTCTGTAGGTGAACTCGTCCTCAGACTAACCCCAGCCCCATGCTGTACAAAGACGGAGATGTGGAGCATGCATGTCAGATGATGACGGAACACTCTGAGTGGTGGAAACTAACTCTACTGTCAGTAATACATTTAGGATTCTAACCAAGTACAATTCTCAGGTACTTTTACTTTACTTGAAGATTTCCTTTTTTTTAATTTGTACTTAGTTTAGCTTTAGTTACCAGTTACTCTGTAGATATAGATTATTACAAAACCAATTAAGCCCTATTTTTTTTCTCGTGCGTCTTCTGATTCTGACCTTGCAATTATGTTTGAGACATTTTGGGAAAATTAGTGGAGTTGCTATTGTTACATAAAAAAGTACTTGTTCCACCACTGGAACACTCCAAGGATAAATACAAGGTTGAAGTGTCTATTTGGCAAACTCATGGGATAATAAAACAATACGTTACAAAAACAGGCTTCTAAAAATAGCTCTCCACCCGGCAGACTAGACTTGATCAGGCTGTTCCAAGGCAACATGGCCTTTTACCAAGAAGCACTTGGTGCTACCCCAGGCTTCCACGCAACCTGCGACCCAACACAGCGCTGCACACACCGCCTATTCCACAACATATTTTTGGGCACCAGGGACTTCCCTGAAGCGCCACCGTGCCTTAAATACATCTACAGCTATACTCACATTAGTTCCTCTCTGGCCCCCGGATCCTGGCTGTCCAGCTGGACCCTGCAACCAGAACAGGTAAGAGAGTCATTTATCATCCAATCGGTGCACAACAACAGCACACTGTGCAGCTGCCGCTCCGCCAGTGTGTTTTGAACGATCTGCGGTGTATAGTCACAGAGCTGTACCGACGGTGTGGGACTCACCCTTCGTCCTTTGTCTCCCAGAACTCCGGCGGTGCCGGGGAACCCGACCGATCCCTGGAGACCAACACACAGAGGTTAATTAGCGACCGCCGTCCATTCATCACACATCAGCCCCCCATGTCTCTTAGTGTGTAATTAACCACTGTATCGAATTAAAGTGAATCTAATCCGTGAGTCCGATGCAGCCTTAAATACACCATTCATCAACACCTAATGAATTGATGTCGCTAATGAACTATTAATAAAATACCCCGTTTTTTTAATCGCCCATTTATCATCCTTTATATTTAATCAGGACAGGAAGCAGCACTGCCACAGACGCGCATCCTTCCGTTCTAAAGTGCGACAAAAAGGAAGCGGGGGACACATTACACATCATAATAGCTTATCAGTGTAAATCACCTTGGGCCCGAGTCTTCCTGGGTATCCTGGCAACCCTGGCACGCCAAGTTTACCCTGGAGAGTTGATGAAGAAAGAACAGTTCATTATGGTTTCAATCAGTGCAACGGTAACCCCCCCGAGGAACTTCATACATTTTAAAATGTAGGCGCGTAGCAGACACGCTTAATCCAGAGTAAGAACAACACATGGCAATACATCAGATACATGGATATAGTCATCAGGAATCATAAGCAAGCTAAGTACGTAACATCTGTCAAAACATAGAATATCTGTACAGTGAAGATGTGGTACTGTATACTGTAGTACTGTATACTGTATACACCATGGGGTGCTATATCTGCATGAAATTGTTTTTTTTTTTTGGGGCTGACAAGTCTAAAGAAGTGAAATTCACCTACATAAAGCTGTAGACAGCTTTATGTTGTAACAAACTGGCTACAGAAGAGGGCTTCAGTAACATTGCCTTACACACTCTACTGTACCAATTTCCTCCCATCTCAATAACCTGAGAAACCAGTGTATGTTTCCTGGCGCAATACCTATCTGCTCCTTTTCCCCCATCAACAACTACACCAAACCTGCTTGCCAAAAATGGACGATTTACAAGCTCACAGCACGCTGCATCGTGAATACATTGTGAGCTTGTAGATCTGCAATTTGTTCACCCCAGAATAGGGAAGCGTTTGAGTTCACTTAGGTCATTTGTGCCCACACGTTTTTGACTTGTGAGCGTCTTTCACAATGACCAAGTCAACAAGATCTACTACTGTACTACTACTATAACAACCTACAGACGTCATTCCATATAACAATATGGTATGTGACGTATGAACTATTTAGAGCTCCCATTTTGAATTATACCCAGTAGGAAATGCTTTTAACTTTTAACTGCTCTCCAGGCGTCGTTGACGACTACAATTTTCTATAAAAATATATTCTTCTTCTCTCTCTCCCTCCGCCTCAACTCCAACCCCATACTGGGTCGGTTAGAGAGATTAGAGGGACACTATTGAGAAATTAACCTTGACCGGCCTGCAATGTTAGAAATAGCACAAAAGAAAGCAGTAGGCCTAGGAGTTTTTTAAGTGTTCTGCAGCCTTTATTGTGCCCGTTTTATACAACGTATGACTCACTCCGCTGCAACAGGTTCAATAATGGATACATAATTACACTTAAAGCTATTCAACCGTTTTGCAGTCCGAGTATTCACAGTTCCACTCCACCGACAGGTCATTTTTTATGCCAATCAATTAAGTCACCTTAATTCATGTGGTATAAATATATATAAAGTGTATAATCTTCGGGGTAGGTCATGAGGTCTACCTGCACAGCCTTTGTGTCTACTGGTAGATTGCAATCTACCTTTTGGCCACCTCTGACTTAGGTAGTGTGCACTTATCTACCTTCTCTCCTGCTATCCCGGGAGCACCAGACTCTCCGATGGGTCCCGATTGTCCTTTTGCCCCCTCCGGCCCGTCCTCTCCACGTTGCCCCGTGGCTCCGTTGTCACCCTGAAGATGAGGCACAGAATGAAACGATGATAACAATCTGATCCTTTTGACAACAAAATACCGGTAGAAGGAAGGCACTGTGAAATGAGTGAGCGCTTACCCTCTCTCCTCTCAGACCCATGTCGCCTTTAATCCCAGGGAAGCCATCTTCACCCTGGTGAGGAAGGTGATGGTGGAGTGAGCAGTGTGTGTAAAGACGGTAATTAACAAATGGCTCTGGTGCAGACTGCAGCAACCGTCTCTGACTCTAGTGTTGTTTACCGTGTCACAATTACACCAAGGAAGAAAGAGACACAACATACCGCCTGCAACGACAGAATGAATCAATATTTCTTCTTCTAGCCTAACTCGAAAATCCATTTGTCTAACCTTCTCTCCTTTGCCCCCCTTCAGACCCCTCACTCCATCCGCTCCCTGTGAAGAGGAGAAGAGCAGATACACCTTTGGTTAATAACAGCAAAACAAGTCAAACAAGTCAACCACTGGTTCTACTAGCTGGGCGTCAAGTAAACAGTCAAAGATTCTTTGAACTTATACACTATTTTTTATTTGAATCGATCCATACTCTACCTGCTGCTGTTGTTTAGCAGTTAGGTTTTTATAGTTTTAGTTTCCATATGTATAATTGTTTTTGAAATTTCAATGATATTGTTGGCTAGATCATGCATCTATAGTTGTCAGGTCATTTATTTGTAGCCCTTTTGCCGTTACATGTTATGAGCTGGTGGATCACTATTTTTCACCTGGCACCGTAGTACGATATAGTATAAAATAGGAGTTAAGCGGCTAAATGTCTATTGATTTACTCTTGACCTGACATTGCATGGCTATCGATCAGCTATTGACCACACATTCATTCCACACTAATGACTGCCACCAAGGTTATAGGCTGGCTCTCTGGGAGGAGCTGAGAGCTGCCAGTCCAACATGGCAGCTTGGTGAATATCAGTGTTGACAACAAACAATCACAGAACAGTGAGTGCCACGGGGCGGTGCCACTCAAACACTATCACATACGCTACAAAAGTGGGATTCACGCATCCGGTACTGATACACACACGCACACACACACACACACACACACACACACACACACACACACACACACGCACACCACTTCCTCTCTCTACTCGTTTGATGCTCATATTTCCCCCGTCCATCAAATGTTCCACCACTCTGTTATTAGAAGTCCCCTGGAGAGCCCAGGCTGTTCTATCTGTCAGCTGTCAGTCAGTGAGACCCAGAAAGCTTGTCCGTGGCGGTGCAAAAAAAAACTACCCTTTTTCAGTACTGTGATGTAGAAGTACTCTGTTACGAGTACAAATCTGAAATTGAAAATTGGCTTGTCAAAAGTAGAAAGTACTTGTTATGCGGAAGGCCCTACGTTTTCAAATGTTCCAAAATGTATTACAGATCCTTTGAGAATAGGAGATCTACAATGCATAGGCTATTTTAAAAAGGGCAAATTGTATATATGGTTGAAGGTATGGTTTGTCATAATGCATATTTAAAAAGTAACTAATATTTTCTAATAATTGTAGTAAAGCACAATATTTGCCTTTTAGATATAGTAGAACAGAGGCAGTAGTAAATACCTCAAAATAGTATGTAAATAGTAATTCAATAAATGTACTTCACAAGGTTACTTTACAACCCTGTCTGCTGCCGGTCAGCTGTGAGTCAAAGACCCAGACAGAGACTTGTCCATCACAGAGATACAGATAGACAGGGCAGACAGAGAGGAACATCAGCCTGGACCAATCCTAACACTTGTATGACTCACCTTGACGCCGCGGGTTCCCGGATAGCCAATAGGTCCCTGAGCCCCTGGTACACCCTGCATGTATAAACACAACAACAACAGCAAGGGATCTTAAGGAGTGGTGTGGAAGGAAAAGTGCTCAAATATTTTACTAAATACAAAGTTTCAAATGCTGCAATATAGAAATACTTTGATACAACTAAAGCTCCTGAATTCAAAACATACTTGTGTAAAAGTACAAAAGTACTAAGAGACAGCAAAATCAATCTGCGACACGACGTATGTCGCAACGGGTTGCCAAAACGGCCAACCGTTCTCTACTAAACCTAACCCTAACCCCTATCCTTAAACATAACCTCAGTAAAAGCTATGCCTAAACCTAACCTTAACCCTCGACCGTTATGCCAACAGTCGCAACTGTTACACCAAACGGTCACTGTCGTTTTGCCACCCGTTGCGGCCGTTTGGCCACCTGCCACGACGCACCATGTGTCGCATGGTGACACATTGCTAGCTTGCAGACATAGTGAAGTAGAAGTAAACGTCTTGGAAATGGAAAAGTACAAATACATCCAACCGGCACTTAAGTAAATGTATGCAGTTACTTTACACCACTGCCCCTAAGTATCGAGGGAAAGTACAAAATGTTCTGATGGCAGATGTGAGTGACGTGAAGGCAGTGCTGTGATACTGCGTGTCCCGTCCCCTCTCATGAGCATTGTGGAACATATGAAGCATGTGTGTGTGTGCGGTTGACTCTAATGGGCTGACACTCTGTAACGACCGCAGTGACGTTGTGGCAGCACTTACCATGGAGATAATGATGGGGACTGAGCATGATTGTGGCTTAATGTGAGTGAATGAGCGACCACAATGGTCTCTACCCAAATGGGTTCTCAGAACACTGACGGCTAAACATCAGACGATATTATGTTTTCATTTCACACGAATAGTAGAACAGAGTATAGTGATGAGCTGCGGCTGGGGTGGACCATGGGTGGACCATGGTGTCTGTGGAAACCTTGCATGTCCAAAATCGTAAATAGAAGAATGTTATCCTGTGTGCTAGTTGTAGTTATTATGTAGTAAAAAGCTCTTGTTAGTGCGTTTTATTGGCTGAATATTTATAAAACCCATAGGCAGACATAGCCACTTTCAACACAGCATTATAAGCAAGTAGTTGCACAACACTGTGGTATGATCAAAGACCCTTCCTTACTCTCGTATCATGAGTAGTGACTAGTGAGAATGCTAATATTCCGTGGTGATGAAACTACACAGTACTAAGTCGATTTTTCACCACCTAAAAGCAATAACCTGCACGAATGAGGCAACGCCGAATTAATGTTAATTTATGCATGATATGCAACGCATTCATTTGTGGGGGCAAAAAGAGATAATATGAAGTGAGATATACACGATTTCTGTGTGACAACATTACAACATATACTGTAGACCAGGGGTTTTCAACAGGTGGTCCGGGGACCACGAGCTAAGTTGGTTCCTGAGAGGGTTCCAGGTGGTCCCCAGCTAAGTTGGTTAACCAGATGTAACTCTTGAGAACATAAAAATGAAACCAAACGGACCCTTGCGGGTCCATTTGGTTTCATTTTTAAACTCTCAAGAGTTAAACTATTCATTATCTGAATTAGCCATTTTGGAATGTATGTTGGAGGCTGGATTTGGGAAACAAAACAAGCAAATTGTTTTGTTTCCCAAATCCAGCCTGGAATTGTGGACAAAAGCAAAATACATCTTTAAATTCGGGGTCTGTGGGGCTAAAATATCCTCAAATGGTGGTCCGTGGCTCAAATCCTGAATAAATGGTGGTCCCTGGGATGAAAAAGGTTGAAAACCCCTGCTGTACACACACACTGGTCCAATGCAGCCTCTACTGCGTGTTACCCACCTGGGCGCCCTTTTCTCCTGCCGGTCCTTCTCTTCCAGGGTGACCCTGGCACAAATACACACAAACGCATTATTGGTAAATAATGAAAATGATAACAAATGCCAACTCCACTCCGTCGTATGATGGCGTAGCAGAACAAATGTGTGCATGCAAGTGTATGTGTGTGTGCGTGCATGTCACTGTGCACACACGTGTGTATGTGCATACTTACATTGGGACCATCATTACCAGGTAGTCCTTGCAAGCCTATCTTCCCCTGGGGACCCTGTGTACAACACATAAACACACACACATGAAGAGGACACCTCATCTCCTCCATGACAGACCACAGCTCCATGTCACCTCTACACACTGGAACATCACCGTTGCTGGGAAAAGTACTCAATCTTTTTACTTAGTGCTTAGTGGCTCAGGCGCAGAGTGTAATGTGAACGGGTGAAAATAATGCACAAGCTATGAAGAGGGTTAATATATGGAAAATTTACCATTTACCATTTATTTAAAGGGGGAGTAATATAACCTTTTTTGCTCCCATGTGTGTTTTCTATCCCCACAAATAACCAATTTTGAACAACCAAGTTTCCATAACATATAAGGTATTTTAATCAAAATTGCTCTCAGGAACATTTGATTTTGTCCTCATGGTGATGTCATCAATGGCCCCTACGTTGTAAAATTCCTCCTCTTCTTCAGCCTTCAGCTCCAAATTTGCATTTCCACTTCATTTACAATGTCCACCATTGTTGATTTTCCAAAGATGGCATGGAATGGAAACAAGCCTGGTTTTATCTAGCATCAGTATTGTAATGACTCAAATATAAAATAATCTGCATATCGGTGCCCCCAACACCTCAGGACATTGTGGTACTGCAGCTAAACTGCTTTCAAAGACCAGAGGGAAATGTAATGGACTGGGTATAGTGGTGGTGATTGAGGCTCAAACCATTAGAAATACGCTTGAGGGACATATAGAATATGATACTAAGTATTAAAAACAATTCCAGGAATGTACAGTATGTTATTTGCACTTTAACTTTAGTACAGTAGAAATCTCAATACTGCATAGTTAAATACTCTGTTACCCTGTTCTGTACCAGATGTTCATACTATTTATAGTATGAGTGTCACCTCCTTCAGGTCAGCAAGCTTAAATATCAAAACAGACATTCTTGTCAGTGAAAACGCGACAGAATATAAAATCTGTCTAGCCGCAAAACATATCTGAGCTCCCATAATGACGGCAGCGCAGGCTATTAAACGTACATTAGCCTATCAACATTACTAATAAGTGTTGAACGAACAGCATTCATTAATGTGTTTTTGTCAGAACACTCCCTGCAGCAGGATCAGCACCTTGGAGAGCACTACGTGACTAGTCTGCCAGTGTGTGTGCACGTGTGGGTGTGTGTACACTCGTGCGTCCATGCGTGTGTGTGTGTGTGTGTGCCCGTGCGTGTGTGTGTGTGTATGTGCGTGTGCGCGCGCGCGTGTGTGTGTGTGTGTGTGTGTGTGTGTGTGTGCGTGTCCGTGTGTGGACTGACGATATGAATCCCTAAGGCATGTGTGTTCTTTTGTGTATGTTTCTGTTAGGTATCGATTTCCCATCTAGCCCCCCCCCCAACAGCATCTAACCCCCCCCCCCCCCCCACCCCCCCCACCCCCACCCTCCCTGTCCTCCATTTAGTCTGTGCAGCCACAAAAAAAAAATGTTTTGCCGGCAGCAGATTCACGTCTGGCCACTGCAGGGCTACAGCCTTCTTTCCTCCCTCCCTCCCTCCCTCCCTCCCTCCCTCCCTTCCTTCCTTCCTTCCTTCCTTCCTTCCTTCCTTCCTTCCTTCCTTCCTTCCTTCCTTCCTTCCTTCCTTCCTTCCTTCCTTCCTTCCTTCCTTGTTTGTTTGTTTGATGGGGCGGCAGTGGCTCCGGATGGTAGCCACACAGTTCGATCCCGGGCTCTCGCAGAGTTAGTGTCGAAGTGTCCTTGAGCAAGACACTGAACCACTAATTGCTCCTGATGTGCTAGTAGGTACCTTGCATGGTTTCCACTGCCATCAGTGTATGAATGTGTGTGTGAATGTGGTGAATGTGATGCACAGTCTATGTAAAGCGCCTTGGATAAAGGCGCTATATAAATGCACCATTTACCATGGTTCATTTGTTTGTTTGTTTGACAAAAGCGTTGTACAGTAATTTTTCACATCTCGTCTGCTTGGCCATAAATCTTTAGTGCAATTACCCAAGTCTTTTGTCTCCCCTTGTCCTGTGATGTGAGACTTGTTAGGAACAAGACTTTAATACCATATAGTATTATCTTTAGAATGTCGCTTTCTCCACCTTCTCCTTCAGATGCAAGACAGTGTAAGCCATTAGTGGTGTATTCAATATAGTATCTATTGTGATATATCGATCGAACACCTGGACGATAGATACTGTATATATCGATCGAGAGGCTGCTATATCGATATGGCAATAAACATCATTAATTATATATATATTATATTATAACTGTTTAATGATATCAAAGCACCCCTTGCAAGTTATAATACTCTCCCTTCCCAGAGCCCTTGTTTAGACATTTTATTTTAATTTTGTATAAACGCTATATATTGATACACCGATATATCTTATTGTGGCCTCTGTATCGTGATACATATCTATTGTGAGATTGCAAGCAATATCCGGCACTATAAGCCATCAACATTACAGTGGTGTACTCACCGATTTAATATTCTTCAGAAGAACATTACAAGAAAACAACTCAAGTAATTACAGTAATGCTGAGGCCATGGGAGCATAACTTTTGAGGTTGCAACTTTAATTCAGAAATTACAAATGACATGCGCTGACTTACCTTCTCGCCAGGCAGTCCGATGGGACCCTGAGGGCCAGCTGAACCCTAGTGGACCAGAGAAAAGCACCATGTCACACAGTAGCATTGAAAACTGGAAGAATATCAAGCAGCAGGTTTTGTGGATGGACGGATGTTCAGTGACATCATGCGTGTAAAGCCGTGACTACACCAAAGGGTCACCATGACCCAACTCCTTGGGTCATGGGTCCGTCTTGAGTTGACCCTTTGGTGTGGTCAGGGCCTGGAGGGCCTGGTGGGACTGTCGCTCCGGTCCTCCATCTATCATTTATAACTCTATTGCAATAAGTCAGTACTTAAGTGTAGTTGGTTGACTTTAGTATATTTATGTGTCAGGTATATTTATGTGTGAGGTACTGTACCTGTATTCCTGGGTTTCCTTGTTGTCCAGGGGGACCCATGTCTCCAGCTTGACCCTGTGGATATTAAACAGTGTGATCATGAAGGCCTCATCCAATGACAGGTAAACAGGTTCAGTGCAAAAGTATACCATTTTCATAACTTCCCTCCCAAATTAAACAGCGGAATTAGTAGAGTACAAGCTCTAAAAAGCATAATGCCATTTTGTGACACAGGTGAGCTTGTGGAATGACTATTCGTCATTTGAAGTATACCAGGGCCTACAACAGTCTCATCATTTCAGCACCACGGAGGATAGATGAAGCAAACCCTCGGGTTTTGCTTATCGGTGTGCCTGTTGCTGTGCAGATAATTTAACCTCCAATTAAATTAAATCCCATAATTGCCTTTGCAGGTGAAACTAAATGAAGTAGTTAGAAAGTAGGTTTATCTGACGTTTTTTTAATGAGATAACAACATGAAAAAGTTAATAGGACTGACCAGGTTGCCCTTTGACCCTTGAACTCCGTCAACTCCAGGGATACCCTGATAAGGAAGCACACACACACACACGCACACACACACACACACACACACACGCACGCACGCACGCACGCACACACACACACACACACACACACACACACACACACACACACACACACACACACACACACACACACACACACACACACGTGCACACAATGGATAGATTCTTAATTTAAACACGTCTGATGAATACATTCACAGATGCTTGCCACTTTTCATTGTTGTGATGGTGATAATCCCGCCGAGAAACAACTGGCTGAGTTCACCAGACTGAATCGAAAGCGATTCATTAAATGGCAACGATGCCGACTTACCCGTTGGCCGGGCGGGCCGGCGGGCCCCCTTGGTCCTACAAGACCCCGAGCACCCTGGAGACGAAACACAATGAGAGCGTCAACAACAACAGCCAACCTGCATGCGGGATGTGGCTGTGTGTGAGTGCAGAATACTAAAGAACAAATCAGAGCAGGAGTGCTGATGTATTGAGAGAGCGAATAAAAGAGAATGAGAGAGGGAGAGAGAGAGAGTGAAAGAGAGAGAGGGACTATATATCTGTATGCATGACACGGGAGTCTTCTAGGCTGTGTTTGTAAGAGTGTGTTAGTGCGTTCTGTTTTTGTCAGCCTCTCTCTCTTTGTAGGCTGGCCAAGCCACCTGTTCCGACGCCACATCTGTGATCTCCTGGGAAGTGATTGATATGGAAATATAATCATTCAGGCCAGCATTTTTTTTATCTCTTCTCTATCTACCTCTCCTCTCTGCTCACTCTTATCTCATTCCATCTCCCATTCATCTTCTTCCCTCTACCCCGCCTCACCTTTGAACCGACCATCAAAACAGCTAATGCCTAATTTTGTACGTTTGCCGAAAATATACCTGATCTTGTAGAGCTTGCGGATCGGCTATTTTCACCAAGCGTACAAGCCTGTTGTGCCGTGCCCAGAGTAGGGACGGAATATAGAGGGTTAACGTGATTTAACGGCTGCCCTTGGCTGGTGTAGTCGCGGTTTAACACAGACTCTCCTAACAATATCAGATATTATAGCACTCTATTCTCTCCCTCCATGCAAACGGGTGATCCATTTCGAGGGACGGACCCTCGCTGGCTCTCATCTTCACCTGCTGGGTGAAAGAGAGAATGTGAGTCATAGAGCCAATCAGCCTCTGTGCACACCGATGGGCCAACCGCAGACACAACACTGCACCAATGAATGATTCTGTCGCCGTACAAGCTGAGAGCCGCCAGGCTCTGTCGAAGTAGAACCCAGTCTGTAGCATTTTGCGAAAGCATTAGTGTTCTTTGTAAAGGGTACGCACTGTATGTATAAATCTGTACGTTTTTCAAGGAGACCTGAACAGTACGTGTTAATGTGTTATTCATGCCAGGATGAACAACGATTACGGTGGTCCTTTCTCCTTTCTAAAGGGGCGTAAATCATGTCATGATATTTGCGTTAGTGTGCATGCGGGTGTGTGGGGGCGTGTGTGTGCATGTGTGAGTGTGTGTGTGCATGCGCTGTAACTCACAGGTTCACCTGGTTGTCCTCTGGGACCGACAGGTCCATCAGAACCCTGTTAAAAAAGAAGGTTAAACAGGTTAAACAGACATGCCAGATATACCGCAATTTCCGGACTATAGGCCACTACTTTTTTCACATGCTTTGGACTCTGTGGCTTATACAACGGTGCGGCTAATCTAGGGATTGTTTCAGGTGACGGCCACTAAGAGCTTATAGTCCAGAAATTACGGTACAGTATACAGTGCATTTCAAAGAATAGAGCCGAGCCGAGAGCTGTTGAGAAAAAGTTGATGACTCCAGTCCTTGTGGTGATGAGGTGCTCAAAGTTAAAAGCTAGTTAATATTGAAGAGAGGTCCCATCGTTTCAAGCACACTCTTGAGAAAGGATAGATCACATATAGGATCTTGCATATTAAAAACCACCATATGCCCTATACTACACTATACTTCATTGTGCGTGCTGGATATAGCAGGTATACAAGCCCACAACATGGTGGATCGAACACATTGAATGCGTCTAGATAGGGGTGTAACGATATAGTAACTGCGTCAAAAATGATTTGATTTTTTATTTCAAGAATCTAAATATATTGAAATGAAAATAGCAACATTGACTATGTGTTAGGGGTGTAATGAATACAACATGACACATCGTCCATGAATCGTTGTATTCATGGACGACATGTATTCATGACATGATGCATAATCATTGTTGCTGATTTCATTTCTTTTCAGATAATCGTTTGCATTAATACTGAAAAAAATGTAGCATTTTTAAAAAGAAAGAAAAAAGAAAAAGAGTGGTTTAATGACTTAGTTTACGACAATGTCAATGTATTTGAAATATTTACTATATTGATTTCAAATAAGAATTACCCAATACCGTCTATGTATTGTATTGTCAACCATGTATCATGATACATATTGAATCGCTGTGAAACTGTATCATTACACCCTTACTTCTAGATCTGCTATTCCAGTCATGCAACTCCATTGCAAGGCAAAGTACCAGGTATAAAACAGGGAGTTACAGTAAATATGCTCCTCTGCATCTACCTCTGGCACAGGCACATTTATATCTCGTCATGAATGAAACATGGAACCAGACTATGATAAAATGTGCTTGACAGCTCAACTGACTCGACTTTCTTGAAGCCAAGAGCAGTTTTTCACGGCACTCATCTGTCTATGCAGATTAGAATCTGCCTTGAATAAGCGTCTATAGGAGAGCTTTCATATTTCTGAATGTATGCCACTGTGGTATTTCATAAGTTTTGCGTAACTTTGTGCCGAGTGAAGTCGGGCCAGTCCTGGGAGAGGCATTAAAAATGCAGCCAATTACTATTTAATCTCAACATTGCAACAGCACTCTGATCTGTTTGCTCATCCAAATGACTGTAGCATTGACCATTGGCCTGGACGGGACTTGGACAACTGAACTATACAACTCAGAGAGACAAAATGTTCTCACCTTCTCTCCTGGTTGTCCCTCAACACCAGGTCTACCAGGCTTCCCTGTTTCTCCCTGCAAGGTGATGAATGACCAAGAGTTAGCAAGTTATCAAACACAAGTATATAGATAGAGGGAGAGAGAGAGAGAGAGAGAGAGAGAGAGAGAGAGAGAGAGAGACACACACACACACAGAGAGAGAGAGAGAGAGAGAGAGAGAGAGAGAGAGAGAGAGAGAGAGAGAGAGAGAGAGAGAGAGAGAGAGAGAGAGAGAGAGAGAGAGAGAGAGAGAGAATGCTACAGTACATGCATTATTAAAATGTAGTTAGCGATTCATGGTAAATCCTGATTTCCCCGAATATAACCGATCTACAAACTTGCAGCCTTGTGAGGTTGTACATCGGTTACTTTCAGGTCAGGTACAGTAAGCTACAGTAGAACTCATAGGCATAACTCACTCTGTGGCCCTTGTTTCCCGGGATACCTGGCAGCCCATCAAAGCCCCTGTCACCCTGCGGAGAGATCGAGAACCAATCGCATTAATAACTGTACTAATGCACAGCTTTGCAAACACTCACCATAACGTATGAGTAAATATGCACACAATTACTTGCGCTCACTCAGACGCACTCGCACACGCACATGTGCTCGAGCATGTGCACACAAATACCAGCTCACACGTGTTCATTTGCAAATATTTGGTGAAGTGTGAGCCTCCCATCTGCTCTGAGCGTGCACGCGCGTGTATGTGTGTATGCATGCATGCGTGCACATGTGACTGCGCGTGCGTTTGCACACTTCGCATCATGGGGAGGGAGTTCTCAGATTAGCTGGAGGTCTGCTTAGATGTTGCTTTGACTGATAAAGGTCCTGCTGTTTCTGTCACACCTGGGACCAGAGGGGTCTAATTTATTTACTACACTCCTGCTGCAGCTGTTACTGTATGTATAGTGTGCAATGAACTGCGCTGACAATGCAAGCAATAAACTGGGAGCATTGTCTACCTCGGAGGCTTATACACTTGCTAGTGTCTGTAGTGAGAGTGATTTGTTACCATACGACGACTACCTGAAACACAAGGTGAGGCAGTCGGTTGTATTTCAATTAGATTGTGACCGGTGCAAAGCCATGTGGTTTCAGTGGGCCTACCTTTGACCCTGTTTCACCTGGTGCTCCGCGGCCTCCATCTGTACCTGCCCGCCCCTGGGAGAGAGACACATGGATGGTGTCAAAACACAGACTCATAGTACAGTACATCCAAGGCAAATGTAAGCAGATGCAGATACTGTACGTTACTGGCGAGAGGAATACGATATCATGGTGCAAAATCATAATCTATCTTGAAATCATGAACTAAAGTATGGTCTTAAGGCACTGTATGAGTAAATTATCATCATAACTTCTGTTGTCATTTGATATAACAACTGAGTGATTGAATGATTAATTTATTCACTGATTCATCGATTGATTGATTCATTGAAAACTCACCCTCTTTCCTGCCTTTCCGTTAAGTCCTGCTGGACCTGGCAATCCACGGGGTCCCTACAGAGAGAGATGCAAGGACGACATGGCCAAAGAGACAGGAGTAAATCAACAGTCACAGAGACAGAGAGTGGCACTATATGACGGATCAGTGAATTGTATAAATACTGCCTGGTCTTACAGAAGGACCGTTGTCTCCCGCATCTCCTTTCAGTCCAGACGAGCCTGGTAGACCCTGTAGCACAGGAACAAGCCATGAGAGATCAAAAACTACAGGGGGCTCTTATAATCCTCAAATTCGCAACCAAACAGACACACACAAACGAGTTAAATATCCATTCACACGTGTATTACTCCCAAGGTCATTCCTGGCATACAGTAAATGTTCAAGACCAAATCTGAGTGTGGAGATCATGCTGCACAGAGAAACGATGGTGCATAATGATCAGGGATTACTATGTGACACAGTGCAGAGCATGCACACAGCTAGGGCACACAAGCCTGGTAAGGTTGAGATGGAAGGTTGGGAAACCGTTGGGGCTATGGTCCACAGACGGCCAAGGTCAGAGACGCTCTTACCATGGGGCCTGGGCGGCCGCTCAGACCCAGCGGACCTGGGGGTCCCTTGAGTGACATCTGGAAGAAAGAGAATCGTGCATTGTGATGTCTGTGTACTGTTCAATATGCAATGGCAGATGATGTCCCTTCGTGATAGAATCCCACTGTTAAGTGGGCTGTATACCTGTGTCTGTTGGAGGATAGCCTGGGCCTGCGCCTCCTGAGCAGACACCACAGGTCCCTTGCGACTGTCACCCCCAGCCTGGAACTGGGAGGAGTAAACACAGGCTTTAGTTCAGTCTCTGCCCTGCAGAACAGAACTCTCCATGGTCCAGCAAATGTAAATGAAGTTCAGTCACACAGCTCCCCCTTGTGGCGCTGCCACTGCACAACCACTGGGACACAAATGCAGGTGTGTGTGTATGTGTGCGTGTGATCCTTTTCTTAATTTTCTTAATTCTTACGGGCAGCATCAGCATCGTGCCTGGAAGACCTGGTATCCCATCAACCCCAGCCAGACCCGGACGTCCAGGTGGACCCTGGAAGAAAATCGGATAGGTGGATGAGAGTCTGTGTGTCTTTGTGTGTGTGTCTTTCTGTGTTTGCATTGTACTGCATGTAAATAGCATATGGGAGGGATTGAGTAAGCACACGTGTCTAAACAGAGAAAGAGAGTGTGAGAGAGAGGGAGAGAACCATCCCTGCAATCTAATCTCTGTGAAAACATTTCCACGGGGCACGTCAGTCACTGTCTACCTGGCTTCTGCTTATACATTTTATGCACAGCTTAAAACGGATTAAATAGCCGCCTCAAGGTTTTTCCACCTGATACATCCGTTTAATTGCCTAACGTACTTGGGCACTACATTAAATATTGAAGGCATGAGCTGATTTCTCTGTCAATCACTGGTTATACAAACTAATCATTTGCGGCTGCTTACATAGTCCCTGCTGTTGTCAGTTCTGTCTCTATGGTTTCGGTTACTGCTAGGTAGATGAAACCCTCTTCAGTGTCCCATCAGCTGTTTATTTGACCCTCAAGTTTAAACCAATAAGAATTATTGAAACAAATCTGTTGTTTGTTGAGCAGATAGGTGACTACACAGCTGTTGCTGTGCGATGGCTGATGTCATTTCCCAGGACAGCAGTTACAAACAGGACGCTTGAAAAGGTTGGAACATTCAGGGCAGCTGTTGTCGTTGTTTACCGACTGAAACGTCTATACTAGCCTGGCATTTACAGCTCGCTTCTACCGTATACTACCCTGGCATTTACAACTGTGTGTGTGTGTGTGTGTGTGTGTGTGTGTGTGTGTGTGTGTGTGTGTGTGTGTGTGTGTGTGTGTGTGTGTGTGTGTGTGTGTGTGTGTGTGTGTGTGTTACATTTGTGTGCGTGTGTGTGTCCATGCATGCATGTCTACATGTGCCATGCCGTGCGTGTGCACGTATATAAAGACGAAAGATATAATGTGTATTAAGACTTTATTTGTCAGTATACATATTAAACCAAAGGTGTAAAAGTGCCACAGAGCGAGCATAATGATTGAGCTTGATGTTTGAAAGCAATGGAGCACTCTAGTGCGACATAATGGGCTCGCCATCATCATCTACAGTGAGTGGAACAACATCATAAAAACATCCACATCCAAAATGACTGAACATCTGTCAGAGCCTGTGTATGGCGGTCGCTTGTCAGGAAGGAACGACTTTGCAAAGAAAAAGAAAAATAATACGTGTGAGTCATAGTCAGACCATCCATTAAGCCAGGCAGGTTCAGGCCAGTGTGCTGGGTTCATTCTATCACAATTGGACATTATTTCACACCCCAGCTCTGTTCTCAATGTCAGGGGCGTACTGACTGGCCAAATTGAGGTCATACCAGCTATTTGGACCACCTACAAAGCAGGGGCATTTAAAAGCACCACTAACCAGTAAAGCACCACTAACCAGTTTTGATGCAGTGCCGTCTTCACATAACATAATATAATGTCGATGCAATCATAATCACTGCATTTCATTTTGTGAAAAAAGGCTGGGTGCATTGTGTGTATTATTCGCCTTGTGCTACTTGGCTTCCCATAGCCACTGGCACTGCCTAGTTCGTCCATCTGTGCTTGCGTAGATTGATTGGTCATGACTCATGCCTGATGCCTGACACTATCATTATCATGTGCTTGTGTTTTGCTATTTGCACTATGCAGAATGCGGCAGATTTGTTTCTTCTTTGCCCTGGAAACTCACGTGTTTGTTTGTAATTTTTATGTTTTGGAAGGAAGTCAGCAGTCCCTGGAGGAGCAGTTGTATCCTGAAGAGTGCACCTTTACCGGCCAGCCAACTTGGCCCAGTAAACCGGGCGCTTGCCCTTGATTATGGATTGCCACAGTATTATGCTGCTAGTAGGCAGCCTGGGAGTGTGTGTTGTAACTGAGCCTACTGTTGTTTTCTATGGTTGTTTGAATTATTGTTTATATTTGGGAATTTTGGGGGATAAAGTGTCTTGCAGCAGCTGTTTCTCGCCCCCTCTCGTCCTGTTTGTATGCCAGAGCTGGCGAGAACTTCTGGGAACTCCGATTATGTTCTCTAACAGTTTACTAACGGAACCGTTGGTTTGACTTTCACCGATCATTGACAACTCTCTGTGACATTGTGACAACGGCCAATCCGAAAGACACCTGTGTTCATGTTTTGAGGAAATGGGAGGGTGCCAGTAGTGAATTCCTGAAGACACCACTGCTACACAGAATCCTAGTTTCTACTGTATAAGCAGCATGGAGGCACGCTCACCATATCACCGGGGTCTCCTCTTGGTCCTGGAGGGCCGGGTGGGCCGAGTGCCCCAGGAAGACCCTGCATGTGAAACACACAGACGGTCAGTAGTGAAGGGACAGCATGACTGACCATTGCTGCTTGCTAGATTACTGCAATACCACAAAAAATAATAGGATGGGCTTACCGGGGGCCCTGGTACGCCAGGGGGTCCTTCCACATATGTACCCTGTAAATAAATCAACAAGGTACAACGTGACACATAGCATACAGGAGCACATCAGTGTTGCCTCAGTCCTGTATTCCAAAGTAAAGATATGTTTCAGTACACATCCACTGCCACAACTTACCGGCTCCACAACGGCTTGCTCTCCCTTCTCGCCTTTCTCTGCTCTGAAGTTAACCTGAGATAGATCGACAGAAAAGAAGACAAAACAAAGTTGCCAATCGGTGAGCCTGGCGTGTGACTGCTATATACTGTGTCTGCTGTACTGTACTCGACGTGTGAGATCAATCTGACAGTTGATTTCACCTGTCCGTCGCGTGTCTCGGCTCCCTCGTAGCCGTTCTCGTACACCTCCTCGTACTCCTCGTACTCCTCGGTCTCTGTCCCGTTCTCGTTCTTGAGGTCTGCATACTCCAGCAACTGTCAATATAACACGGTAGAGGTGCGTCAGCAACTGCTCCCCTGACTCTGGAAACTGCTGTCACTTCTACAGCACAGTGTCTTTGACAGCAACTTTTCATGTGCTGTAATTTTAGTCATATGAATTTTCAGGTAGGTTTTGTGACATTTTACTTAAACTTAAATGCTTAGGGATACTCTGTGGTACATTTTTGTATGCTGGGAATGGCCCATATATGTCACGCTGCAACGCAATGTGACCTTGTAGATTAACTATTTTCAGAATGCAAGCATAAGAGGACTTAGTTCTACTGGATCTCTTCTCCACTAGTCCCTCAATGACATTTCAGTCTAGTTTTAATTTCTTGACAAAATTGACAATGTATTTATAGTTCATAGTCATAATAGCTTCATTTCCGTTTCATTTTTATTAATGATCCACTGTGAAAAAATGTAGTCGACAAAACATCACAGTAATAAATATTGCAGACCAAATTCAACCTACATCAGAGTCGTAGTCGGTGACATTGGGGCCCATTGCTGTTACCGTGGAAACGGAGAGGTCATCGTAGAGGTTACCGTATAATTCGTCGTCGTACTCCTCCACCACAGCCTTCTTCACCGGTCTGTCCTCCTGCGTACCAGCACACACACACGCGCGCGCGCACACACACACACACACAAATCAGACCAATCGCCATGGAGACTCTAAGCGTGTTAATTTATGATTTGTGAGATCCGGTCATTCGGCGACCAAGCATAAATTAGGCATAAGCACTTGTCGTTAATGCGCGGCGCTGCCTGCCCTGTGCAGGTTGACAGGAGTGTTAGGCACACACAGGTGGGTGATGTTACGAGGGATGTGTGTAGCAGGTTACACATTGTCCAGGCTGTCTGGGGCTGTGCGGTTAATCATGATGCTGGGGTGTAGTAATTAGCTGATGGGGGTGCATCGCAACCAGATGGCAGCATGGCAGCTACAGCATGTACTATGAAAACAAGTTGACACTGGAGATTAGCCAACAACAAGCTTTAAAGAGAATTGCAGAATCAGTACATTTTTTGTTTGGTTGTTTTTTTTGTTTGTTTTCTGTTGCTTATGATAAAAGATATTCAGAAGAACGTGTGTTTTAATTAAAATGCTGATGCTTCATAACTTCAGGGTGATATATGAATCCTGAATCAATTTCAGCAATTCACATTCACAACACACATACACATACACACACTGATGCTCCATGCATACCACCACACTGTGGGATGGTATGTGTGCTATGCATGGAATCTGTGCCCCCTATAGGGCAAGATATTAAACACACACACACACACACGCAGTCAACTAGAAATAGATATGTGTATGACACATATACTATGGTGACTACCAGAGCATCCTCTACATTCCAGGAGCTGGAGAGAGACGATGATTAGCATGGTTTGGGTTAGTTTAGCAGGTAGTGCTGATGGTGTTCGACAGACAACTGGCAGAGGGAGTGAGTGCTCTCTAGGGGGTTAAGAGGAGGTACATTGAGGGAGTGCCTGGGATTGAGTTAGGAGTCTGGTTTTAGGAGCAGCAAGGAGGGATGGGGGTCTAGTGCGGGACGTCGTGGGTCTACCTCCTCCACGGACACTGCAGTGGGCATGGCGGTGGGAGCGTTTAAATCCGGTTCGTGGGTGGGCATCTCCACCACCGGCTCGTCTATATCGCTGGCCTGGGTGGGAGCAATGGTGTCTTCCGCTTCAGCCTCCTCTGTGCTTAAGTGTGGTTGATAGTCGGCCACCAACTTCTCCTTCTCCTCCATGGCCCAGGTGGGAGTGACCTCTTCATGGGGGGTGGAGTCTGTGGGTTGGAAGGGCTCCTGGGAGAGATACTCGGGTAGCGTGGTGGAGACGTGGAGGTAACCGTCCTCCACACCGTCCTCAGCACCGTCCTCCTGATGCTTCTTCTTCCTTGACCCCTTATTCTTGCCTTTGCCCTTTCCTTTGCCCTTGCCCTTTCCCTTTCCTTTGCCCTTTCGCTCGCCCTTGGAACCCTTGTCCCGCTTGGACTTGTTCCTTTTGCCCTTCCTGTCTTTTTTGGAGGGCCTCTCGGGGTCCTCCTCGGGCTGGTCACTTTGCATCCCGTCGGGGTCAGACCGAGGGGAAGACTGAACGTGAACCAGGTCATATAACAAGGTTGAGGGATGGGAAGATGAGGAGGAAACAAAGGGGAAAAGGGAAAACAAAGGTAAGAATACAAACACATTACAGACAACAGCTGACAGGGCAGGAGGGAGTGGGGAGGGGGAGGCTGCTCCTCCTCAAACACCCTGGCATGGGGTTGGGGTGCTGGCTGGCGCGCCTCCCAGGGCTCCAGCCAGATGATCCCACGGCAAACAAAACACTAAAGCGAGAAAAGGGACACTGTGTTTACCTCCTCCTCCTCCTCGTCAAAGGAGAGGTGCCGTGTGTTTGCTTCCGAGGGTCAGGGGTCAACGTGCTCATGAGCCCACAGAGGTGCTAATTCTCTGTGTGCTCCAGTCAAGTGGACAAATACAGTACAGTGTTGTGTAAACCCCCCTATAGAGTGCTGCCACCGCAGCAGGTTGTCAGCAATATGAGCGGCATACCCTCCCACTACCCTCACACTACCCCCCGGCCCGTTCGGGGGGGAATTCTGCTGATGGGGTCACTTCTGTTGAAAGGCACCCACGAGGTTGTGGTGGATCCATTTGTAAACAAAGTCAGTGTGTGTGTGTGGGAAAGACTAATGGGAAGTGGGTCAGTAGCGTGACAAATGCTGACAAGGTCTGGATAAGGAGCTCATTGCTCAGCTGTAGACCTATAAAGGCCAACTGAGCACCGAGCCCCGGAGTGGCCTCACATTAGCATTGATGAGCCGTCCATCCCCCGAGTGCTGCCGCGGAGAGGACACACACACACACACACACACACAGACACACACACACACACACACAAACACACACGCGCACACACACACACACACACACACACACACACACACACACACACACACACACACGTGTTCACTGTTGTGCACTGAAGGAACGGACGACCTCACACATGTACATGCACTCACAAGTTCAAGCACCCGCACAGATGTATGCACACACACACACACACACACACACACACACACACACACACACACACACACACACACACAGAGACACACACACGCACGGACACACACAGTACGCACACAGTACGCACATAGACCATTGGAGTTTTCTATCAGAACTCTTTGTTCTCTAAGACCTTGACAGCATGTCCCCATGGGCTGTGAGAGACAATGTCATCACACACACACACACACACACACACACACACACACACACACACACACACACACACACACACACACACACACACACACACACACACACACACACACACACACACCTCGTCCCTTTTGCTCTTTTTGTCTCACAACCAGAATAATTACACAACACATTAATTCATCCCCATGATTGATTCCATGGCCTATGCAGGCCCTAGGATAGGGAGAGAACTATGATATCCTGTTGGAGTTACTGGCCCTCGGGCTCTGTGTGTGTGTGTGTGTGTGTGTGTGTGTGTGTGTGTGTGTGTGTGTGTGTGTGTGTGTGTGTGTGTGTGTGTGTGTGTGTGTGTGTGTGTGTGTGTGTTTGTGTGTGTGTGTGTGTGCGGATGCCTGCGCGCTCACGCGCACGCTAAAGCCGTAAAGCTGCACACAACCCTTGCCAATGAAACGCTGAACGTAAGGATGAGCCTAGATGCTGGCTGCTTGTCAAATCAGATTGGACATACTGCAGCTTTTCTTGGAACGAGGGCTTATATGTATTCTGCTTCTCCCCGATGCTAAACGTATTAGTATTGTATTGAAGACCTCGTCTTGGCTGAGAGCGTTGGCCCCTCATAAATCATGCGATCAAGGACTCTGGCCCGCGCGCACACACACACACACACACACACACACACACACACACACACACACACACACACACACACACACACACGGCTCAATTGATATGCAAGCTTGTTCTGCCTTATTATTATTGGGTTGGCTGAGAAACAAGGGCTTCCATAAGGCCCCCCAAACGCGGCCAAGCTGAAGCTGACGAGAAACCTGAAAGTGTCATAACATGTAACGTATATGGACATGTAATCGTAATCGTGCGGCTTGATCTGAACCATTAACCCAATGAGAGGCTCGAAAATTAAATTCCTGCAAAGCCTCGCGAGGTTCTGAAGCGTTCCAGCTATTGTGCAAGGCTGAATCGCGCTGCTTTCAGTCATTTCCCTGCAGCATCTGGATCCAATTCCAGACTAAATTGAACAGAGGCCATGGTTGTGTTTTCACTGTGGAGCAGTGACGATATGCGTTGCATTATCACCTATATCATGCCAGTATTACCCAAATGTTCGTGTGTGTGTGTGTGTGTGTGTGTGTGTGTGTGTGTGTGTGTGTGTGTGTGTGTGTGTGTGTGTGTGTGTGTGTGTGTGTTTATGCATGTGCGTGGGTGTTGGTGTCTCCCCCTGCTGGAGACCGTACTAACCTCCTGGGGTTCCAGGGCATGGGTGTTATAGGGCAGAGGGGAGTCACAGTCGGGTATGAAGTTTACACAGTAGTCCTCTGCAGCGTGAGGGTCCTCCACGATCAGCAGCTGCTGGATATCTCCCTGCAGGGGGAAACACAGAGAGGACACAAGCATCCTATCAGCAACAGGTACAGATAGCTCACAACCACCCCAACGTCATCACCATCACACTGGGCAAGACCAAGAAGACCTGCTGTAGTAGAGTGTACTAGATCAACAGAAGTTCTGGATTTTTACCAGCACCAGTCGAGGAAATTATGTTTACAAATCTTCTCTGAAGTGCTGTGATTTGTCGGAAACATATCATATCGGGGGGAATTACATCTGACAGAGGGTTGTAACCATGCAGGCTTTTCTCGTCGAAGATGAGTAAGGCTGGGACCGAGGCACCATAACTTTTGGCTGAAACATAACAAGAGCAACTCTACTTTTCTCTGATCCATAATGTTCCCATGGTTCCAACAGGGAGATCAGATCGCTGTGAGACGTGTAACAGTCAAACAGCTCACCCGGGATCATCTCACCCCGCTGTCACAAGGCTTGTGGTTCCCATGCTGCCCTGGAGGCCTATAGCCAGCAATATAAACACACGCATAAACACACACAGGGCTTCCTGTGAGCGTCTTTTGGATTCACCGGACTCCTCTGCGCCTGACACCGCTGACATCTTTCTTCGACATGACCCCCCGACTACTAACACAAGCCTTTGCCCGTGCCGAGACACACAAGCTATGGATATTGCCAGTTATCCGATGTAAACAACAGCCCCGTGGACCTGTTTGACAGGAATGAGATCAGATCAATGATAAGACTCTCTGAAAGTGACGTGGCATGGTAAACACATTGTGGGGTAAACTGTTATCTAGGGACAGCTGGGCAGGCATGTGTGATGAATTGAGTGAGATTAGCCTCTTGGTGTAGCAGTAATTACAGTCCCATTGTAGTCTCTTTAATTAGGCTCCGTGGCCAGAGGTGAAATGAATCAACATGCATTAACAGTAGCTCATACATCACCCCATGCAGAACAAATCATGCCTTGTGAGATGTATATGAGCCTTGAATGGATGTGCAGTATATAGGCACAAACATATTGTACTACATCCTTGTAACAAAAGACGGAATACTCATTTGAATGAGGAGAAACGCTCAGATATGTCTCATCATGAGGGATTGCATGTAGCTGCAACCCTGTTCTTTGCTCTAAGAAAACATCACAAGAGAGGGGGGTGGGGCGTAATTCAATCCAATCTCAGAGATGACAGAGGAGATGACAGAGGAGTTCCGAGCAGCAAGGCTTTCTTCTAACAGTTATCTTCCTGAAACTGCACTGCAAGCAAACTTGTGCCCGAGTCATGACCCATCCTGCCTAATTTGCTCCGAATATCTTAAGAGAATACATCTGTGGCAACGTTTGGGGAGGATGCAGGAACATATTAACCCCTCAGCTGAATCATCTCCAGCGCCAACCATGACAAACACAAACATCCTGCATTAGCTCAGACAGAACGGGGTGTAAAGTCGCCTGGATCTGTCCAGAGTTGCTCTGCTCTGCTGAATTCCCAGTGAAAGCCAACAGTGACCTCTTCTCATTAACTCATTAACCTGTTGTGTGATCATGGGGCCCTGCAGTAAGAGCCCTGCAAGCCAACAACATTCATAGCACTCCACCCAATCAGATCTTGCCAGGGACTTATTCAAGACCCTTGACCCAGTGAGTGCATTCTCCTTCACCCAGCCTTTAATTAATGAGATTCCGCTCTCTTAACACCCAACTGCCTCTGGCGTGACTCGTCATATATACGTTTTCTTGTGTGCCTGAGGGTGGATGTTAGTCTGCATGGGTTTATATAACAAACAGTGAACACAGCCCTCGCCACGAAGCAGCACGCTGTTGCTCTGTTCGTGTGAAACAAGTAACACAGCTAACCAAAAACATATGACCTCAATCAGACAGAAATCATTACCGAAGGAAAATCCATCTACGCCAGACCTTGACCAATTTAGTCTTTAATCCTCCAATCTTTTTTTCTAATTAGATCTGAATCTGAGCATTGAAACAAAGCATTAATGACATGCTCTATATATCAGCAACTCAACATGTGCCTGTGTCCACAGCAAACTAAGCACCCAGAACATCTCAGTTTCTCCAGCACACTCCAGCTGGAAATAAGGGTCTGAATTTCGCAAATAAACACTGGGCGGGATCCTATCTGGGCAGCCAGCGTGTTGGAGACACTCAAACAGGGCACACAGAGGCCGCAGAGGAACCACATGCAGCCAGACTTGTGGACAGTTTGATGTTTGCTTTGGTGCAAAAAAGCAACATGGCGTTCTTTTCTGGGGGGTTTAACGCTAAAATCCAGTAGATGTTTGCCGGCAATCTGGAAGCAATAGAGACATAAGGGGCTAACCACTGTCCCCAGGCTCACATGCTGTGCTCCCACGCTGGGGGAACTGGACCGGAACACTGGCTCCCTCTACTCTACTCTACCCCCAGAACCAGGGCCTGGGAACACAGACCCAGAGGCCTGGTCTGAGAATGGACTGCTCCACTGAATGACCTCTCCATGCTCCCCTGGTACCAACCTCGCCCAACTCACATACCACACACACACAAGCAAACAAACAAACACACACACATTTAACAAACAAACAAGAAAACACACACACATGCACACGCACACGCATGCACACACACACACACACACACACACACACACACACACACACACACACACACACACACACACACACACACACACACACACACACACACACACACACACACAGTAACAGTAACAGTACAAGTAAAGCTTTCAACAGATAATTGTCAGACATCTTTTGAGAGCCACTCCTCCAGTATATTGATACTGCAGCAAATCACGCAAGACACGTGTCAAGGACAAACTTAATACTTGTCTTTTATGGTGAAGGGGAGGACACACACCCAGTAATTTCGAGTGAAAATAAAGTAGAACGCATCAAACATTTCTCTGACATCATTTGGCATCACGTCAGACTGTTTTGTTGTGCATCCATTCAATCTGTGCAACGATTTGAATCATTATAAAACACAGACTCTGACTAAACCTTTTTGCTGCAAATATACCTCAAAAACAACAACTAAAGGGGCGCAATATTGTTATTATTGTTGCAAATGGATCCTAGCATGCAAGGTTTTTTCCAGGATGCGTGGGAACCCTGCTCACTCTGCGCATTCTGAACGGAAAACATGGACTAGGCAGATGACAGACTGTAGGATGATAGAGGATGATACGGTGACTCATCGCCACAAATATCACCACCACAAAGTAAGTACAGCAAAGGGGGGAACTGTTGATCTTTTTTGGAGCAAGGGCAAAGGCAGACAGCACTGAGGAGTGATCTCCAGTGCCATTAACAGGGAGATTTATTGGGCCCACATGGAGACAGATTGCTTAATTGGAGTGGGACACCGTGATGTAGCTGAAGGAATAAATACTGGACCGCCTTGTCACGATCTGCACACAGGGATGGTGTGGGAGGGGAGGGAGAGAATGACTTCAGTTACGGCATGGGATGGCCAATTGTGGAAAAGTTAGGCGAGGGTGGAGCTGGAGCCAGGGGCGGATGTAACATGTCCCATTTGGGGGGGGGCATGTTGGAGGGGCAAGAGAAAATGGTATGGGTGCGGCTTCATCATGAAGCCGCACCCATACCATTTTCAGTTACAGGACTTTTATTAGGCATAGTAAAGCATCAATAATAACATCAGCATGCATAAAGCCAAAGGTCTGACTTTTTGTTGAGAGTTTTCTGTTTTCAATGATGAAATGCTGTTGGTTTAGTGGTGAAACAACTGTAGTTAGTTAGTAGCAGTAGTATTGTTTCAAATCATTTTAAATATAGGCACTTTAATTTGAAATATCTTCTGGGTTATTTCTAGGTTGTTTCACATTGTGTTTGGTGGGGCAGTCTGGGCATTTAGGGGGGCATTGCCCCCCCATGCCCATGCCTAGCTCCCCCGCTCCTGGCTGGAGCGGGGGAGGTTTATTGTAGCGGAGCTATTTCACTATGCAAACATTACCCGAAGGTGGCGACTGTCCTGTCACAGCAGCAAGGACATCTGGTTTTCTTCCAGTGAAATCAGAGAAGGCACGTGCCCACTAGGCTAGAGATAATAGCCCCAGTTCTCTGCACTTATTCCAAAGGTCAAAACAGCATTGCTTTAGTTCAGATCAGATGCAAACCTGAGGGGGTGAAAGATGGTAAGATGGCTTGGGATGTGAACTCTGTCTTTGTCCCTCTCTGTCTGCTTCTCTCTCATTTCAACGCTAAACAGAGACAGGGCCTGAGGTTACGGCAATGGAAGGGGCTTAAGCTGATCTCTGTTGCATGCTGGGGGCGAGTGATTTAGAGCCGAGCCTCATCGGGAATGACAATGGCACACAGTTGCATATTGTCATGGGAGGCACGGAGAAGGATTTATGACAATAAAGGTTACTGAAATGAAAATGAGGAGAAATTGGAACGGATCCCAGAACCTCTTCGTCTTCAACTTCTGGCGCTTTTTCCTTTTCCCGCACATACTCTCATATTCATGTGCGTGAACTATCCGGTTTCCGCGAGCCGTACGTACGTGGAAGCCTCCAAGTGTTCGACTTCAAAGGTTAAAAAGTGGTTTCCGCCGGCAAGCAAAACAATGTAGAGAAGTGGAGTGGAGGAATAATGGCCCTGCACGACCCCTGTCCTCCTCTGCTGACAGGTAATAAGGACCAAAATAAAATTGCTTGTCGCCACAGGGGTCAACGCAGACAGAGAACCAAAAGGAATTTCGCTCCATGGGGATCAGGTCACCCACTATCCACAGAGACAACACAACCGGAATGAATATGCGATCACTAATTCACAGTCGCTCACAGTCTGTAACGTCCAAACACACGATAGTCCATTCATATCGTCGTCAGCACATCTAGTCTACACCAGAGGTTTTCAACAGGACCGCCAGTGGTCCCTGAGAGGATTCCAGGTGGTCCCCAGGCTAAATGATGTTGGTTAAGCAGGTGTAACTTGAGAGCGTAAACATGAAACCAAATGGACCCTTGCGGGTCCATTTGGTTTCATGTTTGCACTCTCAAGAGTTAAAATAGTCATCACCTGAATTAGCCCAAGTCTACACAACTAGAGAATGTAGAACATTAATGGTCATTTTGATCTCTATGTTTTTGACGGTTTTGTTTTTTTTTCCAAAATCCAGCCCGGAATTGTGGACAAAAGCAAAAGAAATCTTTAGTTTTGGGGTGTGTGGTGGTGCTAAAATGTCATCAAATGGTGATCCGTGGCTGAAATTCTGAATAAATATTGGGCCCTGGTATGAATAAGGTTGAAAACCACTGGTCTACACGGACAACAAAGCAGAGTGTAGATGCAGAGATGGAAATGGAGCTGAGGCAAGTCTGGACGCCACTGATCAACCCCTCCCCACCCCATTCCTTCCTCTCATCCCTCCTGGCCTCTTGTCTTGTCCTCCTTTCCCCTCACTCCTCCGACCTCGTCTCTCCTCTCCTGTCGTCTCCTGTCTCATTCAGGCCTCATTACAGCCCCAGCCCTCCAGCCTGAACATAGTTCAGTCAATCTAAGATTTGACCCAAAGGAAATTGTAATAGTAGGTTAATCGTTCGAGGCATATAGGGTCATCCAAATGACATTAAAAATGGTTAAATACACATTTTGGATCATGGTCAATAGCAGGGATTGCTCGTTGGGGTACCATTGGTTTAAGCAACATGTAACATGTCAGACTAGTGGTTATTTGTGATTCTGAATCAAATGCGAGATTTATTTTTATACTTAATACTGTTTTTTGTGCAAAAATAATAATAGCAAGTAACCTGTCAAACTAGGGGTTAATCTTGATTCTGAACCCATTCCAAGCCTTAGTTTTGTATAATTCAAATGTGACATTTTTGCCCTTGCCTTGCCTTGATTTTCAATGGTACCGCAACGTTCAACCCATGAATTTAATGTTATTTGGATGACCCTAGGGACCATTAAAAAAAAAAAACTTGAACGATTAGTATTGCAATTCATTTCGGGTCACGCCTCCTTTTTTGCTTAGATTGACAGGCCTAAACAGCAGACCCAGCACTTTCTGATATTATGCATGAGAGTGTTGATGCAGAGACCTGGGAAACATTTCTAAGTGTATTACTTTGAGGAATGAGGATATAAATAAGGGAAAGTCATCCAAATGGAAAAAACAAGGTTATCAGGAACCCCCTGTGGCTCCAAGTCAGAAGACTCAGCTAATGCGCATTATATATTACTCTAGTGAATAGCTCCTCTGGCTTCAATTGCCTACTTGATGAAATAAGCTCACGTCGTATTCATCACATAAAGCTGGTAATCACCTCCTGTGCTCCCTTAACGAGAACGGCTCCCAAAAAGAAAAACACATTTCATACCGCTGTAATCCCAGGTATCAGTCAGAGGAATTCCGCCATCAATGCGACATGTGTGAAATGGAATTTTGAGCTAAATGCTTAAAACATTAAACAAATGTATACACACAGTACATAGAAATCCCCAAATGGCTCAAGCCGCAAACTTCATCAAGCCTGATTTCTTTTATGCCCAATTTCATATGTGATCAGGCATTTATCCTGCCTAGGTACCATAAGATTCAATGCAAACATTGAATCTTAACTTTCATCAGGCCGAATCCATTGTCTATTGTCCATCAGGGGTAAATCAACCATGTGAAAAGGACATTTCTTGTGTGACTATTCCTTCATTCCCACTGGTGACCGGGACCACATACCTCAAACACTCCCTCGTCCAGGAGCCTCGTCCCGAACACAGTGACGCCCTCTGTGCTGACCACAGGGTTGTCTCCTCGCAGCAGATCCAGGGTCTCTATCTTCTGACAGTCGAGGTAGAGGGTAACAGACTTGCCCTGCACACTGTAGGCTATCCTGTGCCATCTAGGAGTTGAACAGAGGGAGAGAGTGAAGGGGAGGGCAGTTTAAGAATGAGTTTTACCAATGCATGGGGATTCAATGTCAAAATGGATGCTGAAACCATATGTTTCTCTACAGGCTGTAAACACAAAACATATGGTTGCTTCTGTATGTGGAATACAGGTCAAGCTGTATGCAACAAAAGCAGCGACGCAGGGAGATGACTCAGAGGCATTCTATGTGTAGTGATTAGTCATCCAAACAGAAAGGGCCTTGGAGATCCAGACATTGAGATTTCTTACAGTCCGCATGACGAAGGGCAAAGACATGTAAAATATGAACTGCATCGGGGGCTCTGGGAATGTGCTATTAGATTCAAGGTCGCTCACTCAGGATGCCAGACAGTTGTCTGTGTGTGTCAGAATCAAATGCATGATGGGGCTACTTGAGGTAAACATGGTTCCCTGTCATACAGAGCTACTCTATCAAGGCATATTCTACTCATGTTAAAGCTTCTCATTGAGGTAGAGTTATCTTTGATTTATTTAACTATTATTGTCTTGAGACAAGAAAGTGGCTGGCTGCACACGATGATAGCCAAAGTGCCAATACATTTTTGGGGCACAGATTCAGACATGAATCCAACATTTTGTCTTGGATAAGCCTTGGATCACCCCGATGAAACGTTGAAACGTTGTATTCATGTCTTAGGCCTCCTACACATTGCATGATATTTGCTCTAATTAAGCTGTCGGGAGCCTTTTTGGCACTCGCCGACAGAATCCCCAATCTGATGCAAGATCAGACTTTGATTGCCAAGATTTTGCTCGCTGTGAAATGCTCGCCGATGACTTCCCGAGCGTTTCTGAATATCTACCAGGTTTGATATTTGACTTTCTCTCGCCGACTGGACAGCATACAGTACAAACAGGGTTTGCATCCGACATGGCTATGAGCGTGTGAAGGTACATTCTTGTTTTTTGAATTCCCCTTTTTGAATTTCAGTTTATTTTTCCGTACGTGGGTCGACACCGTTTTCAGGACTTGTGCGTAAGCTTTGTTGTGCATAGCTATAGTGTCTTGCCCCAAGGAGCCCCCAGCCCATATAGTCCAGTTAGTTTAGGGATAAGGGGTAAGGAGTGGTGCAAGATAGGGCCCTGTAATGTAACTGCTTTAAACCTATATTAACCCATAGCTAGCTCACTATTTGTTGTGAGCTTGTGTATGATGTATTAACACATACTCCGCAAGCTTTTTAAAAATTTTGTAGCTACTGCCAGCGATTTTCATGAAAAATCATGTGTTCATGTGGTTAATATTTGTGTCAATTTAAACTGAGGGGATAAATGCTTCTGGGGCTATACCCACTTTCCATCTGACAGGTTGATCTTCTTGAAGGTGGGATACTCCTGTGGCGAGGGCTGACCCCGTTGGTCCTCATACAGGAAGACGGGCGAAAGGCCCACCTCAAGTCCCAGCTGCTGGACCCCCTGTTGATCGTACACCGAGATCAGGAAGAACTGTGTGCCCTTCGTAGCTCGGACCGTTGCCATCAGAGAGAAATCCACGGGGAAAGGAGAATCTGCAGAGGGGATGGAAATAGACAATGAATGAATGAGTGAGAGGAGAGGAGAGGAGAGGAGAGGAGAGGAGAGGAGGAGAGAGAGGAGAGGAGAGGAGAGGAGAGGAGAGGAGAGGAGAGGAGGAGAGGAGAGGAGAGGAGAGGAGAGGAGAGGAGAGGAGAGGAGAGGAGAGGAGAGGTACCAGGGAAAAGCTGCTTTGTGGGGGCACTGAGCTGGATCCTCTTATCTATCCTGTAGGCCAGGTCCGTCTCGTCCAGGCCTTTCCTGGTCCTACAGAGACCAGCCTCCATGGACACTCCCTCCATGTCGTCCGACAGCTCCAGCAGCTGCAGCACATCGATGGGATCAGCTGTGGAGGCGGAGAGAGAGGAGACCAGAACAGTGTTCAACAGCTGAGTTAGCAGACATATTATGCTGTGAAAAAGCACACTGGGTGTGTTCATGAACAAAATATCAAATGTAAATAAACATTTTTGACAAAGACATTTTAATAAGCAACCTTCTGTCGATTCCAATCCCCGAGCTCTTGACTGAGGAAACGGCATGATTACTAAATTGGACCTCATGAAAGAAAGGGTATTTCACAGGGTGTGTTGTGTAGAAAACACATGTACATGTAATGTATATTTACCCAGACATCTACTGTATTATTTAATAACAGACTTTCTGTCTATCCCAAAATGTTGAGTGAGTAGTAAACTACATGATTACAAAATGGGGCCTTATGACAGAGAGCAACGGGAGGCTTTTGCTCATGTCAGTCTCTCAGTAAGCGCCGTTGGGCTGATGCGATCACACTCTGCCGTACGTCTGGCTCTGTTAAGTGCTAGTTGTTTCCGAGCAGCCGGGGTTTAGTGGGGCTGGAAACAGATCTCTTAAAAGTGCATAGGCTTCCTGCTTGCTGGGAGATAGAGGAGACAACTCCTCAGAGAAGTGGCTGCAGGTGGCCTGTCTTCTGTGGCCGTTATTACAGAGGAGAGGAGAGGGGTGGTACACAGCCAAGCCCATAATCCTACAGCAGTGTACACCTGTCAGCTGCCACCTGCACGCCACCCCTATACGGCAGCAGCAAAGCATCTCATTTATCAGATTCTGGGCGCTTCGCCGGCATAACAAAAGCTGGAAGCACATATGCACCGACGACCCACATGCACAGTAACATTTTCAGCGTCACATTTTACGCTGTGTTTACATGTCAAAGTGTCCTTGTGAGCATTGAGCACAACTCCAAACAGGGATTCTCACCAGCTGTAAAGAAGACAGTATGTGAAGTTACAATGAGTCTTAGTATTTGCCAGCCACGTTATTAGATGTTTTGTGGGTAAAGTGATGCCACGGGCATTAGGCGTGCTCAGAGCTTTGTGTGCAGGGCAGGCGGTCTCCCACCAGCTGCCAGGGGGAGTGTGTTCAGGGCAACTCAGCACTACAGCATTCCAGGCATCTGAAATGAGGAGCCTCTATTCAAACTGCTCTACTCACTGGCTCTCCTTTTATTTTTTGCCGTTAATTAAACATGTGGAGGGAGTTTAATGGCACCCCAGACATTGTTTGCGGAAAAGCAACATGTTACGTTTTATGTCTGTATTATTTATTTTCACAGCAAAGGGCCCTTTATTTTTGGGCAGCGCTCAGAGCTCGCCCACCAGGTCCCCTGGCACAGTCACAATGGACCTGTAAAGAGGTTAAGCTGTCAATTACAGCCAGGCTCTCACAATAGAAAACATTAGTAACAGATCTTCATGTATTTTAGACCAGAAGGGCTTAATTTTACAATTCAGCACAGACTCGTAAATAAACCCCCGTAAATTAAATAATTTACCGCTGGCTCCCTGCCTTCCAGCGAGCAGAGTGGTTAGGCTGGTGGCGTACAGCCATACGGTACCTGGCACTAATTCCGATTCGCCCACACACAGGCATTTATGACCCTTTTCAAATCTGTGTAATTGGCAGGCATGACTGTGAACCAACAACTAAATGTCAATGAATCATTTATCAGGTCAGAGATCAGCATCCATCCATCTCTCTCTCTCTCTCTCTCTCTCTCTCTCTCTCTCTCTCTCTCTCTCTCTCTCTCTCTCTCTCTCTCTCACACACACACTCTCTCTCTCTTTCACACTTTCTCTCTTTCTTTCTTTCACTCTCTCTCTGCACATGCATGCATTGCACAGTGTTGGAGAAAGAGAGGTTAAGAGGCCCTGATGTTTGAAACTGCAAAACAGTAATCTAATTCGAAGCAGCATGGGTCTAGTTATTATACAAGACGTTTGGGATACTGACTGTCCACTCAATCAGGAAGAGCACCTGGCAAGTGTCCTGGACTAACCCAATCAACTTTTCACTTTATTCTGAGTTTTCTGTATCCATGAATTCCAGAGAGACGCATCATGTTACTGAACAGAACCAAAACAACAACAGCTGAGTGGTGAATTGATCATTTCTGCAGGAGGTGACAATTAAGTGTTCACTATCACTAGCACAAAAATAAATTTGTTTTCATCTATTGAAGAAAACAGATAAACAATTCTCTTCACACTGTGGCGGCGGGCTGAAAGGATCGAGGACACTCTTGACCTGGCGGCCCTACGAGTTCTCCCTACACAACACAGAGATGTCGATATGTGCAACAACACCACAGGGAACACAGTGAGAGAGATTGAGAGAGAGAGAGAGAGAGAGAGAGAGAGAGAGAGAGAGAGAGAGAGAGAGAGAGAGAGAGAGAGAGAAAGAGAGAGAGAGAGAGAGAGAGAGAGAGAGAGAGAGAGGAGAGGAGAGGAGCAGAACAGTGGAGCAGAACAGATTCCGCCAGAAAGAAAGTGGTTTCACAATGAGCTGACATAACTTATTTCTTTTTTAAGAGCAGAACTGCTGGGAGTAATATATGCATCCATCCCACGCATACTGTACATACTGTACATACTGCATGTGCAAAAACTAATGGGTACAAGCTGTTGGTGGATAAATGTGCTAATCCAACTCAAGAGGACAGTCGCGGGTCACAGAGGATGTGGCGCATTTTGAGGTGGAATATCTGCTATTTTTACATTAAATAACTTCTCGCCTCACGGCCCAAAGACAACAGAGAAGGGAGGAAGAATGAATAAGAAGGAAAACAATCATGCTCTGAAGGAAATATGATCAGAAATAATAAGTAACCTAAGAAACTGTCAGAAAATGTTGTAGTAAATGATGTCCATGCAGTCTGGAAGATTAAAAGTAATTTAATGTACATGTATAAAAGAGTCATCCTAGTGAGCAACATATCTGACAGTTGGACACGCACCCTACCCTAAACCCTTAAGTGGCCACTGGCCACATATAATACTGTATGTTGGAGACACATGTGGGTCTTACCTGCCAATGTATGTCAAACTATTGGTACGTTGGACTTACGTATGACCCGCCCTTAGCAACCCTCATTGAAGGGGAATAAGTCCACTGGTACATTGTAATAGTGCGAGGAAACCATGTAAGGCACCAATCTGCTCATCCAGCGCACTTATGGATTCAGTGCCTTGCTCAAGGACACAACAAAACAGGTAACACAGTTCGAGCCACCTCCACCCCAAGCAGCATAGTACTATAGTACTATGCATAGTACTACTTTATCTTTAAAAATCTATGGCATTAATATTGTGCCGTTCAGTATAAATTGAGCACCATATTGACAGGATTCTAACACGACCGCTACATGAGAAAGCAGTGACTCTGATATGGAAGACAGTACACATGCAGTCAAACACGTAGTGTTAATTTAATTGCTTACAAATGCATACAACATTAAGGCTCAGGATTTGAATCCATATGGTGTTGTCATAGGATGCAACACTAATCTAGCTCTGCACGCCAGAGAGAGCAGTGACTCTGATTAAGACTTTGATGGATCTAACGATCCATGGGGCAGTCGCACTGGGAGAGAGAGCCTCCACATATTTTCACTGTTGCACCACCATGCCTGTACTCTAGTACTGTAAAGAATAAGCCTCAGGCATATAAAGTCTGGAATGGAGCCAGGATCAATACCAGACTGCTACTCAACTCACCCTGGCCTATCAGCTGGAGCTGTGCCAATCGATCCAGCAGTCCTGCAGTATGTGTGTTTCATTATTAGACCATGTAGTCATGTAGTAGTCATCTGACCTTACCTGTCTGCACCCCCATCCTATTATGGTGTGTATGGCTCAATATGTTTGATACTCTTTGAGATATTGTGTTTGGTCTGGCTCTGTAATGCTTCATGGCTGCCACATTGCGATGTGCTGCGAGCTTGCTGTGCATCTGCTATTCTTAGTGCACAACACCCGTGCACAACCAAGTATAACTGAGCATCTACTTCTTGCAGTAGTGTGGCGTGAATACAGATTGTGTTTTTACTGGGCAAAATAAAGATCAGTGTTTTCCAGTAGCACAAAAAGGTTAGAGTTCATGGGAAGAGGGAGATTAGACGTGCAATTCCCTATTCCCTGTGGTGCCTTAATAGTTAACACACATCTAGTCTGTGTTGTGAATGAACATACACACACACTGCACAATACATGCATGTGCTGTGTGCATGCATGCATGAATGCATAGATGCAAGTGCAGTAGTACGTATTTCACATAATTTCATCTCTATCTCTCTCTTGCACTTGTGAGAGATGCAGCCTGTACTGCGGAAAATATTGTCCACAGTCTTTCTGGCAGAATTTAGGCCTGAATTAGCGCCCACTCGATTTCACAGAACACGCTCTGTCCGAAGGAAATGTCAGCAGAGCATTCACAACAGTATCTCTTCTCTGACGGCGTGACATGACTCGACTCAGTGTTTCCATGCAATCATACAGTCCAGCACTACCACCACGTCAGATATACAGTACATTAGATATAATGTGCGCTCTGTGCCTCCTCAGCAAGTGTCTCTGAAGGCATTCCTTCTGACTCACACCTCCTACACGCCGCGTTTCGAGCCTGAAAAACACACAATACTGTACTGTCCAAAACCATTGTGCCTCCTAGAAACAAGGGGACTTTCTTGGCCAGAATGGAACCAGGACCAAGAGAGGTTCCCACCAAATGTTTAGAACCACACCCTGAGATGAGTAAGGAGAACAGAATGGACTTAAGTTGGATTTATGCTTGGCTGAAATAGCCGATGTACAAGTTCACAGTGCATGGTGCTGCAAATCCTTGATTTGTGTGCTATTTTTTTCTTGCAAGACACAACACACAAATACAGTATAAATCTTTTTAATCAAGCCTCTCTGTCTTCTGTACTCTATTTGTGTGACTGTACCTTGTTTATTGATTAGAGCTCAGAATGCTTACTCTGCTTATTTCAATCTCGCACGTGTAAGTCGCTCTGGATGAGAGTGTCTGCTAAATGCCGAAATTGTGACATGACAGCATATGTGCACATGGTATCCATGTGTTTATTAAGAGGATGCATGGGAACAATACCAAGCCGCCTTCATGTCGCTTTGCAGTGTCATTCTACATTAAAACTACTACTCAGAATAAACTTCTTCATTCTCTCTCTCTCTCCTCTTAAACATAATAATAATATTCTATAATGATAGATACGTTGTAAGTCAACAGGGGCCAATTGGTAATGAGTTTGATGACAGATTCAGCAGAAATGGCTGAATAAACCCAGACAACTGCTGCAAGCCTCCGTGAGGAATAGCTTTAATCTAATTAGCAGTGGGCGTGACCCTTGACTGGGTCAATGCTATGTGTAGACAGGAAAGGTATCAAGCAGTGATGGAACGAACCCACGCACCCACCCACGCACACACCCACGCACACACACACACACACACACACACACACACACACACACACACACACACACACACACACACACACACACACACACACACACACACACACACACACACACACACACACACACACACACACACACAGGGAGAGGGAAAGAAATGAGCTATCAAATGTTGCAGATGCACACACTGACATAGCTCAATAATAACAACCTCTATAAAATAAATGAACAGCACTTTCCACCAAGCGGTCTTGCTCTAGTACATTTCTCATTGTATGTTTTCTGTCTGTCAGCAGTCTGTCAAACATTCACTTCCATTATTGTAAACAAATGTAAGGACATTAAGGGATTGGGGATGCATCTCTATCATGTAATGGGTTAAAGTTTACATGGAGAAAACGGTGGAATTCATTTGGCAGTAGGAATGCAAACTGGGGGAGTTTGGTGGTGATATTTATCCGCTTGATTGGGCTCCAGGGTCGGTCTGCTTCTAGTTATCATCACTGAGCGTTTTTGGGACCTTGTCAAACCAGCGGTTGTGTGGGATAATATCGCTCGGGAATCCGCTCCACAACGTTATGACTGATTGATACTTCTTCTGCTGCAGCGGTTCAGGGAGAAGAACCCAACATGTGTGAAGCTTACACCACATAATATACAGAGTGCGTGTGGATTTGGTGGCATCGAGCCTGCTTTGTTGTATTGCACAGATGCATATGCTGCGTGTATGTCTTGGACGGGCCGTCAGCGTTGTCATTTACTCACCACATCACAAGGGGCAGACGAGCAAGTGTGATTAGCTGTTTGGGAGCACTGAATATGGGTCATTGGGTAAGTCCTGTTGTATAAGGCTTAGCGTCATGAGTAAAGCCTGATTCATGCTTCGTCGTACGATGGTATTATTCGTTGAAAATGTGAACTATTGGCTTTTGGGGGGGCGTGTCAGCATTGCAGCTGAGTGCTGTCTGTCTACAGAAATCTGGCTGGACAGGACACATCCCTCCGTTTAACATTACAAACATTGCATTCTTCAATCACCACAGTTTGTTCTGCTCTTGCTTGTTCACAGCATGACGGGCAGACAGACAGGCCAAGAGCTGCCGAGCCCATAGAGAAAACACCTGCCCCTCAAGGCCTGACTCGGTCCAGTTCAATATACACACACGCGCACACAGGCACACACATGCACACAGGCACATGCACACACACACATCTCAGCCAATCCTACGAGGAACGATATGTAAACGTAAACATGCTCACACATGAGCTAGCATGTGCAACTGTATTTATTTTATCTTATTTTATATCAACACCAGACCGCATCACTCATTCTCTCAGATAACAGCAGGCTATCGTCACGGTGCACAACAACTGGGGCTCTCACTCTCACAGACTCAAAGCACACGCATTCTGCATAGACACACGCACACACGCACGCACCCACACACACACAGACCATATTATTCTTTCAGAAGTCCTGCTCATGCATGCATTTGAAGGGAACTTCAAAGCTATAAGGGCCTCTGCAGTGTGTGCTGCTTTGAAAGTAAAGCTTAATTTACATTTCATCATACGATGGTGTCGAGCATCAGCAGTAGCTGATCTACGAACTCACAACGCACCACATCCATGACAGGCTGTGGGCTTGTAGATAATAATTTTGCTGACGAATCAGACAGGGCTGTCGCCTTCTTGAAGGATAACAACCAGGGGTGTAGTGGAGGGTGGACGCGGGGGGACGCAGGGGACGTGGGGGGACACATCTAAATATTTTGGCAAAAGTAGGCCTATGTTTTTTGTCTTGTCATATACTTTTATGGATACAATTGTAAACAATCTTTCTCAATATGCTATACTTGTTTTAATAGTGTGTGTGTTGCACAGCTGCACGCAAATGTGCATGCAAATGCAAGTGTGCATGCACGTGTCTTAAAGGGGAATTCCACTCATTTTCAATATTCTACTATGTCATTAATATACCTTAGAGATGTTGTGTGGACATGCTAAAAAAGTTCCCCCATTCTGTTTCCCAGAAAGGAGGTCTGAAAAAAAATCATTAGCATGGTGAAATACATCTTGATGACATCATCAAGATGTGTTTCACCATGTTAATGAGTTTCCTTTTTTCTGAGAGTGTACAAATGGAACCAAATGGACCCTCTAGGGTCCATTTGGTTTGCAAAAAAAAACATTAAAATGGGTGGAATTCCCCTTTAAGAGGCGTCCTCCCACTTCTAACAGTACCACTACAACACTGATAACAACCCATCGTCACTATATCCAGTTTAGAGAGGCCCCTTCTTTTTACCGGTGGAATGGAGTTATGACACCAGTGTTACAAAGTCCACTGGCTGTGTGTCACACAGGTCACTGTATTGTATCTCGAGAGAGAGAGAGAGGTCACAGATGGTTTTGGTCAAAGGAATCCCAATCACGGCTTCTTTATGATCTGTGAATATGAGATGGGTTTTCTTTGGCTTGTGTTCTGGGACACAGCCAAATAGGTCAGTGTCTATGACGCCTGGCTGACCGTCACCGCTCCACAGACAGTATCTCCTGTGTGAACCCACAGAAATGTGCCCTAAAACCATGTTCATCACGAGCGTTTAGCTTCTGACTGCCTGGGGCGGAGGAAGGTGGGGGGGTTGGCTTTCTGGATGCCAGATGTTTATTGCACACTATATAGATAGGAAACAGCCTCTACCAGTTGTTCTACTGTCACTTACAGTATATCATGTTTATATTTATGTCACATTAGATGGATAGATAGTAAACAGTTTCTCTCCCCAATGGCATTTAGATGATATACTGACAGCATCAGCAGCAGAGCCACACACTGTAAAGCCTCAGCGTTAAGTTAATATGTCTGTCAGTGTACAAGTGGAAGCGAAATGGAACCATGCAGAGTTAAGTTAACGCTAGGGATTTTTTTTTCATATCAGCATCGAACACTGTCACCCTCCCACATCTAATGTTTCCATTAGAGAAAGACAAACCGTCTATTGCAGCAGAACGCTCTGGTAGTCACAACAGGCGTCAACTTCCTCTCCTCCCACTGCACTGTTTGTCTGCCTCTAAACTCATCTCTTCTTTCCCTACGTGTTTTCATTTGCCACTAATTTGCTGCTGGATCAAAAGGGGACAAGCCTCGCTTGTTGCCACCCTCCAATGGGAGTCGGGGTGCAGGATCAGCAGCGAGGCAGCTGGATCAAACACGGTACACGGGCGAGATGGGGGTTGGTGGATGGGTCTCTACGTGTGTGAATTCCCCTCTGTCACCCAGCCAGCCGGGTGCTGGGCGGGGCAGGGTGTTTGTGTGTGTGTGTGTGTGTGTGTGTGTGTGTGTGTGTGTGTGTGTGTGTGTGTGTGTGTGTGTGTGTGTGTGTGTGTGTGTGTGTGTGCGTGTGTGCGTGCGTGCGTGCGTGCGTGCGTGCGTGTGTGTGTGTGCGTGCATGCGTGTGTGCGTGCGTGTGTGTGTGTGTGGAGTGGGGGGGGTACAGTAGCTACAGATGAGGAGGCATGCAGCTTATTATGACATAAAAACTACCTACTCTCATTTCACAGCCTTTTGTTGCCACAGAAGATAAACTAAAGAAAAAAATTAAAGGAACCAAGGCTTCATTAACTGTGTACGTGTGCAAGAATGTCTCACTTCCTGTCATCAAACGTGACTACAAAGAACTCTCTCATCTCTCTCTCAGACACACACACACACACACACACACACACACACACACACACACACACACACACACACACACACACACACACACACACACACACACACACACACACACACACGAACCACACACACCACATATGGGGAAACATTATTTTAGTGTAACACCAAAAACATGCACACACACACCCAAGACTGACAGATCAAATGGACCGCATAGACCATAATCGGTGGTCTTATGATTCAAGTTCTGCACTATTTTGCCCTCTTCTGCCAAGAGTTTTAGCTACTGCAGCAAACTTATCCAGGCAGATGCTATTGACTTTCATGCTATGCATGAAAGTCAATTGTTGTCAATTGTAAATGAGACAGCTGTAAGTGCTTTTGTTTGTTGTCCAGGGGGTTAACTCTTACTGTTGAGGCATGTCTTTACACCAGGCAGCCTCTATAATGCAGCACCTGCAAGGAAATAGTCTGTCACGGGTCAAAAAGACACTCAAGACACAGCCAGGGGGCTTGCAGGCCTATTGCCCTGATCACACTCATCACAGGCCTTAAAATGCCCATTGCGGGTGGTGGTAGTATACGGTTGTTGTGAGTTAAATGAATGATGGACTAAAGTGCACAAGCAAGTTGTAAGCAGCAACATGAGAAGCTGGTCACAGCACTTTGAATGCAGTAACATAAATATATACTGTATTATGCCATGCAGATAATACTATAAATCATGAATGAATGAATGAATGAATGAATGAATGAATGAATGAATGAATGAATGAATGAATGAATGAATGAATGAATGAATGAATGAATGAATGAATGAACGAACGAACAAACACACACCTGTATATCTAGTCTACACTGCTACAGACTTAATGGGAATAAAATAAATATTCTTATAGGTTTGATGGGAAACTGCCTACATTCGAATTAAAATGCAAACATTATTATATTTCCTAGTACTAGGTTGGGAATATACCATAGATATCTGGGTGTGAAAATAACCATAACTCTAAGCGTGTGTGCTAAGCTCCTGTGTGTGCACAGTGGGCACATTAAACAGATCCATGACAGGAATTTTAATCTACTACTGGTTGGTCAGTGTTTGGCCATATACCTCTTTCTCAAGCTAACGTTAAACCTCTTCACAGTTAGCCGACGTTGGTCACGAGCAAACTCAAACATGACATCATTCATGCAGCCTCACTCTGAGGGCCCTCCCAGCACCAACACCACACCTGATGCCCTGAACATCTAGCTAGGCTGCCTGCCTGGGACATTGAAATGCAAAAGCCGAAAATAATTTATGTTAATTTCATAAACCGAGAAGCTGAAGCAATACCAGATGCATTCCGAGCAACCAGGTGGTGCATAATCTATTTTCTTTTTAGTTCTGCAAAGTTCTGACAACTTTGTCTGGCTTTCAATTTCATCACTTGATCCAAGCCTGAGTCATTCCAGCTAGGTCCGCTGTGGTAATCCCAGCCTGAAGCAGTTTTTAGTTTTAGTGGGCAAGTTCAAACCAGCAGCATCAACAAATATTCAAACAGATCTAAAACTCAGATGTCACAAAGAAGTTCTCAATCAAACAGCAGGAAAAAATAAACTATGGTGCGCGTAGTTTAATGGTTGCCTCGGGGCAACAAAAATATAATAGAGCTCTGCTCTCTGCATGTAATTATCTGCATGGGACCTGGGATAACGGGGAAAGTGCATCAGTTACAACAATGAGCTATATCACATCAGTTACGTTCTCGCCTCCAGGACCAATGCACTTAATTATTTCTCGGCAGGTGTTCATTCAATAAAGGCTACTTTACCAGCTTGTGACGTTGTTGCGTGCAGTAGTAGTATAAGAAACAGCGGTATTCTCCTAAACGCCCTCGTCCTTTTTAAGCGGTCCATCTTGCAAAGCGGAGACCCTCCTCGCCTCCTCCTCCTCCGCCACAGAACTTTAGAACAATGTGCAGAAAGAAGGTTGAGATGGTGCTAAGCAGCCATGGCATGCGGAGAGAGAAGGAAAAAAGCTATAGCAGTGCGGACTGGAGCATGCACTCCCTGTAGATCCACTTGCTGATTGTTGGAGGAGAAGTTTTTTTGTTGTTGGTGTTGGAGGCTCCTCTCTCAACTTCTTCTCTCTGTCCCTCTCATTCAATTTCTCCCTCTCACCCTCCCTCCCTCCCCTCTGTTCTCCTCCTCGTCCCTCCCATAGGACGGCGTCTCACGGCGAATGGATGAGGCTGAGCCATAAATCAGCGCTTCATTGGCGTGCGCTGAGGTTTATTACTGCTCCTCCTAATTTGTTACGTTTCACTTCGTCCTTCGATAGCAGAAGATACTTTACTACTTTGCCCAGTGAAGGTACCGTTCGTATAATATGATAGCGACTATACATACATTTCAAATTATGTTGCAAAGAAGGCAATTGCGAGGCTATTTGGCTGTCATGAGCCGGTATAGTAGTGTGAATAGGATCTAAATGTCATTGTGACCCATTTGTAGGCTAATTGGCAAAAGTGACAACCAATGGGATCTTTTGTGGGGTGGCGATGAAAGTCAAAAGAACTGCACATCTTAGCAATTAAATGAAACAAAGCATTTCCCCAGGTCAGGGCAGGGTTTTTTTTGCATGTGGATGTGACCAAGCAATGAACTTCACAGCAATAAATAGTAGGCTACTACTACAGCAGCAGCCCTGGCCAGTTCAAGGAGTATGATCCTTAGTGATCCTCAAGTTAATGGTTCTGGTTGATTGTAGAGAAGGTTATCTTAACCAGCATCACCTGTATATCAGCAGCAGACAGACAGATATAACAAGCCTGCCTGCTGGCTACATAACCCCAGGTTAGAGGTCAGTGACTGCTGCCTGGCGGCCCAGGAATGGGTTAGTAATAGTAGTTCAGGCCTACTCGTATTATAAATACAACATCTCCACACAACCACAGTTTACAATGAAAAGATTTATCGTTACACACAGCCCTTTAACTATAGGGTCCACTAATGATAATAATGGGGGACACTGGTGGTCCGACTCCTCCCACGTTGTAAAGTTCTCTTGTCATGGTCAGCTGTGCTAGACTCAGGGCCAAATATATACAAATATCACAAGCAGACAAAAGTCCCCCCCATGCTTCCATATGGTCTTACAGACAATGCATAGGCCTACAATACACACTGTAATACATACTGTATAAATTAATATACCTTTTTAACATTTGTAGTTCAGTAAACAATGGGGACACTGTTGTTGGGGCATATAGCTTTATTTTCAACTTTGGCGGGGGAATAACACAGATAGAAATAAGCCGAATTAGGGTTAGAGTGGTTAACCCATATCTCATTACTAGCGGGGGGAACAGCCTCAACACACACTTCATGAATGACAAAGTAGTCGTGCCAAAAGCCCGGAAACCCGTTCCAGAAAGATTGTGGTATTCAGTTTAGACATGCTCAGAGATGAGCCTCACAAAGAGCTTTTTTAATTGGAAAATTAGCAAAGATAACAGTGCTATAGAGTCCAGGCTGTGACAGGCCTCTGCGAAGAGGTCAGGGGGAAGTGAAAGCCCTGAGTACACTTGGAGAGGATGAGACCAACCCTGTCTGTTAGAGGAGAAATGAGCAGAAGTGCTCCGACAAGAAAGTGAGAAACATCCCTTGACAACTCAAAATCACCTCTTTTATGGTCTAATTCTGGACTCTCTTCATCTCTAGGAGCCGGTTTGACCCATTAAGACACCTTCTATAAGTGGCTTCTAAGCCATTATACGGTGTAGTTATTTTCAATATATATACAGTAAGCACAGCGCAAAGTGATGCGATATGCACTTGCCTATCTGCTATAGCCAATAAACACAATAATCTAACGTGACAAAGATGCTTTCCCGGTGAGAACAAAGTGTGAATTTAACTCCACAATTGAAGCCAGGGGACCATTTGGTTATGTTTGTATTCTCCAGGTGTTACAAATGGTTAATTTAACATTTGGTATTTTATCGTGTAGACCAACGGTTTTCAACAGGGCGTCCGGGGATCACCAGTGGTCCTTGAGATTAAACTCAACAACAAAGGTGGTGGCTAAAATGCTGAATAAATAGTGGGCCCTGGTATGAAAAAGGTTGAAAAGCACTGGTGTAGACTGTAATAGTGAATATTCTTCTCCATCCTCAAAGCAGTTTTTTTTTTTCAACGATAGATGATAGGTCCTTCTCCCAGACAACCCTGAGCATGTTGTGCTTCGCATCATGTGGAACAAATCAAGACTTTAATTCAAGGACACTGGAGAAGATGGATTCGGCCATAGAAACCCAAAGACCGTAACCATAAACAGCGGGCACGCACGCATGCATGACAGGGAGGGTTATGGGAGAGAGAGATTGGAAAACACTCCTATCGAAACACCCAGATAACTGGACAGATTAAGGTTGATCCTCGAGGTAAACAAGAGACCCCTGACCTCCCACCCTCTCCCTTCCCAGTACTGGCTTATAACTCCCCTTAGTAAGGGGCACATTCCTAGCAGCTTTTAGCAGATAGTTACTAAGACTCCGGTGGGTAGTCTGAGCCCCGGGTGAGAAATACTTGCAGAGTATGTGCTATGTATACACCTACTACAGTATCTCTTTATCTATGGACCCATACATAGTTCAGATTTCTCTCCAGCCACAAAACAACCATGTTGGCAAGCTGTGAGGCTATGGATCACAAGTGAACAGAAATGGGCTTGTAATTGCGCATTTGGTTAATGTACATTATCTTATAATATGGATAAATATTCATATTGATACATTATTACTGTCTGGAACAACATGCAGAGATTTTATCAATCATCAAATCAAGATGACGTCAAAGCTAGAAATGTATGTGTACAGATCTACCGGTACCGTATTTTCCGCAGTATAAGGCGCACTGGATTATAAGACGCACCTTCAATTAATGGTCTATTTTAGAACTGTTTTCATGTATAAGGCGCACCGGATGAAAACGCACATAGAATAGAAGCTACTGCAGTTAACATAGGATAGAAGCTACTGCCGTCAAACGATCCATATACTGTATAAGGCTGTATAATACACTAGAAGATTATAGGGGGCTTTTAAGTGTCCCCTATAGTCCGGAAATACGGTTCTTAGCACCCTAGCTGTCTTACTGTAGGTTACAACATACACACAGAGCCATAGATCAAGCCATATAGACGAACATTATGTTTACACTGTTGTACACTGTACACTGTTGTACTCAAAGAGAATATTCCAATTAATATCAAATGCAATGCATTTGTCTTGTGCATTCATTTGTCACTTTTAATTATCCAACAAGGGATTCAAAAAGCATTCCGGGAAATGATGACATAAAAAATAACATACTTCATTTCAATTTCTTAATTGGAACTGAATACCACATAAATGCAAGTTAAAACCCTCAGTGATCAGAAGGGGTAGAATGATGACGCCAGAAATGTCATGTTTCTGTCTGTGTTGGTAATGAATCACCAAAACAAACAGATATCTAGCCTACAGTGGTAACATTTACAAAACATGAAGACTACCGAAACACTATGTTTTGACATTTATTCACTGGATTAGTGTGTGTGGGAAGAAAAATGTGCAGATTAATTTTAAGGGACATTTCACTTTCAACAAAACTTTTGGTAATTTTATCCATTACTACTCAGTCTTATGTGAACACCTCAGACAGTTTTTAAGTTGCTTGATTCAGTATTTAGATTGTTTTAGCAGCCGCCCCCCTTCTTATACACACCCATTATAACTTAAAACTAACATAACTTAAAAACAATTCTAACCATTATAGACTAATCAAAAAACACCTAATCCTTTTTATGGTGACTGATATTGTCCTCATAGTACGTGAGGGGGGTGTGGAATTTCATTTACTATTTTCAATTGCTTTTTAAATCCGGACAATTATATTTTTGCAATTTGCATAATGTTGCACATTGCATGTCTGAGATGGGTGGGTCTTTCAGTACCTTCATGATGCTCAGTGACATCATAGGTATAGGTTTGTTTCCCCCTACACATACTGTATTAGTTTGTAAAACCTGCACACTCCCCTAGCTTTTTCTCTAGGAAGGTTTTGGGTGAATTTCATCCATGTTTAGTGATAATAATAATAATAATAATAAAAATCCCATTCACCCACAATTTACTTTTATTTTTTATTTTTTCACTTTTTTCTTCACTGGACCAATCTCACAGGTCTTAGGGATGTTTGGACCTAAGGAGAGCTTCCCAACTTTATCCTTTTTTTAGCAATATATTAAAAATAATATGCACATTTTGGTTATTATCTGACGAAGGCAACAGGGGCCAAATTGTTCTATAATCTATCACCATTCTGGTAATAAAGCGTGTAATAAAGTGGGAGCTTTTATAACGGTGTGCAGACCTGTGTGTTTCTTTTTTCTATGGATGTCCTAAACATGACTGTCTGTAGTCTCTAGGCGACGGGAGATTGTGAGGTAGAACAATCGACCCAAATCGACCCATGCCGACCCGTGGATCCAATGATCCATGGGTCGGCAGTTCAAATCCCGGCTCCTCCTGTCAACCTGTTGGAGTGTCCTTGGGCAAGACACTGAACCCAAAATTGCTCCCGATGTGCTGGTTGTGCCTTGCATGGTTTCCTCTGCCAATGTGTATGAATGGGTGAACTAAAGCACCTTCGATAAAGATATGTACTATATAAATGCAACATTACCAATTAACTGATCCCCATCAGAATTGGATGTTGCCTCAGACACGTTTATGTAGCAACATGGGGCATCATGGGGCGGCAGTATCTCAGGGGTAAAGCAGCGGGATGGGAACTGCGAGGGTTCCAGTTTTATCCTGCAGGGATCTCCCAGAGTTAGTGTCAAAGTGTCCTTGAGCAGTCTCTAAACCCCTAACTATAACCCATGTGCAGTTGGTGCCATGCCATGCCATGTGCGTGTGTGTGCGCCTACGTGTGTGCGTGTGTGTTGAATGGATGAATGTAAAAGGCAGTCCTAGTAAAAGCACTTTGGATAAAAGTACACCATCTCCCTTTGTAACAGGCTGTGGTTTGGTACTAATGTTGATACCAATTTTTTGAGTCAGTCTTTTGAATTCCATTTAATTTTAGTTATATTTTATGTTATATTTTAATCACCTGAAATGTTTCAGTTTTAGTCTGGTTTTGATTGATTAAAGACCATAGGATTTGAACAAACTAGACACTTCCACCTAGATGTCCTCCATACAGATTATTACAGACATTTGCAATATAATTTAAGCATCTCATCAATCTCAAACTCTTCACCGGATACAGTGAAGTTATACCCAACCGATCCCATATTTCTGGAATATATTCTTTAACTATATATTTTTTTGTTTGTATGTTTGTTGATTTCGTCACGAAGCTGCCACGAAATCAAAAATACATTTTTATCTAAGTTGTTCCATTATGCATTTATACACATTATCTATTATGTTCAAAGTGGTTGTGAATCTAATCAAATTTAAGTGGAACTTCTTGATAAAACTTGGCAAAACTTTTTTCCTGTAAACTTCCCCTTTTCTGTACGTGAATCGGATGTTGTAAGTCCTTTTGAAATCCAGGATTTGAAACTATAATCTACGACTGTGTTTTGTTATGCACCATTGAATTATTTGTATTATATCATCACATTCTCTATATCTTCGTAGATTTCCATGATGCAACATTGCATGAATTGAGGTATTCTTCTTGTTGAAATTGCGTACTGCAATTCCTCCTTCTTCTTTTGATAGTTTAATGGGCTTTTCCCCTTATGATGGAGATTATTTGTTAAATCACTGAGAGGGTGGAACTTGGTTTACAGATGCAGATCTGTCATCACCTCGATGCAGTGTGAAACATTATCTGTGATATTTTATGTGAGAAGCTTGTGAGTGTTTGGGATTAAGGACCCTGAGTGGGGCTTTAAATGGAACCTACCTCTGATTCGCTCCTTTGGTTGAGGAACAAGCCAGAACAGGACAACAGGCAGTGTGGGGAGAAATATGCATCTGAAGTCTCACGGTGGAAGAGGCGACTGACTCTTTGAGCTTGCCAAGATATATGATTTATATGTGTTTAAAAGGGAAACTCATCAAAGCAGCCTTCTTTCTTTCTTTCTTTCTTTCTTTCTTTCTTTCTTTCTTTCTTTCTTTCTTTCTTTCTTTCTTTCTTTCTTTCTTTCTTTCTTTCTTTCTTTCTTTCTTTCTTTCTTTCTGTCATGCAATCCTCATAAGATAACCAAAACACTTCTCCCACTGTGCATGCTTTATATCCTCGTGGTGCAATTTGGACATTTGCAATGTGACGTGTCTGCAACCGATGACACACGAAAGGAACACTTTGTGCAGTTTGTGGTTATACACTGATGGTATTGACTGGTTAAAAATCACTATTGGAGAAATGTGCTTTTGGTCCGTGACTGCAAAACATTTCAATAAAAGTGACACATAGCGAATTGAGCGTGAAACTATAAAGGGAAAGAACTGAGTCACTAAACCAAAACATACTTTTTGCTCTCATGAGGGCAAATCTAGGTTAAACTGTCAGAGGCTGGTAAACGTCTGGCCCATGACAGCCCCTCCGTGACCCTCCCTTCCTGCACCAAGGCACACACAAACTTACACATGCACACACATACACACACACACACACACACACACGCACACACACACACACACACACAGGAAATATTATTATTCCCCCTCATTGCCTGCTGATGGAATGAGCTCTATATATCACAGGCAGGCAGCGGCTGCCTTTTTACATCCGAGTCCTACAATGCCCTCTTGCTACAGCTGATGCTATAAATCCACTCTGTCTGAGGTATTGGGAGTCTACCTTAAGTACCGCAGGGCAAAAGAATAAGCACATTACATAATCACCAGCTTATTGGTATTTCATCACCACCACCACCATCACCACCACCTTCTACATTTGTACCTCTGCATTTTTTCCCTTTAGATCCCTCCTGTCACACATCTTACACAGTGTTACACACACACACAACATGCACACACACACACACACACACACACACACACACACACACACACACACACACACACACACACACACACACACACACACACACACACACACTTGTACCCAAGGTGCACATGCACACTTTTAACTTGAATCATTTTAGAAATAAACTAATTCATTGGGACTCATTTACCCCCACCCCCTAAAGTCCTTATTTTCTATTGATTGCACAACCCACGAAGGCTTGGATTAGTTTTTTGTTTTTGTCACATACCTGAGCCAATAATTTGATGACCTGCGGAAAGATGCTAATGTCTCCACAAGGCTCTGGGAGACAAATACAATATTAGTGGCTTAAACAAAAACATCCCCATGAATACAAGGCTTCATGGGGATGGGTAATTGGTAGAAAATAAGTCTTTTTTTTCATTAAGTCGTTTTGGGTGAACTATTCAACATTAAAATCAGAACAGAATTGTGGCCACCAGACTATATGCAGCTGGATGAAAAAAAAAAAAAAAAAAAAAAAAAAAAACGAGGGGTGAAGTTTGTGTCTGTCAAAGGTTGAGGCTTGAGAATTGAGATTAGCAGAAATAGTTACATCACAAGTTAATTTGATAAAACCCAGTTGGAACTAAAAGGCCAAACAAGGGGCGTGACTAAGGGAAAGTGGGTGGAAATTTCCATTGTGGAATAGGCAGTGGAGACCATTGAGGGGAGTTACCAGCCTGGTGATAATTATAATAATTGGAGAATAGGGAAGACTAAGCTAATTAACATCTAAGGACCATGCCTGTTAAATAAACTGCTCAAAGCAAATAAACTAAATAAACTTACCCCCAAACTGCACTTTAAACTTTCTCCTGCTCTGTTCCCCTCCCTTGATGTAGAGGTCAGTTTCAAATGTTAGAATTATGTTCTTTGTGCAAAGGAAGTTTGTTTTTGAATGGGCACAAAGCCAATTCCAAAAATGTAGCAAAAGGTATACTACATAAGAATTAAGACTAGCCTCAATTGTGAAAAGAATTGTGCCTCTGGTTTTCTATTAAATTCATAGTCCTACAGTATAACATTATGATATGGAAGAATAATGTGTGATTAACAGTGTGATTCAACCAAAAGATTTACAAGGTGCCACAATTTCTGTGAAAACACTTTTTCCTGGGAGACCATCTACGTGTAGACAGTAGAGGGAATTGTACTATATAGCCTAATTTATTACTACTGTGTGTGTGTGTGTGTGTGTGTGCGTGTGTGTGTGTGTGTGTGTGTGTGTGTGTGTGTGTGTGTGTGTGTGTGTGTGTGTGTGTGTGTGTGTGTGTGTGTGTGTGTGTGTGTGTGTGCGCGCGCTGCACATGTCTTGTAAGTATGAACTCTATATAATCCAATTTGTGAAGCACATTGACAGTCCACAGTGAGAGTACAGTAAAATTGAATTGACTTGACATGTCATGAATTCAACCACATCATTGGTCTTGTTGACCCCAGGGTAGCATCCTGCAGCAGGTCAGCTCCTGTCTGGGGAGGGGGGCGGGGTAATGGGCTGTAAGAATAATGTTTCCAAGTACTCCCTTGTGGTCTTGTCACAATCTCCAGTGACATTTAGATGTTTCTCACCCCACTCATGGTGGAGTGCATTGGAATGGTCTGTGTAGTCCATTACGCCCAGCTATGGCTGGTTTAAACTCGCTTCCATTTGTGGAGTCTCATGGGCCAGCGGGTTTCAGAACGCTCTCTGAATAAACCATGCTCTCCCACTGCTTCTCCGCCCTTGTAACTCTCTTCTCTTCACCAGTCCCATTCTGTCCCATTCTTTTGGTCCGGCCTCTTGCTTTTCAAGCCCTTTTTTCTCTCTCCACTACCCCAGCCTCTATTTCCCTTTCTTCCCCTTCCGCCTTCTATTCTCATGAAGTTTGCATTCCACACCTCCTCAGCAGACTGCACACAAAAGAGTCGAACACACCACTGCTGACCTGCAGCAAACATTCCAGTCCTCTTTTTTCACACAGCCAGAGCCCAGCCCATATAGCCACGGTCTCTTAGAGTTAAATTAACACTTAAATATCATGTTCAATGAGACTTGATACAAGGAATGATGATGATGATGATCACACAGAACACCTAGTCACATAAATCCAATGCTATTAAATGCTATTGCATAATCTATCAATTCAATTAACAATAATAAAATGTTTCTGCACACATCATTACATTAACTTAATTTTTTTTGACACAATAACAACTCATGTAAACTTACAACAAAATCAAATGAAAACAAGTTGCAATAACCTCACCAGTGCAAATGTAAGGCTTGCTCCACGAGCATTTATTGGTTTGTCCTCCGTACATTGACATTTGTCAGTTAGTGTGTATCTGTCAGTGGCATGCAGGGGCGGTCGGGGGCAGTGAGTGGACAGCAACAGATGCTGTATCCTCTGGCCAGAAAGATGGTCTCATGATGATAACATAGGTGACATGGATGGATGGATGGATGGATGGATGGATGGATGGATGGATGGATGGATGGCAGACAGACAGACAGACAGACAGACAGACAGACAGACAGACAGACAGACAGACAGACAGACAGACAGACAGACAGACAGACAGACAGACAGACAGACAGACAGACAGACAGACAAACGGGGCTCCAACTGTGAACATACAGTATATAGTTGAGATAGTGTATGAAGAGTGTGGAGGAAATCAAATCATACAAGTCTGAAAATAGAACAGCATGTGGCGTGGGAAAACATGTGCGGACTTGATTTATAACCCCTCTCTCTCTCTTGCGCCTTTTGTGTCGTCGCACTCCAGTCTTCTCAGATTCCACAGCAATAGCTGGGAGGCTGCTAGACACCGCTGGTCGCCCGGCACCGCTACCTCCCACCCCCCTTCCCCCTCGTGCTGTATTTGTCTACACGCACACACACCTGTCCACTTTCACCTGAGGCACACGAGGGGGCGGAACATGAGGAACACTCCTGCCCTGCCCTTCTTCTACCCCCTTCAGCACACTGACATCTGCCCAGCCCCAGACCACCACTCAGGGCACGCTTAGTGACCACTATAAACTATCACTGGGAATGTTAATAGGTAGAACGCAGGCTTTGGCAGACACAGGATTGCCGCCATTTAAAATTCGGACATAATGATGACATAATGATAAAATATGCAGGCAGTATTGTTATTGTTATCATTATCATTTCTTTTGTCAGAATGGCATCTGTGAATGGCAGAAAAACTGCTCTGTTCACATTGAAAAGCGATGACAGAATCCAGCAGACCTAAAGCTCGGTTGACCACACCCAAAAGCAGGGTACACTTAAATGTTTTTCTGCTTTAATCTGCTTCTGTGTTGTCACCAACAGAACAGATTGCTCATCACAAATAAAGCAATGATTTAACTTTTTTTTACTGGGGAAACTGAGGGACAGAATGTGACTTAATTTCTTCTTATCTGTTCTTTATTCCCCCATATGTCATGTGCCTTTCACAAGCTTGTGGTAGAATTTTTCACAACAAGGCTAAACTTGTGTCCATCAAGCTTGATGGTTAGTGGCTGACCCTTTGTGGCAGTGACCAGAATTCCACTCAGAAGTGAAATATGCTGCCCTGAGGGAGAATCCCTCCTTTCAGAGTCAGAAATGACATGCATAAATCCCTCCCTTAGTTCATCCTAGGAAGACACACAGTCTATGGAACTGATGAGAGTTGTGATAATCCCTATCACTATACATACATACATGTATGTTCATGCAAAAGCTCTGGATTAAGAGCATCTGCTAAATGCCTAAATTGTACATTGTATTTGAAATTGTATTGATCTGTCGGCTTGTTCAAGTGTTGTTGTTATTGCGGGTGGGAGAGCGGGGATCAGCACTTTGGTCTGCCTTGGTTGTGGTGAAAATGTTACAAAGTGATAAAATAATAGCAAATGCATTGATTCAACGTTGAATAGATAACCAGAATTCAACGTTGAATCAATGGATTTGCTATCTGGGATTTGGATTTGGTTTGATTGTCTCTGTGGGGCGGATAGGCGATAGCCGGTGTCTATGTTTCCGCCGCTGTTCATCAGTCCGTGTGTCCGTGTTTCTGCACTGTGAACAGCTAAGCTCCGGCACTGCTGGAATGGACAGCGTGAAACTTGCATGAACAACACTCCCTGGAGGCCATAAGGGAACCTCTGCTTCACATTTTTTACATTGTCGTGTTATAGCACCACCATGAGACACTTCTTGTCATTACCTCACCTCTGTAGTATCCCCCCATTGCCTTTCCCCCTTGCTGTTTATGTTTCCTTTCCCTTTTCACCTCTTCATATGGTGTTTCATATGTTCGTTTCGTAAATGTTCTGATGAAATGAATGGTGGACCCTGTTGTAAACAAGTGTAGCACTTTATCAGTGAGTCGTCCACAGTAACTGTAACAGTGTTTCTATTGACTTGTGCTTTCATGTGAAATGTACCCATTCTGCAAACTATTCATACCGGATTTCAATCAAACAATCAGTAGCAACACTGCCTTCGAAGGTATGGAAGGCAGTGTGGGCTGCCCACCGACCGGGCAGCATGGCAGTGTTGACTGAAGAGTCTTGGATCTGTGCTACTCGATTACATAAGACTGTACGAATAATGTCACTATCATCACATATTTAGGTTAGGGTTAGGATGCACGATTTTGGCTAAAATGATAAACCAAATTATTTTCTTAATACTGTAAACATGATCATAATTAATGGTGAAGAATAAGATCCTTAGTGGAAAGGTAGCCTATAATTGTTTACTGTATTAGCCTGACACTATTGATGAGGTAATGGGGCAAGGTGCAAAAACCTCCAAGTTTAACAATTACATAGGTGGTTATATATTTTTTCTGTAGGGCCTAATTAAAAAGGTATTTACAGTGCAAGTAAAATGTACACTCAAGTGACTATTACGCCGATAACCACATTCAGAATCCGTTAATGCTGCCAAGAATAAACTTATAGCAGGCCCTTGCATGTAGCCTATATGCTGTTTCCAGTACTGTAATCACGTAATCTGGTAAGGTGTGAGATCTCAGGCACCATGACATTTACAGCATCACTGTCAGTGTGAATATCTGTATTGGCTGTCTTTGTTTATCTCAAAGACAATACAAAACTGAACCCTTCATTTCAAAATGAACTTCATAAAGATTATATAAAAATGGATACTTGTTGTCATGGTGTAACTGCACAGAATAATGCACCAATAACAGTTGAATAGTGTACTGATCTCCAAATATCACCAGATGGCAGTAGAATGCAGTGTATGCAGTGTATATTATATTGTGAAGGAGATGTTTGTCATGTTTTACCTTTAGAGCCAAGTAAAGGCCCGTACGTATCCTTTGTAATTATGATCCGTATTAATAGTGCTCTTTGTAGTAGGGCCTAGACTGTGTAGGCTGGTCGTTGTGTGTTTTTTGTAGCCTTGCTTGCATGGGTTTAAATTAAAACCCTCTTCACAGACCTTGTAATGAAGTACATAGGGCTACTTCCCTGTACGTTTTTTTTTCAGTCTGTCAATCAGTCAGTCAGTCAGTCAGTCAGTCAGTCAGTCAGTCAGTCAGTCAATCAGTCAGTCAATCAATCAATCAATCAATCAATCAATCAATCAATCAATCAATCAAATATTTTCGTATGCATAACAATAATTAATAAATACCACACACAAAGCTAGTCGCGCGCACACACACACGTGCGGGGGCACATGGAATGGAGTCACACTGGACAGTGGACGCACGCGTGCGTGCACACTATGGCAAGCCCCCTTGCTGCGCACACACACACACACACACACACACACACACACACACACACACACACACACACACACACACACACACACACACACACACACACACACACACACACACACACACACACACAGGAATTAACTTAATTTTCAGTATACAGGCGGCACTTCTCAGGGTGCAAATCTGCAGGCGACGATGTTTACGAAATGCCACGTCTTTTACCAAAACGGACATGTGACTGAATTATACGCTCACATGGCCGCTGCTCTGGTTGCATGATCCGCTTCACTTTTTAAAGTCCGGCTCCGTCAGCAGCTACTACCCGAGGACCAGTAGCCTCAAAGCCCACGGCCACTCTGGACGGATCATGGCGAGCAGCGAACAAAAAGTTGTGCTGATCACCGGTTGTTCCTCCGGTATCGGGTTACGAATCGCCGTCACGCTGGCCAAAGATGAAAAGAAGCGCTACCATGGTAAATATACGATTTTCTCCTCCTAAATCTAAATATAGCTCATATTGTTTATGTGATAATTTCGTTAAGCAAAAACATTTTATTCTAGCTTACTACTTCATGCAAACCATTATGTTTTAAAAGTCTAAACTAAACTATAATAATATCAAAAGTCCATTTTCATTGCATGCAAGTGTAGTTCCCCGCAAAGGTGTGTTTTGTCTATTGCACCCATAGAAATCTTAGCATACCGAATCTAACCTTTTGTGCAGAAGATTCACAGTCTTTCTTGATTCAACGTGAAAGCGCAGTTTGGTTTCCACTCCAGGAGGACCCGGGTAGGCTGTACGGCACCGCAAGGATGCCGCTTGCCAGGCGGGGATCATAAAAGAGGCTGCAAGTTCTCTTTCAAGTGACTTCTCAAGTACAAAGACCCCTTTTATCGCACAGAATTGTAGACTGCTGCTCCGGTTTAGTGCCGTGTCTAATGCGCCTATAGTTCCCTCACTGGAGCGAGTGTTGAAAGAGGCACAAAGTTTGAGACCTGTACAAGAGAAGGTTCACTCTAAAAGCAATGGCTGTTTGAAGTCTTCATCGGGGCTCAACGGGGTTTGGGGGTTTGTCAGTATGTGACATTGTTCGTTTGTGCGTCTTTTTCCAAAACACAGACATCCCGTCATTAATGTCGGTCTTGGGTTACGTTTAATTTTCGTCTTTCTTTTGGGGCAACTGGGGTCTGGGGATTCATTACCGTGAAATAGATGAACAACAAAAGCGACTAACTGCTCCCAGCGGTTTGAGTTGAATAGCAGACTGGGTGAACTCTGACCAGATTTCCAGGAAGAACGTCAGAGCAAAGTAGAGTCTGTAGCCTACCAGATATTATATTATAAGGTATATGGTAGGGGTCTATAGATCTACTCAACCATTTCTATTTAAAAATAAAAATACTGATTGGTAAATAGTGTATAAGCATTGTATGCCAACTTCAGAGAATGCAGCACATGCAAGGCAATGTGGTTTATTCAAGAATGTTTAAGCTGCCCAAGAATAATTCCTGCAGGAACGAGAACAATGGACCTCTTGTTCAAGTCTTTCCCAGTACATAAATCTCCTTGATGCTTCATGGACACCCTGTTCTCTCATCATTAAGATCTTATTAATGCACAGCACATAGTTAATTTGATTTCGCCAGCTTGAATAAGTTGTGTCATATACCATGTCATGGCTGCTTAAGGCAGTCATTACGTTGTTTTGCGTCCAATGTTATGTAAAGAAGCAGTTGAATGTGGTTTCAGCTCATAAGGACAACAGGTGGACACAGGGCAAAATCTGATTAACTGCAAAATAAAACACTCGTTATCAACTGTAACTCGTTATCAGTTGTAACTCTGAGATTGTACAAAATGTAACCAAAATTAGCTTCACATGTCCACTTGGTTACACACAGACTCCCAGTCTCTGCAGTTTATATTGTAGTTGTTTAGACCACTGATAACCAAACATGTAATCACCCTGTACCTTTGGCCTCCAATAGATAAGAAAAAACATTAGCACAGGGTGTGTGGACAACCTGACAGTTAACATGGAAGGAGTAATGTCTTCTTGTCAACAACCTGCTGATAAAAACATGCAGCTGTGGTTAATATGTTTTCTGTATGTAGGTTAATGTTGCCAAGTGCACAAGGTTCACTTTTGCCCTACAAAAGCTCTACGTGTCTGGTGTGGTCATTTAGAGATGTGTGTGCTGCTTGCATGTGTGTGCACTTGTTTATGTGACAGTGTGCTGATGCATGATAAATTCAGTGCAACTCATCTGCCTGTTTCCTTAATCATCAGTGAGTCAGGGACTCAGGGGGTAAAGATGTGTTAAAGGTACTACTATACACACCAGACAACAAACTGTCTTGCTGTAAGGAAGCAGACTTGGGAGCCAACAGTTGTGGTCAGGACTGTGGACTGTGGTCAAGCCATTCTTTATCATGACATGAGACAGTTTAGACCAGACGCCAGTATGTTACACCAATCCATTCCTTGTTACTGTGTGCCAAGCCGGGAGGCATTGGGTACCATATTTCCAGTTGTTGGTATGACTTGTACAGCGATTGAACACAAGTTGTTTTTTATTGGAGTTGTGTCTGTGTCTCAGTGTGCCCTCTCTGTCTCTGTCTCTGTCTCTCTCTAAAGCACAATTCCAATTATGACATACAAGATTAAACAAATAACATAATATAAATCAAATAAATCAAGCAGACATTCAAGCAGATCCGCTCCCGACCAGATCATAAACTCGAACAGGATGCTGCCCAGGCTATACTGTCCTACCGGTTGTTCCTTTTCTTGTGATAGAAATCAAAATATTTTGCACCCAAAACTGCAAATTCTTTCTGTATCCACATAAAAAGTCCTAATTTAATCTTTTCTGGCATTCTAGGAAGTGTCATTCTGTCTCTACAGCTTCCTCATCACAAGTGACAGCACAGCCTGTCTTCTCTGAGCAGCCAGGCCTATGTCTGCATCTGTTTCTGCCCTATTGCCAAACTATGATCGGTCTCAGTCTGTCTGTCTGTTTCTCCCTCTCTCTCTTTCTCTCCACCAGTAATCGCCACCATGCGGGATCTGAAGAAAAAGGACAAGCTAGTGGACGCAGCAGGTGACACATATGGGAAGACGCTGACACTGTTGCCTCTGGACGTTGCAGTGACGAGTCAGTGAAGCAGTGCGTCAGCAATGTGAAGGACCGTCACATTGATATCCTCAGTGAGTGTGACCCGCAGCTCATGTCTAATGATAAATAAACAATCATCACGCTGTCGCCTATAGGTCAAATGGAATCCATTAATTCTGGGTGCATAATTAACCGTTAAAAAATTATTACATCTACCAGTACATGATATTTTAGATAACCCTTCTGGTGTACACAAAAGTAATCAAGAAAGTAACAGTAATCAAGTCAATTTGAATTATGCATGGACCTCATGGTACCTCGAAGGCACTAAAAGCAAGACTGTCACCTCACACTATGATTGCAATGATCACACTGCGTAGGTGGAGGACAGAGTAACGTATACAGGGCAACTTTTAGTGGGTCTGGTTTTCAAGATACTCAAGGGATCAGTGTCATCTGGGGAGTCATCACACAAAGAAGAGAATACATTGATTCTACTTTTATGCCACCAAAATGTGGAATACCATCAACAAGTGCAACTCCCTACCCTGCTTCAGAACCTCCATAAAAGATCACCTGCAATTTGAAACTGGACTTAAACAAGTGTAAGAGCTTGCCAAAATCACCCTCACTGTTTGTTCTGCTCATAATATTAACGTTTTTTTTTGTCTTGAAAATACTAATAAAGTATTCAACCAATCAAAACCTCTATTTAGGGCAAAGCATTGTCAAGGATTACCTGACCTACAAGCTTATAAGAAACCCAGTGAAGTCAGCAATTAATTCAATTTAATCAAGTCAATTTAATAGACCTGCCTTCTGTGTACAGAAATGTACACAGAAGTCACAGTGTGTTGTGTGTGTGTGTGTGTGTGTGTGTGTGTGTGTGTGTGTGTGTGTGTGTGTGTGTGTGTGTGTGTGTGTGTGTGCGCGCGCGTGCGCGTGTGCACGTGCATGTAGAGGGTATAAAAGTACAGTATTTGCTTGTGACAGGGATTTAGGGGGCAACAAAAGGCAGCTTTCACTGTACCAAATGAACGGATGTCCATTGTTTGCCTGTATGTTTCTCAAATTTGGATGACATTCTACCCACAGATTTACATTGTGAGTGGAACATTGCAGAACTAAACTTGCTTAGTTTGCCCATTGTCTGGCTTTGAATGACTATGGCCTTTCTGTTGTGTCTGGTTGTGGTATTTCAAAAGCAGCTCAGTCTGCACTCTGCATCTGCATGTGATAAAGATTAAAGTTAGGAGAAAACATGGAAAGGGAAAGTCTTTTTTTTAATATATTACCTCATCCTGATATCCATTGAGGAGATGACCATTGTTCCATTGATGACCTCTATTCATAGATGCCCTGGTACCTACTACCTACTGCCCCCTCCCCACTAACTACATCCTATTCTCTTTTGCCTCTAGTATGTAATTACACAACAGTTGTTTGCCACAGACTGGAGCTTTGGTTACGTCACTCTTTGTTGGCATTGGTCATATACTGACACCTGGTGGCAGGCAGCAGTGTCTTATGCCATTAGCAAAGGCATTTGAAAACCTTTTACATAATCTTGGAAATCCGATTGAACTCTGACATTGAATGATCAGCTTTACCATTCATAAGCAAAGAGACTTATTGCAATAATGCAACAACAATAGGTTTCACATATCTGTGTGTGTGTGTGTGTGTGTGTGTGTGTGTGTGTGTGTGTGTGTGTGTGTGTGTGTGTGTGTGTGTGTGTGTGTGTGTGTGTGTGTGTGTGAATGGGTGCGTGCTTCTGTGTTGTCAGTCAACAATGCTGGAGTTGGCTTGCTGGGGCCTGTCGAGAGCATCAGCATAGAAGAGATGAAGAGGGTGTTCGAGACAAACTTCTTTGGTGTGGTGCGCATGATCAAGGAGGTTATGCCAGACATGAAGAAGAAGCGCTCAGGACATATCGTGGTCATGAGCAGCGTCATGGGCCTTCAAGGTTTGAAATGCAAACAAGAATGAGACAGTATATCGCTGGTAGTGGAGTAGTGTAGTAACTACTAGCTATGTTTGCTGTGGTGCCCATAGTACCATACAATATTAGCTTGGATAGGACAGTACAGTATACGATTTAAATGTCTCATTGCTGGTCAATAAGTCACAAAAAATACTTTAGTCAGCTACATTTCATGAGTCTTATTCTGAAGTTGGTTCGCTGTTTGGTAATATCGTTCCATTGTGCCATAGGTTAATCCCCCTCAGCCATGTGTGTGGACATACAGTACATATGTGATTTATGGATTATGAAGGAACTTGGATTGGATTTAAATTACAAAATCAACATCCAGCATCAGAACAGCACCTTGAAATGTGCAAAGTTTTATGTGCTTAGGTTTTGAGGGTTAAATAATAATCATGTAAGCCTCTATAGCCTAGATCTCAATGGAGCGGAAATGTACAGTATGAAACCATTTAAACACACATTTCAAAAAGGCTAGTGCTGTCTTTTATACATTCTGCATTTGTGTGGAGTTTCAACTAGTAATACTAACCGTAACTGCTAATGGCAGTTAATACAGTTACTCAATACTATGACATCCATGTTTCTCTCTGTGTTCTGTGTATAGGCGTCGTTTTCAATGATGTCTACACTGCCTCTAAGTTTGCCATGGAGGGATTTTGTGAAAGCATGGCCGTACAACTGATGAAGTTTAACGTTCGGTACATTGTACATCGTCCATCACAGAATTCTCTTGTCCATTTAGACAATAATATCTTCTCTCATTATCCTGATAAACTATGCTAAACACTTCAATTCAGATTATCATTGTCTGGCCCCAAGCGATGGGTGGGTGTTGTGTAGCTAAACCTAAAAGTGAACCAGCATATCAGCATAGGTCCTGATTAGCTCTTACACTGTAGGTTTTCTGCAGAACGCCTACCAATATATACTATATATATATATATATATATATATATATATATATATATATATATATATATATATTATATATATATATATGTATATATATGTATATATATATATATATATATATATATGTATATATATATATATAGGATACTATGGATCTTAAACTTTATTCTCTTGCATGAGGACTATGTGAAAGGTGCCACTTTCAAGAGTTTGCATATGTGGCATATACAGTATATACATTTTTCCATATGGGTTGTAGACATACAGTAGGTCATACTATACTCTCATTGTCCCTGTACTGTAGGTTGTCTATGATTGAACCTGGTCCAGTGCACACTGAGTTTGAGACCAAGATGATGGAAGACGTGGCTAAGATGGAGTACCCAGGCGCAGACGCAGATACAGTTCGCTATTTTAAAGATGTTTACCTGCCATCCTCCATAGATATTTTTGAAGCCATGGGTCAAACACCAGAGGACATAGCCAAGGTCAGTGAACCCATTCTGAACTTGCACTCATAGGTCGTCCTACAAACGCCTATAAATGAATGCATGTAATAATGTAATTTGAAGACCTAATTAAAATTCATGTTTTGTTTTTGTTTTCTGTGCTTGTTATTCCTCTAGTGCACTAAGAAGGTTATAGAATCAAGTAGCCCTCGCTTTAGAAACCTAACCAACAGCCTGTACACTCCCATCGTGGCCTTAAAGTACGCGGATGAGACGGGCGGCCTGTCGGTCAACACCTTCTATAACCTGCTCTTCAACTTTGGTTCTCTCATGCACATCACCATGAGCATCCTTAAGTGCCTGACATGCAGCTGCCTGCGCAGACGCACCATCTCCCCCAACTGAGGGATTGGGGGGCAGTTTCGGCTCTCATACCTGCCTGCGCTACAAAACCTTGTGGCCAGGGTTGTGGGCTAACAAGGACTGGAGGCTGGAGGGCAGTGGAGGGGCCTTGTAGTTCAGAGACGCTACCATGATAAGCTCTTCCACACAACATGCACAATTGCACAAATTTGTCATAGACATGTTGTATATTGACTGACCTCATGCAAACACACACACACACACACACACACACACACACACACACACACACACACACACACACACACACACACACACACACACACACGCACACATAGAACTACAAATTATAATAGAGCTGTGTGCTTTAATCAGCCATTCCTAAATGGATGTAGCCGAATGTATGTGGTTCAATGTGTCTTTACAGAGACAATGCACAGAGAAGATGATTAGTCCTGTGGACAGAAAACAAAGCACAAAAGAAAACTCAGTTACAAAGAAAAACAGGATCATTAACAAACCACAGCTCATACTGAACTAAACACTCAGGCTTTGTTAGGAGGTAAAACATGTTATGACGTAGTCAAATAAAAATATAACTGCCTTAGTTGTGCGATGATCTTGATTTGATGTAAACCAAGTTAGCATTGTTCTCATGGTCATATCTGCTGTTGAATCATTTCTGCAGAATTTGCTAAATCGAATGTTTTGTATGTGGTTCTTTCTTAAATGTTTATGAGGTACCAAGATATGGTATGTTTCATTTTAATGTAAAAGAAATGTAGAAATAAACAAAACAATCTGTTTTTCTCTCAGAGATATACTGTATGTGTTGTCATAGTATGTATGTTGTCAAAAGTATGCCATTGATTGAATCTTTCACCAATAATATAAACCTACATATTAACCAACAGGGAGACATTTAGATTGTTTTAACTTATTTAGATTTATCTTATTTCATTATTATTTTATAATATTGGACCAGTGGACATACTGGTCGGCTTGATGTCAAAATTTCACCAAGATGTAAAAAAAAAATAAAAAAAAAAGGAAAATGGTCCATCATCACAAAGTGATGCTGTAATTTGTTAGAGGTTGACCGCTAGTCGATTACTTACGCAAAGACATGGATTTATTGTCTGAAATTGTGAAGTTAAAATATGCAAATTAGGCATTAGAGAGATATGCAAACAGTTGAAAATATAGATACTCTTTTGCACACATAATAACAGTTCCAATTTGGAGCTCTGGTCCATGGCTCATTCATGGCTTACTCATTCATATATGCACTCTCTGGTCCTATGAACACTGCCAGACTCATCATGCATGCATCATTGCTCCATCCAAAATTGTGTCATCAAGCAGCTGCAAGACTCTAGCAGTGTTGACAACTTGGCGCATTTGTCACTGTATTTAGCTCTTTTTCAGACCCCCCTAATGCCAAAATTAGTGAAAAACCCCTGGCGGAAAATCTCGTGCTTTTTTGCTGGTGAGTTGAGGCGAAATTGGTTGAGATAAAACCCTCATTTTTCACAATTTTTCCTCCTATGATAGTGTCCTCCTTTCCTAGAAAGGACCATTGGTAACCAAATGGACCCTTAGATCTGTAACTCTTGAGATCATAAAATGAAACCCTTACAAGTCCATTTGGTTTCATTTTACGCTCTCAAGAGTTAAATTATAGTAATTGTAAAAATTAATTGTAGAAGAAATGCTATTTTGACCGACATTTTGCCAGTTATCTGTCCTAAATTAGTCCTAAACTCAACATCACATGGTGGTCCGTGGATAAAATGGATAATAAATAGTGGGCCCTGGTATGAAAATGGTTGAAAACCACTGCTCTAGCGTATTCTAGAGCATTTTTGGAACTGCCATTAATGCATTTTGGATTTTGTCAGTTGGCAACACTGGACTCTAGATGGCACTGTGCTAGACGTTCCTCCTCTAGGCCTACTAGTTGGAAAGCCTGGTGACTGAAGATACTAAACCACAAAAACCAGGTAGGACGTTGACGCATGGCTATCAAATTTCCATCATTATCAACATGTTGTCACTGAATGGCAGGGTCTATACGTTTTGGTGAGCCCAACCCTAACGAAAATGTGGTCTTATTACTACAGCCTAGCATGTAGTGTAATGTAATATTTAGCTGGTGACGAGTAGACCCCGGAAGTGTTGAAACTTGGATCCTGGGACCCAATAGCCTATTTAGCATCACGGTTAAAAATGTTCAGTCAGAGTTACAGGCAGGCTGCGGACTAGCAAATAAATAAAGCAATATATTGGTGTTTGCTGGTGCCAGAGAATAATCAAAGTATAAATCTTTAGCTCTACATGGTTCAGGGTGCCAGGGTGGACAGGTATTAGGTATAGCGTTGTGTTGTGCTGCGAATCATAACCTTGGACAGAAAGTGCAGTGCATCATCATGCCGTAACTGAGGTACATAATTTACAATACATACATCATTGATACGTGATATATCACTTACTTACTTAAAAATGCTTGCCATGGTCTGTTATTTATGTACTCTCTACTTGCAATATCCACGTCGCACCAGCAGGGAGCAGTGGTTCATTGTGACTTCACCCATAACTTCACCACAGTGCAGTGAATGGTACTTTGTCAGCCCATAGAGGCCCATTGTGAACACAGACATGTTGAGTAAACCGATGTTTCATGTTTGAAATGTTGAGTAGGGCTCCCCATCATGTAGAAATTGACGGATGCTACCTTCCATATGTTGAGCATTTTTCGCAATTGGCATAATATGTCAACATACCCTTAACCTATAGGCTAAGAAGAAGGTTAAGAAGTCAAAATTTCATCATGCTTTATGTGACATGTCACATGTTGTGATATCTCTAACTAGGGGGGTTTCATGATCCAGAATCCATTCCAATCATTAGTTTAGCATTAGCCCAATGGAGCAAAACTAATGCTTGGAATCATGAAAACCCCTAGTTAGACATATTACATGCTGCATAAAGCATAATGAAATTTTGCATTCTAGTCTATAGGGTTTTAATCATATCTTGACATACTATGCCAATTATAAAAACTGCTCAACATATGGAAGTTAGCATCCAGCAGTGTCTACATGCTGGAAACCATTTCTAACATAAAACCTTGGTATACTCAAAATGCCTGGGTTCACATTGTGGCAAATGGACTACTAGTCTATTTGTGTGGTGGAATTTGTATTCACCTACAATAGAGGAGGGTACAGTGCTTACTTAATAGCATGCCACATTTGATTTGTATTTGGGAAAAACAAGTTCTCAAATTAGCCTCATTAGTGGCACTATAAGAGGCCGCTTCACATGTTGATGGGGCCTCAGCTTACCTTCAAACATGCTTTCACATACCCATAGGTGGGCACCACAAATGGGAAGTTTATTTGTGTCTGATGGCTGCAGCCCACAACTGACAACAGAGGAATATCTGTGTCAAGTTTTATTCAGTGACTGAAAGTTGTCAGTATCTCAGTGCCTTACTTTTCTTAGCAGCTTGACTTATCTCTGAGCCTTCATTTTTCTCAGCTTCTTCCTTTTCCTCAGTTGGCCTGGTGTGTTTATTTCCTGTCATGGCCTCCAGTTCCCAATTCCGCCTGTCGTGCGGGAGTCTAGATCACACTGAATCAACTTGCTTAGTGTAATAAGACTAGGTCTCAATTCTAAGACGTACAGGTCATCCTGGACCGGGTTAGCTCCATGCATGGCTAGCTCCATGCATGGCTATCCTCAGGGTTTGATGATCACCTGGATTTCCATATATGGAAATCCAGGTGATGTACCTACTTGACCCATTTGCAAGTGTGACTCGCGTCGCAGCAACCACACTTGTTAACGTGAGAATGGCACTCTGGAGGTGCCGGTTGGCAGACTCCTCCCTGAGTATGGATCTGCACACATCCGTTTGGGTGGTGATGGTAGACTGCTGTGCAGCTGATCAATTTCCACCAGAAAATGCACAATGAAAAACCAGAGTTCATGGCCATTGCTAGTGTTCATGGGTAGCATGTCTTAAGTGTAGAGGCTTTGATTCATTTTTAACATAATTTTTATTGAAGGAAAGACGTGACATGGACTGGGACAAATAGAAACAACCCCTCTTTTTTAACTAGAAAAAGAAAAAGAGAAAAGAAAAGCAAAAAACAAAAAGGGAAAAACGCAAAAAAAATACACCAATCAAGAAGAGATAGCATAGATGACAGCATGTGATAACTTGGTTGTGTAGAGGGTTTGATGATGTCAGACTATCTCATGTGGTTGATCATATATGGACGTGATGTCACGATGTGTGACCATTATGTTTTCCCACAGAATATTTATTTTATAGGATCCAACAAAACAGAAAGACAGTATAGTTTATTAATTTCATGTGTGTGTGTGTGTGTGTGTGTGTGTGTGTGTGTGTGTGTGTGTGTGTGTGTGTGTGTGTGTGTGTGTGTGTGTGTGTGTGTGTGTGTGTGTGTGTGTGTGTATATGTATATATGTATATATGTATATATATATATATATATATATATATATATATATATATATATATATATATATATTTATTTATTTATTTTTTTCCGGCAATTCTGGCTTGAATTATGTTAGACAGCATAATTTTTGGAATTCTAGATTTTTTGGGAATATGTGCGTGGCACGTGCTCGTGCGTGCGTAATATGTGCTGTAAAGTTTAGATAAACTCTGGATCGCAGTACAATCTACTGTATCTGTAGACTCTACAGATAAGGCCTGCAGATTTGTTTGCCTGTATTTAAGTTTGACTAGTATGCATCAATTAATTCAGAGAATGCGTGAAACGTATGAATGTGTTTTGTCCTAAGCTCGTTGTTGTCTATGGACCAAGCTAGAGGTCTGCTGAAGAATCTAAAGAGGTCAAACCTATGGCAATGCTCGTAGCATATAGAACACATTTATTGTTAGCGTCTAACAATAAAGTTGTTGTATACGCTACAAGCATTAGCGGCGTTTGACCTCTTTAGACTTTTTCCCGTCCCCATGCACCTTGAAAGTAGGCAAAGTTGTGCCAGAAACCCCTACAGTGCATCATAGATATATAAAGAGGTTATGGCCTGGTCCCCAATTCAGTCCCCACCCATAGACCCCCACCCCTTTCTCTCTCTCTCCCTCTCTCTCTAACACACACATACACACACCACCCTGCTTTGTGCCGTGTGAGAGAATGTGACCTGGTTCCCATCTCTGAGGAGGGGTGAGCTGTGTTAATGACGGTCTCCTCAGACACATTGCACACCCCAGAGACTCCCTCTCCAGCTGTCCTCCTCAGCCCAGGACCCCCTGGTCCTCAGAGAGAGAGAGAGGGCTGGTCTGGGTCCAGGGTATGCCCTTTCTGCACTTACCCCTCTCCTATACCCTCTTCCACCCTCTCCTACCCTGCCCTGTCTGACTTCACTCATCAAGCTCCAGCCTTGCGTGGGGCCACTAATCAGAGTGAATTAATTTTATAGGGTCCCTTTGGTTACATTTGTCCCCTCTTAGAGTCACAACCACAAAGGGATGTTTTTCCCTCTGTGTTCAACTGGTTGCGGACCTGTAGCGCTTTGAGAGCGGCTAGCATACATTTGAGCACAGCTATGAAGCGCTGCATATGTGTCTTCATCAGAGGCGACAGCTCCGTACAATGGGACAAAGACCCTGTCAATCACAATCAAATTGTGTTTGTGAGTGTGTGTGCGTGCGCGCGCCTGTGTGTGTTTGTATGGCGGGGGAGTCATAGAAGAGGACTGGGGGGAGGAGTCTGTGCATCCTGAATGTTTAAGGGCCATATACCGGGGCCCGATCTGGGACGACGCTGAAGGCCCAGGGCCCAGGGTGTAGTGGGCCGTGGGGGCGGCCGGGGAGGGGGTCTGCGTATTTGGGAGAATGAGGGATGGGGTGCCCAGACCTGAATGGAAGACCTGTTTACTAATTGAATGAAAACAGGAGTTAGAACAAGTCCCATTAAACAAGAGCATTATTCCTATCAAACCATTGTTTGTCTATCTTTGTTTCAAAATCAAGAGCATAATTGTAGTATAATCAGGGGCAGCATGACGTGGCTTGGTCCTGTGACCCTGTCACAATTACTGAGGCAGTAAACACACACAGGCCTCCCCGGCACGCACACAATACTAATAATGTCACTGACGGGAATGGGTTTCAATTATAGGAGAATAAAACGCATGGTAGTTTATACATGGAACGACAGAGAATGAGGCGCCCTGGACATGGACCGAGAGAGAGTTTTGAAAATGCGTTCTCGTGGTGGACGGGTGGCCATGTCGTCTGAGTCATATGCCATCTTCTTCTGCATTCTTGTCGTCCTCTGCAGCGCCATCAGCACCAGAGCACTATTCCTGATACTGCAACAGATCATAACCAGACACTGTGGGCGGGCGGTCAAGGTCAAGGTGTTAGGGATGGGAAATAAAAAGAGACAGTGTGCAAGAGAGAGAGACAGAGAGAGAGAGAGAGAGAGAGAGAGAGAGAGAGAGAGAGAGAGAGAGAGAGAGAGAGAGAGAGAGACAGAGAGAGAGAGAGGGACAGACCAAGGACTGAGGCTGAGATTCCAGCATTAAGTAGAGCTTGACAGTCTAGACAGGTGCTTCAAGGCTGATCCCAGGTCAGGACAAACGTGAGTCGCCCCCTCCCCGGCTGCCGCTCTGTACACCCCCCCCCCCCCCCCCCCTTTCCAATGGCATGGATCTGTTCTGAATCGGGGCAGGGATAGGCCTACTAGTAAAACATGTGAACCTTTTCATTTGATCGGAATCACATCTCGTGGGCACAACGAGACAAATGTAGCCTACATCACCATTAACACCAGGCCAAGGCAGGAGCCGTCACACAAAAATGTATGGCTGTACGTGTGCACAATTGCAGAGGTACCCGCTTGGGACACATCATTACCCATAGAGCTGGTTTGGGGTCTGTGGGGAGCAATCAATCTCTATATAGTCAAAGCAGCAGAAACCTTCAAGCAGCCCCCTGGCTCTCTCCTGCCACTCCAGGGTCCATTAGGGCAAGAGCGATCATGGGGAGAAACAAACATACAAATTCTGTCAGTCCCTCCCACCCCTGCCTACCCATATCTCTTTATTACACAGTGACTTCTGAATATAGCAGCTCTACCTAACCTCACGACATGCAAGCTTGTAGTCTGACCGTTGAAAGTCATGCGACACCAGCACACAAAGTAACAAATTATCAAGGTATTTTTCACAAGGGGAGCGAATGATGTGCTTAGTAATGCCAGCCTGCAGCCAGAGTCAAAATACATCTGTTCACATGAGAAGTGCAGTGTGTAATTGTTGGGTAGCGCAGGGCTAATGTTGCTGCTCGTGTGAAAGGCCCTTAACTCTTCTGTGTGCATTGACCCCTCGCAGACCCAACGTAGGACACTCATTTATTCACATTTGGAGACAGGGGTCAGCATCCCTCGTTCCAGGAGTCGTTCAGACCACGAAACACAATCACAAGAAACTTGGCTCCTGGCGGCCAATCACACATGGAGCTTTTACACACACATATACACACAGAACAGCTATTGTTACCACCATTACAACATCACTGTTGTCCCTCTTTCACCACTTCTCCTCCAGAACATAAACAATCTGGCAGGAATTTCCAGACGCAAAGACCGAACCAGCCAGCCATTGTATCGCTGTTGCGTACCGCTCTCTCTCTATCTCTCTCTCTCCGCTCTTTCAAAACCACCAGTTCCAATGACCGTGAAACTCTGTGATTAGAGGGGGGCAGTCTGCGTTCTGCCATTACAATCCACCAAGGCCGGGGGGGTGGGGTGGGGGGGATTATTTGCTTGTGCCCAGCTTTAGAGGGTGGCGTAATCTGAACTGCGGTGCCGCCCTTGTGTAGAAATATAATCCACTCGCTGTTTTTTCTTTATTGTGGACAATGAGGTAAGAAGGGTACTCTCCCCAAACCAGGAAGTGTGGGGAGATTGATTACATTTTTGCTGCTGTCAGTCCTCAAACACAAGCAGGCAACACATGCAGCCCGGCGCTGTGCAGACGCATGCACACGCTGTGCAGACGCATGCACACGCAGCCATGCGCGCAGGTACTTCAGTCTTCTGTCTGTTAACGCGTTGTGAGTGTGTAGATCTGCTACTTTTACTGCTACTAAGACGCATTATATAAATCAAGCTATAGTCTCCGTTCTCTGTACATTATCTTGTGTGAAAAATGTTATCCTCCCTGGTACTCTGACCGCGCTGGCTGCTTGTTTATCTCTTCCAGTGTCTTAATTAGACGTCTGGAAAGCAGCAACGAAGAGACTGGAGAAGTGTTTATATTTGTAATTTACATAGGAAATAATGGCATGCTTTAGCTCTCTGGTTTGACCGAGACCAAAGTGGAGGGATTCTTACATGAAAGTAATGATTATCCTCTTTGCTCGTTTCCCAGGATGTCTGTTCTTCTGTCCGATTGGGTCGGCAGACAGTGATATGCTTTTAGTGTTTAGTTTAGCATTAAATAGTTTTTTTTAAACATCATTTCCCAACCTCTGCCATGTCTCTCGTATAAAGGGAGAAATGCCTCCATCCCTGACAGAGGAGGAGGTAGGGGATAGAGAGAGAGACAGAGAAAGACAGAGAGAGACTTCCATCAGGGAAAACCCTGTACTGCCATGGATCAGATTCATGCACCATAGCCAACCCTAAAGATGAGAGGCAAATGGGGGTGTGGGATGGGGGGGGGGCACACCCGAGCTGGCAGCAGGCCTGCGCTCAAACCAAAGAGGCCACATCATTGTTTATTCAGCTTGAGGGCATCGCGTTTGGCAGCCAAGCTGGGAGGGGACGAGGGGGATACATTCAAGTTGTTATTCCATAAATACTTTGGCTATTTGGGAATCATTTATCAGATTTTGAAATCAGGGAGCAATGGCGTATATACAGTCGATGAAAGTGTGGAACTCATAGGCACACCAGAAAGTATTTGTCCTCTAAGTTGGTCACCTTGTTCAAGCTGATAAACAGCATAACTTTGTGCAGCATTCATGGATGCACAGGGGCATTCTTTTTTTCCCCCAACCAAAACAAAAGGATGACCCAACCCCCCTCCCCTCTACCCTGCCTATTGACCGTGAAAAGATGTTTGTAGTTTTGGCCTCAAGTGAAGAGATGTCTTTGTTGGTTATCTACATTGGTGAGCCGCCTTCCATTGGCTCGGCAATCAGAACACAAACACGCCTCTGTCATTTGGCTCCTCTCCCTCGATTTCCAGTTCTCTCCCCCGACCTCCCTCTCTCTATGTATCGCTTTCACTCCCTCAATCTCAAACCAAACCCTCCACATGATCACATCTCCTCCTCCTCTGGAATCTGTCATCATAGTGACTCTCTCCTCCTCCCTATCAAACTGCTCCATTTCTGCTTGATAATATGTCACAACTTACCGACCGCCTCCCACCTTCACAGTCACACCGGCCTCTTTGTCTCCTCTCTGCTCTGTCCGTCCTTCCGTGTATCTCTTCTCCACTGTGCGGATCTCTCCCCAGGGTGCCCGCACTAAGGCCTGGCATACATTAGATTTGCTTGTCTGCTCACAGCCTGGTTTCGGTTGCTGGAAAGGAAGAGGCTAGCTGGGACGAAAAGTCAAGTCCCGATGGGAGAAGACTTCTCTTACATCCAGGTGGTTGCGTCCTAATTGTGTTCAGCCTGTTGAGCCGCTGCTGCTCTCACTGAACACTTGTATTCACCTCGGATTCATTCATTCATTCTGTATGATCATGGTGGAATACAAATGTTTGTATTTGAATTGTCAATAACCATGTACAAAGACCATGCTCGGAAGAATATTCTGTAAAATTCTGCACAATTGTGGCCAATGTTTGATTTGTATGGTATGCAGTACAGTGGGCTGGTTTGGTAACTGTGCCAGTGAGCAGTTACAAAAAGTCAAAAAAGTCAACAATAATTTATTTTATTTACAATCATTTTATGTATATGTCCCAAATACATCTAAATTATTTCATGAGATTCATCTCCCCAATATTTATACAATTGCTACAAACTGTGTGTACATCCATCCCAGCATGCCAAAAAGCACCCATAATGACGTCCTCTGGTGACTCTGACGTTCAGGACTAGGCCAGATCACAGTCCATATCAGGATCATCTTTACTTAATTTCCAGGACATCTTCACCAGTTGAAATAATGAAGCTTATTCTGGGCGAGATCTGACTCGTTATGATTAACTAGTGTGGTTGCCTTAGGCGACCAGACTATTGTTCCCGGAGATAATACTCATGACAACACTTTTAATTATGCCACCATTACATCATCACCTAAATCGAAAAAGTGCCTAGATAACAAAAGTCTGGTTGCCAGTCTGGTTGCCTCGCCCCCTCCTTTTGGCTAGCCAATAGGATTGCCATAGGGCAACCACACTTTCCCAAAATTGCATCACTCTAGTTTAAGTTAATTTGGACTCTCCGATTCAACCAGAGACGTCCGTCAACCAGAGACGTCCGTCTTTAGTGGACAGGATTTATGTTGGTTGATATCAGGTGAAATTCTGGGTCATATTTGACTAGTGTTGGTTTGGCTTGATCTGGCCCCAATCAAGATGTCACTAATTTGTCCAGGTCTTGACTGTGCTTGCTGCAATTATTTCTGATCATTTTCCACAGCATACATTTCCTTTTTGGAAAGAGAGACAGTCTGACATTGAGGGTTCCACAGTGTATCCATTTGTCAATGCCAGACTGCTTACAGAGACCGTGCTCTGATGGGTATCCTTGGGCTCTAGGCAGAAACATGTTGCAGCCCGAAGTAGCAAAATGAATATGAGATAAAATCTTATCTTTTGGAGTGCCGCTATTCCTACTTTTTTTTTTTTTAGCGCTGCTGGAGAGAGAACATTGTCAATTAATGCTTTCTCGTGCCAATAACGCTCCTTTTGAACTGAGTGCCAGGAAAATAGGGGAACAAGCAGCAGGGAGTTATTGTTAATCAAAATAGAAAAGATAGCAATCCTATGTGTTTTTGTGTATAGAGAAATTTGAGATTCATTGAGCCAAGAACAATTTGAGCTATACAATACCGCCTCAGGAGCCTAGTCACGTGTGTCACAGTTCTTTAATGTTTTTGCAAGCTCAACACTGCAGTGGAACATCGATCAAAATGTGAACTGTGCATTGAGAGTTTTGTAGTATGTTACCTGTTTCTTACAAGTCAGTGTTTACTGACTGCAACACCCTTGATTTGACTACAGTATTGTTGCGACCGCAGATCAGTATGTAAACCGGGAGGAAACTCGTCACAATGTGATGCAGCGTTGTAACCCTATGCTGTAACGCTCTACACGCTTACTGCTACTGTGTTGTTCCTTCACGCACGCGCGCATGCATGTACACATGTTTACTACAGTGCTAGCAGCAGCTTATACCATGGACGACGTGCACACGTACACATCAAAGAGGGCAGCGCTGACCGTATATTCAGGGACGTGCACACATACACATCAAACTGGACATCAGCCCCTGCTCTTTTACCCATCTGTATAATAATTATAATAATAATACTACTAATAATAGCCGACCTGCGGTCGCTTCTCACCCATAGGGCATTTTACTTGTAATAGACTGTATAAATACTATAGGAATAGCCTGGAATTCAGACAGATTCACTATGTTAGCCTATGTTTGGTGAAGTAAGAAAAACAAATTCCACCGTGTGTGCCGAAGCTGACAGGATTCCAGGCTAGTTACACACTAGAGTAGATTACTTTTTTAATAATAGATTATGCTGTCATATTCAGTGATATTCATTAAAAAATGTAAAACGACTAATTTTGGCAGAGTGAGAGCAAATTGTTGCTGCTCTGTGTGAGATAGTTTGGACCTTTTGCCTACATCCAGGCCTCTGGATCACTGACCTCTAGAGAATGGCATGACTGTGCCGTTAGCTTGAGGTCAGTTCTGCCCTGAGTACCGGGCAGGACCCCACTCATGTGAGCGCCCACTTCCCTGGACGCGTGCCAGGAAAGAACAGACTAGTGTGTTTGGGACTTGGTGGGAAATGCGTCTTTGGGAATGTGACTTGTGGAGGGCCATAAGGGGCCCTGACTGCAGGGCCTTGCCTTTCCCAGCAAAAGGGCTCTCCTCCTGGGGCAGTAGTGGGGTCAGGGGCCAGATGAGAGCGGTGCCCACTCTCCTCAGCAGCATTCAAAACCCACAGCTGATTTTGTAACTCTAACCAGAAGCCCTCAGGGCAGTGTTGGTGGACACACTAGCCGCAAAGGCAGTCATAAAGTCCTCCCACTCAGATTTCCCAAGTTGCTAATGGTCTTTGAGATCGTCCAAGGGGCTATTTGACTATTTACATGTCCATCTGTCATTACCAATCTATATTACAGATTCAGCTTTCACTGGATATGACCTCACCTGATGACTAATGGTCTGTCTATCTAGTTATGTGAGACTGTGTTTGGTAATGCTGCCAAAAACAATGGACATGATGCGACGGTGTTTGCCAAGGATGTGATGTAAGCTAGTATCTCATTCCAAATCTATTATGCAGTATGTGTGTACTATAGCCTTTTCTTTTCAATGCCTCTACTCTCTTTTCTAGTTTTGTTTGTTGTCGCCCACAGCCTGGGGCTAAAAGTCGTCCTATGTTTCATTAAGATGAAGCAAACCAACCATTAGAGCAGTCAGGACTCGGGACTGCTCACAGCTAATCTATATACAAGCAAAGGTCAGAGAGTCTTTACTTGGTTGTGAACATGCAAACATTTTATGGCGTGATGCAGTGCAACATAATTTTCAGTTTAACATTAACTCATTAAATCTTAAATGTTTGAGAAATTATCAAGACTATAGAACTAAAGGCGGAGGCTGGGGTGGTGGAGGTAATCTTTGCCAGTAGCAGCATGCACACAAATATTGAAAAGCCAAGATCCAGTGAAGAAGGGAGCAATATTTTAACAGACCACCTTGTTTAGGGAATGAGGTATGATTGCTGTGCAGAAAAGCGTGACTGTTTGAATGCACTCAATAGTCTAACCGCTGTTTATGGCAGAGGTGTGTGTATGACTCGCATGCCTTTTATGAACAATGTTTTCATTGTGGAGAGGGGTCAACATCCATTGTTTCAGTGAAGCGCAAAGCCATCATCACTGTAGCTGTGGGACGTAGAAGAAACGCAATTATGGCTAGGCTATTATGGGAATTGAAGCCAGTTAGCCAGATAACTTACAATTAATTTGTCTTTCAATTGCACAGGGAGCATCATGCTGTTATCTGACTCTGTGTCTTGTTAACTAGAGTCTGCATTGGAAGGCCGAATGTTTCCCAGTTCCTCTCACATATATATTTATGGCTTTGTTTAAAAGAACATCATTGGAATCTCTCAGGGTATTGTTAACAGAACATGGGAGAGTATTCCCTCTGCCTCGACCTCCATGGCCCCCCTCCTTCTCTTGTTACAACACACAAGTCCTCACAGGAAAATAATAAACAGATGAGTTAGGATGGGAACGGCTCCTATCGAGAGCAGCCACGCAGTCAAACAAGACGCGGGCATCCCTGCTCTGGTTCCCAGGCCGAGGGGAAAAGAAGACAGGCCCTAGCTTGAATCTCCACATGTTACACTCAGTAAAACAAGAAATACCCGCTACGGAACACCGTTAGCTGTCACTCTTCTCCCTAATACTAGCGGTACACACCTCGGCACAAGTCTGGACACGGGCGAACCCCGCCACAGTCACTTCATCTTGGCTCTCTTAATTTATTGTTGCCTCTACCTGGGCCCCGTGCACAGATTTCATTGTGCTGGCAGTCATCGTCGACTTTGTGAAACAAACCTCCGTGGTAGTTGGTTTGAGTGTGATTAGTTGTTTGTGCTGCGTTGCCCTTTGTCCTAGTTGGGAAATCTTGGATAGAGGTGGACTCTCCCAGGCACTGTGGGCCCAGACCTGTGCCAGAGGAACCTACAGACGAGCACAGACTATCAACTACACAGGACCGTTTCCCAGTCGCTTGCACACAGCCGCAAACACAGCCACTTGCACAACTCTCCACAGCAGGCATACAGAGCCACAAGAGGCCTCATAATGGCTCTCTCAATAATCTCTCTCTTGTCCACCCCCCCTCTCTCTCACACACACACGCTTGCACACATACGCTCACACACACACGCACGCACACACACCCATGCATGCACATACACACACAGACGCACAGAAAACACAGACATCTCCAGGGGTGGACTGGGAGCTCAAAACGTACCGGGCAATTTTGTCTCAGAGCGGCCCTCAGAGCGGCCCTCTGAATCTTTGTGGGGGCTCCGGGGCCTGAGCCCCCATGAGAATTTAAGACATAAGGGGCTCTGGGGCTCGGGCTAACTAAAATTAGTTAGTTAGTCTTAGTTAACTATAAAAACCCTGCAATAGGCAGTCTCATTTGAAGAGGACAGAGGGCCGCCAGCACTGATTCGTGGGCCGGCTTTGTGCAGATTTTTTTTTTTAAATTAAAACACGACATTAACGGCCCCCGGGGGGGGTCGGCCCACCGGGAAAATGCCCTGTATGCCAGACTGTCAGTCCACCCCTGAAAACACAGACATCTCTGATTCTCAGAAACAACATGGACTCATCGTATGATGTCGCACGCCAGAAATAAATGATTTTCACAGAAAACTGCGTGCATCTTTATTTATCTTTTTAATATAAATTTTATTATAAGTCGTTCTTCAGAACATGAAACGGCATCAGCTTTAGCCGCATTCACAGCAAAGTGCATAAAAGACTCCCTTTTTTTCCTGCTCAAACACAAAAGTATTGGCCTGCACTTCTCTTTCTCTCTGTCTCTCTGTATTCTGGCACGGTCCGCTTTTGCAAATTAAACACAGATCTCCCGTAGATAGACGTGGGGGTGACAGCTCCTGCTACGTGCCAGCACTACTAAACGTCTGGATGTGTGAGAAGCCCAGGATCACAGGATTATCCTCTCTGACTCCCCACTGCCAGACAAGTATCTCCGTTGCCTTGAAAAAGAAAAAAAAAAACTACTTTATGCTGGTGGCATAAAATTGGGTGGATAATGTTTTTTTTTCTCCACTGGATTGACATCAGATTATGGTACAGGATGAATGACAACACCAGATCCTCACTCATAATGCACCTTATGGTACATGATCCATAGCACACACATTTAAAGGTGTACGTTTAACTCAGGATTAATCTTAATTTGTCATGAGACACCTCCCTCGGTTTTAATTCATGCATTTGTACTGTAACTCAGAGTGTACAGCGTAGAGTGTGTGTGTGTGTGTGTGTGTGTGCGCGCCTTGTACGCATATGTGTGTGTCTTGTGTGTAATGGATGTTTGTGTTTCTGTGAGTCACTCTATTGTTTTAAGTTAGTCATAGGAAAAGTGGACATAGCCATCCTGGTTTGTGTGGGTGAGTCTCTGGCCACTCCTGTCCACAGCTAGACGTCCTGCTACAGCTCTGTCGGTTCTGCTTTTGAAGTCACTCCTCACTTTAATCCATGGTGATGATGACTTAAGGCTGTTATCAACAAACCAAACAGGTTGCTGATGCACAGCAACATGTATTTGTGTGCGTGTGTGAGTGTTCCTGTCTGTCTGCGTGTGTGCATGTGTTTGTGCGTATGTGTGCATGTGTTTTTACTGCACGTGCGTGCATGTGTGTGTTTGTCGCACAGCATGAACATGTGGAAACAAGACCATCCAGCATTTACTGATCACACTACCTGGAGCAACTTCTTAACACTGAATACTCATATATGCTGTACATGTACATGTGTGCTTGCACTGTCCATTATATTAATAGCCAGATGTGTTGGATTCCAGCTGGACTCCTGTGTTCCATGTTCTGCAGATAGAATTCTGTATTGTTTGATTTTTTTTATATCTATTTCAAATCCAGTGTGTTCTGCATGAAACAGGGGTTTTCAACCAGTGGTCCGGGGACCACCCATGGTCCCTGAGAGGACTCCAGGTGGTCTGGTCCCCAGCTAAATGATCGACAGTTGGTAACCAAATGGACCCTTGTAGATCTGTAACTCTTGAGATTATAAAATGAAACCAAATGGACCCATGTATGATTTTACATTCTCAAGAGTTAAATTCTATTTAAACATCTGAAGACCCACAACGGGTCGAAACGTTGTCCTCAATAAAGTCTAACAGCCTGGGAGCTACTGAAATGGTGTGCGAACTATTTTTCTCTTTTGTACTTTAAATTCTATTTAAACATCTGAATTACCGGTACCTAATTCTCAAGAATGTACACATTTAGAAAATGTAGAATAATTGTTATTTTGACCAACGTTTTGCCAGTTATCGCTCCTAAATTGTGGACACAAACTTGAAAATCCTTTTTGGGTCCGAGAGACTAAACTAAGCACCAAAAGGTGGTAAATAAATAGTGGTCCCTAGTATGAAAAAGGTTGAAAACCACTGCCATAAAAGTCATAGTCATGTCTTGACAATCAGCTGAACAGTGTATTTGCATGTGTGCTTCTCCTTATTTCTCCTTCTTGTCTCTCTATTTCTGTTCAGATACAAAGGAACAAAGCAGAATGTCCAGCAGCCTGCTGGTCGTGTCGGCGGCAGCCTGGTCCCTGGGGCTGGCAGTGGGCGACGGGGAGAAGTGGAAATGGGGGTACAAGCAACAGGCCCTTGTATGGTGAAACGACACAGACCCTCATTCCTCTGGCCACTACTAACGGCTATTTCGGGGGCATTCTGAACTCTCCCACGCAAGCACAACAATTTTTGAGGTTAGTTCATTTATTTATCTTTTCTGTTTTTTCCATTTAACGAATCCCCAGAGGGGGACGTGTGGAGTTGTTCTTGGCCCCTGCTTTGCAAGCGCCAGAGTACTGGTGTAATTGTGTGTGTGCGCATGCATGTGTGCGTGCGCGTGGCTGTCATCCGTCCGTGACGCGATAAGTGCTGTCTTCCCTTGCTTATATAGGATTATATCCATACCTGTGGCATTAGTTATTGAGGCGAGAGACACACACAACTGTCCTTAATGCCTCCGAAGTGCAGCAGCGTTGCGTAATGGGATGGTGGCATGTTCCTGCTTGTTGTGTAGTATGCTGGTCTGAGCGGGACGCCGCTGCGGCTTTGATTTATGGTTCTGCGCATGTACACAGAAACACTGAGGGGTGGGATGGCGTGGGAGAGACCCCGGGGAGAATATTTTCTCTCACAGCCCCCGCTGCAGAGGGCCAAGAGAGAGGGTATGACCTGCAATTTCAGTCTTTGTACTGATATCTGGTCTGAAAATGAGTGTGACACACACACGCGCACACGTGTGCGCATGCTCACACACAACACACATATACACAAATGTCCAAATCTACGAGGACGACGTCACACATAGCTCAACAGAAACTCCAGTCATCAGTGTAATTAACAGCTTTTAGAAATGTCTGAAATGTCTTACTTTAGCCTGTTACAAGAGCGCTGTGTGCTTAGCTAAGAGTCTCCATCGGATGCCATTGTTATTCCTCATGTCTTCATGGAAAACAGCATGGTGACAGCATCTATCGAGGCTGCAGTCACAGCTATGCAAACTGTTCCGTAATGCTTTCAAAGTCGCATAACTCTTTCTGGCATATTTGTCTGCAGTCCCTGAGGAGTCTGCCCTTGATGTGCTTTCAAGTTCAACATCTTTATCTTTGATAGCATTGCAGCTAGACGTAACAGCAAGACAGGGTAATCCTATAGGCATTAAGGCTAAATGTATAGCCTGCTTTGTCGCTGCCCATTGAAAAAATAAATGACTTAGCGGTGGAGTACAAAAATGTATAATTTTGGCTTCAGTTTGTCTCTTAGATATTAAATCAAAGATTTAAATCAGATTCCATCAATTGCGTAGTTCAGGCCAAGCCAATCATCCCAACTATGAAAAAAGTTTCCCCAGAGAGCTCTAAAGGAAATACCACAGATGTCTATCTGAGTCGCTACAGTATGTCAAGCACAGTGGTCATTTTCACTTCATTTAATCTACCTCATCAATTCCTTTACTCTTATGGACTTGAAAATGATGCATAGGTTCATAGGTTCGGTATATGTTTTTTCTTTTTTGTTATCAAATGTGTTTTTATTTAAGATATGAAACACAACCAAATAAGGAAAACGCTACCAATACTATTTGAGGTGCAAAAAGTGCAGTTGAGATTATTTAGAACTCTCATAGCACATAATCTACGTGGAGTCAAATATGTTCGGTGAACAAAGTTTAAATGAATTTGTTGATCAACAGGGTTCCTGGAGGGCGATTCCAATAGAAAAGCGTACAATGTGGAAACGAATCCTCTTGATCTGAGATTGATCTGAGTCATCTGACATTGCAGATAAGGCTATGTAAGGGGAATTTGCTATCGTACTCCATAGTCCTCATAATGGTTCTCAACTGTAAGGTTGAGAACCACCCCCCCCCCCCCCACACACACACACACACACACACATACAGTTGAGAACCACCCCATATGTAGTTATTACTCTTGCCCGATGTGCAGTCCAAAGAAAGAGAAAAGACAGAGAGAAAGAAAACAGGACAAGACAAAGAAGACTAGTCTATGACAACAAGAACGTATACAGCCACACTACCCACAAAACGGACAGGCCCGGTTGCCTGTCCTTACCATGGTAGACCATATACTGTTCGTATACACACAAGTGACTGTCAGATCTGAGTAACCTGGGAGAGCTGTGAGATTTGTATATGTCACAACATAGGAAGGTGCAACACCGTTGCAGGCCAGGCAGTGTATGTTATTGCAGGCTACGACTTTAGACTGAGCAAGATGAATGGGTCACTATGGGCCACTTGGACTATGAGTTATGAGCCATGACAGCCTATATTAAATATTTCTGTTTGAGTAAGACCCTTAAAGACAATGTGTTTTTTTAGCAGTCAGCCAGGTGAAACGAGAGGGTTTTCAGCGCCAGCGGTGTGTGACAGGCGGGCACAGACATCAGTGACAGCTTCGTATAGCCCTGGCTTCATAGTTTCAACAGGACTGCAGTTCCGTGTAATGATCACTTCCTTGCTCCAACACAGAATGTATAGACATGCCTAATGGAGTAGAGGTCCTGTTAGAGGCCCGACAGTATGTATATACACTAAATAGATTGTTGTAATTTATCATCTGGGCCATAATTAGTACTTGGAGGACTGTGGTTTGTATCTGCACAGTTATTTTGTTTGAGGTTTAGTTTAAGATAATACAGCCATATGCTTCAGAAAGGGTGTTTGGTAAACACTCTGGGGACCTTTAAATGGGTTTCAGGTAGGGTGAGGGGGATAATGGCGTTGTTGTGCAAAACCTCTCTTAGTTTCACTCCCAGTCAACAACAAGTCGGCCAGCTGCACTGTCCTAAGCTTGTGTTGTGGCAAAGTGGACCTTTAAACACTCCCCTGCTCTGTGGTGTCTACAGGGAATACGCGGCCTGCTTCCTGGCCTGGAGCAGGATCGGCCTGCTCTCCGCCTGCACATGAAAGCTGCCCACAGCCCCACACTCTCCCTCGGCCCTTGATGTGGGTCTTCTGCATGGAAGCAGAGATATGGAGTGCGGTCTCTCAGCGCACTGCTTTTTTTTTTTTTTTTTTTTTTTACTGATCTCAACTTTATCAGAGGGGCCCAGTGAATGGACCGGCATATCTTTTCAAGGAGTGCAACAATAACACGTCCATCACGCCTCATCTGCCTCTCCCCCTCTCTCTCTGCAAGGATGAGTGTGAATGAGAAACTGTCAGAATATCTCACAGAGATCAGGTTCCCTACACAAACCATCACATGCGGGGAAGAAAACCTGGAAAGAGCACTTTGTGGGCAAGATAGGGCCTGCACTGTCAATGTCGTGTATAAACAGTAACAAAAGTAAAACTGTAATATACTGTACATGACAAGCACTTGAGCGTGACTGCAGCCCCCATGCACCGAAACCTTCACAGGAGGCCGTATGTGCTGCCAAGTAGCATATCTAAAAGTCCATTATAAATCTGTATTCCAGAGCCCATGCATGCATCGATCGCCAGTTCTATTTCTCCCCCATTGTGGTACACCATCGCTGCCCAAGTTCTCACCACCTTGAAAGATGCGGCAGGAAGTGATTTGGCCAAGGGGATCCATTTCATTCTGTGGCCGAGTCGGCCTCACATATCCTCAGGGAACAGGCCTCTAACCCCTGGTGTTGTCAGCCTGGATGGGGAGGCTGCTTCTTCATGCCCCCGTTCCCTTTCTCTCTTTGCTTTTCTCCTGCTTTCTCTACCTCCTCTGTTACTCTCGTCAAACTATTTGTTTTCTTTAGACCCACAGAGAAACATGGGTACTCTAAGCATGACTTCACCGATGTCTGAGGTAATGATAGAGATGCAACGTTAAAAAGTAATTCTAGGTTGTACCATTTAGGACCCCTATTAAGCGACTAAGGCAAATGACTTTGTGACTGTGTGTGTGTGTAGTGTGTGTGTGTGTGGGAGGGGAAGAGAGACAACTTCTGGTTGCAATTTGAAGATGCTTTTTTTAGTCACTCTTAAATGTGGGAAGTCAAAGTCGTTGAGCGCGGGGCGTCTTGTGGGAAGGCGAGCGGGGGAATCTGGGAGAGCGAGGCGAGTGTAAGATCTCCTGGCGGAATTCTCACTTTTCGCCAAGTCGCGGGGGTGGGGAGGGGGTTTGATTTGAAGGGCCCACAGGTTTGTTGAAAGTCGGGAACGCTTATTTACGTTAGATTGATTCAGTATGTCAGAGAAAAGAGGGACGCACACACAGGGTTAATCTCCAGGAAGCGGAACAGGCAGCCCACACCACATGCAGTGCTCTGTAATGTGGGAATCCAGAACCGCATGACGCTCCGAGAGCTGGACCCAGGCCTAGAACAGAACCACAGATTATAGTTTAACTAGGGGGTAGAAGTAAGAAAAAAAAACGGTGAGAGATTCGGTGATTTCGGCATTGCATACTGCGTGTGTGCGCATGTGCATGCGTGTATGTGTGTGTGCATGGAAGAACATGTGTTGGAGCATTGGAGGAGGAGGTGGAGGTGGGAGGGATAGAGAGAGCGCAAGTGAGTGCGGCATGCAACAGGCGTATGTTTGCGATGGTGTAAACTGTAAAGAGCATCTTAGAGCCTTTCCTCCGTGGTTCCCAGAGTCTGGGCCAGCTGGATGGTAACTGGGCAGGCTTTTTGCTGCATGCACAGCTGCTCTCCCGAACTGATTAGAGAAGCCTGGCTCACTTCACCAGCAGGCAGCCATGCATTGCTCCTAACTTATACCCGCATTAAGAAATCTAAAAACACAGTAAAAAAAATAACTAGGATATGCTCTCTATTGTACCACCAGACAAGTTCCACCAGACAATCAGCCCATTTGACGCATAAGAGCGAAATGCCATCGACAAAGCTCGGTACACAATGAAAATCTAATTTTACAGAGATTAAGTTTAGATTCCTAACACATCCTTAAATGCCAACTTCTAACGTTTATTGTTGGCAGATGCGATGGATGACCAATGACATTGATGAAACATATACCACAAGCGCATGGCCGCGTTTTTTTTTTTTTTTTAAGGGAAAAGTGACTGAAATGCAATCTGCCATCTGTACAGGGTCTAGAGCAGCCTGCACTGGCCGGCCACGATGCAGCCACATGAAAAAGAGCATCAAATCGGCGTGCTAATTCACAGTAAATCCTCTTGAAGGGCTCCGTTCCTTCCTGTCACTCACACACACACCAGGGGTCGTGACCCCTGAAGTCCCTCCCACTGAAGTCCTAAAAACCAGAACAAAAACGTCACAGTCCAGTCTCAAGTGTCGAGCTGTCACAGGGGTATACGCATACGGGGTATAGTCACAGAATGGAACGACCTACACTGTAGCAGACAAACACAAATGCTTTCCAGGAAAGAGGTTTGGAGTAAAACTCCAAGAGAGCGTAAAAAGAGATCCAAATGGATGCATCATGCTGAGTCATGTGCATGAGCTCGGCCGATATGGAGGCTATTAAGCAGACTTTTAGTGAGTCGACCTGCTATCATCGATCTTCACAACTCCCACCGTGGCAGGTGGCTGGCAGCTTGAGTTACCTGTGTGGCATCAAGTGAGTGTGATTTCAAAGTGAACTTGGGTGAAACTGTCACTCGATCTCTGCCAAGCAATGATCAGCGATTTAATTTGGAGGGAAGTTCTCACTATACATTGCTTACATTATGCATTAACAACAACAGCGTTTGCCTCGCCCAATTATATCTTATCTACAGTATATCCATAGTGAGTAAGTAAGCGTCATGGCGACTCGAGTTCAACCCTGATGCATTCGCTATGGTGTGAACCTTTTTTTTTTTTCTCCGAGGGTTCAAGTCAACTGAGCCTGTCCAGCATTGCGCGCTATCAGCACGCCTGGTTGATCCTGAGAGGCCTAATCAGATTCAGCAGTGGTCAGGTTTGGGCTGTCTCTGGCATGGTTCAGCAGCCCTGCCCGTTCTGCGAACGCGTTAGTGGGAGTGAGTGGAGTTTCCATGCAGTCATCATGAGCCATAGGGAGCGGTCGCACCACGCCGGCCTCCTGCAGCACTGTGGGAAAGTGCAGGACCCGCTTCCTCTGCTTATTTGGACCAATCTGGATATAAATGGCTCGTTCACAGGCAGGCGGCCCGGCGAGGCCGCAGCCCAGGGCCCTTGCAGTCACATCAGACGCTATCTCAAGAGGCCAGAGCACCAAGGGAGAGGTGCTGGGGGCCATGCATTTTTCCATTCAAGACAGGGGGGAGGGAGCAGTCATGTTTGGAGTGGACGTTTAACCCAGACGTTTACAATAGTAAATTAGACTTGAGAGTTTTGTCTGAAGCATTTACTTCCCCCGAGACCATGGTTGACTTTTGCAGGGATTTTTTTGTGTTTTCTACTATTCCATACAACACGCTCCACCCCTCTCAGGTTTCTCTTTTCTCACTCCGTTTATGAGCAGATGAGAGATTTATAGAGGACAAGAAAAGAGCATGCGATAAAGTGAAAGTGAACACAGCAGTGAAGCGAAGCATACAGGCAAGTGAGCATAAGAACACATGCACACAACACCCAGACTCAAAGTTCACTTTGACAGACTCCAAAGGAAGGAAAACTGAAGATACTGTGGCTTTCTTGCACAATGCATTCTTGGATCCATTACATCACCATATCCATATTCCATATCATTAGATTACAAGCTGAACTCGAAGAACCCAGAACGGCACTTCATTGTGCTGCTGGTGGTGTGTGATCAGAGTCCAGTGAGGAGAGTGTTGTGGGCCCTGGGCCTGTTACTAGTCTGGCAGAGGTTCAGACCGGACCCACAGCTGCACGGGCAGGGTACCGCAGAACCCCAAGCCTGGGCTGAGCCCTGACAGGTGCTGCATTAAAACTGCCCTCAAAACCCTCTCCGAGGCTTAGCACTGATCCCCTCATGCAGGCGCCTAGCTGCAGAACAGGCACATTCCCTACCCTGCTGCTAACTGAAGGCCAATCTGTGGCCATGCAAAGCCTGGTGGGACATCATAACATCCAGGGAGCCTGAGCAGTATGGAGAGATGAGAGGGACATTCCATCCAACATGAGGACAATTACAGGAAGAGGGAAAGATATTGAAATTGACTCTGGAGAAACATTGACATTGGCTTTGATCAAGAATTATCTTTACCCCTCTGCATCCCAACGATTCCAAAGTTCCCCCAAAAAAGCAGTCTCTCTCTCTGTCTCTCTTCCCTGCATCTGCTCTCTGTTCTTGTCAAACGTCTCCTGTGAGTGTTCCGTGCTTCATCAACTACAACGCTGACTTCAGACAACGAAGTCTAACCAAATAAATCCCAGGAATTTTAAAATGATGAAAGTACAATCGTCTATTCTTCCTTTGTGTGTGTTCCTCGAATCCCTCCATTTGACATAGTATCTCGGCAGCTGTCACTGTCTCTGAGGGTCTCCAGTCTGGCCGTGAACAGCATTTAGCATTGCACTCCTAATGAGTGATTAGTGTCAGATATCGCGCTGCCACCCGGGCTCCCAACTGTGGGAAATAGAAATTTGCTTTCACCTGATCCAGGGCTCAGTTTAGAGTTTCCTCCAGGATGAGGAGGAACACGCGTGATCCAGCACGGACTAAAACCGTCTCGGAATGAAAGACTCAACAAGTTGGCATTTCATTACGATAAGCACCGTTCATTGCCTCTCGGCTGGAGTCACCGGCACTGCCGGCTTTGGCAGAGGTGCAGAATACAAGCCCCCTCCATCCACCCACTCACCTCACTCCAATTTTACTCTGATCCAAAATGTCCATATCTTATAATCAGTATGACAGTTGGGTTGGGCCTCAGTGTGAGACTGAGAGCCGTGCTGGCGTGCATTGTATGTGCGAGGGTCAGGTGAGGTCTTGGAGTACGTTGAATGAGCCAGGTTCTCCCTGCGCCAGATTCAATTTCTTTGGTCCTGTTGTTTTTATGAATTTACTGCACATTCTTATGTTGTGCAAAGAGTTCTTTGTTTTTATGGGATGGCTTCACACAATCATCATATCTCTTCTTTTTTATTTGCCAAAGCACAGTCTTGTCGGGCGGCGTCAGCACATTGACCGGCACAATCTTCACAATTGTCCTTCAAAAGATTAAAAAACATTCCAGATACGACTGCGGGATGATGCTGTGGGGAAACACGCTTCAAAGTTAAGAGGAGATCATTGTCTACAGGCACAATGGCAGCGATAATCTGGTTCCACTTATCTACAATATCAAATGCAATGGATTTGGCTTCCTCTCTTTGCATATTTCTGGGGGATTTGTGAACTGAATCTCCCAGTCTCTCCCCAGCAGTTGGCCCAGCCAGCCAGGGAATGATGAGGACCATGTGGGTTGAATGTTACGGACTGCGGAGCCATCTTTAACCAATCACCTGCAGGGCCAATAATAGTGGACAGCTCCATTGTGAAAAGAGGAGTGAAGACTAAAAGAAAGCTGATAAACACAGAGGTGCGGAGTGAACCAAAATGTAGAAAAGAAACAAAGATGTTACTCAGTAAAATCCCTATAGTGTTAATTTTTACGATTGTAACATTGATCGAGTCACATGTGCGATGTTAGATGAGCGTACTAATGCAACTAAATACATGCGTGATCACATCTGGGTGCTTTCTCATTTAGATTAAGTTAATTTATGTGGTTCAACATTTAGTATATCTTTGTATTTCACACACCCACACACACACTCCTCCTCTATGTCTCTCTGTCTGTCTCTCTCTCTGTCTCATCATCAGCCTGTCTACTGGCACCGCGGTGTGTGAGTGATGGCCTGCGCAGCAGCTAAGAGCAGTGGGCAGACATCCGTCTGTGCGACGGCCACGGAGCCCTCTCTAAGACAAAAGAGCGACTTGGCAGGCTGCTGGGGCTGCGGCTGGATCAAACGCAGGCCTTGTTTATTGCTCCCTCTCTGTGTCCCATGCACTACCGTTGCAGGCTAGCTCTCAGTGTGTGTGTGTGTGTGTGTGTGTGTGTGTGTGTGTGTGTGTGTGCGCGTGTCTACCGTCTGAAGTGCGAGATCTGCTCACGCCTCAAGAAGGAGGCCGACTTTTAGACCACACAAGGGGTGCCTCGACCGCCATAATAGGAGGACCGCAGTGCAGGGCTATAGGCGCGCAGCACATATGTTCCCATTACACCGTTGTCGGCATGCCCGGCCTGCCTTAATAATGGCTTCCTCTGCTCGTCTCCGTGTTACCGTAAAAAAGGCGTCAGAAATACTTTCTTCTCTTGCTCATAGCCCTCTCTTTTATCGTTTCCGCATTTTCTTTTTCTACTTGTTCTGTTACAGTACTGTGCTCGTTTCTCTCTCACTCCCAACTCCCCCATGCCAGCCTTTTTTCTCCGTCTCTCTCTCTCTCTCTCTTTGCACACTCTGAGAACAATGTCCATCTCACTCAGATGTCTGTTTCTCTTCCCATGGTGCCAGCCCAGGAATGTGGTCTTGTTAAAGGTGATATATATTTGCTATCGGACCCAGAGAGAGAGAGAGAGAAAGAGATGGAGTGAGAGAGACGGCCTTCATTACTTCATTACAGCCAGATAGCCAGAGATACACAAAGAAAAGCAGAGGTTGAACCTTCGTTCCCAGAGGCATTATTCAACTGGTGTTCACTTTGGGTCCCAGAGGGACATCTGAGATGCTCGCAATCTTTTCTCTCCTACACAGCGGTAAATCTGGCAACAACAGGACACAGCAGCAGGCAGTTTCTTGTGTGTGTGTGTGTGTGTGTGTGTGCGTGTGTATGTGTGTGCGTGTGTGTGCGTGCACACATGCGTGCGTGCATGGAGGTGTGTGACTGTGTGTGTAAGAAAGCGTGTTTAGAGAGTGAGAGTGAGATGTGGGAGAGATTATGATGGATAGGTGATAGGTGTGTGGGATGGAAGGCTGTGGGTCCTGTAAGGATCAGGTAGAGACAGGTCCGCTGTCTTATCCTTCCATCTCCTGTGGGTTCCCAGAGGCCCGGTGGCTCTCAAGGCAGATACCTGTACACTACAGTATAGCAGGATGGTTTACTAGTATAGGGGGTTATGCTTGGAGCTGTGGCCCCCATTAGAGCCCCTTAACTTTAAGTGATATGTGTACAAGCTGACAGAAAACACAGATTCTCTCACAATCCTCCTATCTCTATCCTTGGTTCCCACACTAAAGCACATGGGAAAGTTCCACAACAGAGGGACTTCCGAATGTTCGCGATTTTTTTTTTTCTGCGTCGCATACAAGAACCATCCTCTGTCACAGGGTTTTATAAAGAGAGAGCAAGAGATAGTGAGCCATTCTCAGGGTGACCTTGCCGATGTTCATGTAATGCAGGAATTACAACATGGGGAGGGGAGTTTTCACCCCAGAAAATGTCTATTGTGCACGCCCGACCAAGGCCACTCAGTGGTCTTATCTGCCCCTGATCGATCCCCACAGTGGAGCACAGTGTTTCCCACACAGCCTCCCCACACTCCAGCAGCATAAACAAACATGTAGGATTTGCCATCTGCATCTTGATGGGACACAGAGCTCAATACCGAAACTTCCAGGCTCTTGGAACTTCCACACCAGTGGTCTAGTGAGCCCTGTGTGTTCATCGGCTGTGATATTTGAGCACCGAGACGTGTGGCTATAAGGAACTAGCCGCTTTCGTGCATTACCGATGGTACTGACGAAGGACGGGGAACTGGCACCAGTTGCCCGGCTGAGTTATTGAAGAGTCAAATAAAGACTGCCCTGGGTGCACACAGAGCATGTGGTTCTGTCATCAAGGATATCATATGCCCTGCGTGGCTGCCTGTTTGGACTGAAGTGGCTGTTTTTAAGAGCTGCTGCTTTTACACAAGCCAGCCTTCAACAACCACGGCGGCAATGTAAAGAAGGTTTTTCTCTTGTTAAAGCACGCCACATGCCTCAGAGAAGACCAAACATCCCAAAGGCCGACCGAGAGACGCATTTCCCTCACCTGTTCCAAAGTCTCACTCAGTCCAATGAAGGTCACGCATTTCTCTATAGAGCCCATATCTTGAAATGTGTCTGGCATTCCATTCCACCCGCCTGTTTCACCTTCAATTTATTAGAGATTTTTAGTTGAGTAAAGAGTTCCCTAACCACTGTTATGAAAAAGCAAATCTTTTACATTAAATCTGTGCTTGTCAGCTTAATGTTTAGAGCAAGTGCAGACGTCTAAAGCCTGTTAGATGTGGTGCCGTGAATTGAATTTCCATCAACCTCTGAATCCAGCACTCCTTCGTGCAACACATGCTCTGACGGAAAATAGGTTTTGAGAGGCATTCGTCATTACTGCTGAAAAGGCGACTTTCTGACATCCAAGTGAATGGGAAGATTATTTTAGACTTTACTGTGTGATTTACTTTACCTTTCATGTCCTGCCTTCCCAATCAGTCAGTGTCTGATCATCACAATAGACAGACTGCCTCTCACAATTCATTTGCTTATAGCCTTGATTTCAGCAAACCGCTGGGCTGCCAGTACATACTTGTGGTGTGTGAAATGTGGTTTCTGTTCTGATGGAACCGTAAAGGCTCTGGTTATTCAGCGCCGTGGCGCTACACTCTATCCTTTCTTCCTGCTGTGTGTGTGCGCGCGTGTGTGCAGTTAGAGTCTAGGCGGTCTCTGCTTTCTCCTCGGCACTCTTGAACAACTTTGGCTCGATCCGATTCTACAGAGAGATGCTTTAAAGTCAATGGCAGTGGAACAAGCACGCTCCGAGGAACAGGATCTTAAACAGGCACTCAGGTTTCAAACCAGGACTTCAAACGGTCCGAGACTGGAATCTAGCTTGCATAAAAACCACCAAACCAATGGACCCCATGTGAAGAGGAGAAATTGTCCCAGTATACGAGCACGTCGGCAGCCCACTTCCGCTATCTGGCTTCAGCCCCCTGCACTCCCATGCCCCGAGCCACACTGTGATTGCATTGACCCTCTTCCTGCGTATGCCCCCGAGGCCGCTCTTATTGTAGGGTAGTGGGGCTTCACGACTTCCTCCCCTGTTTGTCCAACAGGAGCTGGGAGAGAGTGGGCAATTGGAACAAGCTGTTGAAACAGCACTTCCATGGGAGTGCAAGTTTAGGAGAACCCCAGGATCCTATGGCCTTTCTCATACTTGCGTTAGGAAATCCAGCTCTGCGGCCTGATGCGGGGCAGGAAGTCTCCCTAACTTCTTTGCCCTCAAACCCCCGGGGCCACAAGGCTATGTTTTTGATGCGACCACGCATGTACAACGTAGCAGTGGCTCCCAAACTTGTGCTGGGAGCCCAAACTAGCATAACTAACTGCGTGTCTGCGTGCCTGCATGTTTATGTTTTAATATAGGAAACAAAAACGGGATATTAACTCCCATGAATATTGCCCATGAAAATGGCTCCATGGCCAAAACGCTGTGACCCATTAAAACCAGTACATTCCAGTCAGTTGTTGCATGGCATTCAAGAGTTTCATAAATACGAATGCAGATTTGAGGGAGTAGTAGTAGTAGTAGTAGTAATACTAGCAAGTAAATAAGTAAGTAAGTAGCAGTAGTAGTAACAGTGTGAGTTTATGATGAGATTACGCATGTGTAAAGAAGGTTGAGAGAAAGGAGATAAATCTTCCGAATCACAGAGCCATTCCCAGTAATTATGTCCCATAACGGAGCCAATAGTGTAATTAGGGGTTAGTTCAGAGCAAGAGTGTGGACCACATCTGGGATCCCTCAGGGTCTCCTTGTCTCAACATGCTCACCAAGAGTGTGAGAACTTGGTCCATAAATACACCTAGACACAGGGGCACTACACAGCATCCTCCTAATGAAACAGTTGTATATGTAAAAATGACTGGCTTCGATGCAAGGGCTTTTCACTCAGCTCATCAACAAGCGTTTATAGTTAGTTATGCAACCAATTCAGTCTTCTTGCCAGGAAGAAAGAAACCACAGTTCTGTGAGAAGCCTCCGAGATCTCATGACATGCTCTGCTGTCATATCTCTGGCGCTGCTTCGGGGCAATGGTGGTACATCGATGCTACATGAATAAAGCAACAGGTGATGGTCAGTTTGTTTTCCTCATCTTCCGTCCCCCGCAGGGGCTAGCAGTTTCTGCTGTGAGAGAAGCACAATGAGATGGTCAATAAACTGAATATGCTATATTCACCAGACCTACAAGAGAGTTATAGCTACTCACTTACCCGTATTTTCTGGACTATAAGGCGCACTTAAAAGCCTTTCATTTTCTCAAAAAACAACAGTGCGCCTTGTAAATGGTAAATGGTGCATTTATATAGCGCCTTTATCCAAGGCACTTTACATAGTTTGTGCATCACATTCACCCATTCACACACACATTCATACACTGATGGCAGTGGAAACCATGCAAGGTACCTACTAGCACCCGCTTCGACCTCTATCCATGGATTGAATAGAGCATAATCACGAGTAATCACACGATCGAATACAACGAGTAGACGCAGATAACAGATACCCGCCAGGCAAGTACTGTAGATATTTTGTATTCATTGCATCGGTGGATCACGGCTACTACTAGTAGGGGGCGGGGCGAAGGAAGTTTTACTGAGGTTATGGTTAGGGTTAGGTTAGGTTTAGGCATAAGTTTACTGATGTTAAGTTTAGGGTTGGGGTTAGGTGTAGGCATAGCCTAGTTTTACTGAGGTTATGTTTAGGGTTTAGGATTAGGCTAGGGTTAGGGTTAGACGGTGCTTTATGCGGTTATTAACCCTAAACATAACTTCAGTAAAACTATGCTTCGCCCCGCCCTACTAGTAGTAGCCGTGATCCACCGATGCAATGAATACAAAATATCTATTTGCCCGGCGGGTATCTGTTATCTGCGTCTACTCGTTGTATTCGATCGTGTGATTACTCGTGATTATGCTCTATTCAATCCATGGATAGAGGTCGAAGCGGCTGCTACTAGCACATCAGGAGCAATTAGGGGTTCAGTGTCTTGCTCAAGGACACTTCCGACAACTAACTCTGCGGGAGCCCGGGATCGAACCGGCAACCTTGTGGTTGCCATCCGGTGACTCTACCCCTGTTCCACTGCCTTATGTATGGATTATTTGAATGCAGTAGCTTCTATCCTGTGTTGACTGCAGTAGCTTCTATTATATGCGCCTTATAATCCAGTGCGCCTTATATATGAAAACAGTTCTAGAATAGGCCATTCATTGAAGGTGCGCCCTATAATCTGGTGCGCTTTATAGTGCAGAGAATACGGTACTCCTACGTCGCATGTTCATGAGATTTAGGATTAACAAATATGCTCACAGAGAGACTTTTACCATATATTACCATATGTTCTTGTTTTGTTTTTTTCTGACATCTTCTCCAGTGTCCCATCCTGTAATCTAACATCCCTCCTACCTGACACAGGTGTTCTGGTAGGAGGACGGCTTACCATAATCTTGACGAGGGCTGCATATAGACTGTGTGCGCGTCCAGCCCTTTCCCCTTCCCTCCTAGCCAGGCTTTGATGGTTGAGGGTTTGCACGACGCGACAGCTGCTGTGAAATTAGAGAGTACAAGAGGACATGACAGAGCCCTGGAATGCCTGGATTGTCTTTCTCTTCCGCACGGCTCTGGGAAGACGACTGCGGCTAAGGAGAAGCGCCGTCGGGATGCCAGATAATCACCTCGTCATCATATTAATTTGTTGTAGGTTGCTGACCTTATACCCTAAACATTCCTTGGGAAATAGCAGCAGGCACACATGGGGTATTGGCGGGAGGGATAGGGGGTGGTTGCATGAGGGCTTACTGTGCAGTACCAATCCCATTAAGTGAAAGAAGGAGTACTAGATACAAATGCTACAGGCAATTTATACATATGCACACATGGATTATTTCTGCATGTTTGATGTCTTTACAAACCGATCTGACTGATTTGTTAGCGCCTGATCCCATGATGACTTCTATAAATGTCTCTGTGTGTACGTCTGTACATATGGCTGTAATCCACATAACTGGAGAAGCGTTCACCCCACCGACTTTAGATTTGACACACACACAATCCACCCCGCCACAGGGAGTCAGTCGGATCGCTGGTTGTCTAGAACCAACACAAAATCCTCTGCCCTGGCCCTACAGACTCGGTGCTCTCTACAGCTGGGTACCAGCCTAGATACGTCATGGCAACTGATGCCACAGCATGAATGCCTTAACATAGATGCCACAGGCTGCTCACATGACATCAGAGATCCACACTGGAGCCACGCTGGCCCTAAGGGCATCCACACAGCTTCTTTGTGAAAACTTCCTAGTTGATGTTGTGGCAGCGACTAATGGCATCCGCCCTGCGTGGCTCAGCGGAGTGGCCGGGCCATCCCGAGGTGAGACCTCCTCTGTCCCGCATTATCACACTTCCTTCATTAGTTGCTGGGGAGACAGTGACCTGGTCACTGGGGGTCAAAGGGCCCCGAGGCATTGGTTGTAAAATCAGGCCCACAATAAAGGCGTGCCTCAATAACAGTGTAGCGGCCATTCAGCAGCAGATTAGCACGACACGGCCTCCGGGGATCCCCCCAGAAACACACAAACCTTTACCTTAAAGACCACAACACGCCGCGCAAACAACGCAGGGCGAGGCTATATAGGGGGGAGGGATGTGTCTGTGATGATGAAGGAGCGAGGGGGCACACATGAGGCTCTGTGAGATGAAGCTATGAAGTATTAGAGGCTTGATAAGGTAGAAGAGAGCAGGGATTGGTGGAACGGAGGAAGACCGATATGAAGGACTGAGCTAATGGCCGGACAGCTGCTTGGATGAGACGGAGGGGAGGTACAGGGGCGAGGGAGGGAAGGAAGGAAGGAGGGAGGGAGCCTAGGAGAGGAGGGTGCTGAGGGAAGAGGATGAAAGGTTCATGGCCAGCAGAGACACACAAGCTTCCAGATAGAAGGGGGGGGGGGGTAAAGCCGATTTTCTCCTCCTCCTGCCACAGTGCTGGTTGTTGTTTTTCTTCAATATATTTTAATAAAAGTGGTATTACTACAGCACACACACCCCCACCCCGCCTCTCTCTCTCTTTCTCCCCCGTGGCCTTGGGTGGTGCAGGGTGGAATGTCTGCTGTCAGCCACCCACCCAACCCACCCACCCACCACCCCGCTCTGACTTCGACCCCCTCCACTCCACCAGCGAGCTCCGATAGTATACTTGAACCATGTGGCCCAGTTAATGTGGAGGGAAATAATTCATCACAATTAGCCGGACTTAAACAATTCTCACGCCCCCCTATTTTTTATAGCCCGCTGGTGACTCACACAAAACAAGGCAGATCTAAGCTCTCAATATGGCGCAGTGCGCACATATTGCAAGCTTGTCGATTGGTTATCTTCCTTGTGTGACGCAATGCAGACCCACATCAGGCTTTAAAATTTGAAATGAGAAGTTTAGTCTAACCCTAAAAGCACCAATGTGGATCAAATCAGAAAAAAGATTGCATGATTGCAATCTTCGATCACATTCTTCCACGTTTTGGCTTTTGCCAGCATGCACTTTCCATTGCAGTACAGTAACTGTAAAAAGAGAGTGGCGACACAGTTGATCTTGCGTCTCGCGCTTCGCGCCTGCACTGAAGTCCTCCTGTCAATGCAGGTGGATTTGTTAGGAACTATTTAAGTTCCAAACATTTGCTTTTCAGCCAATAGCCATTGTCACGTGGTGTTTTCAGCTAATAGCCATCTCCTTTCAGCCCTAGAATTGGAGTCAGTGGGGGTGTTGCTACTCTTTCGCATTACAGATACTATACATTGCAGCACAAACATAATTTTGAAGCTTGGCCAATCAGTTAAGCCGACAGGTTGGGTTGTCCAATCAGGGATTTATACTGTCTCAGCAGCTCAAACGTGATGTGACTGTCAATCTGTGACTGTGGCTGTGGTTTGGGTTGGCTGATTGGAGACACCAAAGTATACAACCTCTTGAATGCACAGTAGATTTTCTGGCCTCTGAAAGCATAGAGCTGTCCGAAATGCCATTCGGCGAGACACCACTGGGTCACATGAGACTCAGATTCTAGTACAGATTCTAGCCTGTAGAAGGAATGCACTCTCGTGTAACATTTTCATGTTAGAAAATAGAAAGATATCATAGGGAATATCCAGAGGGAAACATTGTGAGCTTGTAACTGAATTAGAACTTCTGAAGTGGTTAAACTTTGTACTCCCCCAATTCACCTTTTTTTTAACTTTCATTTTTGAAGCCTGCCATGGCCCTTGTCATCGCCATTTCTGCAATAAAGTGCAACAGCTGCTGTGCTGCGATGGCGGTGGCGGTGCATGATTGCATCTTAAAACTTGGCCGTGCTCCTACCCTCCATAGCCCGTCCCGATGAAGACGAGGAGGAAGAGGGTGGTAATAACCGCAGATGTAATCTGACCTTGCTTCAATGGGCCCAGACAAAAGGAACAGAGGCCTCCGCGACGGATTTTGTGATCAGAGACAGCTTGGCTGACAGAAAAAAAGCAGGCCTGTTGATTTTGGCCAAGAGCCTTGTTGAGATCCACGCCGGTCATCATTATGGTAGAATGCTGTTAAGACCATAAAAGCACTCGCAAATATAACTGTCTGTGTGGACCTGTCATCAAATGTATAGAATGGCTTGATATACACAAACAGTTCAAAGAAAGCTGCACTTGCATGACTTCTATGCTTTTAACACCTACACTGTCCTAGGATGATGTGAAGATAGATAGGCTGTGTGTGTGTGTGTGTGTGTGTGTGTGTGTGTGTGTGTGTGTGTGTGTGTGTGTGTGTGTGTGTGTGTGTGTGTGTGTGTGTGTGCGTGTGCGCGTGCGTGCGTGCGTGCGCGTGCGTGCGCGCGCACATATGTGTGGAAGGCAGCTCCAGGTAATTATCCCATTCTTGGTTGTGCTAGTTGTAATTATACCTTAGTGGGGCCCTGGCATTGTTATTCGCTGGCTGTTGTTTTGATTGCACCCCGGCCAGATTCGGGGTATTTCGTTCCTTGTTCTTTTCTTAAGGAAGATCCTGGCTCAGGAGGGCTCTGCTGGGACAGGTAGAGGCACGGGTGGGGCCGTGGGTGCAGTCTGTCTCACCTCAGCATGAAGGTGTGGGAACCAGTCAGCCGTCACTAGTGCACGAGTAACAAGACCCACGAGGCAGTGTGGCGTAATCTCTTCCAACACTCCAATTTTCTCCCTCGCTCGGCACGGAACACACACGCGTTCATTCAGACAGGCTAGGTGTGCTCATTAACACAATTTGCCTCAATCAGCATGCATTTACAAACAGCAATTTCACAATTGAAGCATTCTCTCTCAACCCACACAGACGGAGTCTAGTGTAAATACTAAGCGAAATAGCAGCCCTTCCTAACCTAAATAAACGGATATTTGTGGAGAGGTACTGTATAAGTGATACCTTGGAAGGCCATTTGTAAAACCCAATCTTCATGTGCCAAAACAGGTGGCATAACGAGTCATACCATTAGAGTTTACCATCTGGACAAACAAATACGCTTTGTTGGAATACAGTTAGGATCCATTATGCCAAATTATTTATTTGGTTCAAATCAATTGTTCTTTGCCTTAACAGATTTCAAGTAAAAAGGAGCCTATACATTTAACCACTAAACCCTATAATTAGTTAACTGAATTCCCAGTTAAGGGTTCTCTAGGTCCCCTCCTCTTTTCACTCTGCTAACATGGCCTCAGTTGTAAGTAGATTGTATGTAGATTGAATGTAAGTACATTTGAACATTTTGAAAAATGTTTTTTCAAACTAGAACTGGACTCTGTCGAGTGCCAACTTGAGCATTACACACAAGTAGGCCATGCATGGCACAGCGAGTGGAACGCAGAACCGAATGCAAGTACCCGTAACTTGCTTTCATCATCACACATATACAACATGCATGTATGTACATACTGTATATACATTATCAATTTCCCACCAAAACAAATGGTATCACCATTACATCATCAGCTAATCAAAGCATTCGAAGTTCACACACGGACACAAAGCTGGCATAGAAGGGGCTCGCCCCTCAAAAATAATCTGTGTCATTCGGTCCACTGAATCTACTTGAGGATAGCGCACGCCATAGGACTTTCGTAGGTTAACTCGGCTTGTGAAACTCGACAGATCCAAATTTAGTCCTGTGGTGGTGTGAGAGAGGTTTCTCTGGTCGATAGAGCTCAGGGCACCACTCACGCCGCTGGGGGTGCCAGACACGAGTCTAGTTTGAGTAATACTATTAGAATTTAGATTTTAGAAGCTAAATTTATCTTCAAACAACATGATTTGATTACAACATGTATTTGTTAGTGACAGGTGATAGTGGTTGTGTTTGTGACAAAGCAAACATTAATTTCTCTTCATTGTCAAAGGCATTTAAAAAAAAGCATAGTTGAAAAATAAAACTTAAAGCTGCATATATAAAAATGTGTAAAAGGTTAAAAGCGAGATAGGGCACTATCTCTGCAAAAAATATGTTATGCTGCCTGCTTTTGTAGAATGTACGCCCCGGAATAGGGATGCTGTGGTTTAAATCACTGGAGAATGTTCAGCATCATAGATAGAATATCTAATTAAATAATGTGGTATAAGATCGATCACATTTAACATCTCACGTTTATGAGAGAAAAAATAATTACTGATCTATATCACAATTTCCAACTAATTCTCTTAGTTGGAAGTATAGCAAGGCCTTTTCAGGGTTGGGAGAACGCCTGAATGTGAAAGAATATTCCAGTCTATTTAAGTCAAAGAGGTCATTAAGGCTTGTTTTGATGCTATCCGATTACACAGTCAACTTCAACTGTGGGAAGGGAACTGAAATATGGCATCAAAACAAAACTCAAACCACCCAGTGAGGGCAAAATTGCATAATTGCTAGTCAAGTGTCTCGGCAAAAATGTAACGCTTCCCTAAATGAATAACATTTACAAAACCAAGTGCACCAACAAATTGCATGTACACAGATTTTCACACATATTCACCAGCGCATACTCTACAGTCCACGAATGGCTGGAATTGTATATGTGTTTGTGTGTGATTTGTATGTAATTCGCATTTTATGTGAAGGAATGCAAGGAAGCAACAATAGGTGGCTGCTCTAATACAGATTTTATAGTGCTGTGTTGGTGGGGCTTGCTGGGGGCAGTGGGCTGGCAGCTGTTGCTGCTGTGCAGCCAGGGGGCCCTCAGGTCCCGGCCTACCCCTAATGGCCAGACCAGCTGTCGGAGTTCTGTCTGTGGGGGCGCGGGGCTGCGGGAGGCGGGGAGGGCATGAGAACTTCCACCCCCCTGTCCTGGGGGGCGGGTCCCCGCCTTGTCTGCCCTCCTCTGAAAGGGGGTGATTGATGGCGCAGGGTTGACACCATGCTTCCACTACAATTGACTCAGAGAGGGACAGAGGACGAACAGAGAGCTCGGGGACCCCTCCACGTCTTTCTCCTCTGGTTTTCAGAGGCAAATGTGGGATCAATTGGAGTTGTAAACTCAGTCATTTTTCTCAATATGTCTTTTTTATGCCACCTCACCTCCCCCAAAAAACACTTTCCAAAACTCAAACGCAGGTTATATTCTTTTGTTATTGTTTGTGAGGCTACTTGGAGTTGGACATGATGTTGAAGAGAAGGCCCCCAACATTCCTTCAGATAAGCCCCCTTGTTACAGCATGCCTTTTGGTGCCCTTTCCCCTCACAACAGTGTAAGCAATCCGGACAGCGGAGCGGAGAGGTGTGGACGTTCGCGGTGTTGTGGGGCCGGACAGCGCGTGTTGCGCATGCAGGGTCATCGCCGCGCATCAGCCCAGAGCCGCGGCACTGCGGCCGGCCCACACCAAGGCTTGACCTCTTGCACTAAACACCCCAGGATCCCGCCCACGGTCCCTTTCAGCAAGTAGCCAGCACCTCCGTCCTCAGCCAAAATTTACAGCCCCTGGGGCTAGGAGGGAGGAGGTGGAAAGGAGAAAAGTGGGGGGTTGGTGGTGGGGGGGCGTACTGTCCGGCAGCTGTTCGCAGTGGTCTTAAGGAGCCATTTCACACGGAAACAGAACCATGGCACTCCAAAATTCCTCCAGCTGGCTTGTCTCCGGCTGCATCTGACAAACATTCCTGCACATGACTGGTCCAGTGCACTCGCTGCCCTCCGCAGATGCAAATGGTGGCATGGCGCATCATGCATCAGGGTGGCCAGGCATTCATCATCAGCGTCCCCCACCACACACACACACACACACACACACACACACACACACACACACACACACACACACACACACACACACCAAGAGATTTACTGTAAATCAGTTGAGTAGCAGAATGGTTCTTCCAGATCCATGAATTGCATGATACCGCTATCCCACAGTTTACTGCTTTTTCCTACATAATTCATGGATTCACACACACAGTGCCTGCCTGCTCACCCACTATGATGCCTATGATCTACAGTACTGGTGTACACAATTATCAACCTGGTGCTAATGCTTTTCACCACTACACACCAATATTTGAACTCCCTCCCTGTAACCTTCCCCATGTAGGTTGACTGTACATACTAGTAATTCACTACAGCTGTTCTTACTGGTAATACATTTTATATAGACAATTACTGTAAATACTTCGTACACTATTTTAATGTGATTGCACATTATAAAGTCCAGTGTAGGTGGTATGATCAATCCCTATAGGTCTTTTTAGGTCATCAGTGATTGTTGGCTTTGCCTATGTATGTATGTGCTGGCAAGTGCGTGTGCAGAAGGCCAGGTCAGATATTATTTAGTGATCCTTTGTTATCAGTACTTCTCTCTGTATTGTTCACTACTCTTTGAGTCTTTCCTCTACCTTTGTGTCATCCATTCTGCGGTGAGGCTGTGAGGAGTGAATTTCCCTCAGGATTAGGATAAAGGTCTATACTATTCTCTGTGTCCTGTGTACCGCTATTATCTCCCATCCCAGTGATTTGGAATGAGGGAGGGAACAGGAAGTTATCCAAAAGTAAATGATTCCCAAAGGTAAAGATTCAATTTCTCTTCTTTCTCTGTCTAACTCAAACATGCAAGTGCTCAGCTACACACCAACACACACATATATGCTCACACATGCACATACACACACACACACACACACACACACACACACACACACACACACACACACACACACACACAGAGGGGTTTTAAGACCCGTTTAGAGAGCTTGTGTGAAAGTCAAACACATTTTCCCACAATTTGAAGAAAGATCCATCATTCCACATGTTTACCTTTGGCAACAGGCCTTCAGTCCCCGCTGCATATGTGTGTGCACTGTATGTGTGTGAGCGTGTGCATGTGTGTGTGCACGCGTGTGTGTGTATGTCTGTGTGTGCGACTGTGCAACTCCGTGTGTGTGTGCTGTGCATAAGAGAGTGTGGTTGGGGGAAAGGCAGGGTGAAAAAGCCAGCGGTGACATGGAAAAAAGACGAGAGTACTGAGGATTATAATGTCAACAACACAGACTTGAAAAAACACCCTTTCTTTCAGTGTACAGGAAAATAAACAAACTCCTTCAATTACTTGACAGAACGTTATCTTTCTCATACACCATGATGAGGGCACTAGAAGAACCAATGACCCTATACAGTATACACAGTAATGTAGTGAATGCTTAAAATACATTTGGTAATCATAATAAAAAGCCACAATGAACCGTAACAAATAAACACAATAAATTGAGTGCCTCCACATTCAGAATAGCAATGAGGAAATGTAAATCACAACGAGGGCCTGTGAATATCTGATGGTCAATGTATTGTACACAGCAATGAAGTAAAGTCATACGTCCCACAGAGTGAAGAGCTCTGGGAAGAGCATTAGGAGGTGGATCCCATGTTCCCCGCAACAGAAAAGAAATAGAGTTGATGTCGTACATCCTGTGTGGCATGTGTGTGTGTCTATCTATATGTGCATGTGTGAGTGAAAAAGAAAGAGATGTGAGTCACTCACTGGTAAGAGATAATATCAAAGTGTATGTCTCCTATCTCTTCACAGCTCAATGGCCCTTGGTGATTAACATTACCCAGAAACCCCCATTGATAAAGAGATCATACGACTAAGTATGAAGCACCGATAAAAGCAGCAGGTATACAAAGACTGTACGGCTTCAACGCCGGGCTCTGATTGGCCCTCCACGCCAGTCTGTAGGGGGCCTCTGCTGATGATTGGCCGTGACGGGTTTTGTAGACGGGGCTCTAATCCTCTCCACACTCTCCACGGGCGCTCTCCGGGCTTTTCCCACATAAATCAGTCTGGCCTGGGTGGTAAACTCATCACATCCACGGTGTCCACAGTCCACACACACACTGTCCGTTTGCACCTCATCACAGGCTGGCTCTCTCAAAGGCCACCGTGAATGAATGGAGAGCGCTGGCTGACCACGCTGCACCGCGTCATGGTGCCTCCATCCTATTGTTGCAGGGATGCTCACAGGTCAAATGTGACGATGGACCCGGCCGGCGACAGAGAGAGCAGCGGGCACCGATACTGGTCTCCCTGGCCAATCTTCAACACACTCAGCTCATTAGACGTATCTTCAGCAGAAGCTCTGTTATGTTGACCCACGTGACCTCTGCGGTGTCTTAACACATCCCTGTAGTGTGTGTGTGTGTGCGTACGCAGGGGTGGGCGGGGTTAAAAAAAGAACAGAGAGATATAGTGTGTGTGCGAGTGTAGTTTTGCTTCTTCACCATGGGTGGTCCTTGCTAAGTGGGTTTAACTACCAGCTTTCACTCTTGACTCTGCAAACATACAGATCTTCCGCGTGTAGCGTGAATGGATACAAGCAAACCCGTTTCAGTAGCGATGTTATTTCACAACAGCCTGCATGTCCGCGCAGGTCGTACCGAAACAGAGCAGAATGGTTAGTGCAGCCAAGCATACAACAGCAGGGAGTCGGCAAAACGAATGTGCATTTCTAATGCACTCATGCATGACATGACAGCGGCGATTTAGTCATATCTACGTGAAATTACGCTCTACGTTTTGAACTGGAAGTTCAAAGAGGAGTGTGGCCTGGGGGAGTGTTGCTCTCTTCCCAACAGTGAACAGTTTTGTAAATCCTGACTGCTGTCACCTTTTTGTTTGTCTGATTTGAGTTTCCCCCTGAGCCCTGCGCGAGTCTTCTGTCAGGAGGCCTTCCTCTCTCACACGATCTCCTAAACACAAACAAAACATGGTCTGTGAGAGACAGGCGACACACAGAGAGAGACTGAGTCAGAGGCAGGGAAAAAATAGAGTGGGACTAGAGAGAATCCATATCATTTAATGAAACATCTCCCACAGCCAAACCGAACAAACCAGGAACTGTTGCAGACACAGGCACAGGCACATACAGTACAAGACATCAGTATTGTCTTTCAGGTCTGAAACAATCTTAAGAGGTAATGTTTCCACAGGGAAGCCTTGGCTTCGCATTTTCACTAATGAGAAGAAATCGTAGAGAGAGAAATAGTGAGATCTGGAATTTTTGGTTTAACCCCTTCATTATACTCGGTTACACACCAGTGTCGCACACTGAAAATAGCTGATCTACAAGTACAGTTATTGATGTGTGTGCAACTACAGAAAAATCACCCTTCTTTACGTCTCAGATAGAGCTTTCTTTTGCTCAAATGTAAAGAAAACAGGTCACCATGGTGATCTTTCACAATCACTCTTGCAAATGTTGTTGCAGCTACTCTGGTTACTCAGAGGGATTCAAGATCTCAGAAACCGCAGGGTGTAGCATTGTTGCAATACTTATAATTCCTCACAAGGAAAAAAGAAGTATAGAACTTCAAGAAGTCAAAATTGCTGGATAAGTCTACATTCAGTCAGGCCAAAATTCCTCTCTTCTATACTCCATTTGTTTTTGGTAATTTACAGGAATTGTCTTGCAATCACACTTTGGCCAAAGAAGTTTAAAATCTATTAACATAGGCTACTGACACAGCATAATCCTTAATAATAAAGACTGGTGTTTTGTCACAATGATATGATTCATTAATGATACCGTTGATGGGAAATGATTACCACATACGCAAAAGGTACAATAACGAAGCAACAGCAATATGAGGACAAGGCATAAATATACCTCACAGTCCAATTGTAATGTTAGCAACATTGCTAAGATTCTAACATACTAATACTAAGAATGCTAAGCCATTTGAGTGATGCCAGCTTTAATATTCTGACTGGATTAGGTGTCATTCTGATCTTCTATTAGCCAACTAAAGCTACCTAGTTAGTACATTTTATGCCAAATGACATATTATGACCTCAGCAGTAACACTGCTGTGAGACCTTTGCCAGACATGACAGCTACTGTAGAATGTTACAAAGCCGTGAAGAGATAAAACTCTAGTCTAGTCGCAGAACAATGTGAGATATCCTTCTCCGGGACTACGGCCAACTGGAAGACTCAGAACACCTCCAATACCTGCCAGGAACCAGAGTAGAGGAATCTACCAGCCACAACCCTGTGAGTTACAACTGAGGCATAAATTACTTTAAGACCAGATGAAAACACAGATTAGTATGCCTACTTGTCCAACACGAAAACATATACCATATGTTTTTCACATGCTGACGGACATTAAACACTGATGTTGAATAATGGTTGAAGTTCTGAATTACATTCACAAATCCAGCTGAGAATTAAAGGATGATCTCCCATCTGTTGCTGCTCTATCCCAGTGCTTCAGAGACTGAACTATAGAAATCATATGCCATACACAAGTCTGGAAAACAGCCAACGAAATTGTTACAGAACTTTTATTTCAGGGTGCCAAATTAGGCAGGTGTCTGGTGGGCCTAACAAGCTCTTTTCACCGACCCCCTATAGATGACGTCACAGGCTCTAACGAACTTCACTCCCAACCAGCTTGCTACATTAATGGCCTTACCCATGCTTGTAATTTATTCAAGGCCAGGACCAAAAATTGTGGGGTGAAGGAGTTTTGGGGAGGGGTGTGCTTGAATATTAGAAAGCTGCCCCCTCGATCTCTATTCCCTGCAGAGAGAAACTGTGTCATAATGCCGGTCTCCTTTTATTATTCAAATCAAGGCTATTGTCTCTTGTAAGCGACTGGCTCCGCTCTGTGCTGCAGAACAACCAAAGCTCTATATGCAGGCTGCAGAAAACCAGTCCACCGCCATAGGCTAAACTAAAAGCAAAGGCAGTGTGTGAGTGAGTGAGCAATGAAGCAGTGCCAGGGAATAGCAGAATGTTGCTCTCATTTTCATTATGTAAACAACATTCAGCCTCTTATCAGAGATGCATCAAAAGTACACAAACACATCATTTGTTTGAACAGACACTCAAGTCTCAGAAGATATAAGGGTGACTGACTATCATAACATGGATGTTTGCTCCACCTCTGTGTAAAGATAAATTGCTTCTTCTGTTAAAAAGTAGCTGTTGTGGAGTAAGAAAATCATTTAAACCCAATATGGCAATTTTATATTCAGATGCATTTTAGATAAATTCAGGGATGGGATGATTAATGTTCAGAAACCTATGATGGTACATTGATGGGCCATGCCTAAAATACTATTAGAATCTGTTCTAATAGTCTAGGGCATTGCTTAAATATTATTTATTTTTGGTTTTCCATGAGAACATTTCGTTTTGTGGACATTTCTTCCTATATTGTGGAAACAATGAATGTGATTAATCACATTCATTGTTTCAACAATATAGGAAGAAAAGTGATTCTGATTATATGCCTACTAACTCCATTGGATCCTCAACTTGTCAAATCACCTAACTCCAACTATGGATGGAGATAGTTGTTTTTATTGATTAGAATGATGAAGTCAGACGGGGAACAAAAACTCCATAATGATGGTCAAAAACCTCCTCTTCAGCTCATACATACACCATGATGAGGGCACTAGAAGAACCAATGACCCTATACAAAAAATAATAACAAATATAGCTGCAAGCAGCAATAAAACGTGACCAAGCAAGCAGCAATAAGGAGTTAGAACAATATGCAGAAGAAGGAACATATTTTTGAGAAATTATCTGAGGGGGGTGCTTTTGCCCCGGGTCCATACAATAGTGAATGAATAAATGAAATGTAAAATTCCTACAGTAGCCTACATGTCAACATGGCCTCCTACAACAAAACTGATAAAAGCTTGGAGAATTACAGTACAATTCAAGTACAACTAGAAGAAATTGTGAAATAAATGTGATTGGACACTAGTTAACAACAGTTGTTTAATGGACACTTTGTTCAAGAAGTTAATCTAACATAATCTGGCACAATGTTTTAACCACTACACTGTTACATGAAATGATCAAGGCTTGTACAATGCAACGCTTTCGTTGGGTAGGTTACAACTGGAAATCTAGAATGTCGAGGTATGACCTGGCCGGGAATCGAACCCCAGTCTCCCAGTCTCAGGGCAGACACTAACCACAAGGCCACTGAGTTGGTGCCATTACCATAACATTGAGTTTTATCATCTCAATCACAAAGTGACATTTCCGTGAATGTCACTTTCATGATATGCAAGTGTAACTCAGTGCTATTGAGAAGTAGGCAGAAATGCATTGGACTCAAAGTAAAAGCCCAGCTTGAATCCTTTTATGTTAGGTCTTTTTAAGTAATAGCAAATCATACACATTGCAGAGACTTTAATTGTTACTGTAAAATAATTCAAACCGCCTGTCATTTTACATCTCATCTTACTCACTTCAAACAATGTGTTTCAGACACTAGACTATGATTTGTCACCGTTAGGCTCACTGTGACCACTGATCACGTGACTAACCCAATGTAACTGTGTACCCCATCATTGGCGCAACTCCGTCTCTAAATGGCTCTGGTGCGTTGCATTAAAATTGGATTTTAGATCATGCAACAGCATGCAGCAGTGGATAAACAAAACACAAGACAAATCAGTTTATAAAGAAAACTGAAGCAATAGGACATGTGGGTGTGACAATCTGCCACATTCTGATGTGAAACTCTACATACAATATAAAAGTATACTGGTTTACGGCAGTATGTTTTTATGAAGTGTATCCTTTAAACAAACAACTACCCTTAATCAATGATTATCTATGATAAAAATGCTTCAAAACAAGAGCCTCCACATCAATGTTAACAATTAATGTGATTCATAAGAAGACTCCTCACAAAGCAGCAATTTTCATTGGCTTATAAAAACGTCATTTTTTGATGAAAACAAATTTGCTTCGGAACTTTTGTCCGGATGGGGCCAAAGTTCTCATGTAGCAGGTGTCATGCAAATTGATCAAAAATCCAGGCAGAGAATCAGGCATGAGCATTTTTTAAACTGCTTAAAATGGCAGACACTCTGGGGGTGGAGCTTACCGGTCAAAGTTACAGATGTGTTCCACATGAATCAAGGAACATGTAGAAACAAGTCCCATGATTTTTGGCCAAACGAGGCCCGAGTTATGGTTGTTCAAATGTTTCAGTTTCAAAGAATTGTTATAGCGCCCCCATTTGAGCAATTGGAGTAAGACTGGTTTTGCTGCTATTTGGCATCCCCCTCTACAAAACTGTAAAATATCAGAAGCAGATTACGCTCCATGTGTAGATTAGGGGCATTAGAATCATTTTCACAAACGAGCAATTTTCATTGGCTCGTAAAAACATATTTTTTTCACTTAAAACAAAATTCACACCTATTTTCATATTTTTATGGCTTCAAAGTTCATGTGTAGGTCATTGTTATGCATTTTGGTCAAAGATTGTAGGAGAAGAGACATTTTAACTGTTTTACATATAATTCAAGATGGCGGTTCATCTAAAGGTCAGAGGTCAAAAGTCAGAATACAAAAGTTGTTCGGCATAAGCAGACGCATAAGGGAATATAAGTTATATTTCTGAGAGTCAAGCAGTTCATGAGTTATAAGTGTTTAAAGTTTGCAATTTCAGTTGAGTGCTGTAGCGCCACCATTTGACCAGTGGTCACAGGCTTCGCATCATCACCGTTTGGCATCACCCTCTACCAGATTACCAATTTTCGCGAAAACCGACTGCACGGTTCAGCCAGAACAGCTATTTTTGGCGGAAGAAGAAGAAGGAGAAAAGCAGCAATATCAATTAAGTGACCAAGTCACTGCTTGGTCACTTAATAAAGTGCTGAGCTTTGATGAGGCTTCCAAAAATCTTCCAAAAACATTACTCTACTTACTTTTTCATTTGTAGACAATAATATAAAAAATGTTGTTGTTCTTAATTAGATAATAAGCGCAACAGACTGGGGACAACGTATTTGTGCCTATGTGTACAAATACTTCATTGCCAGTTTTGCACATGTATACTATGTTTATATGGGCACTATGTATATTATGTTTATAGGAACTAAATCATATCACCCACTTCCTTTTCCCCCACTTTTTATTTATTTTACCGAAAAGATCTCAACTTCCATTTCTTTGTGTACTGTCCATTTCCATGAGCAATCCTCCATCCGGCCTTCCTGTAGCATCAGTTTAAATGTCAATGTTTCCTTAACACAAATGTCCTCAACCAATTCTTCACAATGATTTTGGTTTGGGGGCTCTGTCTGCCCCTATTTCCTGGTAATGGCTTTCTTTGCTGATACTAATAGAACTTTAACCAGATACCTCCTTTTAAACCTTCAACTCAACCAGACTCCCCAAATACATTTTACAGTCCATAGCATCATATTGAATCTGATTCTTTATCATTTCCCCCAAAATGACCTACTTTATGGCACTTCCTTCCTTATACTTCATGTAAACACGTTATGACGTATCAATGAAGTTGAGTTTGAATGATTATTAATGACAGAGTCTTGAATTCTCGTAGTTTCTAACCCTGCAGATTTATATTATTTCAAATGACTCCTAATTCACACAATAGTCTATATGTGTGAATTGGCAATGAACAAATATAAACAAACTCAAGATCCAAAAGTGAAAAATGATAACTGTAATTATTGGTGTCCTTTCACCTAACTAGTAGCCTACATTTGCAAAATGTTATCATTAATAAAAAGCTGGGCATAGATTATCACTCCAGTTACTGAAAAAACACTAATGAGCAATGAGTACTATCACAACATTGAGCTTTCTAACACTTATTTTACCTAAAGTTAAAATGACATATCCCTTTAATTAGTTATAAAGTCAAATCATCAATCGTGTAGTCCTACTTGAAATAATACCTCATAAAGTAGCCTACACTTAAAGGACTATTTCGTCTTGTGCGGAATAGGCCTGTAGATGTCCCCTCGAAGGGGTGGGTGGTGGTTAGAATGGGGGAAAGGAGGCGGAGTAATACCACCTCGGACCAGAGAGTGAGTGCGAGTGAAAGAAAGTTTTTCAAAAGTTTCAGGAGGCTTACCAAGACGCACAGCAGCAGCAGCAGCCGTGCCCGTGCGGCGGACCACTGGATATATTACAACGGGAAGAAGATTTGGACCTAAAACTTTCTGGGGGGTGTTTTTTGCTTGGGTTTTTCTTTTTGTCCGCAACAAAAAAGAAATAACTTAATGAAGATTCCGTGTCCATCTCGGAACTTTCGTATCTCTTTGTGAAGCTCCAAAGGATGTATTACTGCTAATATTACCCACTAAAGCGCCTGGAAAACTTTTCCACCGAAATGGAAGGGAATATTATTCCATGGATAACCTTTTTATTTCTACTGTTTATTCGTGATGGCGAAGGTAAGCCTTGTTAACCTTTTTAAAGCTTCCGTTGTTTGTGTTTTCCCCCCACATTAAGTAGACATGTCTGGACTAGAGCAGAGAGCCCCATTGTCCGGTGATAATAACGCAGTCCTTTAATTCTCACCAGCGGTCCAGTGCGCACTGGCTGCTCCAACGTGGCTTCTCTATGGCCACTGCATTTCACCCCATATTTCACCGTACATTTAAATCGTGATCATGTATTAAAACAGGCATACTAATAAAGTGTCGATTCTTCTAACGGGCAAAGTCCAAATGGAATTGAGGCACCCGCCGGTTTCAAGAGACAAACCAACAACACCACGCAAGGTGATTTCGCGTCTCACATTGCATTGTGGTGGCAGATTTGTTTCCCTTCTTCAAACTACGGTATAGGCCTATAGGCATCACATCACAGCCAACAAGTGTGATGATGTCCATGGGAGAAGACGGGAGAAGAACGTTGGAGTATCACATCTCATGTCAAACCACAACTTCATAAACACATTTCACAATTTGCTAAATAAGTTTTTGCTAAATAAGTGTGCTAAGTCTGTGTCGGAGATGGGATGAAAGTGGGGTCCGGATCTGGGGACCCTTGGGGTACTTGAGGTGGTTCCAAGGGGGAACCTTAATTACAGATCGTTATGAACCAAACGTGTCCTTAGTGCACAAATGGGACCAAATAGTAACTCTGTGAGTCCCAGTTTAACTCTCAGAGTTACATTACCAGTGGTTTTACAATATAAATTCGGCGCCCCATAGACAGAGGGGCCATTAAAGCGCGTCCCGTAGCCTGTAATGCGTGTGAAACTGTGAGGATCCATCCTCTGTTATCAGGGTAACTGCGTTATGTTTTCAAGTGGGGAAGGTCTGCGAGGCGCTAATAAATGTCTTGACATGAAACGTTTGGGAACCAAGTGGTGTAGGGAAATGTTTTTTTTGCCTTACAGGTTTCATCTGCCGGCAGTATTTGCCGTGATTTTTCTTTTATGTTGTTGCTGCCTGTTCGGCCTGTGCCTCTGGCCTCTGTCAGTGATCACACACACCGTGGGAGCGAAGCGAGCAAACACCAGCGCACTGCACCCCCTCCCCTCCCCCAGGCCACTGAACTCTGGAGTATTTTTATTTTATTTTTTTCGTTTATTTACATTTTTATATCGCCCATAGATCTTAGAAATAACACTTCCAGGCCTAACAACAACAACAGCAGCAGCAACGGTTGGTGCTCAGCGTTCTGAATGATTTGTGGGGGGCAGGGTGAGAATTTGTTAATGAAGAAGGGGCGATGGGCCAGAACATACCCCTCCCTCCTTCCTTTCTTTTCTTTTAACAAAGAGCGTTAAAACCCCTAAAAAAGTATCTTGTAATGACAGCCAGAACAAGATAGGCCACTAATTGCATTAAACACAATAAACACTTGTTTGTATCAAATTAGAAACTTAACTTTTAAAGTAAAATAATGTTCCTATTCTAGGTAACTGACTGTAGTTACTCAGTCAAATAAAATGTGCAGTCTTATGAATCGCAATGGCAAATTGAGAAAAAATTGTGTCTGTTGAGAAAGTCATAAAAACAATTGTATAATTGAGTGTCTACAGAAGAGGAAGAAGAGAAAATATTTTCCTACCAATAACAGCATAAACTCTTGGGTGAACTATAAGCACCAGCATATCCTAAATGACTCTACCTCTCTGTCAAGGCTTTATGCCCATGCACTCATCTTTGGTCCAGGACAGCTCTGAATGTAATTCATGTTGGATGACCTCAAGTAATATGGCATCCACCTGTGGAGCGCCAGTCTATGTCGCCTTTAATTAATTTCTTGTGTCTCCACAGGGTTTCACTGCTTGGATACACACAGACCATGTGAAAATGGAGGGACATGCATAGACTCATCATCTCCTCGATGCATGTAAGTGTTAACACTCTTTATATGGTCTGCAAGCTTGACCACTGGCACTTTAATTCAGGAATATCACCTGCTTTGGAAAAAAATGCCTTGATTGAACATAAACCCAACATGCTAGAGCAAGTTTGTCTGACAATATTCAAACTAGCCTATTTGATTGTTTCGGTGTCTGGTATTGGTAATTAGGATTCAGATCTTGTCAAACGTGATGTAAGGTGGGTCTAATGGATGGCTCTGCTTGGCTCATGTGAGTAATACAGCAGGTTGCATCAACCAGCCTCAACATGTTTGGCTGACACACTCATTTCTCCTGCACCTGTTGAAGAGCTTTGTTGAACATAAATTATGGTATTAAGCTATACTCACACACCATGACTAATTTTTTGTTCCTGGTATCATGAGCATTTCCCGGACTTAGACATTCTGTTATTCGGTTCAGGAAAGTTTATTTTTATTGGCCCAGCACAGTACAATTCAATGTATTTGTTATCAGTTGTATAGTTTCCCTCAGATTTTTCACATCAGAATCATTTCACAGTGACAAGGTTCTTTGTTTCCCATGTTGGGTATGAGTCTATTTCAATAGCTGAGCTGAATCGCCTACAGTACTTTCCTGGGGGTCATTTGAGCATTTAGCCAAGGAAACATTCATGAGTTCATTCGATAGGGAGACTGTAGCACTGTGCTATTGGTGAAACAATAATCGCTTTGGTGTCAGCTGCTTCCCTCCACTACAGTAAATCAGTTTTTTATTGGCTTGTCGACTCACCAACTATGACCCTACTACCTAGCTCAAAACAAGCAGGCTTAAATGCAAATCATCTTAATAAATAATGTATCACATGAAGGGTCTCTGTGCTGTATTCTAACATTTCAACAGTGGTGTGTGGATGGCCAATGAGTAACTCAGATACATTTACAACTGGTAGCTACCACCCACAAGTTTCTAGTTTTCAATCATTAGCTAACGTCAAGTGTGCTGAAGTAAATATATAATCATAGCTCATAATAAGCTATGAGTATACTTTTAGAAATACAGATTTTAAGTATTTTTAAAGTATTTTTAAGTATCTTTTCAATATCAAACATCAATAATATATCAAATACCAATATCAAACTGGTGAAATACAACAGCAACTTTAATAGGGCTATACATTATCAAGGGTTGTAAGGAATGAAGTCTTGATTTGACCATTGTAGCAAAATACTATGTATAGCATTGTAATGCAATCTATTTTATATTTTCGCTAGTGTGTGTGTTGTGTATGTATGTGAGGGGTGTGGTAGCCTTTCATGTGTAATTACTCCGCTGGCTCAGTGCCAACAACACGAAGCACTAAAGTGCGAGGAAAGGGATTTCCAATGGAAAGGGGACACTAAATGTCATACCACACAGCGTGGTGGTGGTAAGAGTACCACGGCAGGGCAGTGGAGCGGCGCGGAGCCGAGCACGGCCACATGAGAGTGGCCAGACCAGTCCTAGAGAGAGAGGTGAGTGGTGGAGCCACCCCACCCCTTCCCATGGGAGCCTAGCGTAACAGGAGCTCCAAAGCAGCAGAAAAGATCCTTTCTTCCACCAGATACCTGGATGTAACCTGGCACCACCGAGAGACGGGGAGAGAAGAATGACCAAGGCAAAGTGAGGCAGATATAGAGCAGAAACAAAGCAAGAAAATGCTGATATAGATACCGGTACTGGCATACGATTTGGAATTTGGAGAGCTGGTGGAATACTTGAGATGGTGCTTTAAATTTGTCAGGTGATTTAGTTCGGTAGAGAGATCTTGAGATGCTCTCTGAAGTTGCGCAACCCACGGTGTTGTTTTCTTTTTCTTGCGGCAAGTAAATTCTCATGTGACGCTAATATTTTGTGTGTATGGCAAATGTCATTGTCCCTGCCCCAGATACCAATGTATCTTCTGTCATGTTGGCAAACAAGAAATTAATACTACACTTTGCCTGTAGCGTAGGAAACCTCACAAACCGGTCTTTGTCTGAATCCTATTTTTTTCCACCAACCAAGTCACTTTGTTTTCCTGACCGTGCTAGCAGTAGCACTGCTAAGTGAGTAAATGTCATTGGACAGAGTTGCTGATAGTGTAATCCTCTGTAAAGTAAGGGTTGTGGAGAACATCAGAGTATGCTGTCGCCTCCATACACACAAGGTGACCACGCAGGTACATTTCCTTACATAGATTTGGTATCTCTGTATTTTACTATTCCCAGACGTGACTGTCAAAGTACGCCTTAGATTTAATGCATTTCATTTAAAACTGTTACAAAATGGTAACAATCGTCAGCTTGACCAGTTACTGTATCTCAAGGGGTTCTTCATATATAAAGAATACCAATATATAATACACTGGTGCCCATGGCAGTCATAAGATATTATGGCTGTGCTGTGATTCCAATACTAGGTTTACAAAGTTCTATACAGTGGTGTATGTACTCTGGGCAACAGCCCTGGCACTGTAATGGAATTATTAAAGGAATATGCCCCTGCTGGCAGTTTTCAAACATAGGCTATCTCATCTTACCCCTATTGGGATTGTTTTGCTTTTCTCCATATGTTTGAGCAATTCAGAGGAAATATAAGGAGAAGGAGGGGCGCAGGTAGCTGCTGGATGCTGTTGTGAGTCAGTCAGATTCATTGTTGTTCATTTGCTACTGTTTAACTGAGTTTAACAAGGGAAGAAAATTAGAAGACGGTGTAAGAGAGATTTGCTACAACATGCCTTATATGATCAGTTTTAGGATATACTGCTTGTAATTGTTATTAAACCTGTAAGACGCCCTGAGGGCAAGAAGCATTGTGAGTGCAGCACATCTGCCTGGGTGACGGCAGAGTGCTGGGCGAGACCTGGCGCTTTGTCATAGGGGTCAGATCAACACTAAGGGTTTGAGGTCACATGTAGACTTGCCTCCTGGCTCCATATAATGCAGATCTAGGTGGTGAACCAACAGGAAATGATATAATGAGGTCCATCACTCTTGGCATCATATGTAATTTCATATGATGCCAAGAGTGGTCCAAAGGCAGGACCATATATGGAGGCATATGGGTGAGTAACAGACAGAACGACCTGCGGCGTTCGCTTTAATATTTCAGTAGGTTTGCTTCACAATTAACTTTTGGGTTTCAACCTTGTCCCGTGCTTTTATCACGTCACAGACTCCTGATGTCCACAGGGCAAGATTTTGCACTTGACAGTGAACCACAGAGTGTGTTAGTGACAGCACGCTAGGTGAGCAGTCAGGAAGTCCAGTTGAAGAGCCAAGGGCCCCTTAAGCTCCGCCCTGTGTGTGGAATGTGCTGCCCTGGAGAGGGCCTTGGTGGCAGGCCTTGGAGGGGACATAATTAGGCAGATCGAGAGGGTGTCATTCAGAGAGGATCCAGCTGGAAGGATTGGGGCGGAGGGTGGTGATGGGGTATAAGGGAGCTGAGTGGTGTGGGGGTTGCGTAGAGGACAGCTGGTGGATGTTGTGATGGTAATCCAGTGGAGTCAGATCTTGACAAAGGGGAAGCGTAAGGCCAGGTGCTGCCATTGAGGAGTCTGCTGCCCCCATGCTGCGGGAGACAAGCTCGTGGAGCTATGGAGCCTGTTAGCCCACGGGTCTCCCCGGCACATGGTCCCTCTCTCACAGCTCAACAGCAACACGGACCGCTCTTTGTCTCCGCACGTTGTCTGACTCCAATGGCTCATCTCTCTAGCCTCTGTCTCTGCGGTCTCACACAGCAGCAAATCGCAGATTATGAGCCACTCGTTCCCATCATTTCGTCTGCAAAGAATGGAAATGACGGAGAATGTTCTTCACTGTGTGAGGCCCAGCGGATTGGATACAGTGGCCCTCTGTATGTTATTAATGTCCTGGCCTTGACCTCAGTAACTGAGTGAGCCTATAAATTGTGAGTGTTGTGTTTTAATGACCCTATGGCAGCTCCCAGCCTCTTCAGACATGACGGAGGAAGACAGCATTGAGTTTGATAGGGAGCAGACACTTAAGCCAGCGCATTGCTGTTGTGTCTCTCGGAGAGTATTTTGTTTGTGTGTGATTCGCTTCACTTCGGGGCTAAGCAAAAGCATTAAGCGATATGGATAATTTAAAGTAACATAAATAAATATCATCATTTGACAAAATGCCATATATCCATATTGTGGGGATGACTAGAGTACTGAAGTCTGGCGTGGAAAAATAAAACGCCCCCATGGGTCATGAAGATTTATTCTCTTTCAAAATAGACTTTTGAACTGTCTCACAAAAAAGAAAGTCTGGATGCTTTACTCACATGGTTATGAGGCATCAACTGACAGTGAAAAAGTATTAATTTATCCAAAGTGTAAGAAAATAATATGCCCCCTACAAATCAACTACAGCTCTCATTAGATTAGAAATGACTTCATCTCCACTGCCTGGTGCCAATGGTGTACATGTTACACTTTGCTGTATTGGATATGCTCCTTTTATTGAATGGTTCTTTCAACATGCAAAATAATGAACACCGCTAACAAATGCCATAACATCTAAGGAATCCCAGGAATGATTTTGATGGAGTGCAATATGCTTCAGTGAGGACAGTGATTAATGTGATATAGAATTTGTTTGACAACACTACTTCAAGGTGCTGCCACAGGTACCTTTTGACACAATTACATTTTTTAACATTCATAATGAAAATAGCAGATCTAGAAGCTCACAACATGCCAGTTTTTGCTTTGGTTCTACATGCTGGTTTTGATATATTTCCAATTATTTTCCCGGCCCTAATGGATTCTACATTCACTTTATATGAGAGACTAAACCTCTCGCATGCATTGCTCCTGAACTAGCATAGGTTTCTCCTTGAAGGGCTGATTTTGCACACATTCCGAGGGACATATTTACTGAGAGATGGCATCAAAGAGAGACACTGATTATATTGTTGTCTTGGTCCAGAGCACCTCAGGGCTAGTGTTGTCTTTGGTGTCTTTATGGTGGCTTAGCGAGGAATGCTTAGTAAGATTCCTCCTGCCCCCCTGTTGCTTTCAGGTTATTGTACCGTACAGCCTCCCATCAATTCACCCTGGCAGCATGCTCAGGAATGCCCCAGACAATGCCATCAACCTAGTCTCTTTGAGAATGGGATGTTTGGAATGACTTGTTTGACTTGCAATTAGTTTTCCCTGCCATTTTGTGGGCCAACATATAGCGCATATCAGTCATGTTATCCTGACAGGCAGCTGGAGCCATCCATCATGGCTGGTAGGACAGCCGATGCAGCGTGGAAATTCATTTAGATCAGAGGGGCCTAGTGCTGGGCAATGTATTAATATTATATCAATATTATGATGTGAGTTGAAATTGTCTGTGATTTTGGCATGTTGAATGTCATGACATGGCATTAGTGATATCTTTCCCTGGTTCTCATTTAAAGGAGTTGTTCACACAAACATGATTTATTTTCAGTTAAACACTCCATGAAGCCTTGAATTCATGGAATTTTTTTTACTCGCATTCCAGAGCCAATCATTTGATGACCGGGTCATCGGTCAGTAGGAGATTCTTTGAATCTCTTTGAGTCTGTCTCTTTGAGTCGAGACTCCAAATTATAGGCATAGGAATGCGACAAAAAGAGAAAACTCCATGAATTCAAGCCTTCATGTGGTGTGTAATTGTGCAATTGATAGAAAAATAAGTACTTGTTAATAAGTAAACTACTCCTTTAAACCTTGTGTTTGCCAACTTGAAACATTGACTGCCAATAACTAGTTTTGTTGGTAGGTCTCAGACTGCCAAGATCGAGTTAAACATGTTTTTTGTTTTAATATTGAATATCATATTGTTTGCTCCATGTTGGCATAGCTATCGGCAAATGGTCAAGGAACCACAGAGTTTGCATATTGTCCCTGTGTCCCCCAGGGTACTGTAGATACTAGCACCGATCGAGTAATTTGGAATGAGAATCGGACGATCACCGATCGGTGTGCGATTTATGGGGGAGCCTCTGCGGTCGTCATCGGTCAAGAGATGAGCAGTTTGTGACGCGAGGTCACACTATGATAGGGGCAGGCGGATATTGTCATCCCCACTTATCCTGGGTCATGACTGGCGACCAGGATTTGCGTTTCCCAGGCCCCATCACAGGAAGTGGTGCCTTCTGACCTCTAGCTACGTACATCCCATCTATTTCGGCAGCTTAAGCAGCTTATTCAAATAATTCAATGCACCAGTCTCCCTACTCCATCAACGTTCTCATGCTTTTCACATTTGATTCCGTGGATGTTTCTAACCACACATGATTGCATTTCTACTGTTCTACTGTTGTCCCCAAGATTTATTACTCCAACTTGGAAAAGCCTATAACTGCAAATGTGTTAACACACAAACACACGCGCGCGTACATGTGCCTGTTGCGCATGCACACACACACGGACATGCGCGCACCCGGCTTTGCTAGATAATAATTGTCAGACTTTCCATTACCATGTAGCCGGCAGAGGAAGGAAACGCCATGATTTGTGTATTATTAGTTCTTTTGGTAGCCAGCGTATGTCTGAACCTCATGCTTAGATAGGGATAAGCCCCCGTCTGAAGTCTTATCCCTTGACTGTTTGTCCTCATCTGGGAGACAATGACTTCTAAAGACACATGTAGGCAGCATGGCTGATTGGAATAACTGAGGTCGCTCCTCACGGCCCAGCCAAATTCCCTCTGTTTCTCCCACCCTTGGCAGAGGAGGAAGGGATGGGCTCTTTTCTGTGAATGCTGCAGGAAGAGGATTGCAGTTTTTCCAGAAAATGTGTTGATTCAGCCAGGCGACATTTACTACCTCCCTAATGCAAGACGCAGATCAGGCTTGACTTGGGAAACGAAGCTGGATAAAACCACATGGAAGTTATCTGCTTTGGGGTTAAATAAGATGTTTGAGTGAGATAAGGGACGACCACCACCTTCATCGTAAACTCCTCCAGTGGTTTTATGGGTGACAGTGGTCGAGATAATGGACATTCCTTGGCAGTTTTCCAAGCATTCTTCCCGACTAGCTTATCGCCGTAGAAGTTTGCCAGTGCCCTATAAACAAACCCGGGTCTTTCAGGACCACGGATATGTGTGAGACCTTGTGCAAACAGCTCTCAGTCAATTTGTATGACGGCCCTCTGTCAACACTGGCAAACTGTCCGCGTGGGTTCTTTCAAGATACAGTTCCACGCCAGGGTAACATACTCCATGTTAATATTGCGGCAGATATTATTCACTGAATTGATCAACCATATGGACACCGGCTGGAAGGCCTTAGTCATATGCCTTGTGATGGTAATGTCGTTTAAAAAAAATATGTAATTGGACATGCGTCAAAATATTGGAGAAATGCCAAGCACTCGATCTTTTATGTTGGGGTGAAGAAAAAAAACTTTCTTTAAAATTTCAAAGTTTTCCAGAAGTCTGTTTCAGTTTAGGTGGTGGGGTGGGGTTTTTGTGGCCGAGTTCATTGAAGAATGCTCTGAAAGACCTCAACCCTGGGATTCATGCAATGTGGTTATAGGCAAAGGCTCTGCTATTTCAGAAATGTCAGGGAGTATTTTTCCATAAATCTGTTGACACTTTAGGCACATTCGTGCAGATAGTGTATCAACAGAAATGTGCGGTACAAGTGTGCTGTTAATTTATTGTCAGATCAGTTGCAGCACAGTAAGTAATTGTTTGTTTAGCAAGCAGACGTCTTTCTCACAGCCAAGTGCAAAATTTCACAGTGGCAACTTTTGAGCATTCCCCCAAAGTCAGGGAAATGCCTTTACTAGGCCTGTATATGCTTGTAGTGGGTACAAGTAATACTTGTGTGCATGTAGAATAGCTATAGTGTGCATGAGTGCAAATCTCTCAGAGGTGAGGATGTGAACCTCCTTCACTTTTCTGTTTAGTTTCATATTTAGTTTCCTCTTAGCGAAGGTTAATTGTCTTGATGTTCACATGGTTAATATTCATGCACTGAAGGGAAAGGGGGGCACGAAAATGCCTCCCGGAGGACATTTCAATACCGCCATTGTCTGTCTGAGCACCATTCTTCTATTAAAAGTTGGACTTTTAAACTGTGAAATGCTTATACACGCCGCTTTTTTGGGGGGACTGATCGTACTCCCATTATGGGTTTGAATTGGTCCCACACTGCGCTGAGTGCTACCTGCATATGCAAGGGATCTGTCCTCTCAAAGTGCCCCAACTGTCCTCATGGAACCCTGTCTGACAACAACCCCCTCTTTCCCTCTGTCCTACCGTGGGTTACTGTTGCCAGGTTACGGCCCAGGCCTGTTGGTCCGTGTAAGCCCAGGCCTGAAAGACTGGCTGTTTGGGTCACTGCCCCCCCAACACCACCCCACCCCCACCTTCACACACACAAAGGGGTTCTACTTTAGCTCTTTTATTTGGGACACAACCCCCCCCTCCTCCACCACCACCACTACCAGACCCCAAACCTGGCTCTTAGCTGAGAAAGGAGAGTCGAGTTGGGGAGAGGAGTAGAGGAGAGACTGATTAGGGCAATATGGTGACAGTATGGATTGAGTCTGGCTGTGTGTGTGTGTGTGTGTGTGTGTGTGTGTGTGTGTGTGTGTGTGTGTGTGTGTGTGTGTGTGTGTGTGTGTGTGTGTGTGTGTGTGTGTGTGTGTGTGTGTGTGTGTGTGTGTGTGTGTGGGAGGAACTTCAGATAGTATTAATCCCCAGAGAGGCTGCATTTCTATTCTGGATGAGAAGATTACCGATGTAAGTCGGTGTCTTCTTCCTGTTTTTTTTTGTTTCACCGTTCATTTGTGCTAGGAATGTGGCTCAGTACCTGGGAGGGGACTCCTGTAGTTATTACTTTGTGGACCATGACTGTGTGTATGAACCGTGTCAGAGATTACAGCCTCTCTTTCCACAGGTGAGCTGCCCTCTGACCCCGGGCTGAGTAGCAGCTATTGTCTGAGAGGGGGTGAGCTCGGGTTACCTGCTGCCACCAATGACCCAGAGCACAGGAAAAGTGGCATTGTGTTACACTCGGTGTGAGTGGCAAGATTCACACACATAAATCAAAAGGTTTTTATCGGAGGGGGGGGGGGGGGACTGCATGGCTGCAACGAGAACACAATAGAAATGACAGTGGATCGGGCGGATGTCTGAAGTCAAATGTTAACAACTGCGAGCGTTTCCTACACACGGCTTTCACGAGGATCATTATCGTTTTATGAAGGTGTCAAAGTGATGTCATTGTTGTGCTCTCATTCTCCCTTGTTTTGTAATTTCCCAGTGGATTCCCCACCCATTCTTGCGGGTTCACAATGCTACCCGTCCACGGAAGCTAAAGCTAGTTGTAAGTTTTTGCTTGGTGTTTGGGCGTGTTGTGATTGCTGCATGTGTGAACAGAGTTGTGTTTGCTTTGCAGTGGTGCCTTTTTGATTAATGCTCCAGGTGTGTAGAGTAACGCGCAGTGCATGCAAACATCCTCCATATCTCTTGAGTGTGTGTGCATATGCTTTGTGTGTGTGCTGTGGCCTCCAAGTGTGTTGGTCTGAGCTCTTCTCTGAGTACAATGGCAGCGCTTGTTCTAGCGTAAAAGCATGGCAGAGAGAGCAGCCAAATGCCAGACGCACCAGAGTCTCACTGACAGATGTGGACAGATGCATGGTGCCGCGCCTGCAGCTGGTGGAGGCCTTCATGTGTGTTGTGACGTGAGGAGATTACCCACCCTGGCCATCCCCTTGCAGCCTCCCTCCCCGGTCCACCCCCATCCACCCACCCCCTCCCGGTCTGGTGCACTTCTCTTCCTCTAAGGTCAGAAGTCGACACTCACAAACTGTGACTCAGGGGCCTAGTATTGCACAATGGCGGCTCAACACCTGCCGTCCACGTTCACCAGCAAACGGGGCTGGGCCCCGTTGCGTTGAAAGTACAGTTCCTGCTGCCGCGCTGTTCCCAGAGCCAGCGGAATCCACAAGGTTGTAAAGAGGACTGATAAGGCTATTCTCAGGTGCAGCAGTACAAAGTAGCGTCTCTCCCACAGCCGCTGCACTGATAGAGCTCTGACTTATGCGTTATTATGGGAGTAGCGTATTGGCAGTGGTACAGGTCTGGACAAAAGAATGTGTTTTGGCTGCTCAGGCCAATGTGTGTTTGTAGGGAAGACAAATAAGTTCCCTAGTGTTCCTTGTGCTCTTACGGCCATTCTCACAGCTTGTATTGCACGTACGCAAGATGAATCTGTCCACCGAAAAGCACATGCTGGTCAATTTGGAAATGTCAGAGTTGAGACTGCAATTATTTGTGAATAAAGTGTTATTTTAATCAATCGGCATGGTGGATTATGCCAGTGCCATGCCATACAATTAGTACAGCTGTGCTTGTTGAGAGGTTCTCTCCCTGCTCTTCTATTGAGACCTTTAGATAGGACTAAACTACTTGAAAAGGAGATTAGGACTACTGGTTGACAGGGTGCATTGCAGGAACATGAAGGACAAAGTCTAACATCTCTGCTGGCCAAATGGGTTTTATTTCACATTGCCTTACCGCAGTGCACTGAAACAGGTTTGAATCATGGGTATGACATGCATTGTTGTTGTACATATTGCAGCTCTTAAAGAACACCCGGATTTTACTGTGGACACGCATAAACGCACTTGAGTTTCCTGAGTGTTTAGAAACACTCAAGAATGTTTGGTCACACACTTAATTTCCTGATGCCGAACTTCCTTGAAATGCTCAACCACATAAATATTCCTACTTTATCGCTTCCATTTTTGCACATGGCGCACATTGACATGTCCTATGCTACTCCTGTTCGAGAAATGGAGATCCACATGCGACTAACTGACTAACCAAATGCTTGTGACTCATGAGGAAGTTGCATGGCGACCCTTTGGTGTGGTTTGGGCCATTGAATTGCACCAGTTGAATCACTTGGGTCGACGTGCAACAACAGCACATATCACACCGCTGGGACAAACTAAAACCGTTCTGTCCTGTCTCAACCCTTTGGTGTGGTTTGGGCAGACGTACATGCATGCGTGCGTGCACAGCACTTCCTAGAAGGAGCCATAAGTTATTCTACACCCGTGGAGAGTTGTACTGACGAGTCTTTGGAGGAGAACAACGAGCCAGAATGGGGGAAAAATGGCTGCTCTCTGGCTTTCTTCAGTCAAATTGCCACGGTCAGTGTTGCCAGATTGTGTGAGACAGCTAAGCATGGTTGCTTAGCTGCCTCACACAATCTGGCAACACTGACCGTGGCAATTTGACTGCTGAAGTCCATGAAAACAAACCCAAAAGAACTCTGACTAGGCAATTTGAACATAGATGATTGGCTATTTTCAAACCAATCACATGAAGGAAAAAAAGTTAACATGATTCAAAGGATATTCACATTTTGTCAGAACAACACAAAATTTTGTATGGGGACGGCACAAAATATGTTTAGGGAGCGCTTAGTTGGGCGAATCCATGAATCTGGAGTTCCTTGACATGTGTATGAATCACTGGTTTATACAACATTAGGGAAACGAGCCCAGATAAACGATATAAACGAGCCCCCCCCCACCCAAAAATACTTTCAGAAACACAAGCCCAAAGTCACTTATAATAAGCAGACATGGCGACAATGGCCACAGTGTCGAATGCACCTCAGGAGGGTTTGAATGTCAGTCTGGGTTTGGCTTTCTTCAGCGGTCAAACGGCCACAGTGTAGAATGCACGTCGGGAGGGTTTGACTGTCAGTCTGTGTTGTACTTTCCTAAGTAGTTTACATCCCCAAGTTCCTTCCAAAGACCTCTTTGTGCCTCAACAGTTTTTGGTGACACCCTAGATTCCAGACATAGTTAATTTGCCTCTAAATAAACCCAGCCAAGCCATGACAAATAGCCAAGGGGACCAAGGCTGGGGGGAGGGGGGTGGTGGGGGTTGATTGGTAGGGTGTCAGGCTTGCTCGTTCATCTGTGAGGTTGCTACGGCAACAGGGATCTGGGATTCGGAGCGAGCGCGAGTGTTTTCAGAGTAGGAGACGAGGGATTACAGGAAATATGACATGACATTCTCTATGAACCAGACCCCTCCTCTTGCGCTCCAACAAACCCCACCCTCCAAAGACATTCTCCCCTCTGGAGTCTAGCAGACACCCCCCCATCCCCATAGCCCCGCCCCACACCGCTCCCCTGCTACAGCCCTGACTGACATTATCATCACAATCAGACTGGAGACCTTTGACATCTGACCTCTCAGCGTGTGTGTGTGTGTGTGTGTGTGTGTGTGTGTGTGTGTGTGTGTGTGTGTGTGTGTGTGTGTGTGTGTGTGTGTGTGTGTGTGTGTGTGTGTGTGTGTGTGTGTGTGTGTGTGAGCTTTGGTAGATGGAAGAGTAGCTGTAGTAGCACAATAAACCTGATTACTGCAATAATCAGGTTATATTGCAATAATTTGATTGATGTGCTAACCAGCTTACCTGTTTTATTGAAAGGTGGTGTTACAACCTAGTAACAAAACCTTTTGTATAATGATATGTTAAGGTCATGTGGTAATTAATTATGTTAGGACAATTAGACCCTTATCAGAGCATACATGAATATGAATTGTCCTGTTGGAATGAAGTCTTTTATTCTACACAGTGTGGGTCGCCTGGCGGGTGAGGGCTGCCATGGACAGAGCACAGACCATAATATGAATGGAATAACTATAGCTCTCTGTAGATAGGCTCAGCTACACCCACACCAACTATACTGACACTCATAGTCACTACAGAGCAGTGTGGTTCCCAATTCCCAGACATTTTGAGTCTAGATGTTATAGATTGTTTGTACAAGTTGTTGCTTCTTGCTGCTTTATGGGCTTGCAGATCGACTAACGTTTTTGTATTTATTATTATTATTGCAATCATAGATGCCCGATATTGACTTTTTTACCGATATCCGATATCCCGATATTATCCAACTTCTAATTCCTGATACCGATATCAACCGATACCGATATATGCGGCCTCCAGTGGTGAAAAATAACAGAAACTATTACTATACAAATATTTAATATAAATAAACATTTAGTATAAATACAAATTTCATGTTATAGCCTAGAAATACTCCATACAACTATAAATTCAACATGTAGCCTACTTGAGTAAAGTACAAAAGTAATGGTATAAACATGACCGTAGCGCTGAGTCTACATCTCTGTAAATAGTCATAATTTCCAGTTTGTAAATACCGATACCGATATTTTCTGATATGAAATTTGAAAGCTTTTATCGGCCGATAATATCGGAGGGCCGATAACGTTTTTGTATCTGCCATCTCTAATTGCAATCATAAGTTTTCTTTTTTATGTATAAAATGAATGTATATTAAAGCAATCCTAAATGTAGGAAAATATTTTTTAATGGGATCGTGACCCATGAAAAACAGGCCCCAGAAATGGTTCCCAACCATTCCCATTTGGGAATCAGTGGTATAGAGTCCCACACCGTCACTTTTAGAACACATGGATGAACTGTCACTGGGAATCTCACTGTGCTACTTTAACAATCATCTATTCTTAGTAAAACCTAACTGAGTCTCAAATGTACTTGGACCACTTTTTTCCGTCTACTCAAACTCTACAAGCTCACAACACATGTTGAGATGTAGAGTGTATCTGATATATTTGGCAGACTGTCCTTCCCCCACAATAGGGTTCAGGGATGCAGTTTAAGTGGGGTTTAAGTGGTTAGGATTGCCATATTAATGTGTACAAAATCAAAGTGGGCTCAATATAACTTCCTTTATAAAAAGACTAACCAAGACTCACTCCTGCATAACTGACTTTTGACTGACTTTGACACCATACCCGTGTTTTAGTGATGTTTTACTGAATCCACAATATGTCCACAATATGTGGATATGTAATTTACTTGAACAATTGTTAGATAGACTTTCTGCATGGGGTAACATAACATTCTTGTGGGTATGCCTTTGGTTGCTTGTCCCTTCAGTGCTCTGCGCTGTGGCTTCCCTGTCTCAAAAAAAGAGAAGAGAATCCCAAAGAAAACTGAGTACTCTTTTGTTTTTCTGAACCAGAGCAGAGAAGCCTGTAGTAACCTGTAGGAACCAGTTACCTCAACGCTTAGTCACACAGTAAAGTCCCCATTGTTAATTTGTTCTTTTGTTACTCTCAACGTCTACAAAATACAAATGTAACCAATACGGGTCCATTTGGTTACATTTGTATGCTCACTCCCAGAGTTGCATTGGTACTACACCCGGCCCCCAAGCTAAAACGACAACGAAGGAGTTTTCGGGGCAGGGCTGGACCACTGAAGCCTGTTCAGATGCTACCTGGAGCGGCCCCGGGGCTCCATGCAGCCACGAGTGAGAGCCATTAAAAGAAAAAAACAGGTTGAGGGAAGGGGAGGAGAGCGAGAGTGGCCACAAAGGAGCCAGGCACAATAAAAGATGAGCCACCACAGTGTGATGTTGGTGTTCCTATAACAGCGAAGAGGAAAAGCCATTGTTGGTTCTACCCAGGGGTTCCACTCCGGTGAAAGAGGAGAGAGGAGGGCCCCAGGGAGGGCCGGAGTCCAGTCATCGCTGCCCTGTCATCAGCATCAAACGGCCTGTTTGAAGTGGGAGCCCGTCCCCAGGCAGGGGTTCCCAGTGTGGGTGTAGTGTTACCTGCCTGCATTGGCCTCCTTAACAGCCCCCGATCCAAACCATGTCCGAGCTGGCCCCCCCAGAGAGAGCCATAGGAAACCCTGTTTATGTGTTCCTCCCATTGCCGCTGTACTTTTAGGTCAGGCTCAGTATTTCATCAAGATAATGTAGTGTTTTTTATCGGAATACAATAACTGTGGGGGAGGGACCCCCACCCCCTTTTCTATGTCTCTTCCCAGTCTTTACACGAACTCCAAAGCCACCGCCGGTGTTGCGCTTACGTGTGATGTTTGTCTCCCATACGCCCTCGTTGCCTTAATGGTCTTGCTAATGTCCCTCCCCCTCTGCTTGTAACTTGTCTGTCTAATGAGGTTGTTTTTGGAATGCCATGTACCTGTTATGACCTAAATCAAGGCCTATGACATGAATATTGTGTTCTTTTTTGATATCTCTCCCTGTGTCCTCCTTCACCCCCCCCACCCCGCCCAGCCTGTATGATGTTGGCGCTGCACTGCTTGGCGACACGCTCAGTACAGTCTGGGTATCCCCCCATATGAGCAAGACAAATTCCAATTCAACTTGTTGAAATGGCTAATAAAAGTAACCTTGAACCTTGAACCTTGAACCTTGAACCTTGCTAATGTCAGATGTTCTTGGCAGTGTCAAGGTTTTTTAGGGCGGCTCTTTTCTGGGTGTGTTCTTGTTAATATACGAGGACAGAAATGAGAGCTACAGTGTGGAAAAAAACGGTAATGGTGCAGGAATGTGAGCCGCCATGGAGAAAGTGAGGCTATCCAGCTGGAAGTGACACTACAGAATAGGGAAATTTTCTCTGAATCGTCCTGTCTTTCTTCAACAAAAAAAAAAGGGAAGACGAAAGAGAAATGGCCTCCCATCTGTTTTCAAACAAGGAGCTTTGCGTGTGTGTGTGTGTGCGTGGGGGTGTCTGTGCGTGCAACTGTGTGTGCGTGTATCCGTCCATAAACAGACCTGCTGCATTGTCAATATTTATGTGTGTTTATGGGGGAACGCATTGCATTTTATTTAGTTCTTTTTTGCAATCCCACCCAATCCAACCCCTGGGCCCAGAGGTCCCACTTGTGCCAGGCTATGAGTCAGCTGCAGCAGGCTCTGCCAAGGTGTCATGGGGCCCCTGCTTGCCAAAGCCCCGGAATATTAAGGAACATGGTGGGAAAGCAGCGGCTACAGCACATGGGCTTTGGCTTGCAGCATAGCCTGATGCAGTTTTCACAGATCTGTCCCAAATGCCTCCGTCTGTCAGCCCCGTTTTCTGCCAAAGTCATTCTAATGTGTGTGCGTGTGTATGTGTGTGTGTGTGCTCTCTGCAGGTGCCGGCCCGGTTACATCGGTACTCTCTGTCAGTACTCGGACCCCTGTCACCGGTCGCCTTGTCTAAACGGAGCGGCATGCAAGAGCCAGGTGGCCAAAGGGATCCCACAGTACTCCTGTGTTTGTCAGAGAGGATACAGAGGTATGTGGGACTGTGTAAACATATACAATTTTGCCTCAAAATTGCCTCATTGGCCATTTTTATTCACACAGCTGAGGAGACCTTTTTGCTCTTACGTCACGTCGGGGACATAAAATGTAAATGGCCGCCAGCCGTGTGAATTTGGTCAGTGAACAGACGGCCGTGTTTTCCCTTTTTTTTAACACTGAACACAATTCAATCTCTAGGCCAAGACTGCTCCCTCATAGACGCCTGTGCCACGAGTCCCTGTGCCAACGGAGCCCGCTGTGCCAACTGGAATAACCAATACAACTGCTCCTGCCCACCTGGCTTCCAGGGAAAGAACTGCCGCAACGACATTGACGAGTGCCACAAGCCTGCCGTGTGCCTGAACGGCGGCCTGTGCCTGAATACCCACGGGTCCTTCCGCTGCAAGTGTTCGCCTGGCTACAGCGGGCGGACCTGTGAGGTGTCCACCCAGCCCTGTGCCCCCTCCCAGTGCCTCAACGGGGGCACCTGTCGACAGACCAGTGACCACTCCTACGAGTGTGCATGCCTGCCAGGTACACACACACACACACACACACACACACACACACACACACACACACTCACACTCACACTCACACTCACTCACACACACACACACACACACACACACACACACACACACACACACACACACAAATGTGCTATTTCACATTTGCTTAATGTATGAACATTTTTAACATGGAACCGTTAACGACAATTGTGACAATAATTTCGATGAGATGAAACACATACACCCACACCCACACAGAGAGAGACAGATAGAGAAGAGTCATTGTGTTGGCCAGAGACCAGTGTTTCTCACATCCCCCAGCATAAGCAGTATAGACACTACTGGGGTTCTCCCCAGCGGATGACGTAGGTGTCAGCGCTACGTTGCTGCTGGGATTTACTCCCCTGTCCCAGGTCAGCTTCCTGGCTTGCTATTAATAGCTGCGCGCGCGGTGGGAGGGTGGGAGAGTTGGAGGAGTCTCGCTCGCCCGCGCTCTCCTTCGCTCCGCTCTCTTTTCGCTGCACGAGGAATTCACTTTATGGGCCTTCTGGTTTCGCTCCGGGGAGTTGACAGGAAATGTCTCTTGCCAGAGAGGAAGTCATTGAAACTGTGAGAGATTATAAAACAAGCAAACACTGCGGGGAGTGCGGACCTTCTGGAGTGGAGTGGTGTCATGCCTGGTTCTGGCATGGTGTGGGAACCACCGCCATGAGAAGATGTAAACAGTCAGACACCCACTGAATCTTTTTACCGACCCCCTCTGGCCCATACCTCCGCCGCCACTGTGGGAAATCTAAGTAAGGGTTATGAGTGGTCATGTTTAGTGGAGGGAAATGGGGCCCACGGATGTACCGTATAGTAAATACTGCTTTTCTGTGTGAGTGTGTGTGTCTGTGTGTGCTCCTGACACATCACACCAGTGGATTGGGAATAGCAAGTCTGTTTGGCTTGGGTAAAAAATAATAAACCTCTGTTTAAAATATTCCAGGATTAGGGTTAAATTGGTTATCATTTGCGTAAAGAGATGGGGAATAAGTCAAAGCAATGTCCCCAAAATTTTGCAAAACCATGGGTCACTACTGTCTTACAACTCATCGCCACGGTACAGAACAAATGTATTTTAGACAACAAATTCAACTTTTTGTCGCCACAGTCTGCCAATAACCGCTTCCTCCGTCTTTCTCAGGATTCGAGGGACACAACTGTGAGAACAACGTGGACGACTGTCCAGGCCACAAGTGCATGAATGGAGGTATCTGTGTGGATGGAGTCAACACGTACAACTGCCAATGTCCTCCAGAATGGACAGGTACAGTGACGCTCAATTGTGCATTTAATACAAACATAAAACATGGAGCGTTGGTCTCAATGAACTCTCCTCCCTCCCTCCAGGCCAGTACTGTGCCGAGGACGTCAACGAGTGCCTCATGCAGCCCAACGCCTGCCACAACGGCGGCACCTGCTTCAACACCATCGGCGGCCACACCTGCGTCTGCGTCAACGGCTGGACGGGCGACGACTGCAGCGAGAACATCGACGACTGCGCCATCGCGGTCTGCTTCAACGGCGCCACTTGCCACGACCGCGTGGCGTCCTTTTTCTGCGAATGCCCAGTGGGAAAGACTGGTGAGTCGAGCCGTGACGTCGAATCATGTCATCCAACCGCTGTGGCAACTCCTCGACCCCAAGTCGATTGATTTGCATTTGATTTGTTGGATTTGTGAGCTGAATATTGATATACTCTCTCTGCAACCCGACCAGGTCTGCTGTGTCACCTGGATGATGCGTGCGTCAGTAATCCCTGCAACGAGGGCGCGGTATGTGATACCAATCCCCTGAACGGCCGTGCCATCTGCACCTGCCCCGCCGGCTTCGTCGGAGGGGCCTGCAATCAGGACATGGATGAATGTTCAATCGGTGAGTCTTGACGTGTGGTGGCGTAACTTTATGGAATTTGGTACCATGCCTGATCTTTTGCATCTCTCTCACTCCCTGTTGTTGTTACTCATTTTTAATTTTGCATTCTTTCTCTCCGCCAACAAGGCGCCAACCCATGCGAACACTTTGGAAAGTGCGTGAACACGGAGGGCTCTTTCCAGTGCCAGTGCGGCAGAGGCTACGCCGGGCCGCGCTGCGAGATAGACATCAACGAGTGTCTGTCCATGCCGTGCCAGAACGACGCCACCTGTCTGGATCGCATCGGCGAGTTCACCTGCATCTGCATGCCAGGTACGTACCGCAGTCTGCTTGGGGGGGATGACGACGCGCCCGGTGGTTTGGCTGTTCAATTTGTACTTCGCGTGGGGCGTGTTCTTGTTTGTTGTTTTTTGTCTCCATGAAAAAACAGAAGAATTTCACAGACTCTCATGTTGCCACCTGATCTTTAGTGGCCTGCATGTGGCAGCAAAACACCTTGAGCGCTGTTCCCCTCAAACTGTTGACGGTTGAATAGCTGATCACTGAAAACTTAAAGAAAGCCTGTAGGTACCGACTGCCAGTGTAGTGTTATGTAATACAATTAGGCGTCATATGGGCTACCGAAGCCCTCCTTTACTCTCGGACTCCACTGTACGCAGCCAGACTGGGGTATTATTGACTGAGTTATAGTCTGAGGCGCACTGAGACAAAAAAAAAAAAGAAGCAAACCCAGTGAAAGTCTCACGCACAGCTCTATGTGCGTCCCGGGGCTTCGGGGACTATACAAATTAGAGCTGCGAGTCGTCTCTATAGGGCTGAGATGGGAGAGAGAAGGGTGAGCGGCCAGGGGGAGGAGTGTGCTGTGAATACTAATGAGCTGCGGAGTGGTGGGAATGGACAGGAACAATAGGGCCCCTCTGTGCTCCACTTTGCACCCCTCACGCGCATGCACACAGGCACACACACACACACACACACACACACACACACACACACACACACACACACACACACACACACACACACACACACACACACACACAGAGGGAGAGAGGTCTTTTCCCAGAGCCTCTCCCCCTGTCACCCCTCAAACCCACCCCCACCACCACCACCCCTCCCTCAGCATGTTCACAGACAGGCCCTTCCTCGCCACCCTCCTCCTCATCGTCTGGCTCACATAGAGCCGCTGATTATTTCTGATTCCACACCAGCCTCTCTCTCGGCGGGAGCGGCGGTCTGCTCCACACTCTGTTTCACCTCAATAGAGGAGAAGAGCCCTCTCTCTCTCTATAGCTGCGCCGTGCTACAGCTCAGCGTTGGTGCGACGGTGGCTCTGTGCTAATGCTCTGTGGAGAGTGCGTGTGTGTGTGTGTGTGTGTGTGTGTGTGTGTGGTTCTGGTCAGAAGCAGAAGGAGTCCTGGTATTTTTGGGAGATCATTTCCCATCCGGGTGTGTGTGGGGGGCTGGGGTGGGGAGGGTGGAGGGGAGCGGAGGAGGGTTTAAAGCACCATTTTCTTCCCCTGTGGTTCAGTAGAGACCATTGATTGAGAACCCTCCGAGGCCTCCTGTGACAGAGAGGAAAGTTTCCCACAGCCAGCCTGCATCCTCCATCCCTCCCTCCCTCCCACCCACTCACACTCCTAACGTGTGCACACGCACGCACTAATTATAATACACACACACGGCCCTGCGTGGTCCGGGGGATATGCAGAGGACGTGCCAGTCGAGTATTGATGCTAATAAACCTGTTGTTTTCAACCTTTTTGATATCAGGGCCCACTATTTCATGACATTTTAGCCCCAAAGACCCACAACTAAAGATTTATTTTGCTTTTGTCCGCAATTCCAGGCTGGATTCGGGTAACAGAACAGGCAAACATACAGACAAAATCTGTAATCTTATACATTTTCTAGTTGTGTAGACTGTGGGCTAATTCAGATGATGAATATTTTAACTCTTGAGAGTGTAAAAATGAAACCAATGGACCCACAAGGGTCCTTTTGGTTTCATTTTTACACTCTCAAAGAGTTACACCTGGTTAACCAGCTTTCCATCATTTAGCTGGGGACCACTTGGAACCCTCTTAAGGACCACTGTAATAAATGTGTGCTCCGCTCGTGTTGAAAGCGCTGACGTGTCATGTTGGTGATGTCTGTCTCCCAGGCTACATGGGGACGTACTGTGAGGTGGACGTGGACGACTGTGAGAGCAACCCGTGTGTCAACGACGGCATCTGCAGAGACATGGTGAACGGCTTCACCTGCACCTGTCAGCCAGGTGAGTCGTCCCCTTCCCTCACACACACACGCTTACCTACCCTTCCTTCTTCCCTTGTTGCCAGTTGTACTGTATGTGGACATCTAAAATTACATGGTCGAGCATCATGTTATGTACAAAGAAATGGCACAACACTAGACAACCATTGGCGATTTTAGGGGGAGTGCCAGGGGAGTGCATTTGCCCCCCTGGTGGCCAAAAAAGAGTTATGTATAGTATATAGGGGGGGGGGGGGGGGTCTGTCATAACTCCACTCAATTGTAACTTCATACTCATTTATACAAATTTGTTTTTCATTCCATTCATGATTTGTAATGAATACTTGGCTATAGTATGTTCCAAAATGAGTAAATAGATCACATAATGTCTAGAAAAACTCATCGAGCAATATTTATTCTGCATTTTAGTCACAGACCGCCGTTTGATGTTGAGTCTAGACTCTCCTTGACCCAATCCACAATTTAGGAGAGATGAACTGGCAGAACGTTGGTCATAATAACAATTTTTCTACATTTTCTAATTGTGTAGATTCTTGAAAATTACGTCATTCAGATGTTTAAATATAATTTAACTCTTGAGAGCGTAAAATAGAACCAAATGGACCCTTACGGGCATAGATCTCAAGAGATCTATGCTCAGATCCCTGCTGTGAGAGCCTAAAATCCGCAGTGCGGTCAACAAATCTACAAAAAAAGCAATGGCCGATCAATCGATATACCATAGAGTAGAGCTGTAACTAATTTTGAATTGCCGACAGCGGGCAGTACCCAACCAAGCATAAATCTCCCATAACTGGGGTGATGCGCGCAGTGAAGAACAGGTGCGAGAGGAGGCAGAATGTCACCCTGAGACGTCAGAGAGGGAGGGAGGGGAGGATGGAGGGACCGGGATAGTTTCGCCTGCTGGCGTTTAGAGCCACCACTCATAAAAAAAAAAGCCAGTCCCCAAAGGCTGCCTATCCTCTTCCCTGAACAAAGACACTATTGTGACCCCCAGCTCCCCTCCTCTCTGGTGGAATGTGGAAAGGACAGCAGCCAGACCCCCACCCTACCCCCCCTCTCACCCCTCCTCCCCCTCCCACCGTCACTCCCCGCAATGGTTGGGGAGGGGGGGAACAGCAGCCCTGCTAATGAGATTCTTTTCCAGGTCCGCAATTTACATCTGGGGTAGACATCCCCCTTCACCCCCCATCTAGCTATTGAGCCTGTAGGAGCTGATGCAGGAAAGGGAGGGGACGGGGTCCCGTCCCCCCTCCCCCCCAACAATCCCACCGTCCCGTCCCGTCCTGTCCTGTCCCCCCAGTCTTTTGCCCCTTTTTCGTCCACAAGCACCATCTCACAGGCTATCCTCACACTGTTAATCAACAGAGCAGATTCCGCCGGCACACAGTTCTCTGGGCACCGTGCCCAACCCCAAGTTTCTCAAACGTTTTCAGACAAAGAAAAAAGTCTCAAATGTGTTTTACACGGGCAACATTACAGAACGGTATTGTCGTTTTGTTAAATTCATACATGCTCTTACCAAATACTGCATCCAAGCGGTAACCATAGAGCCACCATAGAATGAAATTTACCACATTCCTCTACACTTCACAGTGTATCACATTATCCTGGCATTCCAGGATTCAGCCTGGTGCAGACACACTCCATAACCATAACCTGGAATGAGTCATGGCCCCGACATTGAGATTTCAGCATCGCAGACAGTATAGATGAGCCGATAGCCCATATAGCGCATTTGCCTTGCTCACATGCCCTTCAGTCACACCACTTCAGAACCTCACCCGCAGCACTGGGATTGAAGCCCCCAGGGGTTCATGCCCTCCGTTAGGGTCTTCTCCCACCGAACCATCATCCCTCGCCGTCGGCCCCAAGTGCACCGATAACACATGCATGCGCCCATAACCAGTCGAGACGTTCTTGGACCCGACTTTGGCCAGACGTCCCTTAAACGTAGCCGGAGACCTTTGGCCTCTTAAGAAGAGACAGTGCTGACCTCTGACCCGAGTGTGGACCCTTCCACTGGAGCTTTTCTCTGACCCCTGACCTCTGTGTTTGCCTGTCCCAGGGTTTACTGGCACCATGTGTCAGATCGACGTAGACGAGTGCGCCAGCACGCCCTGCCAGAACGGAGCCAAGTGCTACGACCGACCCAACGGATACGAGTGCCGCTGTGCCGAAGGTAAGGCCTTGCTTTGCTTCACCCACCAAAGCCATACCCATAAATATAATCTCCAAGCTTACACCGCGTCACACGGTGTGAGCTTGAAGATCATGTTGGAATAGGTTAATACCTGACCTGCGATCAGATAAGGATAGAACGCAGTGTTTCACATGAGCCAGAGCCACCTGTAGGAGCGTGTCTGGTCTCAGTGAATCCTCAAGTTGGTCTGGGGTCAGCTGGTTTCTCTCTATGGGCGTCTGCTTGGCCCTGGCAGATTGACTTGAGGCCATAATCCCCCTCTTTTCCCTTTGGGCCCTCTGGATCATGGGGTCACTCAGGGCCAGCAGCTGCCGATGACGGGGAGGCATGGTCATCACCCCGACATCTGTTCATGTGTACCCCACAATGCATATCAGCCCCACATACCGCCACACTATGGCAGATACACAGTCAAGTCCTCTGTGTTGTGTGAACCAAATGGACTGAAACACTTGTAGCCCAGAGTTAATGGTTAAATTAACAGTATTGGTTAAATTAACAGTATTCATTAATTAATTCATTCATTCACTTCCACAAGGATGGAGATACCAGGAGATGTCTAGATGCCAGTAAGCTACGATGAAGCTTTTATTGCAGTTATTGCATTGAGTTCCCTGCATGCATGTGTGTGTGTGCATGCTTGTGTGTGCGTACGCGCGCGTGTGGTGTGTGTGTGTGTGTGTGTGTGTGTGTGTGTGTGTGCGCGCGCGCGTGCGCGCTTGGTGTGTCTGTGTGTAGTGGTGTGCTGTTTGCAGTTTGTGAGTTTGTTTGGGCCTGTGCCTGCAGGGGAGCCTGGCTCATTGTTTCAGTGGCCAGCTGCTTGGTATTCCCTGTGTTTGTGGGACCCCTCCGTTGAGTGAAGTGGCCCTGTTTGACGTGGCGCGGCCTATTGTCCCCCACCCACCACCCCCGCCCTCCCCCGCCGCCCAGAACAAAGGCAGGGACCGGGAGGCCCGTGTGTTAGAGGGCCCTTCTTCCACTGCTTTGCCCAGCTCAGCACTGCTACTCCAACACACACACACACACACACACACACACACGCATTCTTACATATGTTAACTACTTAGGACCACTCCAAAAAAATGGACTATTGCTATCCTTTTTAGGACCACCCTTTCTAGACATTGTAGAGACATATGAATTACACTCCTGAACATGAAAAAAAATCTATTTTAATACAATCACCGCAGATTGTATTAAAATTCATTTTAGAACATTCTAGATATTAACAATTTTACCCTACTTGTTAGGACCAAGAGTGGTCCTAACAAGTATAGTCAAATTGTTAACATTGTAGAAACATTGTAGAAGCTAATACCTTTTGTTAACGTAGATGTATTGGCTCTTATGAGTTTAATCATGTTTGTAAATACATCGAAGATGCAAATATACTCCACTACAAGTGGTTGCCTTGGCCTGGAAGAGAGGTCATCAGGTGGTCTCCAACCTTCGTAGAGTGTTTCGACCCTTGCCCACGACACTTCCAGTTGGCTGGTCAGCAGTGATTGGCCAGATCACTGCCCCTCTCCTCCAGGCTACATGTTTCTATGTACTAGAAGGTCTTTTTTCCAGGACTTGTGTTCTGCAACGTTAGAGGGACACCCCTTTCCACTAGTGCTACGAAGATGTAATAAACACCAAAAAAATATTATTTGAGCTCTACAAGACAAATCTCACTTCAAATGTTGAATACACACAATAGAACTCAAAATATAGCCACCTGACATGATGCTGTATTAGGAGGACAAAAGATAATGAGTTGCTTAGCTCCGCCCATGACACAAATGGTAATTGTCAGGACTATCTTGATTTGTATGGACCATGGCTATACAACACACTTACAAGACATACAGGTGAATTAAAGGGTCAAACATGAATAAATGGGACATGCATTCAAAGTGAAATATACTGTAGACACCGTGCTATTCAAAGCTGCTATTCATCCCATGGTTTTGAGGCAGTACATGATGAGCGTTCAGGCAGACTAGTCTGGTCCTGAATGCCCCAAAAAATGGTGGCTGATGACATTTAGACCTTAAGCAAGGTCCAATTCTGCCACTGTGACACTGTGGCCAAGTGACACTGTGCTGAATGCATTTTGCCACATGCCAAGTGATACAAGTGACCGTTTTGTCAGAAATTGAGTAATTAGCAAGTAAAAACCCAAATTAACAACAGTTAAAAAAAAGAAAAGAAAAATCAAATAGCTTTAATTTTGATATTTAATGTACATAATGGGTTAACCCCTTGGTTAGTCCTTTAGGAGGGCTGTTTGTCCACCGCTCATGTCTCTTCCATGTCCGGCGTTGGGAGTCTGGTGCAACGCACAGGTCCTGTGCCTCCTGGTGAGACGTAGGAGGGGCACGGACAGGTGTCAAACCACAGAGCCTAGTCCCTCCACGCATCAGAACCTCCCAGTTTTGGCGGAGTATTTCAGGGGCGGTGGATTGGACGGCCTTGGCCTTTCCCTTGTGGGATTGATCAGGGGTAGCTACTGGGACGTGAGTCGGGGTGTCATGAACCCCGGCTGGGTCACCTGAGTGAGGGGTATGATGTTCGAGAGACCCGAAACCCCAATGAGCTTAGGATACATCACTGAAGACACGTCCCAGGTTGCATCCATTCGATGTATTAAAAAAAACCTTTCTATATGATTTTTATGAGCCAAATTCATTTCTGCCATATGCCAAGTGATACAAATCCCCATTTTAATCTAATAATCTAATCTAATAATTAGGATAATGAATAACTAAAATAGAAATTGGTCTAATTCTGATAAATTGTACTTAAGTTGTTTTAAGTTGTTTCTATATGATTTTGATGTGCTGAAACCACTCTGCCATATGCCAAGTGATATGAGGCAGATTTTTTTTCTGGAAACCAAGCTCACAGGGCTTTTATAAGATGTGCCTGTAGGCCACTAAAAGTATAGACCTATTCCATTTCATGGTGATTATGCAATACAGCAAAAAATCATAAACAACAAAAGTACATCAAAAATTATAGCCAATTTCCAATTTTCGTAATTGCTTATTATAACTACTAAATTTCTAACAAAACCGTCACTTGTATCACTTGACATGGCGCAGAAATGGATTCAGGACATCAAAACCGGACACTTTTGCCTGTGACCAAAAAGAGAGATTTAAGACTTACTTATGAGCTTGTAGATTGTTTCTTAGATTTACTTTGACTTATTAATGAAGTTACTTTAGAGAAAAATCATTTCATTTTGAATTTGATAAACAATTTTAATAATTGAAAAAACAATTTTAATAACTGAGAAAAACAAATAAAAATAATAAAGGAAACAACAAACACAATAATAATGAGGGTAATAATAATAATAATTAACAATTATAAGGGTAATAATAATAATGGGACCACATTTTTTTATCTTCCCAGGGGAGAAATTTGTCTAGCATTACATGCACATTACAATATGCCTCCAATTTAGGCAAATCAGACGCTCTTAAAGGGGTATTTCACTTTCAAAAAAACGTTTTGTCTTTTTATGGTCTACTCAGTTCCATGCACATTAACCCCTTTATATACTGATCTCCCCCAAATCCAATAAAATACACATTTTGAGAGATAAATGCATTTTCCTCCAGTTTGCTTAACAAAACAGCTATAGTACCTGAATGTTCAGATGGCACTTGCCTGGAAAGCTTCACACAAAAAGGATGAGGAGAGTGTGGTAGTCAGACCTCAAGAGTGAAGTATAGCTACAATGGAGTCAGTGCTGCCATTTGGGGCCAATACATTGACCTTTGAGATCACAAGCTTCTGGGCTAGAAACATTGTTAATAGGAGGAGATATGTATATGATAGGTTACTTCTTGCTGATCCCTGCTGGCTGACCTGGTATTATAATCAGAGTACCTAGTAGTAAAAGAATAGGTAGACATCAATGGCAATGACAACTGCGTCAGCCGCATCCCTTCCGACCTGGAATGACATTGTCAATGTTGACATGGCTTTTTAAACTTGTATTCCACCCTCTGTGAACATCACAGTTAAGAATGGTGCCATTGCATAGGCCTACACATGACCATTGAATAGATAGAATTTAGTTAATATACTTCTGGCAACTGGTGTGACAACTCGTGTGATGACCACATTCATGAGTTTGATTTAAGCATATTTGCATGAATTGAAATTCCAAAACCAAATAGACAAACGATAGGAAGCGCTTGTTGTCTTTAGACGGACCACCCTGGAGCTATTCAGTCACTGTCCTATGCATGTGGGCGGTGCTTCAAAGCACCCACACGGCTAGGGTTTGTTGGTAAATCAAGCGCTCCCTTCCCCAGGTCATCTTCACAATACAGTGGAAAGAAATAGCGCACCTGGGTTTGTTATTATCTGATTCAAGGTGTGGAGTATTGGGACTAAGAGTTTTAGAATCAATCATACACAGCACTTTGACATACACATGAATTATAAGGACATTTTAAGAATTATCAGGACCTTCTGGCAGTCAAATTTGGGCATGAACGGATGAATATGCATCATCATCATCATCATCATCATCATCAATACTATAATTCAGAAAATGTCTGTCTGAATGTCTGAAACCGCCATTACTCCTCGCTGGCTGCACCAATCGCTCACACGGTTTCACACGGTTGTTAACCATAATATTAGGAAGAGACTGACAAAGCCCTTTTTTCAAAATTAACGCATTATATTGGATCACCACATCATACATATATGGGGATACTCTGACCTCACGCACCATGGTTTGATTATGTTTGAGTCACCACGTCATACCTATATGGGATACTCTGACCTCACGCCCCAGGGTTTCATTATGTCTGAGTCACCACATCATGCCTATTATGGGGATACATGTGACGTAGTGCTTTGTAGACGTAAAGCTTCATAGACGTAATAGGGAAATGTAGCAGTGCTGAAGACGTGTCCCAGATCACAAATACAACGGGCACAAACGGCATGATAGACATTTTAACAGGTAGTTATTAATAACACATTCCACAAATAAAATGCATAATTGTGCATTAGATACTATACAACTCTATTTCGGGTGGATGTTTTTGTATTTCTGGCATCAGGGGGTTAATAACTACAAAATGTCAAAGGGATATTAGCAGGCACCCTCTTGAATTCTTAAGAGGTTGCCCTAAGCTACAAGACTCGGTTCAGCCCAAAAACAGCGCGCCGGCTCCCAACTAAAGTATATGGGAATGCTAAAGAACATATTAAACCATTGATTAGTGCTAAAATATGAGAAAACAAAGGATTGCTTTCCAGAAAGGCACACTTTTCAATATGTGAAGACACAAATTGTCTACAACATAACATCTGCCCATGATAAACATCTCTCACTCTTCATTGGCAATTTTAGAACCTCATACAGGTTCAGCATAATAGCTTCTTCACTTGGACAGGATACCACCAAATATGACTAAATTCAATAGACTATGCTGAGCTAATATTGTTCTGCTAAAGACATGGAGAAGTTGGAAGAGTTACACAACAACACTGCTCTAACAGGGAGACAGCATATGTTAGGATGTTGATATTTGCCTTATAATTTACTAATAGACATAGATACTAGAAATTGAGATTGATACTGGGGCAATGTAAGATTACCAAAAAACACACATTAATGCACCTGCATGGGTTTTGTCCAGACTGCTTCAACCAACAAAAGATTTAGGCAGTTTGCCTGTAGAGTGCAGGGTCGTTAATTAGGCTGCATTGCTTAATTAACGACCCAACCATTGCAGTATGGGGGAAGGGCAGCAGTTGAACTGAGCTTACAGAACTACAGCAGTGAATTGTTCTTACAGGTGAAAGACAAAATCAGAGTATCCTGTTATTGCATCATACTGATTTTTGCCTCACACAAACATCTATTCTAATCACATAGTATACGTGTATTTAAACTGGCTAAAATAAACATTGATATGAACTGTTTTGGATATGTGATTAGTAGTGATTCTTGTAGCTGGAGTCACTTCTTAAGAAATCAAGAGGGTGCCCACTGATATGCCTCGGGCATTTTTAATTATTAACCCCTTAATGTCCAAAATATAAAAAAAAAATCCATACAAAATACAGTTGTATGGTATTTAATGCAAATTACTTGGTCTAAATGCATCAAATTTATCATTATATAGTGTTTGTGAATATGGATATGCACAAAGTATATGATTATTAATTATTGAATTGTTAATTAATGCACATTAACCCCTTTATGTACCGATCTCCCGCAAATCCAGTAAAGACTCGGTTCAGCCCAAAAACAGCGCGCGGGCTCCAACTAAAGTATATGGGAATGCTAAAGAACATATTAAACTAGTGATTAGTGCTAAAATATGAGAAAACAAAGGATTGCTATCCCGAAAGGCATACTTTTCAATATGTGAAGACACACATTGTCTACAACATAACATCTGCCCATGATAAACATCTCTCACTCTTCATTGGCAATTTTAGAACCTCATACAGGTTCAGCATAATAGCTTTTTCACTTGGACAGGATACCACCAAATATGACTAAATTCAATAGACTATGCTGAGCTAATATTGTTCTGCTAAAGGACATGGGGAAGGAAGTTGGAAGAGTTACACAACAACACTGCTCTAACAGGGAGACAGCATATGTTAGGATGTTGATATTTGACTTATAATTTACAAATAGACATAGATACTAGAAATTGAGATTGATACTAGGGCATTGTAAGATTACCAAAAAACACACATTAATGCACCTGCATGGGTTTTGTCCAGACTGCTTCAACCAACCAAAAGATTTAGGCAGTTTGCCTGTAGAGTGCAGGGTCGTTAATTAGGCTGCATTGCTTAATTAACGACCCAACCATTGCAGTATGGGGGAAGGGCAGCAGTTGAACTGAGCTTACAGAACTACAGCAGTGAATTGTTCTTACAGGTGAAAGACAAAATCAGAGTATCCTGTTATTGCATCATACTGATTTTTGCCTCACACAAACATCTATTCTAATCACATAGTATACGTGTATTTAAACTGGCTAAAATAAACATTGATATGAACTGTTTTGGATATGTGATATAGTAGTGATTCTTGTAGCTGGGAGTCACTTCTTAAGAAATCAAGAGGGTGCCCACTGATATGCCTCGGGCATTTTTAATTATTAACCCTTAATGTCCAAAAATAAAAAAAAAATCCATACAAAATACAGTTGTATGGTATTTAATGCAAATTACTTGGTCTAAATGCATCAAATTTATCATTATATAGTGTTTGTGAATATGGATATGCACAAAGTATATGATTATTAATTATTGAATTGTTAATTAATGCACATTAACCCCTTTATGTACCGATCTCCCGCAAATCCAGTAAAGACTCGGTTCAGCCCAAAAACAGCGCGCGGGCTCCCAACTAAAGTATATGGGAATGCTAAAGAACATATTAAACTAGTGATTAGTGCTAAAATATGAGAAAACAAAGGATTGCTATCCCGAAAGGCATACTTTTCAATATGTGAAGACACACATTGTCTGACTGCAGCCAAGTTGAAAGGTCATAGAGGTAGTAAGTAAAAGAAAGACAAGAGCGGTAATAATTCAGTAATACGCCTGAGTGAAAAGGTAGTTTTAAGCCGGGCTTTAAAGTATAGGACATAAAAGGGGACAGGCTTGAGACAAAAATTTACAGAGTGATGTCAGAGGGGTCACAGAGTGATGTCAGAGGGGTCATGTCTATGTTCCCTCAGCTCTTAAAGTCAGGTTAGGATTAGGGGTAGGGATAGTAATAGATTAACCCTAACCCAAACGCCCAAACCTAACCCTAAACGAAGGCATGTCAAATGTCGCGAAGTAACGTTTGACATGCTTTCGGTTAGGGTTATGGTTTGTGCGTTTGGGTTGGGGTTAGTCAGCGAGGGAACAAGACCTGAGGGAACATAGAAATGGTCCCATGTCAGACACGTGTCACCATGATGATGCGGGCTGCCAGACACTTGTTACGATGAGTGAACATGATTATGTCATCAGTGTGACCCGCCCCAGAGTTTTCTAAACTCTGACCCGCCCGCCCACCCTCGGACAAAGTTCCCCGAGTTCTACAGTTACATGCGACCTGCGGCCTATATGAGCTATATATAGTAATTTATTGTAATTAGTGTGGTTGCCTTAAAGGACACACTATTGTTATTAGTGTGGTTGCCTTTGGGCGACCACACTCTGCAATTCCCTCTGGAATTGCTCCTTTCTAGTTAAAATATTAAGTTTGCCAGATGGTCCTAAGTAGGACACACACACACACACACACCCCACACACACCTGATACACACCAAATGTAAAAATGCCTCCTTTTTAGGGCCATATGTAAAAACGCCTCCTTTTTAGGACCATGCCAATTTCAACACCAGGCATGGCTTATGACATTCTCTATCTGTTTTAAGTGGTCTTACTTCTTAGGACGGGTTTTTGGTCCTAACTTGTCCACCGGTCCTAAGTTGGAAGGTGTTTTTCTTCGAAACGGTCCTAAGTAGATAACATATGTGAGAACACCACCACACACACACACACACACACACACACACACACACACACAGACACACACACACAAACCAACAGTGGCTTGTCTCGCTCACGCACAGCGTCGGCATGGAAACCAAAAGGACCAGACTCCACACTGTAGAAGCTTTCATAAAGAAAGAGTGGGGAAATAGAAAGAGGAAGTTGAAAGAGATACAAAAAAGAGGGAAATGGGAAAGGGAGTATTGTAAAATGAAAGGAAATTGATAGATTGAAGGAGAGAATGGGAATAAAGAGGATTACAGAAGCGATGTTTTTTGTTTTTTTGGGGGGAGGAAGTTAAAGGGAATTTGATTTGTGACGGACTGTAATGGAGCTGGGGAAAGACAAACACGTTGGGTGCTCAAGGTACACACATGGTAAAATCCAGAGTTATTTACAGTAACTCTGGAGAAGGTAAAACAGATCTGTAAAGGCATGTCAGCTCTTGGGATTGTGCGGTGTTTAAAAAGCTTGCAGTGTATTAACTGAACAGGATGAGTGTTTTAGCCTTGAGCCCATTCTTATCTCTCTTCCTCCCCCCTCCTCCAGGTTATGAGGGTACTCTTTGCGAGAGCAATATCAACAACTGCCACCCGGACCCGTGCCACCATGGCACGTGCGTCGATGGTATCGCCAGCTACACCTGCAACTGTGATGCCGGTTACACGGGCTACCGCTGTGAGAACCAGCTCAACGAATGCCACAGCAATCCCTGCCAGAACGGAGGCAAGTGTGTGGATCTGGTCAACAAATACATCTGCCAGTGTCTACACGGAACCTCCGGTAAGATCTCCCCCACAAAACACACACGCAAATACACACCACCACAAAACACAATCCTGGGTGGTAATGGAACTCTCACATTTACGAATGGATAAACTAACAACATTTCAGCATTGTATGTAGAGTTGAGTTGCAATTCCATACCAAATGAGTTATATTATAAAGGATGAAACATGTAAGCGTACACAAATGGTTTTCATGGTTAAATGTTTATCAAATCGTCAGTGCAAAGGTCACCCTTTCTGACAGTGTGCTAATTGTTGTTAAAAGTTATATGCCCTAATTTGGCTTCTCGTCCACTCAGGCACAAACTGTGAGATAAACTTTGATGATTGCGCCAGCAGCCCATGTGACTATGGTATCTGCAAGGACGGAATCAACCGCTACGACTGCGTCTGCAAACCCGGCTTCACTGGTAATGTCCTCTGGAAAGAATGCAAACCTTTTTTTTTACAAAAACAAATCCATTCTGTGTAGCAGACATGGCTGATAAAACCTTGGCCGACCGTGACTGACCGTGGCTGATTTCTTGTCTCTCTAGGTTCCAAATGTAACGTGGAGATAGACGAGTGTTCATCCGGCCCCTGCAGGAATGGAGGCACATGCGTCGACGAGGAGAATGGATTTCACTGCCAGTGTCCCGAGGGATTCAAGCCCCCGTACTGTTACTCCCAGGTGGATGAGTGTGGCAGCAGCCCCTGTGTCCATGGAGCCTGCAGGGATGATATCAACGGGTAAGAGCAATGGCATTCTCCTTTTGCTGTGGTGGAAAGTAACCTACAGTAAACTGCATTTATATATATTTTTTCATTTACTGCAAATTTCCTACATCTTGGGCAAATATTGTTTTTTTCCCCACTTCAATTATTTGAAAACGTAGTAACTACTTTGTACTGTAAGGTTGAATTATTAGTACTGTATTGTCCCAAATATAAGACGACTTCGGTTATGAGACGACGCCTATTTTTCAAGACTCAATGGCAGAAAAAGAACATTGAATGTCAAATAGTATAGCCCCCGAATATAATACAACCCCATTTGTTAGGATATTTCCATTGGGGGAAAAACATAGTCTTATATTCAAGCCAACGGGATACTATAATACCTTAACCCCTTGCCAGGTAGATCTGCTATTTTCAAATACTTCTTGAAAACTCGCTGATTACTGCCGTAACAGATTACTACATTGCATTGCACTTTGATGCTTTTACTTAAGTATCACTACCCTTTCTTTACCGCTTCCAGTTTTAGCATGAAGTTTCCAAAGGAAGAGCATGACACAAACTAGTATGTCCAGTGTTGACTTGGATTACCCTCCTTTATTGACTGGTTCCTTCCTCCCTTATTGTCCTTCTCAGGTACCGCTGTGACTGTGAGCCTGGCTGGGTGGGCAAGAACTGTGACCTGGACAGGAACGACTGCTTGCCCAGTCCTTGCCAGAATGCGGGCACTTGTATTGACCAGCTCAATGGCTTCACCTGCAAGTGTCGCCAGGGCTTCAGAGGTGAGAGGCACTGCAAAAACACGTCACACAGTTTTATTTTTATCTAACATTCAGTATGTTCTTTTAACCAACATCATAGAAGACGTGAAGAGATTTGACAGTACAGTAGAAACACCTCCTTTTAAAACTCTGGTCAGATAATGGTTTCAGATTCCCAGTTTAGTTTTCTGTAGTCAAGTCTATGCTAAATGACATTCTCATACCCCCCTCTAGTGGCCATCTGGAGAACTACAACAATAATGATATGATAGTGGAATCCATCAGGTTTGATACACCATGTACTAGCCGGGTTCCAGTACCACAACTAACATGTAATGGCCCTCCTGTTTCCTAGGTAATCTGTGCCAGGTGAACATCAACGAGTGTGCGTCCAGCCCCTGTCTGAACAAGGGCAGCTGTGTGGACGGCGTGGCTAGTTTCACCTGTATGTGTGAGCTTCCCTACAGCGGGCCCACATGTGCCGAGGTCCTCACTCCCTGCTCCCCCAACCCCTGCGCCAACCATGCCCTCTGCACACACACACCCGACTACCTGGGCTACCAGTGCAATTGCCAACCAGGATGGCAAGGTGAGAAAGCCCATATAGTTCAGCAAGACACAGCTTTTGAGTAAGATGAGAAACAAAAAAACAAAGTGAGATATAAAGGTCAGCTGAAATATTAGAGCGAACCAGTCCTGGAACTGTACTTTAATGTATGTTGCTTTGTGTTCTGCAGGTCAATTGTGCAACATTGACGTGAATGAGTGCATCTCCAACCCCTGTAAGAACCGTGGGACTTGCACCAACACACCGGGTGCGTTCGTGTGCGCCTGCAGAGTTGGATACACAGGGCCCACCTGTGAGGTCAACATCAACGACTGTTCTCCTAGTGAGTGACCACCAAGTTCAACACACTGGATTAACATCACTGCTATACATCTAAGATGGCATACCTAATAAAACCCTTCATTTATACCGCCGTAACTCCCATGAGTGGACAAATGCAGAGCCGTGACACCGAGGGCTTGTATGCAGCCAGTGCATGTCCTGCATCCATATATAACACCATGTCTCTTTTCTCTCTGTCATGTCTTCAGATCCGTGTCTGAACGGAGGCTCCTGTACCGACGAGGTGAATTCGTTCCACTGTAGCTGCCTGCCAGGCTTCACAGGGCCTCGCTGTGCCAGCGAGATCAACGAGTGCCAGAGCTCACCCTGTAAAAACGGCGGCACGTGCACAGACTACGTCAACTCCTACACGTGCACCTGCAGGCCTGGCTTCACTGGCATCTACTGTGAGACCAACATCCCTGACTGCACTGAAAGGTGACTACTGCTGACTCGATTTTAACTTTGGAGTGTACATAATGGTTGTGAATAGGGTGTTTTTTTTGTGAATCGTTTTTCATTGGACGACGTTGGAATCGAAATGACCATTTTCGGTATGCCCACAGCTCCTGTTTCAACGGTGGGACCTGCACGGATAAGATCAACGGCTACGACTGCAAGTGTCGATCCGGCTTCACCGGCTCCCACTGCCAGTATGAGGTCAACGAATGTGACTCCCAGCCCTGCCTGAATGGAGGGATCTGTCAAGACGCACTGGAGTCCTTCCGCTGCTCTTGCCCCAAGGGCTACACTGGAAACCGCTGCCAGGTACACACACACAGCAACTAACTCAATTAATACATAGTATTTTGCATAGATAGAAAAGATTCCTTGTGCTGAGAATAAGAGTGTTGAACAAGTCTCCCCTCTCCTTCCTTCCAACCCAGTCATCAGTGGATTGGTGCAGACGCTCCTCTCCCTGCCAAAATGGAGGCAGATGTCGCCAGAAGGACGCCTCTTTCACTTGCGAATGCACCGGCGGCTGGTCCGGACGCTACTGCGACATCTCCAGGGTTTCCTGTGAGGTGGCGGCTCGCCAGAGAGGTAAGGGTCAGCCCCATGTTTTTTTTTATATTTATGTGGCAACATCATTCATGGCACTCATGAAGAAAGGTGTCACGTCTTTAATTTATTCCTCCATCCAATTCTTCCCCTCCAGGCCTTCAAACAGATGAGCTGTGTCACCGCGGCGGCCACTGTGTTAACACCGGGAACACTCACTACTGCAAGTGTCCTCCTGACTACACTGGGAGCTACTGCGAAAGCCAGGTGGACCACTGTGAAGACAAACCATGCCACAACGGCGCCACCTGCAGGGGCTACGTTGGAGGATACCAGTGTGATGTGAGTCCAACAACCTCTTCAGTGTCAAGTAAAAGAGGGTGTTTCAAATGATTCCTCACCATCACAGCGTTCCGTCTAAATGTCCCTGTTCTGGTCATTCCAGTGCATGCCAGGCTACACGGGAGAGAACTGCGAGATGGAGATCAACGAGTGCCAGTCTCATCCCTGCCAGAACGGAGGCACCTGCATCGACCTGGTGGGCCATTACATCTGTTCCTGCCCTCCTGGCACATTGGGTAAGGACAGACTGGCTCCCAAATAGAAGCACAGCTTCAGTAGGATAATTAAAGTGGCCGAGAGGGATTGCAGTTTGTTCAGGTATTCATTTACTTATTTTTTCTCCCCAAGGTGTATTGTGCGAGATCAACGAGGACGACTGTGCTCCGCCTATGAGGCTGCGTGGAGCTCCTCCTAAGTGCCTTAACAACGGCACCTGTGTGGACAGAGTGGGCGGCTACCGCTGCAACTGTCCCCCTGGGTTCACCGGGGAGAGATGTGAGGGAGACATTAACGAGTGTCTGTCCAACCCCTGCAGTCCCACCAACAGCCTCGACTGCATCCAGCTGCCCAATGACTACCAGTGTGTCTGTAAGCCTGGCTTCACAGGTCAGAACCTTTTTATTTTAATTTCTTAACCTCTGTGTGTTATGTGTGCTTGTTGTTTGTACAGCATACCTGCGTCTGAGTTGTATTTGTTCTTGCGGCCATGCTGTAACGCCCGGTTACATATTCTCCTCAGGTCGGAGGTGCCAGAGCCGCTACAGCGTGTGTGAGTCTCAGCCCTGTAAGAATGGAGGGGCCTGTTCGGTGTCCGGCAGCTCAGCGCTGGGATACATCTGCACCTGTCAGCTCGTAAGTGCACGTGGACATGACCATTGGCTTAAAAACATTGGGTTTACATCAGTCTCGGTGCCGAGTATAAATTACTGTGTTGTGTGGGTCCTCAGGGCTATGCGGGGCTTAACTGTGAGCGGAGCATGTCCTGCCGAGAGCTGAACTGCTACAACGGGGGCAACTGCGCCCTCACCACGCGGGGAGCGCGCTGCACCTGCCAGCCTGGCTGGGCCGGACCGCAGTGTCAGCACCACAGCAACGAGGGATGCGCCTCCCAGCCATGCCGCAACGGAGGCCTGTGCACCGAGGAGACCAGCTTCCCCTTCTTCCACTGTGAGTGTCCTGGCGGCTGGATGGGCAAGCGCTGCGAGCAGAGCACCAGGATCGTGGAGCTGCCGCCACCCTCCTGCCCTCTGGCCGACTGCCACGGCAAAGCCAACGACGGCGTGTGCGACAAGGAGTGCAACACGCCGTCCTGCCGCTGGGACGGCGGTGACTGCTCGCTGGCGGTGAACCCGTGGGCTCGCTGCACGGACCCCCGCTGCTGGCGTGTCTTCAACAACAGCCAATGCGATGAGTCCTGCAACAACAAAGATTGTCTCTATGATAACTTTGACTGCAAGAACAAGGAGAAAGTTTGCAAGTAAGCCATTCCGTCCACGTCTTGTAAACCAAACCCCCCTTGCTTTGCTCTAGGTCTTCAAGGTATGCCAGCAAAGATAACATTTGAATTAACGTTGCGCCAACCTCTCTGTGTGTCTCTCCCAGTCCCATCTATGAAATCTACTGTATCGACCATTATGCCGACGGACGCTGTGACCAGGGCTGCAACACAGAGGAGTGCGGCTGGGACGGCTTGGACTGTGCAGGGAAGGTTCCAGAGCACTTGGCCGAAGGGGTCCTGGTTCTAGTGGTCTTGCTGCCTCCAGAGGAGCTCCTCCGCACCAGCACAGCCTTCCTGCAGAAGCTGAGTGCCATCCTGCGCACCACGCTGCGCTTCCGCATGGACGAGAACGGCAAGGCCATGATCCTGCCCTACACCCGAAACGAGGCACGGCTCAAACGAGAGCTCAAGCGGGAGCCAAGTCAGGAGGTCATTGGGTGAGTCAGACACGCTTGTGGTAGGATATATCTATATACAGTATACTGTATATACAATGTATATATACAGTATATACACGTATATCTAATATATTTTATTTTTCTCAAGTGGAAGTCATTCCCCATAGGTTGTGTGATGTCTAACGGTAAATGTATCACTGTGTTACTCTGACAGATCCATAGTCTACTTGGAGATCGACAACCGTCTGTGCTCTCAGGGCTCAGAGGACTGTTTCGAAACGGCTGAAGGTGCTGCGGACTACCTAGGTGCCCTTTCAGCAGTGGAGATGCTCCGCTTCCCGTATCCCCTGAAAGAAGTCAGAGGTGAGTGGAGAACACCAGTAGTGCATTGGTTTACATACTGAATAATATAGTGAAACAAAGTGTAAATTCGGCCAGTATGGGTACTTATTTATTTATCCTCTTCGACCCGGTTGGGACATAAGGCTGCAATCGTACAGTGAATCCTGCCTGGGGCTTTGGCCTGTGCCCAGGTAAGACCCATCTCCTTCAGCTCCATCATCACCGTCCTTCACCAGGTGTTCTTTGGTCTGCCTCTGTTTCTTTTCCCAATTGGGGTCCCTTTCAAGGCAACCTTGGGTAACCTTTCATTGGGCATCCTCAATACATGACAGAGCCATCTTAATCCACCTCTCTTTATTTCAAGGGACATATAAGAGCTCCCTGTCTTCTTATAGAGTTTGTCGTTTGAGATTTTATTTGTCCAGAAGATGTGGCAGATTTTGCGCAAGCAGCTATTATGGAAGACGTCAACCTTTCTCTTATCCACCTTCATTTCTCTCCAGCACTCAGAGCCATATAGCAGGACAGCCTTAAGTTCATAAACAGGGGGTCATTCCACTCAAGAAACTGTGCGATGATGTTGCGTAGTGTAAAAATCTGGTCAATACAACCTTGTCCTTTGCGGAAAGAAGAACCTTACAGAAGGCCACGCTAGGGACAGACAGGAGTGTTATACCTCACCATTTGTCGCAGTTCTTTAGGTCACCTTTCTTGGGAAGCTTGCTCCAGTCCTCTGGACTCCCATATCCCATATGTGCTCCCATATCTTGGCAAAGAGGTCGGTCAGCACCCTGGAGGCTGTGGTGATATCTGCCATCAACATTTCTGCATACAGCATGTCGATTCCAAGGGCTTTCCACCGCTTCAGCTCCTTGACTTCCATTTGCACTTCTATTGGGCCCATCTTTCAGCTTGTTCCCCTTCAGTTTAGTGTAGATGTTTTTGGACCGCTTAGCTGTTTGGTGATCCTATACACTATACTGAGTTGTCCAGCTGTCTCTGCTTCACTTGCCAGGTTCTCCACAAAGACTGTCTTTGTGGCCTATAGGGGTTATTGCTGTGCAATTGGAACGATACTTTAACAGTGCATTACATTCACCTACATTCACATTAACCTGGGATGCCTGGGATATTTTGTTCTTACTGCATCATCAGGGTTGGTCAGCTATTTTATAGGCGGTTGTGTGATGTGTCTTCTCTCTCTCTCCTACCTTAAGGCGAGAAGATCGTTCCGGGTTCCGGAGATCAAATGTTTGAGTGGAGCAAGCTGATGCTGGTGGGCATCGCATCTCTGTTCCTGCTGGTGATCCTGATGATAGGCATGTTGATCGCTCGTCGGAAGAGAGAGCACAGCACTCTGTGGTTCCCGGAGGGTTTCTTCCTCAAGAAAGAACCCAGCAGTAACAAGAACCGGAGGGAACCTGTTGGCCAGGATGCTCTCGGCATGAAGTGAGTGATTTGTGTGCAAATACAGTACATACCACTTATTACTATATGCTCCTCTCTGTTGAATTGCTGTGAAAATATTGTATTAAGAGTAGACTTATGACTAGTCAGTTTTCCTGTCACTGTCAACAAATGTGTTGACAAGATGGTAGTGAAAATAAACTGGAGACCTCAGCTATGTAAACATCTAAGTGACATTGTTGTGTTTGTAATATTGATTTCATTCCTGCTTCTACTGTATCATACAGACACATGCCGAAAACAGCAGAGGAGTCTCTACTTGGAGACCATAGTGACCAATGGATAGATGCCGATTGCCCAGAAGCAAAACGACTCAAGGTACAGTTTTTATATTTACTTATTGTCCCAAAACTTGAAGCTGCAGGTACGGAAAGCCATTTCCATTTGCAGCCATTGGCGTGTTCTAATCCTGTTTTGTCGCATGTTTACATGGTCAGGTCGAGGAACCGAGTATGCTGTCCGACTGCGAAGACGCAGTGGACAGCAGACAGTGGACGCAGCATCACTTGGCAGCTGCAGATATCCGTGTTCCACCCTCCATGGCCCTCACCCCACCCCAGGGAGAATATGACAGTGATTGCATGGACGTCAATGTCCGAGGCCCAGGTCAGCATGATCCATACATTACATGTTTTATCTGAATGTGAGTCATCTAGTTTTATCATTTCTTGTCGTTAGATTGGGACATTAACTGTCTGTTTTGTTTCTTCTGGAAGCAGATGGCTTTACTCCTTTGATGCTGGCGTCATTCTGTGGAGGCGGGCTAGAGCCGGAGGTGACCGAAGAGGATGAGTCGGAGGAATGCTCGGCCAACATCATCTCTGACCTCATCTACCAGGGCGCATCCCTGGCTGCTCAGACAGACCGCACCGGCTGAGACAGCCTTGCACCTCGCCGCCCGCTACGCCCGCGCCGACGCCGCCAAGAGGCTGCTGGACGCCGGGGCGGATGCCAACGCCCAGGACAACACAGGACGCAGTCCGCTGCATGCAGCTGTGGCTGCAGATGCCCAGGGTGTCTTCCAGGTAGACAAACACGCATACAGTATACAAGTGATTTTCAAATGAATCAATTCAAGTAATAAGAGTAATTAAGAGAGACATTCTGGAGCATCGTTCAACATATGTACCGTGCTATTTTGTTAACGCTGCTTCTAAATCTTTCCTACTGCAACAGATTCTGATACGTACCCGGGCCACGGATCTAGACTCTCGTATGTACGATGGTTCCACTGCGCTGATCCTGGCTGCACGACTGGCCGTAGAGGGCATGGTGGAGGAGCTCATCACTTGCCATGCTGACGTCAATGCTGTCGATGAACTAGGTAAGGCATGCATGCCATGTTGCGAAACACGTGTGATGTTTTGTGGTTGCTTCGTGGTTTTTCATGGGCGTTTCCTTGTCTCCTTCAGGTAAATCTGCCTTGCACTGGGCGGCTGCTGTTAACAACGTGGATGCCACCATTGCCTTGTTGAAGAACGGAGCGAATAAAGATATGCAAGACCTCAAGGTATTGTGGCTTTGTATCAATTATCTTCATCCTACCGCACCAATGACAGTATATTAGATCTTATATAACATCTAACGCACTTATTCATCTCTCTTCCTTCTGTTGTTCTCAGGAGGAGACCCCTCTCTTCCTTGCAGCCCGTGAGGGCAGCTGTGAGGCTGTGAAGGTGTTGTTGGCCCACTTTGCCAACCGAGAGATCACCGACCACATGGACAGGTTGCCGAGGGACATCGCTCAGGACCGCATGCACCACGACATCGTCCAGCTGCTGGACGAGTACAACACAGTGAGGAGCCCCCAGGGCCACGGAGGGGCCGGACACCACCTCGCAGGGGGACACACGCTTTCCCCCCTCATGTGCCCGCCCAGTGCCTTCCTGCCCAGCCTAAAGACCACCCCTCAGGGCAAGAAGAACCGCCGGCCCGGAGTCAAGGGCTCCGGCCTGGGAAGCCAACACGCCAGCCTCAAGGAGGTCAAGGCCCGCAATAAGAAGCTCACCCTGGACATGCAGAGCGCCTTGCTGGAGAGCTCGGTCACCCTGTCCCCTGTCGATTCACTGGACTCTCCCCGCGGCGGAGCTAGCAACGCCGGCTACATCACCAACCCCACCTCCCCCGTGGCCATGCCCTCACCCGGGCTGTTCCACTCCATGTCTGTCCCCAGTACGCCCATGGTTCACAGCGGCATGATGGAGGGAGGAGGCCAGTTCGCCGTGTCTCTGGCCCAGCTCAACGACCTCGGGGACGGAGGGATGTCCATGCAGAACCGCGTCTCCATGGCGTCGGCCCTCAACCACGGCGGCTACGTGCTCAACTCTGGCCAGATGGGCATCAACATGGGCATGGTCAGTCCGGTCAGCGTGCCCTTCGACTGGCACAGCCGGATGACGCCCACCAGCACCCAGTGTGGCCAGCAGGTGGTGAACCTGGTGCAGAGCAGCCAGGCGGGCATGCACGTCCCCCAGAGCCCCGCCATGCAGCAGCAGAGCATGATGCAGCTGCACCAGCAAATGTACCGCAACGCCATGCTGCAGCCCACGCCCATCACCTCCACGCCCACCATCAGCCCCGTCAAGCTGCCCTCCATTGCCGAGCAGCAGCAGCAGCAACAACAGCAGCAGCAGCAACAGCTTCACAGTCACGCCATGGCCGCTCAGCAAAGTATGGCCCGCATGGGCACCTCCACCCCACCTACCCCCCAGACCTCACAGCCCCCACAAGGGTTCTTCCAGCCGCAGCAGCAGCCTCAGCCTCAGCCTCCCCAGCCTCAGAGTGCGGCCCAGCCCCAACAGTCAGCCACCCCGGCAGCCCAGCCGCCCCAAGCTCCACCCCCGCAGGCAAGTGGCAGCACAGCGGGTCTGGAGGATTACCCCACCCCTCCCTCTCAACACAGCTACTCCTCCGCCTTAGATGCCACCCCCAAGCATTACCACCACCTCACCAATGAGCACCCGTACCTGACGCCCTCCCCGGAGTCTCCCGAGCCCTGGTCTAGCCCCTCGCCTCACTGCGTGTCTGATTGGTCAGACTCCACCCCCAGCCCGGCAGTAGCCGGTCCGGCCCAGACCCAAATCCCCCACGCCCCGGAGACCAACGGCAAGATGCAGGTGTTTGCGTGAAGGTCCTATGGCTCCCACGTGGGGAAAAAAGGAACTGGGGTGAACAGAATGAGTGGACTGGCCTATGAGCCTGTCTGTGTTTTTGTTTAATGTGTCAGCCTGTTTCCAAGATTTTCATTGGATGTGGATTGACTGTGTTTTATCAAGAGGACCGTCTGCTAGTGATGTTTGCAGAGAAAAGAGTAAAGGGAAACGTGTGTTGTCTGGGATAAAAAGAGCAGACAATTTAATGAAGTAAGACTTATTCTGTCACAGATGGACTTGTTTTTTATTATAAAAAAAGTTATATGAAGAAACCAAGTCTTTTATTTCAAAGACTTAGGGACGCTCTCCTGAAAACTAACAAACTTTTTAAAAAGTAGATAAGTGGAAAAAAAGAAGCAAATGTTGAAGGGAATTCCTTGTATTTTTTTATTTATTGTTTGTTTTATGTTTCTCCAAACTGCCTTTTCGGGTATATTTCCCCCCCTCTTTCTGTCCTGGCCTCTCACAATGATGCTGCCCCACCCTCACCTGTTACATAGAACACCTTCAGTAAGTACAGTACCTTTCTATTAGGCCAGTGTAACGGCTTAATGAAACGAGCATCTTATGCTCTGCTCACTTCCTTACCTAGCGGTTTACACCGCTCATTTTACACTCTGCGTTAACAGACAGAAAGTGCAGTGGAGAATGCCTCTCGACTGATATTTATTTAGGCCAACAACTGGTTAAACAAAAATATGAAACTATAAAAAATACATTCCATAGAAGTATTACGAATATATAAGAATGTGAGGGTCTCTTGAAGCACTTCCCCAGGTGGCGTAGTGGGGCTGGATCAGACATAGGTTCAAGGTTCTTTATAGGTTCATGGTTCTTTATTTTAAGGTCTTTATTAGCAATAGAGTACCTGTGAGACGTTTTAATTGATCTGTTTTCCAATAATGGTTTCATTACACCCAGTTTCAGGTTTCACTGTTCCTTCCCTCCACTCGCACACTGGTGGGACTCCACTGGAGTTTGCCTCCAATTCTAGACCCACCTCGGACCACTCCATGTCTGGAGTATGTTTAATTCACTTTAATGAACTATATAGAAAGCTATTATGCCCTCTTGTTTTGCCTATAAAATCAGCCTGTCACTGCCCTTTTTAATATTCATTTAACTTTAATTGTTTGATCCTTTATTTTTATTTTTATATGTATATTTGTTGCATTCACATATAACTGGTTTTCACCTTGATGTGCTAAGCTACATTTACCGGCTGCTATTCTATCTCATGCCCAAACCCTTCCAGCATGTTTGCTTGTCTGGTGCTGAAACCTTTTTTCATCCTCTCTTCAGCTCCCATTCATGTGTTTTGGTAATGCATTTGGAAGAAGTGCACAAGCCACCATATGCCTGATCTGTACTTAGTGGTACGCCGCTTCATGCATGGAATATACCCAAAATATAGGCTCACAAGCTCTTGAGCTTGTAGATCTGCTATCAAGTGCAAGTACTCCCAAGTATAAATGGGGCTTTAGAGCTTGGCCCGGATAACACTCGATCAACTCAGCCCTGGTGATGATATCCACGCATCAGCTGAAGAGATCGGAGGGAGTTGCGTTATGGTCGGTGTGCGGGAGTGGCTGCTGGGCTGCCGCTGCTGATGGCGTGTTACTCCTTAGGGAGGTGTTTATATAACATGCAGGGAACAGTTCCTCTGCATCTACAGCAGCTTCCACCCAGCGGCCACGGGGGTGGCATCCTCAGACCACTTGTCAGAAGACGTGGAAGGAGAGAACACTACTATGTAGTGCTGTACTCTCCCAGTCTTTATTTGCAATACTCTGCGGATGATGCCCCATGGCGATCCAGCAAACCCTTTGCGTGTTGTCTGACTATCCGTTTCTTTTGTCTTATTAACATACCGTGGGCATATACGTTATCATAGTATATACAGCATATATGAGACCGTTAATTGACAAACATGAGCAAAACTTCAGCACGTTTCTTGTGTTTGTATCTTGCTGTATGCATGAACAGATACTTATTGGACACCATTATACCAGTCGTGGTGGTGGTGGTGGTGGTGGTGGACTTACATTCCTCTGCTCCTTAGTTGGGTCATATTATATTCATCCAATTGAATCAGTTACTGTTTTCTAAGACCTGGGAGGATAAGTGTATTCATATTTCAGTCCAGAGGTTATTTACGAGGCAATGTGATTCATTATGATTATTCTAGTTGGTCCATTCATTTCCTTCCAAGGTCGCACTATTACATTTCCTTTTTTTGTACATTTCAAACTCCCATCGTATGCCTGTAAATATGTTCGTCCTGGGTTAGATTTATTTGTTTGAGAAGTCTTATGTTTCTAAAATGATTATTTACTAAAAAGGACAAAAATAAATGTACTTCCTTTTAGCATTATTGTGAAGCTGAGGATGTGACTGATATTTTATTGGTCTTGTATTATTAGAACAGTCATAGATATTTTCTATCATTAATTTCTATACTTGTTTAAAAGTAGTTTTAAAAATCATTGTACATAAAGCCTTTTCACATTTTTCTTTCTACAGACAAAAGTTGTAAAATAAGTTACTTCTAATAAAAATTGTAGGGAACTACATTTTGTCTCTTGTTTTTAATATTGTATTTTATTAATTTATGATATTGGGTTTGTCTGTGTATATAAAATCTACATGCGCCATGGCAGACGGCCGCGGCTGATAGTAAAGGCTCGATTTCAACATTTTTGGAAAATCCTCAAAAATGACAAGAAAGAACATACTATAGTATGCTTTTTCTTTTAATGTTTTTCAAAAACGACGAAAAATGACATACTTTAGTGTGTCGTTTTTTGTTGATTTCAACATTGATTGACTGATTGATTTCAAAAGCATCCTGTGCAAGACCGCATACAATAGCCTGTCGTTTTTGCAAGGTTTTGTCATTTTTTGAAAATCGTCATACGACGAAAAACAACATACTATTCTATGTCTTTTTTTTTTTTTAATTTCGTCACTTTTCGAAAATCCTCAAAAATCCTCAAAATGAGACCGTGAGGCGATAGCCTTGCTGCGTTTTTGCCAGGTTTTGTCATTTTTCAAAAATCCTCAAATCATCAAAACAATGAAAAACGGTAAGGCTATAGCCTTGCGTTTTTTCCAAATTTCGAGATTTTTCGAAAATCCTCAAAACGAAAAACGGCATGCTGTGCAAGACCGTAAGGCTATAGCCTTGCGTTTTTGCCATTTTTCGTCATTTTTCGAAAATCTTCAAAAATCATCAAAACGATGAAAAACGACGTGCTGTGCAAGATTGTAAGGCTATAGCCTTGCGTTTTTGCCATTTTTCTGCATTTTTCGAAAATCTTCAAAAATCATCAAAACGATGAAAACAGTAAGGCTATAGCCTTGCGTTTTTTTCCAAAACTTTGACATTTTTCGAAAATCTTCGAAAATCCTCAAAAATCCTCACAACAAACAATGAAAAACGACATGCTGTGCGAGACCGTAAGACTATAGCCTTGCGTTTTTGCCATTTTTCGTCATTGTTCGAAAATCTCCAAAAATCATCAAAACGATGAAAAACGGTAAGGCTATAGCCTTGCGTTTTTTTTGTTCTCGAAATTTTGACAATTTTCGAAAATCTTCGAAATCCTCAAAAATCCTCAAAACAAAGAAAAACACATGCTGTAAAAGACCGTAAGGCTATAGCCTTGCGTTTTTGCCTTTTTCATCATTTTCGAAAATCTTCAAAAAATCCTAAAAAACAATGAAAAACGGTAAGGCTATAGCCTTGCGTTTTTTTTTTTTTTTTTTTTTTTTTTTTCGAAAATTTCAAAATTTTCGAAAATCCTCAAAAATACTCAAAATGATGAAAAACGGCATGCTGTGCAAGACCGTAATGCTATAGCCTTGCGTTTTTGCCAGATTTCATCATTTTTTGTCATTTTTAGAAAAACCTCAAAACGATGAAAAAACCAGTTTTTTTGCGGTTTTTTCAAAATTTCGACATTTTTCGAAAATGTTTCAAAAATGCTCAAAATGATGAAATAAAAAAAAAAAAAATGCATGCTGTGCAAGACCGTAATGCTATAGCCTTGCGTTTTTGCCAGATTTTGTCATTTTTTGTCATTTTTCGAAAAACCTCAAAACGATGAAAAAACCGTAAGGCTATAGCCTTTGCGTTTTTTTCAAAATCGACATTTTTCGAAAATGCTCAAAAATGCTCAAAATGATGAAAAAAACGGCATGCTGTGCAAGACCGTAAAGCTATAGCCTTGCGCTTTTGCCAGATTTCATCATTTTTTGTCATTTTCGAAAAAAACCTCAAATGATTTGAGAAAAACGTAAATTCGACATTTTTCGAAAATGCTCAAAAATGCTCAAAATGATGAAAAACGGCATGCTGGAAAATACCGTAATGCTATAGCCTTTTTGTCATTTTTTGTCATTTTTCGAAAAACCTCAAAACGATGAAAAACCGTAAGGCTATAGCCTTTGCGTTTTTTCAAAATTTCGACATTTTTCGAAAATGCTCAAAAATGCTCAAAATGATGAAAAACGGCATGCTGTGCAAGACCGTAAAGGCTATAGCCTTGCGCTTTTGCCAGATTTTGTCATTTTTTGTCATTTTTCGAAAAACCTCAAAACGATGAAAAACCGTAAGGCTATAGCTTTGCGTTTTTTCAAAATTCGACATTTTTCGAAAATGCTCAAAAATGCTCAAAATGATGAAAAAAAACGCATGCTGTGCAAGACCGTAATGCTATAGCCTTGCGTTTTTGCCAGATTTCATCATTTTTTGTCATTTTTCGAAAAACCTCAAAACGATGAAAAACCGTAAGGCTATAGCCTTTGCGTTTTTTCAAAATTTCGACATTTTTCGAAAATGCTCAAAAATGCTCAAAATGATGAAAAACGGCATGCTGTGCAAGACCGTAATGCTATAGCCTTGCGTTTTTGCCAGATTTCATCATTTTTTGTCATTTTTCGAAAAACCTCAAAACGATGAAAAACCGTAAGGCTATAGCCTTGCGTTTTTTCAAATTTCGACATTTTTCGAAAATGCTCAAAAATGCTCAAAATGATGAAAAACGATGCATGCTGTGCAAGACCGTAATGCTATAGCCTTGCGTTTTTGCCAGATTTCGTCATTTTTTGTCATTTTTCGAAAAACCTCAAAACGATGAAAAACCGTAAGGCTATAGCCTTTGCGTTTTTTCAAAATTTCGACATTTTTCGAAAATGCTCAAAAATGCTCAAAATGATGAAAACGGCATGCTGTGCAAGACCGTAATGCTATAGCCTTGCGCTTTTGCCAGATTTTGTCATTTTTTGTCATTTTTCGAAAAACCTCAAAACGATGAAAAACGTAAGGCTATAGCCTTTGCGTTTTTTCAAAATTTCGACATTTTTCGAAAATGCTCAAAAATGCTCAAAATGATGAAAAACGGCATGCTGTGCAAGACCGTAATGCTATAGCCTTGCGCTTTTGCCAGATTTTGTCATTTTGTCATTTTTCGAAAAACCTCAAAACGATGAAAAACCGTAAGGCTATAGCCTTTGCGTTTTTTCAAAATTTCGACATTTTTCGAAAATGCTCAAAAATGCTCAAAATGATGAAAAACGGCATGCTGTGCAAGACCGTAATGCTATAGCCTTGCGTTTTGCCAGATTTCATCATTTTTTGTCATTTTTCGAAAAACCTCAAAACGATGAAAAACCGTAAGGCTATAGCCTTTGCGTTTTTTCAAAATTTCGACATTTTTCGAAAATGCTCAAAAATGCTCAAAATGATGAAAAACGGCATGCTGTGCAAGACCGTAATGCTATAGCCTTGCGCTTTTGCCAGATTTTGTCATTTTTTGTCATTTTTCGAAAAACCTCAAAACGATGAAAAACCGTAAGGCTATAGCCTTTGCGTTTTTTCAAAATTTCGACATTTTTCGAAAATGCTCAAAAATGCTCAAAATGATGAAAAACGGCATGCTGTGCAAGACCGTAATGCTATAGCCTTGCGCTTTTGCCAGATTTTGTCATTTTTTGTCATTTTTCGAAAAACCTCAAAACGATGAAAAACCGTAAGGCTATAGCCTTTGCGTTTTTTCAAAATTTCGACATTTTTCGAAAATGCTCAAAAATGCTCAAAATGATGAAAAACGGCATGCTGTGCAAGACCGTAATGCTATAGCCTTGCGTTTTTGCCAGATTTCATCATTTTTTGTCATTTTTCGAAAACCTCAAAACGATGAAAAACCGTAAGGCTATAGCCTTTGCGTTTTTTCAAAATTTCGACATTTTTCGAAAATGCTCAAAAATGCTCAAAATGATGAAAAACGGCATGCTGTGCAAGACCGTAAGGCTATAGCCTTGCGCTTTTGCCAGATTTTGTCATTTTTTGTCATTTTTCGAAAACCTCAAAACGATGAAAAACCGTAAGGCTATAGCCTTTGCGTTTTTTCAAAATTTCGACATTTTTCGAAAATGCTCAAAAATGCTCAAAATGATGAAAAACGGCATGCTGTGCAAGACCGTAATGCTATAGCCTTGCGTTTTTGCCAGATTTCATCATTTTTTGTCATTTTTCGAAAACCTCAAAACGATGAAAAACCGTAAGGCTATAGCCTTTGCGTTTTTTCAAAATTTCGACATTTTTCGAAAATGCTCAAAAATGCTCAAAATGATGAAAAACGGCATGCTGTGCAAGACCGTAAGGCTATAGCCTTGCGCTTTTGCCAGATTTTGTCATTTTTTGTCATTTTTCGAAAAAAAAACCTCAAAACGATGAAAAACCGTAAGGCTATAGCCTTTGCGTTTTTTCAAAATTTCGACATTTTTCGAAAATGCTCAAAAATGCTCAAAATGATGAAAAACGGCATGCTGTGCAAGACCGTAAGGCTATAGCCTTGCGCTTTTGCCAGATTTTGTCATTTTTTGTCATTTTTCGAAAAACCTCAAAACGATGAAAAACCGTAAGGCTATAGCCTTTGCGTTTTTTCAAAATTTCGACATTTTTCGAAAATGCTCAAAAATGCTCAAAATGATTAAAAACGGCATGCTGTGCAAGACCGTAATGCTATAGCCTTGCGCTTTTGCCAGATTTTGTCATTTTTTGTCATTTTTCGAAAAACCTCAAAACGATGAAAAACCGTAAGGCTATAGCCTTTGCGTTTTTTCAAAATTTCGACATTTTTCGAAAATGCTCAAAAATGCTCAAAATGATGAAAACGGCATGCTGTGCAAGACCGTAATGCTATAGCCTTGCGCTTTTGCCAGATTTTTCATTTTTTTTTGTCATTTTTCGAAAAACCTCAAAACGATGAAAAACCGTAAGGCTATAGCCTTTGCGTTTTTTCAAAATTTCGACATTTTTCGAAAATGCTCAAAAATGCTCAAAATGATGAAAAATCGCATGCTGTGCAAGACCGTAAGGCTATAGCCTTGCGCTTTTGCCAGATTTCGTCATTTTTTGTCATTTTTCGAAAAACCTCAAAACGATGAAAAACCGTAAGGCTATAGCCTTTGCGTTTTTTCAAAATTTCGACATTTTTCGAAAATGCTCAAAAATGCTCAAAATGATGAAAAACGGCATGCTGTGCAAGACCGTAATGCTATAGCCTTGCGTTTTTGCCAGATTTCGTCATTTTTTGTCATTTTTCGAAAAACCTCAAAACGATGAAAAACCGTAAGGCTATAGCCTTTGCGTTTTTTTTTTAAATTTCGACATTTTTCGAAAATGCTCAAAAATGCTCAAAATGATGAAAAACGGCATGCTGTGCAAGACCGTAAGGCTATAGCCTTGCGCTTTTGCCAGATTTTGTCATTTTTTGTCATTTTTCGAAAACCTCAAAACGATGAAAAACCGTAAGGCTATAGCCTTTGCGTTTTTTCAAAATTTCGACATTTTTCGAAAATGCTCAAAAATGCTCAAAATGATGAAAAACGGCATGCTGTGCAAGACCGTAGGCTATAGCCTTGCGCTTTTGCCAGATTTTGTCATTTTTGTCATTTTTCGAAAAACCTCAAAACGATGAAAAACCGTAAGGCTATAGCCTTTGCGTTTTTTCAAAATTTCGACATTTTTGGAAAATGCTCAAAAATGCTCAAAATGATGAAAAACGGCATGCTGTGCAAGACCGTAATGCTTTAGCCTTGCGCTTTTGCCAGATTTTGTCATTTTTTGTCATTTTTCGAAAAACCTCAAAACGATGAAAAACCGTAAGGCTATAGCCTTTGCGTTTTTTCAAAATTTCGACATTTTTCGAAAATGCTCAAAAATGCTCAAAATGATGAAAAACGGCATGCTGTGCAAGACCGTAATGCTATAGCCTTGCGCTTTTGCCAGATTTTGTCATTTTTTGTCATTTTTCGAAAAACCTCAAAACGATGAAAAAACCGTAAGGCTATAGCCTTTGCGTTTTTTCAAAATTTCGACATTTTTCGAAAATGCTCAAAAATGCTCAAAATGATGAAAAACGGCATGCTGTGCAAGACCGTAAGGCTATAGCCTTGCGTTTTTCCCAGATTTCATCATTTTTTGTCATTTTTCGAAAAACCTCAAAACGATGAAAAACCGTAAGGCTATAGCCTTTGCGTTTTTTAAAAATTTCGACATTTTTCGAAAATGCTCAAAAATGCTCAAAATGATGAAAAACGGCATGCTGTGCAAGACCGTAATGCTATAGCCTTGCGTTTTTGCCAGATTTTGTCATTTTTTGTCATTTTTTGAAAAACCTCAAAACGATGAAAAACCGTAAGGCTATAGCCTTTGCGTTTTTTCAAAATTTCGACATTTTTCGAAAATGCTCAAAAATGCTCAAAATGATGAAAAACGGCATGCTGTGCAAGACCGTAATGCTATAGCCTTGCGCTTTTGCCAGATTTTGTCATTTTTTGTCATTTTTCGAAAAACCTCAAAAAGATGAAAAACCGTAAGGCTATAGCCTTTGCGTTTTTTTCAAAATTTCGACATTTTTCGAAAATGCTCAAAAATGCTCAAAATGATGAAAAACGGCATGCTGTGCAAGACCGTAAGGCTATAGCCTTGCGCTTTTGCCAGATTTTGTCATTTTTTGTCATTTTTCGAAAAAAACCTCAAAACGATGAAAAACCGTAAGGCTATAGCCTTTGCGTTTTTTCAAAATTTCGACATTTTTCGAAAATGCTCAAAAATGCTCAAAATGATGAAAAACGGCATGCTGTGCAAGACCGTAGGGCTATAGCCTTGCGCTTTTGCCAGATTTGTCATTTTTTGTCATTTTTCGAAAAACCTCAAAACGATGAAAACCGTAAGGCTATAGCCTTTGCGTTTTTTCAAAATTTCGACATTTTTCGAAAATGCTCAAAAATGCTCAAAATGATGAAAAACGGCATGCTGTGCAAGACCGTAATGCTATAGCCTTGCGCTTTTGCCAGATTTTGTCATTTTTTGTCATTTTTCGAAAAACCTCAAAACGATGAAAAACCGTAAGGCTATAGCCTTTGCGTTTTTTTTCAAAATTTCGACATTTTTCGAAAATGCTCAAAAATGCTCAAAATGATGAAAAACGGCATGCTGTGCAAGACCGTAAGGCTATAGCCTTGCGCTTTTGCCAGATTTCGTCATTTTTTGTCATTTTTCGAAAAACCTCAAAACGATGAAAAACGTAAGGCTATAGCCTTTGCGTTTTTTCAAAATTTCGACATTTTTCGAAAATGCTCAAAAATGCTCAAAATGATGAAAAACGGCATGCTGTGCAAGACCGTAATGCTATAGCCTTGCGTTTTTGCCAGATTTCATCATTTTTTGTCATTTTTCGAAAAACCTCAAAACGATGAAAAACCGTAAGGCTATAGCCTTTGCGTTTTTTCAAAATTTCGACATTTTTCGAAAATGCTCAAAAATGCTCAAAATGATGAAAAACGGCATGCTGTGCAAGACCGTAATAGCCTATGCCTTGCGCTTTTGCCAGATTTTGTCATTTTTTGTCATTTTTCGAAAAACCTCAAAACGATGAAAAACCGTAAGGCTATAGCCTTTGCGTTTTTTCAAAATTTCGACATTTTTCGAAAATGTTCAAAAATGCTCAAAATGATGAAAAACGGCATGCTGTGCAAGACAATAAGGCTATAGCCTTGCGCTTTTGCCAGATTTTGTCATTTTTTGTCATTTTTCGAAAAAACCTCAAAACGATGAAAAACCGTAAGGCTATAGCCTTTGCGTTTTTTCAAAATTTCGACATTTTTCGAAAATGCTCAAAAATGCTCAAAATGATGAAAAACGGCATGCTGTGCAAGACCGTAATGCTATAGCCTTGCGTTTTTGCCAGATTTTGTCATTTTTTGTCATTTTTCGAAAAACCTCAAAACGATGAAAAACCGTAAGGCTATAGCCTTTGCGTTTTTTCAAAATTTCGACATTTTTCGAAAATGCTCAAAAAATGCTCAAAATGATGAAAAACGGCATGCTGTGCAAGACCGTAATGCTATAGCCTTGCGTTTTTGCCAGATTTCATCATTTTTTGTCATTTTTCGAAAAACCTCAAAACGATGGAAAAACCGTAAGGCTATAGCCTTTGCGTTTTTTCAAAATTTCGACATTTTTCGAAAATGCTCAAAAATGCTCAAAATGATGAAAAACGGCATGCTGTGCAAGACCGTAATGCTATAGCCTTGCGTTTTTGCCAGATTTTGTCATTTTTTTTGTCTTTTTCGAAAACCTCAAAACGATGAAAAACCGTAAGGCTATAGCCTTTGCGTTTTTTCAAAATTTCGACATTTTTCGAAAATGCTCAAAAATGCTCAAAATGATGAAAAACGGCATGCTGTGCAAGACCGTAAGGCTATAGCCTTGCGCTTTTGCCAGATTTTGTCATTTTTTGTCATTTTTCGAAAAACCTCAAAACGATGATGAAAAACCGTAAGGCTATAGCCTTTGCGTTTTTTCAAAATTTCGACATTTTTCGAAAATGCTCAAAAATGCTCAAAATGATGAAAAACGGCATGCTGTGCAAGACCGTAATGCTATAGCCTTGCGTTTTTGCCAGATTTCATCATTTTTTGTCATTTTTCGAAAAACCTCAAAACGATGAAAAAACCGTAAGGCTATAGCCTTTGCGTTTTTTCAAAATTTCGACATTTTTCGAAAATGCTCAAAAATGCTCAAATTGATGAAAAACGGCATGCTGTGCAAGACCGTAATGCTATAGCCTTGCGCTTTTGCCAGATTTTGTCATTTTTTGTCATTTTTCGAAAAACCTCAAAACGATGAAAAAACCGTAAGGCTATAGCCTTTGCGTTTTTTCAAAATTTCGACATTTTTCGAAAATGCTCAAAAATGCTCAAAATGATGAAAAACGGCATGCTGTGCAAGACGTAATGCTATAGCCTTGCGTTTTTTGCCAGATTTTGTCATTTTTTGTCATTTTTCGAAAAACCTCAAAACGATGAAAAACCGTAAGGCTATAGCCTTTGCGTTTTTTCAAAATTTCGACATTTTTCGAAAATGCTCAAAAATGCTCAAAATGATGAAAAAACGGCATGCTGTGCAAGACCGTAATGCTATAGCCTTGCGCTTTTGCCAGATTTCATCATTTTTTGTCATTTTTTGAAAAACCTCAAAACGATGAAAAACCGTAAGGCTATAGCCTTTGCGTTTTTTCAAAATTTCGACATTTTTCGAAAATGCTCAAAAATGCTCAAAATGATGAAAAACGGCATGCTGTGCAAGACCGTAAGGCTATAGCCTTGCGCTTTTGCCAGATTTTGTCATTTTTGTCATTTTTCAAAAAAACCTCAAAACGATGAAAAACCGTAAGGCTATAGCCTTTGCGTTTTTTCAAAATTTCGACATTTTTCGAAAATGCTCAAAATGCTCAAAATGATGAAAAACGGCATGCTGTGCAAGACCGTAATGCTATAGCCTTGCGTTTTTGCCAGATTTCATCATTTTTTGTCATTTTTCGAAAAACCTCAAAACGATGAAAAAACCGTAAGGCTATAGCCTTTGCGTTTTTTCAAAATTTCGACATTTTTCGAAAATGCTCAAAAATGCTCAAAATGATGAAAAACGGCATGCTGTGCAAGACCGTAAGGCTATAGCCTTGCGCTTTTGCCAGATTTTGTCATTTTTTGTCATTTTTCGAAAAAACCTCAAAACGATGATGAAAAACCGTAAGGCTATAGCCTTTGCGTTTTTTTTCAAAATTTCGACATTTTTCGAAAATGCTCAAAAATGCTCAAAATGATGAAAAACGGCATGCTGTGCAAGACCGTAAGGCTATAGCCTTGCGCTTTTGCCAGATTTTGTCATTTTTTGTCATTTTTCGAAAAACCTCAAAACGATGAAAAACCGTAAGGCTATAGCCTTTGCGTTTTTTCAAAATTTCGACATTTTTCGAAAATGTTCAAAAATGCTCAAAATGATGAAAAACGCCATGCTGTGCAAGACGTAATGCTATAGCCTTGCGCTTTTGCCAGATTTTGTCATTTTTTGTCATTTTTCGAAAAACCTCAAAACGATGAAAAACCGTAAGGCTATAGCCTTTGCGTTTTTTAAAATTTCGACATTTTTCGAAAATGCTCAAAAATGCTCAAAATGATGAAAAACGGCATGCTGTGCAAGACCGTAATGCTATAGCCTTGCGTTTTTGCCAGATTTCATCATTTTTTGTCATTTTTCGAAAAACCTCAAAACGATGAAAAACCGTAAGGCTATAGCCTTTGCGTTTTTCAAAATTTCGACATTTTTCGAAAATGCTCAAAAATGCTCAAAATGATGAAAACGGCATCATGCTGTGCAAGACCCTAATGCTATAGCCTTGCGTTTTTGCCAGATTTTGTCATTTTTTGTCATTTTTCGAAAAACCTCAAAACGATGAAAAACCGTAAGGCTATAGCCTTTGCGTTTTTTCAAAATTTCGACATTTTTCGAAAATGCTCAAAAATGCTCAAAATGATGAAAAACGGCATGCTGTGCAAGACCGTAAGGCTATAGCCTTGCGCTTTTGCCAGATTTTGTCATTTTTTGTCATTTTTCGAAAAACCTCAAAACGATGAAAAACCGTAAGGCTATACTTTGCGTTTTTTCAAAATTTCGACATTTTTCGAAAATGCTCAAAAATGCTCAAAATGATGAAAAACGGCATGCTGTGCAAGACCGTAAGGCTATAGCCTTGCGCTTTTGCCAGATTTTGTCATTTTTTGTCATTTTTCGAAAAACCTCAAACGATGGATGAAAACCGTAAGGCTATAGCCTTTGCGTTTTTTCAAAAATTTCGACATTTTCGAAAATGCTCAAAAATGCTCAAAATGATGAAAAGATGCATGCTGCTGTGCAAGACCGTAATGCTATAGCCTTGCGTTTTTGCCAGATTTCATCATTTTTTGTCATTTTTCGAAAAACCTCAAAACGATGAAAAACCGTAAGGCTATAGCCTTTGCGTTTTTTCAAAATTTCGACATTTTTCGAAAATGCTCAAAAATGCTCAAAATGATGAAAAACGGCATGCTGTGCAAGACCGTAATGCTATAGCCTTGCGCTTTTGCCAGATTTTGTCATTTTTTGTCATTTTTCGAAAACCTCAAAACGATGAAAAACCGTAAGGCTATAGCCTTTGCGTTTTTTTCAAAATTTCGACATTTTTCGAAAATGCTCAAAAATGCTCAAAATGATGAAAAACGGCATGCTGTGCAAGACCGTAATGCTATAGCCTTGCGCTTTTGCCAGATTTCGTCATTTTTTGTCATTTTTCGAAAAAACCTCAAAACGATGTGAAAAACCGTAAGGCTATAGCCTTTGCGTTTTTTCAAAATTTCGACATTTTTCGAAAATGCTCAAAAATGCTCAAAATGATGAAAAACGGCATGCTGTGCAAGACCGTAATGCTATAGCCTTGCGTTTTTGCCAGATTTCGTCATTTTTTGTCATTTTTCGAAAAAACTCAAAACGATGATGAAAAACCGTAAGGCTATAGCCTTTGCGTTTTTTTTCAAAAATTCGACATTTTTCGAAAATGCTCAAAAATGCTCAAAAATGATGAAAAAACGGCATGCTGTGCAAGACCGTATGCTATAGCCTTGCGTTTTGCCAGATTTCGTCATTTTTTGTCATTTTTCGAAAAAACCTCAAAACGATGAAAAACCGTAAGGCTATAGCCTTTGCGTTTTTTCAAAATTTCGACATTTTTCGAAAATGCTCAAAAATGCTCAAAATGATGAAAAACGGCATGCTGTGCAAGACCGTAAGGCTATAGCCTTGCGTTTTTGCCAGATTTTGTCATTTTTTGTCATTTTCGAAAAACCTCAAAACGATGAAAAACCGTAAGGCTATAGCCTTTGCGTTTTTTCAAAATTTCGACATTTTTCGAAAATGCTCAAAAATGCTCAAAATGATGAAAAACGGCATGCTGTGCAAGACCGTAAGGCTATAGCCTTGCGCTTTTGCCAGATTTTGTCATTTTTTGTCATTTTTCGAAAAACCTCAAAACGATGAAAAACCGTAAGGCTATAGCCTTTGCGTTTTTTCAAAATTTCGACATTTTTCGAAAATGCTCAAAAATGCTCAAAATGATGAAAAACGGCATGCTGTGCAAAGACCGTAAGGCTATAGCCTTGCGCTTTTGCCAGATTTTGTCATTTTTTGTCATTTTTCGAAAAACCTCAAAACGATAAGAAAAACCGTAAGGCTATAGCCTTTGCGTTTTTTCAAAATTTCGACATTTTTCGAAAATGCTCAAAAATGCTCAAAATGATGAAAAACGGCATGCTGTGCAAGACCGTAATGCTATAGCCTTGCGTTTTTGCCAGATTTCATCATTTTTTGTCATTTTTCGAAAAACCTCAAAACGATGAAAAACCGTAAGGCTATAGCCTTTGCGTTTTTCAAATTTCGACATTTTTCGAAAATGCTCAAAAATGCTCAAAATGATGAAAAACGGCATGCTGTGCAAGACCGTAATGCTATAGCCTTGCGCTTTTGCCAGATTTCGTCATTTTTTGTCATTTTTCGAAAAACCTCAAAACGATGAAAAACCGTAAGGCTATAGCCTTTGCGTTTTTTCAAAATTTCGACATTTTTCGAAAATGCTCAAAAATGCTCAAAATGATGAAAACGGCATGCTGTGCAAGACCGTAATGCTATAGCCTTGCGTTTTTGCCAGATTTGTCATTTTTTGTCATTTTTTGAAAAAACCTCAA
>CM076965.1:35745742-35787122 GCA_039105355.1 Benthosema pterotum | reverse complement strand
GAGCATTTTCCAAAATGTCAAAATTTTGAAAAAAAACGTAAGGCTATAGCCTTACCGTTTTTCATGATTTTGAGGATTTTCAAAAATGACAAAAACTGACAAAAGCAAGGCTATAGCCTTACGGTCTTGCTCAGCATGCTTTTTTTCATCGTTTTGAGCATTTTTGAGCATTTTCGAAAAATGTCGAAAATTTTGAAAAAAACGTAAGGCTATAGCCTTACCGTTTTTCATGATTTTGAGGATTTTCAAAAAATGACAAAAACTGACAAAAACGCAAGGCTATAGCCTTACGGTCTTGCTCAGCATGCTTTTTTTCATCGTTTTGAGCATTTTTGAGCATTTTCGAAAAATGTCGAAATTTTGAAAAAAAAAAAAAAAACGTAAGGCTATAGCCTTACCGTTTTTCATGATTTTGAGGATTTTCAAAAAATGACAAAACCTGACAAAACGCAAGGCTATAGCCTTACGGTCTTGCTCAGCATGCTTTTTTTCATCGTTTTGAGCATTTTTGAGCATTTTCGAAAAATGTCGAAATTTTGAAAAAAATGTAAGGCTATAGCCTTACCGTTTTTCATGATTTTGAGGATTTTCAAAAAATGACAAAAACTGACAAAAACGCAAGGCTATAGCCTTACGGTCTTGCTCAGCATGCTTTTTTTCATCGTTTTGAGCATTTTTGAGCATTTTCGAAAAATGTCGAAATTTTGAAAAAAACGTAAGGCTATAGCCTTACCGTTTTTCATGATTTTGAGGATTTTCAAAAAATGACAAAAACTGACAAAAACGCAAGGCTATAGCTTTACGGTCTTGCTCAGCATGCTTTTTTTCATCGTTTTGAGCATTTTTGAGCATTTTCGAAAAATGTCGAAATTTTGAAAAAAACGTAAGGCTATAGCCTTACCGTTTTTCATGATTTGAGGATTTTCAAAAAATGACAAAAACTGACAAAAACGCAAGGCTATAGCCTTACGGTCTTGCTCAGCATGCTTTTTTTCATCGTTTTGAGCATTTTTGAGCATTTTCGAAAAATGTCGAAATTTTGAAAAAAACGTAAGGCTATAGCCTTACCGTTTTTCATGATTTTGAGGATTTTCAAAAAATGACAAAAACTGACAAAAACGCAAGGCTATAGCCTTACGGTCTTGCTCAGCATGCTTTTTTCATCGTTTTGAGCATTTTCGAAAAATGTCGAAATTTTGAAAAAAACGTAAGGCTATAGCCTTACCGTTTTTCATGATTTTGAGGATTTTCAAAAAATGACAAAAACTGACAAAAACGCAAGGCTATAGCCTTACGGTCTTGCTCAGCATGCTTTTTTTCATCGTTTTGAGCATTTTTGAGCATTTTCGAAAAATGTCGAAATTTTGAAAAAAACGTAAGGCTATATAGCCTTACCGTTTTTCATGATTTTGAGGATTTTCAAAAAATGACAAAAACTGACAAAAACGCAAGGCTATAGCCTTACGGTCTTGCTCAGCATGCTTTTTTTCATCGTTTTGAGCATTTTCGAAAAATGTCGAAATTTTGAAAAAAACGTAAGGCTATAGCCTTACCGTTTTTCATGATTTTGAGGATTTTCAAAAAATGACAAAAACTGACAAAAACGCAAGGCTATAGCCTTACGGTCTTGCTCAGCATGCTTTTTTTCATCGTTTTGAGCATTTTTGAGCATTTTCGAAAAATGTCGAAATTTTGAAAAAAACGTAAGGCTATAGCCTTACCGTTTTTCATGATTTTGAGGATTTTCAAAAAATGACAAAAACTGACAAAAACGCAAGGCTATAGCCTTACGGTCTTGCTCAGCATGCTTTTTTTCATCGTTTTGAGCATTTTCGAAAAATGTCGAAATTTTGAAAAAAAACGTAAGGCTATAGCCTTACCGTTTTTATGATTTTGAGGATTTTCAAAAAATGACAAAAACTGACAAAAACGCAAGGCTATAGCCTTACGGTCTTGCTCAGCATGCTTTTTTCATCGTTTTGAGCATTTTTGAGCATTTTCGAAAAATGTCGAAATTTTGAAAAAAACATAGGCTATAGCCTTACCGTTTTTCATGATTTTGAGGATTTTCAAAAAATGACAAAAACTGACAAAAACGCAAGGCTATAGCCTTACGGTCTTGCTCAGCATGCTTTTTTTCATCGTTTTGAGCATTTTTGAGCATTTTCGAAAAATGTCGAAATTTTGAAAAAAACGTAAGGCTATAGCCTTACCGTTTTTCATGATTTTGAGGATTTTCAAAAAATGACAAAAACTGACAAAAAAGCAAGGCTATAGCCTTACGGTCTTGCTCAGCATGTTTTTTTCATCGTTTTGAGCATTTTTGAGCATTTTCGAAAAATGTCGAAATTTTTAAAAAAACGTAAGGCTATAGCCTTACCGTTTTTCATGATTTTGAGGATTTTCAAAAACTGACAAAAACGCAAGGCTATAGCCTTACGGTCTTGCTCAGCATGCTTTTTTTCATCGTTTTGAGCATTTTTGAGCATTTTCGAAAAATGTCGAAATTTTGAAAAAAACGTAAGGCTATAGCCTTACCGTTTTTCATGATTTTGAGGATTTTCAAAAAAATGACAAAAACTGACAAAAACGCAAGGCTATAGCCTTACGGTCTTGCTCAGCATGCTTTTTTTTTCGTTTTGAGCATTTTTGAGCATTTTCGAAAAATGTCGAAATTTTGAAAAAAACGTAAGGCTATAGCCTTACCGTTTTTCATGATTTTGAGGATTTTCAAAAATGACAAAAACTGACAAAAACGCAAGGCTATAGCCTTACGGTCTTGCTCAGCATGCTTTTTTTCATCGTTTTGAGCATTTTTGAGCATTTTCGAAAAATGTCGAAATTTTGAAAAAAAACGTAAGGCTATAGCCTTACCGTTTTTCATGATTTTGAGGATTTTCAAAAAATGACAAAACCTGACAAAACGCAAGGCTATAGCCTTACGGTCTTGCTCAGCATGCTTTTTTTTCATCGTTTTGAGCATTTTTGAGCATTTTCGAAAAATGTCGAAATTTTGAAAAAAACGTAAGGCTATAGCCTTACCGTTTTTCATGATTTTGAGGATTTCCAAAAAATGACAAAAACGCAAGGCTATAGCCTTACGGTCTTGCTCAGCATGTTTTTTTCATCGTTTTGAGCATTTTTGAGCATTTTCGAAAAATGTCGAAATTTTGAAAAAAACGTAAGGCTATAGCCTTACCGTTTTTCATGATTTTGAGGATTTTCAAAAAATGACAAAAAAACTTGACAAAAGCAAGGCTATAGCCTTACGGTCTTGCTCAGCATGCTGTTTTTTCATCGTTTTGAGCATTTTTGAGCATTTTCGAAAAATGTCGAAATTTTGAAAAAAACGTAAGGCTATAGCCTTACGTTTTTCATGATTTTGAGGATTTTCAAAAAAATGACAAAAACTGACAAACGCAAGGCTATAGCCTTACGGTCTTGCTCAGCATGCTTTTTTCATCGTTTTGAGCATTTTTGAGCTTTCGAAAAAATGTCAAATTTTGAAAAAAAACGTAAGGCTATAGCCTTACCGTTTTTCATGATTTTGAGGATTTTCAAAAAATGACAAAAACTGACAAAAACGCAAGGCTATAGCCTTACGGTCTTGCTCAGCATGCTTTTTTTCATCGTTTTGAGCATTTTCGAAAAATGTCGAAATTTTGAAAAAAACGTAAGGCTATAGCCTTACCATTTTTCATGATTTTGAGGATTTTCAAAAAATGACAAAAACTGACAAAAACGCAAGGCTATAGCCTTACGGTCTTGCTCAGCATGCTTTTTTTCATCGTTTTGAGCATTTTTGAGCATTTTCGAAAAATGTCGAAATTTTGAAAAAAAACGTAAGGCTATAGCCTTACCGTTTTTCATGATTTTGAGGATTTTCAAAAAATGACAAAAACTGACAAAACGCAAGGCTATAGCCTTACGGTCTTGCTCAGCATGCTTTTTTTCATCGTTTTGAGCATTTTTGAGCATTTTCGAAAAATGTCGAAATTTTGAAAAAAACGTAAGGCTATAGCCTTACCGTTTTTCATGATTTTGAGGATTTTCAAAAAATGACAAAAACTGACAAAAAAGCAAGGCTATTGCCTTACGGTCTTGCTCAGCATGTTGTTTTTCATCGTTTTGAGCATTTTTGAGCATTTTCGAAAAATGTCGAAATTTTGAAAAAAAACGTAAGGCTATAGCCTTACCGTTTTTCATGATTTTGAGGATTTTCAAAAACTGACAAAAACGCAAGGCTATAGCCTTACGGTCTTGCTCAGCATGCTTTTTTCATCGTTTTGAGCATTTTTGAGCATTTTCCAAAAATGTCAAAATTTTGAAAAAAACGTAAGGCTATAGCCTTACCGTTTTTCATGATTTTGAGGATTTTCAAAAAATGACAAAAACTGACAAAACGCAAGGCTATAGCCTTACGGTCTTGCTCAGCATGCTTTTTTCATCGTTTTGAGCATTTTTGAGCATTTTCGAAAAATGTCAACATTTTGAAAAAAACGTAAGGCTATAGCCTTACCGTTTTTCATGATTTTGAGGATTTTCAAAAAATGACAAAAACTGACAAAAACGCAAGGCTATAGCCTTACGGTCTTGCTCAGCATGCTTTTTTTCATCGTTTTGAGCATTTTCGAAAAAATGTCGAAATTTTGAAAAAAACGTAAGGCTATAGCCTTACCATTTTTCATGATTTTGAGGATTTTCAAAAAAATGACAAAAACTGACAAAAACGCAAGGCTATAGCCTTACGGTCTTGCTCAGCATGCCTTTTTTCATCGTTTTGAGCATTTTTGAGCATTTTCGAAAAATGTCGAAATTTTGAAAAAAACGTAAGGCTATAGCCTTACCGTTTTTCATGATTTTGAGGATTTTCAAAAAATGACGAAAACTGACAAAAACGCAAGGCTATAGCCTTACGGTCTTGCTCAGCATGCTGTTTTTCATCGTTTTGAGCATTTTTGAGCATTTTCGAAAAATGTCGAAATTTTGAAAAAAACGTAAGGCTATAGCCTTACCGTTTTTCATGATTTTGAGGATTTTCAAAAAATGACAAAAACTGACAAAAAAAGCAAGGCTATAGCCTTACGGTCTTGCTCAGCATGTTGTTTTTCATCGTTTTGAGCATTTTTGAGCATTTTCGAAAAATGTCGAAATTTTGAAAAAAACGTAAGGCTATAGCCTTACCGTTTTTCATGATTTTGAGGATTTTCAAAAACTGACAAAAACGCAAGGCTATAGCCTTACGGTCTTGCTCAGCATGCTTTTTTTCATCGTTTTGAGCATTTTTGAGCATTTTCCAAAAATGTCAAAATTTGAAAAAAAACGTAAGGCTATAGCCTTACCGTTTTTCATGATTTTGAGGATTTTCAAAAAATGACAAAAACTGACAAAAACGCAAGGCTATAGCCTTACGGTCTTGCTCAGCATGCTTTTTTTCATTGTTTTGAACATTTTTGAGCATTTTCGAAAAATGTCGAAATTTTGAAAAAAACGTAAGGCTATAGCCTTACCGTTTTTCTTGATTTTGAGGATTTTCAATAAATGACAAAAACTGACAAAAACGCAAGGCTATAGCCTTACGGTCTTGCTCAGCATGCTTTTTTTCATCGTTTTGAGCATTTTCGAAAAATGTCGAAAATTTGAAAAAAACGTAAGGCTATAGCCTTACCGTTTCTCATGATTTTGAGGATTTTCAAAAAATGACAAAAACTGACAAAAACGCAAGGCTATAGCCTTACGGTCTTGCTCAGCATGCTTTTTTTCATCGTTTTGAGCATTTTTGAGCATTTTCGAAAAATGTCGAAATTTTGAAAAAAACGTAAGGCTATAGCCTTACCGTTTTTCATGATTTTGAGGATTTTCAAAAAATGACAAAAACTGACAAAAACGCAAGGCTATAGCCTTACGGTCTTGCTCAGCATGCTTTTTTCATCGTTTTGAGCATTTTTGAGCATTTTCGAAAAATGTCAACATTTTGAAAAAAACGTAAGGCTATAGCCTTACCGTTTTTCATGATTTTGAGGATTTTCAAAAAATGACAAAAACTGACAAAAACGCAAGGCTATAGCCTTACGGTCTTGCTCAGCATGCTTTTTTTCATCGTTTTGAGCATTTTCGAAAAATGTCGAAATTTTGAAAAAAACGTAAGGCTATAGCCTTACCATTTTTCATGATTTTGAGGATTTTCAAAAAATGACAAAAACTGACAAAAACGCAAGGCTATAGCCTTACGGTCTTGCTCAGCATGCCTTTTTTCATCGTTTTGAGCATTTTTGAGCATTTTCGAAACATGTCGAAATTTTGAAAAAAACGTAAGGCTATAGCCTTACCGTTTTTCATGATTTTGAGGATTTTCAAAAAATGACGAAAACTGAACAAAAACGCAAGGCTATAGCCTTACGGTCTTGCTCAGCATGCTGTTTTTCATCGTTTTGAGCATTTTTGAGCATTTTCGAAAAATGTCGAAATTTTGAAAAAAAACGTAAGGCTATAGCCTTACCGTTTTTCATGATTTTGAGGATTTTCAAAAAATGACAAAAACTGACAAAAACGCAAGGCTATAGCCTTACGGTCTTGCTCAGCATGTTGTTTTTCATCGTTTTGAGCATTTTTGAGCATTTTCGAAAAATGTCGAAATTTTGAAAAAAACGTAAGGCTATAGCCTTACCGTTTTTCACGATTTTGAGGATTTTCAAAAACTGACAAAAACGCAAGGCAATAGCCTTACGGTCTTGCTCAGCATGCTTTTTCTCATCGTTTTGAGCATTTTTGAGCATTTTCCAAAAATGTCAAAATTTTGAAAAAAAACGTAAGGCTATAGCCTTACCGTTTTTCATGATTTTGAGGATTTTCAAAAAATGACAAAAACTGACAACAACGCAAGGCTATAGCCTTACGGTCTTGCTCAGCATGCTTTTTTTCATCGTTTTTTGAACATTTTTGAGCATTTTCGAAAAATGTCGAAATTTTGAAAAAAACGTAAGGCTATAGCCTTACCGTTTTTCATGATTTTGAGGATTTTCAAAAAATGACAAAAACTGACAAAAACGCAAGGCTATAGCCTTACGGTCTTGCTCAGCATGCTTTTTTTCATCGTTTTGAGCATTTTCGAAAAATGTCGAAATTTTGAAAAAAACGTAAGGCTATAGCCTTACCGTTTTTCATGATTTTGAGGATTTTCAAAAAATGACAAAAACTGACAAAAAGCAAGGCTATAGCCTTACGGTCTTGCTCAGCATGCCTTTTTTCATCGTTTTGAGCATTTTTGAGCATTTTCGAAAAATGTCGAAATTTTGAAAAAAACGTAAGGCTATAGCCTTACCGTTTTTCATGATTTTGAGGATTTTCAAAAACTGACAAAAACGCAAGGCTATAGCCTTACGGTCTTGCTCAGCATGCTTTTTTCATCGTTTTGAGCATTTTTGAGCATTTTCGAAAAATGTCAAAATTTTGAAAAAAACGTAAGGCTATAGCCTTACCGTTTTTCATGATTTTGAGGATTTTCAAAAAATGACAAAAACTGACAAAAACGCAAGGCTATAGCCTTACGGTCTTGCTCAGCATGCTTTTTTTCATCGTTTTGAGCATTTTCGAAAAATGTCGAAATTTTGAAAAAAACGTAAGGCTATAGCCTTACCGTTTTTCATGATTTTGAGGATTTTCAAAAAATGACAAAAACTGACAAAAACGCAAGGCTATAGCCTTACGGTCTTGCTCAGCATGCCTTTTTTCATCGTTTTGAGCATTTTTGAGCATTTTCGAAACATGTCGAAATTTTGAAAAAAACGTAAGGCTATAGCCTTACCGTTTTTCATGATTTTGAGGATTTTCAAAAAATGACGAAAACTGACAAAAACGCAAGGCTATAGCCTTACGGTCTTGCTCAGCATGCTGTTTTTCATCGTTTTGAGCATTTTTGAGCATTTTCGAAAAATGTCGAAATTTTGAAAAAAACGTAAGGCTATAGCCTTACCGTTTTTCATGATTTTGAGGATTTTCAAAAAATGACAAAAACTGACAAAAAAGCAAGGCTATAGCCTTACGGTCTTGCTCAGCATGTTTTTTTCATCGTTTTGAGCATTTTTGAGCATTTTCGAAAAATGTCGAAATTTTGAAAAAAACGTAAGGCTATAGCCTTACCGTTTTTCACGATTTTGAGGATTTTCAAAAACTGACAAAAACGCAAGGCAATAGCCTTACGGTCTTGCTCAGCATGCTTTTTCTCATCGTTTTGAGCATTTTTGAGCATTTTCGAAAAATGTCAAAATTTTGAAAAAAAACGTAAGGCTATAGCCTTACCGTTTTTCATGATTTTGAGGATTTTCAAAAAATGACAAAAACTGTCAACAACGCAAGGCTATAGCCTTACGGTCTTGCTCAGCATGCTTTTTTTCATTGTTTTGAACATTTTTGAGCATTTTCGAAAAATGTCGAAATTTTGAAAAAAACGTAAGGCTATAGCCTTACCGTTTTTCTTGATTTTGAGGATTTTCAAAAATGACAAAAACTGACAAAAACGCAAGGCTATAGCCTTACGGTCTTGCTCAGCATGCTTTTTTTCATCGTTTTGAGCATTTTTGAGCATTTTCGAAAAATGTCGAAATTTTGAAAAAAAAAAAAAAACGTAAGGCTATAGCCTTACCGTTTTTCATGATTTTGAGGATTTTCAAAAAATGACAAAAACCTGACAAAACGCAAGGCTATAGCCTTACGGTCTTGCTCAGCATGCTTTTTTTCATCGTTTTGAGCATTTTTGAGCATTTTCGAAAAATGTCGAAATTTTGAAAAAAACGTAAGGCTATAGCCTTACCGTTTTTCATGATTTTGAGGATTTTCAAAAAATGACAAAAACGCAAGGCTATAGCCTTACGGTGTTGCTCAGCATGTTGTTTTTCATCGTTTTGAGCATTTTTGAGCATTTTCGAAAAATGTCGAAATTTTGAAAAAAACGTAAGGCTATAGCCTTACCGTTTTTCATGATTTTGAGGATTTTCAAAAAATGACAAAAACTGACAAAAACGCAAGGCTATAGCCTTACGGTCTTGCTCAGCATGCTGTTTTTCATCGTTTTGAGCATTTTTGAGCATTTTCGAAAAATGTCGAAATTTTGAAAAAAACGTAAGGCTATAGCCTTACCGTTTTTCATGATTTTGAGGATTTTCAAAAAATGACAAAAACTGACAAAAACGCAAGGCTATAGCCTTACGGTCTTGCTCAGCATGCTTTTTTTCATCGTTTTGAGCATTTTTGAGCATTTTCGAAAAATGTCGAAATTTTGAAAAAAACGTAAGGCTATAGCCTTACCGTTTTTCATGATTTTGAGGATTTTCAAAAAATGACAAAAACTGACAAAAACGCAAGGCTATAGCCTTACGGTCTTGCTCAGCATGCTTTTTTTCATCGTTTTGAGCATTTTCGAAAAATGTCGAAATTTTGAAAAAAACGTAAGGCTATAGCCTTACCGTTTTTCATGATTTTGAGGATTTTCAAAAAATGACAAAAACTGACAAAAACGCAAGGCTATAGCCTTACGGTCTTGCTCAGCATGCCTTTTTTCATCGTTTTGAGCATTTTTGAGCATTTTCGAAACATGTCGAAATTTTGAAAAAAACGTAAGGCTATAGCCTTACCGTTTTTCATGATTTTGAGGATTTTCAAAAAATGACAAAACTGACAAAAACGCAAGGCTATAGCCTTACGGTCTTGCTCAGCATGCTGTTTTTCATCGTTTTGAGCATTTTTGAGCATTTTCGAAAAATGTCGAAATTTTGAAAAAAAACGTAAGGCTATAGCCTTACCGTTTTTCATGATTTTGAGGATTTTCAAAAAATGACAAAAACTGACAAAAACGCAAGGCTATAGCCTTACGGTCTTGCTCAGCATGCTTTTTCTCATCGTTTTGAGCATTTTTGAGCATTTTCGAAAAATGTCAAATTTTGAAAAAAAACGTAAGGCTATAGCCTTACCGTTTTTCATGATTTTGAGGATTTTCAAAAAATGACAAAAACTGACAAAAACGCAAGGCTATAGCCTTACGGTCTTGCTCAGCATGCTTTTTTTCATCGTTTTGAGCATTTTTGAGCATTTTCGAAAAATGTCGAAATTTTGAAAAAAACGTAAGGCTATAGCCTTACCGTTTTTCTTGATTTTGAGGATTTTCAATAAATGACAAAAACTGACAAAAACGCAAGGCTATAGCCTTACGGTCTTGCTCAGCATGCTGTTTTTCATCGTTTTGAGCATTTTTGAGCATTTTCGAAACATGTCGAAATTTTGAAAAAAACGTAAGGCTATAGCCTTACCGTTTTTCATGATTTTGAGGATTTTCAAAAAATGACGAAAACTGACAAAAACGCAAGGCTATAGCCTTACGGTCTTGCTCAGCATGCTGTTTTTCATCGTTTTGAGCATTTTTGAGCATTTTCGAAAAATGTCGAAATTTTGAAAAAAACGTAAGGCTATAGCCTTACCGTTTTTCATGATTTTGAGGATTTTCAAAAAATGACAAAAACTGACAAAAAAGCAAGGCTATAGCCTTACGGTCTTGCTCAGCATGTTGTTTTTCATCGTTTTGAGCATTTTTGAGCATTTTCGAAAAATGTCGAAATTTTGAAAAAAACGTAAGGCTATAGCCTTACCGTTTTTCATGATTTTGAGGATTTTCAAAAACTGACAAAAACGCAAGGCAATAGCCTTACGGTCTTGCTCAGCATGCTTTTTCTCATCGTTTTGAGCATTTTTGAGCATTTTCCAAAAATGTCAAAATTTTGAAAAAAAACGTAAGGCTATAGCCTTACCGTTTTTCATGATTTTGAGGATTTTCAAAAAATGACAAAAACTGACAACAACGCAAGGCTATAGCCTTACGGTCTTGCTCAGCATGCTTTTTTTCATTGTTTTGAACATTTTTGAGCATTTTCGAAAAATGTCGAAATTTTGAAAAAAACGTAAGGCTATAGCCTTACCGTTTTTCTTGATTTTGAGGATTTTCAATAAATGACAAAAACTGACAAAAACGCAAGGCTATAGCCTTACGGTCTTGCTCAGCATGCTGTTTTTCATCGTTTTGAGCATTTTTGAGCATTTTCGAAAAATGTCGAAATTTTGAAAAAAACGTAAGGCTATAGCCTTACCGTTTTTCATGATTTTGAGGATTTTCAAAAAATGACAAAAACTGACAAAAACGCAAGGCTATAGCCTTACGGTCTTGCTCAGCATGCTTTTTTCATCGTTTTGAGCATTTTTGAGCATTTTCGAAAAATGTCAAATTTTGAAAAAAACGTAAGGCTATAGCCTTACCGTTTTTCATGATTTTGAGGATTTTCAAAAAATGACAAAAACTGACAAAAACGCAAGGCTATAGCCTTACGGTCTTGCTCAGCATGCTTTTTTTCATCGTTTTGAGCATTTTCGAAAAATGTCGAAATTTTGAAAAAAACGTAAGGCTATAGCCTTACCGTTTCTCATGATTTTGAGGATTTTCAAAAAATGACAAAAACTGACAAAAACGCAAGGCTATAGCCTTACGGTCTTGCTCAGCATGCTTTTTTTCATCGTTTTGAGCATTTTTGAGCATTTTCGAAACATGTCGAAATTTTGAAAAAAAACGTAAGGCTATAGCCTTACCGTTTTTCATGATTTTGAGGATTTTCAAAAAATGACGAAAACTGACAAAAACGCAAGGCTATAGCCTTACGGTCTTGCTCAGCATGCTGTTTTTCATCGTTTTGAGCATTTTTGAGCATTTTCGAAAAATGTCGAAATTTTGAAAAAAACGTAAGGCTATAGCCTTACCGTTTTTCATGATTTTGAGGATTTTCAAAAAATGACAAAAACTGACAAAAAGCAAGGCTATAGCCTTACGGTCTTGCTCAGCATGTTGTTTTTCATCGTTTTGAGCATTTTTGAGCATTTTCGAAAAATGTCGAAATTTTGAAAAAAACGTAAGGCTATAGCCTTACCGTTTTTCATGATTTTGAGGATTTTCAAAAAATGACAAAAACTGAAAAAACGCAAGGCTATAGCCTTACGGTCTTGCTCAGCATGCTTTTTTTCATCGTTTTGAGCATTTTTGAGCATTTTCGAAAAATGTCGAAATTTTGAAAAAAAAAAAAAAAAAACGTAAGGCTATAGCCTTACTGTTTTTCATGATTTTGAGGATTTTCAAAAAATGACAAAAACTGACAAAAACGCAAGGCTATAGCCTTACGGTCTTGCTCAGCATGCTTTTTTTCATCGTTTTGAGCATTTTTGAGCATTTTCGAAAAATGTCGAAATTTTGAAAAAAATGTAAGGCTATAGCCTTACCGTTTTTCATGATTTTGAGGATTTTCAAAAAATGACAAAAACGCAAGGCTATAGCCTTACGGTCTTGCTCAGCATGTTTTTTTCATCGTTTTGAGCATTTTTGAGCATTTTCGAAAAATGTCGAAATTTTGAAAAAACGTAAGGCTATAGCCTTACCGTTTTTCATGATTTTGAGGATTTTCAAAAATGACAAAAACTGACAAAAACGCAAGGCTATAGCCTTACGGTCTTGCTCAGCATGCTGTTTTTCATCGTTTTGAGCATTTTTGAGCATTTTCGAAAAATGTCGAAATTTTGAAAAAAACGTAAGGCTATAGCCTTACCGTTTTTCATGATTTTGAGGATTTTCAAAAAATGACAAAAACTGACAAAAACGCAAGGCTATAGCCTTACGGTCTTGCTCAGCATGCTTTTTTCATCGTTTTGAGCATTTTTGAGCATTTTCGAAAAATGTCAAAATTTTGAAAAAAACGTAAGGCTATAGCCTTACCGTTTTTCATGATTTTGAGGATTTTCAAAAAATGACAAAAACTGACAAAAACGCAAGGCTATAGCCTTACGGTCTTGCTCAGCATGCTTTTTTTCATTGTTTTGAGCATTTTCGAAAAATGTCGAAATTTTAAAAAAAACGTAAGGCTATAGCCTTACCATTTTTCATGATTTTGAGGATTTTCAAAAAATGACAAAAACTGACAAAAACGCAAGGCTATAGCCTTACGGTCTTGCTCAGCATGCCTTTTTTCATCGTTTTGAGCATTTTTGAGCATTTTCGAAACATGTCGAAATTTTGAAAAAAAACGTAAGGCTATAGCCTTACCGTTTTTCATGATTTTGAGGATTTTCAAAAAATGACAAAAACTGACAAAAACGCAAGGCTATAGCCTTACGGTCTTGCTCAGCATGCTGTTTTTCATCGTTTTGAGCATTTTTGAGCATTTTCGAAAAATGTCGAAATTTTGAAAAAAACGTAAGGCTATAGCCTTACCGTTTTTCATGATTTTGAGGATTTTCAAAAAATGACAAAAACTGACAAAAAAGCAAGGCTATAGCCTTACGGTCTTGCTCAGCATGTTGTTTTTCATCGTTTTGAGCATTTTTGAGCATTTTCGAAAAATGTCGAAATTTTGAAAAAAACGTAAGGCTATAGCCTTACCGTTTTTCATGATTTTGAGGATTTTCAAAAACTGACAAAAACGCAAGGCAATAGCCTTACGGTCTTGCTCAGCATGCTTTTTCTCATCGTTTTGAGCATTTTTGAGCATTTTCCAAAAATGTCAAAATTTTGAAAAAAAAACGTAAGGCTATAGCCTTACCGTTTTTCATGATTTTGAGGATTTTCAAAAAATGACAAAAACTGACAACAACGCAAGGCTATAGCCTTACGGTCTTGCTCAGCATGCTTTTTTCATTGTTTTGAACATTTTTGAGCATTTTCGAAAAATGTCGAAATTTTGAAAAAAACGTAAGGCTATAGCCTTACCGTTTTTCATGATTTTGAGGATTTTCAATAAATGACAAAAACTGACAAAAACGCAAGGCTATAGCCTTACGGTCTTGCTCAGCATGCTTTTTTTCATCGTTTTGAGCATTTTTGAGCATTTTCGAAAAATGTCGAAATTTTGAAAAAAAACAAAAAAAAAAAAACGTAAGGCTATAGCCTTACTGTTTTTCATGATTTTGAGGATTTTCAAAAAATGACAAAACCTGACAAAACGCAAGGCTATAGCCTTACGGTCTTGCTCAGCATGCTTTTTTTCATCGTTTTGAGCATTTTTGAGCATTTTCGAAAAATGTCGAAATTTTGAAAAAAACATAAGGCTATAGCCTTACCGTTTTTCATGATTTTGAGGATTTTCAAAAAATGACAAAAACGCAAGGCTATAGCCTTACGGTCTTGCTCAGCATGTTGTTTTTCATAGTTTTGAGCATTTTTGAGCATTTTCGAAAAATGTCGAAATTTTGAAAAAAACGTAAGGCTATAGCCTTACCGTTTTTCATGATTTTGAGGATTTTCAAAAAATGACAAAAACTGACAAAAACGCAAGGCTATAGCCTTACGGTCTTGCTCAGCATGCTGTTTTCATCGTTTTGAGCATTTTTGAGCATTTTCGAAAAATGTCGAAATTTTGAAAAAAACGTAAGGCTATAGCCTTACCGTTTTTCATGATTTTGAGGATTTTCAAAAAATGACAAAAACTGACAAAAACGCAAGGCTATAGCCTTACGGTCTTGCTCAGCATGCTTTTTTCATCGTTTTGAGCATTTTTGAGCATTTTCGAAAAATGTCAAATTTTGAAAAAAACGTAAGGCTATAGCCTTACCGTTTTTCATGATTTTGAGGATTTTCAAAAAATGACAAAAACTGACAAAACGCAAGGCTATAGCCTTACGGTCTTGCTCAGCATGCTTTTTTTCATCGTTTTGAGCATTTTCGAAAAATGTCGAAATTTTGAAAAAAAACGTAAGGCTATAGCCTTACCATTTTTCATGATTTTGAGGATTTTCAAAAAATGACAAAAACTGACAAAAACGCAAGGCTATAGCCTTACGGTCTTGCTCAGCATGCCTTTTTTCATCGTTTTGAGCATTTTTGAGCATTTTCGAAACATGTCGAAATTTTGAAAAAAACGTAAGGCTATAGCCTTACCGTTTTTCATGATTTTGAGGATTTTCAAAAAATGACAAAAACTGACAAAAACGCAAGGCTATAGCCTTACGGTCTTGCTCAGCATGCTGTTTTTCATCGTTTTGAGCATTTTTGAGCATTTTCGAAAAATGTCGAAATTTTGAAAAAAACGTAAGGCTATAGCCTTACCGTTTTTCATGATTTTGAGGATTTTCAAAAAATGACAAAAACTGACAAAAAAGCAAGGCTATAGCCTTACGGTCTTGCTCAGCATGTTGTTTTTCATCGTTTTGAGCATTTTTGAGCATTTTCGAAAAATGTCGAAATTTTGAAAAAAACGTAAGGCTATAGCCTTACCGTTTTTCACGATTTTGAGGATTTTAAAAAACTGACAAAAACGCAAGGCAATAGCCTTACGGTCTTGCTCAGCATGCTTTTTTCATCGTTTTGAGCATTTTGAGCATTTTCCAAAAATGTCAAAATTTTGAAAAAAAACGTAAGGCTATAGCCTTACCGTTTTTCATGATTTTGAGGATTTTCAAAAAATGACAAAAACTGACAACAACGCAAGGCTATAGCCTTACGGTCTTGCTCAGCATGCTTTTTTTCATTGTTTTGAACATTTTTGAGCATTTTCGAAAAATGTCGAAATTTTGAAAAAAACGTAAGGCTATATAGCCTTACCGTTTTTCTTGATTTTGAGGATTTTCAATAAATGACAAAAACTGACAAAAACGCAAGGCTATAGCCTTACGGTCTTGCTCAGCATGCTGTTTTTCATCGTTTTGAGCATTTTTGAGCATTTTCGAAACATGTCGAAATTTTGAAAAAAACGTAAGGCTATAGCCTTACCGTTTTTCATGATTTTGAGGATTTTCAAAAATGACGAAAAACTGACAAAAACGCAAGGCTATAGCCTTACGGTCTTGTTCAGCATGCTGTTTTTCATCGTTTTGAGCATTTTTGAGCATTTTCGAAAAATGTCGAAATTTTGAAAAAAAAACGTAAGGCTATAGCCTTACCGTTTTTCATGATTTTGAGGATTTTCAATAAATGACAAAAACTGACAAAAACGCAAGGCTATAGCCTTACGGTCTTGCTTAGCATGCCTTTTTTCATCGTTTTGAGCATTTTTGAGCATTTTCGAAAAATGTCGAAATTTTGAAAAAAAACGTAAGGCTATAGCCTTACCGTTTTTCTTGATTTTGAGGATTTTCAATAAATGACAAAAACTGACAAAAACGCAAGGCTATAGCCTTACGGTCTTGCTCAGCATGCTGTTTTTCATCGTTTTGAGCATTTTTGAGCATTTTTCGAAACATGTCGAAATTTTGAAAAAAACGTAAGGCTATAGCCTTACCGTTTTTCATGATTTTGAGGATTTTCAAAAAATGACGAAAACTGACAAAAACGCAAGGCTATAGCCTTACGGTCTTGCTCAGCATGCTGTTTTTCATCGTTTTGAGCATTTTTGAGCATTTTCGAAAAATGTCGAAATTTTGAAAAAAAAACGTAAGGCTATAGCCTTACCGTTTTTCATGATTTTGAGGATTTTCAAAAAATGACAAAAACTGACAAAAAGCAAGGCTATAGCCTTACGGTCTTGCTCAGCATGTTGTTTTTCATCGTTTTGAGCATTTTTGAGCATTTTCGAAAAATGTCGAAATTTTGAAAAAAACGTAAGGCTATAGCCTTACCGTTTTTCACGATTTTGAGGATTTTCAAAAACTGACAAAAACGCAAGGCAATAGCCTTACGGTCTTGCTCAGCATGCTTTTTTCTCATCGTTTTGAGCATTTTTGAGCATTTTCCAAAAATGTCAAAATTTTGAAAAAAACGTAAGGCTATAGCCTTACCGTTTTTCATGATTTTGAGGATTTTCAAAAAATGACAAAAACTGACAACAACGCAAGGCTATAGCCTTACGGTCTTGCTCAGCATGCTTTTTTTCATTGTTTTGAAATTTTGAAAAAAACGTAAGGCTATAGCCTTACCGTTTTTCATGATTTTGAGGATTTTCAAAAAATGACAAAAACTGACAAAAACGCAAGGCTATAGCCTTACGGTCTTGCTTAGCATGCCTTTTTTCATCGTTTTGAGCATTTTTGAGCATTTTCGAAAAATGTCGAAATTTTGAAAAAAACGTAAGGCTATAGCCTTACCGTTTTTCATGATTTTGAGGATTTTCAAAAAATGACAAAAACTGACAAAAACGCAAGGCTATAGCCTTACGGTCTTGCTCAGCATGCTTGTTTTCATCGTTTTGAGCATTTTTGAGCATTTTCGAAAAATGTCGAAATTTTAAAAAAAACGTAAGGCTATAGCCTTACCGTTTTTCATGATTTTGAGGATTTTCAAAAAATGACAAAAACTGACAAAAACGCAAGGCTATAGCCTTACGGTCTTGCTCAGCATGCTTTTTTTCATCGTTTTGAGCATTTTTGAGCATTTTCGAAAAATGTCGAAATTTTGAAAAAAACGTAAGGCTATAGCCTTACCGTTTTTCATGATTTTGAGGATTTTCAAAAAATGACAAAAACTGACAAAAACGCAAGGCTATACCTTACGGTCTTGCTCAGCATGCTTTTTTTCATCGTTTTGAGCATTTTTGAGCATTTTCGAAAAATGTCGAAATTTTGAAAAAAACGTAAGGCTATAGCCTTACCGTTTTTCATGACTTTGAGGATTTTCAAAAGATGACAAAAACTGACAAAAACGCAAGGCTATAGCCTTACGGTCTTGCTCAGCATGCTGTTTTTCATCGTTTTGAGCATTTTTGAGCATTTTCGAAACATGTCGAAATTTTGAAAAAAAACGTAAGGCTATAGCCTTACCGTTTTTCATGATTTTGAGGATTTTCAAAAAATGACAAAAACTGACAAAAACGCAAGGCTATAGCCTTACGGTCTTGCTCAGCATGTTGTTTTTCATCGTTTTGAGCATTTTTGAGCATTTTCGAAAAATGTCGAAATTTTGAAAAAAACGTAAGGCTATAGCCTTACCGTTTTTCATGATTTTGAGGATTTTCAAAAACTGACAAAAACGCAAGGCTATAGCCTTACGGTCTTGCTCAGCATGCTTTTTCTCATCGTTTTGAGCATTTTCCAAAAATGTCAAAATTTTGAAAAAAATGTAAGGCTATAGCCTTACCGTTTTTCATGATTTTGAGGATTTTCAAAAAATGACAAAAACTGACAACAACGCAAGGCTATAGCCTTACGGTCTTGCTCAGGGTCTAGGGGTCTTAGTGTAATTCTATTTTTCAAAAAAATTGCACCTGTTGAAAAATGGTTTCCCTTTCCAATTTGACTCCAGCAAATAGAAATTGGCCAAATTGTATTTTTTCGTTTCAAACTGAAAACATTAGAAAACTAAAAAAATGTGATTTTCATTTTTTTTAAGAAATTGAAACATTGAAAAAATGCTCAGGAAAAAAATGGAAAAATGGCTCATATTCCGTTTTAGTCCACCAGACAGAAATTCAATCATTTTCATTTTTGTAAAAAGAATTTCAAACATTGAAAAATGAAAATGATCGAATTTCATTTTTTTTAAAAAAGAAATTGAAACACTGAAAAATGCTCAGGAAAAAAATGGAAAAATGGCTCATATTCCGTTTTAGTCCACCAGACAGAAATTCAATCATTTTCATTTTTGTAAAAAGAATTTGAAACATTGACAAATGAAAATGATCGATTTTCATTTTTTTAAAAATAAATTGAAACATTGAAAAATGCTCGGAAAAAAAATGAAAAAATGGCTCATTTTCCATTTTAGTCCAGCAGACAGAAATTTCGAATTTTTTAATTTTTTAAAAGAATTTGAAATATTGAAAAATGCTCGGAAAATAAATGAAAAATGGCTCATATTCCGTTTTAGTCCAGTAGACAGAAATTGAATAATTTTTATTTGTTTTGGTGAAAATTGAACCATTAAAAAAATGCTTGAAAAAAATCCAAAAATGGGTCATATTCTGATTTAGTCCAGCAGAAAGAAATTTGCTCATTTTTTGTTTTTTTGGGGTCAGAATTAAAAAACTAAAAATTACCCAAGGTCAGCCGAAGTCACATGGCTATACTGTTTCCTTGGTCACATGATTAAGTGTCATGGGCTTGGTCTTTCTACAACTTCAAAATAAAATACATACAGTGTTTAAATACCTTGATGCCAACTATAATAAATATTACCTGACACCCTGAGGTCGAAGTCACTCTGAGGATAAGGTTACGCTAAAAATACCGGACTGGGAAATGCTCCTGCATGGATGAATTGATGTTTTCATGCTGAATGGAGCAAAAATATATGCAGATCAATGTCATATACTCCATGTGCGGGTATGCAGGGTTTGATGAGACCAGTATTGCAAATGCAATCATCACAAGGTCTGATGGACTGACATTCATATACGGTGGTGTGACATGTCATGAGCTAGGACACACTGACAACCATTGCGTGTTATATATTTTATATAATTATGAACTTCAGGCCAATAATCTTCTGGGTTTAAAATCACCAGATCTTCCATTTCCCCATTATCATACCACAGTTAGGCCTTAGACCACTGGCCTCTACTTTGGGCTTTGGGAACCACTAAATGGACACAAGTTGCATAGGTTTACTATCGGTAGCTTATGAAAATATGTGATAGCATGCATTCTCAGGATAGTAGCTGATTACTTGTTTTGAGCCCTTTATATCTGGTATTAAAAAATAACAATACAAATGCTGTATGGCATAACTCGGAACGAATGACCCATTTTGGGCAATTATGCTATCAGTTGTGGGTTTTATGGGGCGCTGAGTTGATTTATGGGACAACTGAAGCAATTCAAGTTCAGCCAATGGTCAATGTCAGGGTCATTTTCATTCAAGATATTAAAAAACATGGCATATTGCGCCTTGCTTTTTTCATGTTGACTTTGCCCTCAATATGTAGCAAATTAAATTACAGTTTGTAGCAACAGCAAATTAGTTCAATTATTGTATTATTTCATTTTGCATGATAATCACAAATATCAGTTATTATTAGTTAATATTTATTGCCAATTGTATTTTGGATTTGGCAACTGTTCTACTATTGCCATGGCTATTTCAGTCAGTCCCTATTATAAGGCCCAGGTCGTATTTCTGGAATTCATAGAATAGCTGGCGGATCAACCTGAAGTCTCTATATTTCAACCTAAACGTAACCTCTGGCATTGTGTGCACACTGTTCTAGAGAAACAATGACTTAATATTGAACTATGACAAAGGCACTTGTGCCACCTCTTGTAAATGCTGGAGCACAGCTAGACTTTTCCAAAGCAAAGTATAGCTTGTCTATGTGCACATACTCACAATTGTGTGCGGATTTTGTATGCTTCTGGATAAGAGATGTTTTTTGGACGTATTCAGCTACAGTACTTCATAATTCCCACATTTTGTCATTCATGGATATCAGACAAACACAATGATATATGCCTTCCCCTTCTAGTGCTATCAACATTACTCTCAGCCTGATGGCCTAGATTTTTGTCACCACTAAACCCCTTATCCCTTAACTTCTTTGCCTTATTAAAAAATTAAACAAAACCAAACATTTTGAACATAGTTAAGTAGCTATCTTCACAACATGTTGTGACCTTGTAGACTGGCCAGTTTAACTACACCAAATATTTTTAAAAAGGCAAAGATGTGTAGGGATAAGGGGCTTAGTTGTGAGGAAAATGGAGCTCTTAAGTGTCTACATCCCATAGATTTAGATTGGTCCCACAGTGTCGGTTTGCTTGCAAACAGTTCTGACAATATCCTACTAGCCTCATGACCTTTTATGACCTCGCCTCATGTAATCTTCCCATGTTACACCATTTGTTTACCATTCATAGCATTAGTGTAGATCAGGGGTGCCCAACCTTTTTTGACCCAAGATCTACTTTTCAGCAGCCAACCCCTCCGGGATCTACCGGTCCAATATCAACATTTCAAACCACACGCATCGTTGCCTCCCTGCAGTAACTTCACAACACTACCACTTTACTTTATGTTCATATAAGCAATAAGCATGAAGTACACCAGAATTGTTATAAATAGGCCTACAACAGTACAACATAAGTACAACAGACAAACACTGCCATTGCAAATGCAATCATAAGAACAGTCCAGACACACACACACACACACACACACACACACACACACACACACACACACACACACACACACACACACACACACACACACACACACATGAAAATCGCTATTTTTTTCTTTTCCACCCATTTTTTTTTCTTTCCTCGCCACATCTCCCGAGATCTACTCATGATCAGGCCGAGATCTACCGGTAGATCCCGTTCTGCTGGTTGGGCTCCCCTGGTGTAGATAATTCATCAGCCATGGCATTTCCTTGATGTGATGCACACGTGTCTCTTGTACATGTTTTGACTCCAGGCAGTGTATAGCCATGAATTAACTGATGTTATAGTAATAGTAATTCTGAGGTCAATCAGGTGATTATTACTGTACATTTTGAATGAAGAACCTTTATTTCAGGTTCACACATACGGTAATCAGAATGTGTGCACTACTTTGATTTGGTTATCTACCGTAGATTATCTAGAAGGGGGCAGTGACTACAAAATATTGGTGAACAATTACACATTGCCAACTGCATTTATAGAGGACCATCAAGATCCTAGAAAGTCTATGGGACTGTCCATTCTTCCATGTTGGTGTTGATGGTTTATAGGTGGTTTACATAGATATCTCTTCCAAGTGATGATAAAAATTAGAAGGTTGCCAACAGTAAACCAAGTTGAATGACCCTGGACACCTTAGTATAGTTATACATTAGACTGCATGTCATTGGTGAATGGTTAATTCATGATCAGAGGCTGTATTACTATAGACCTAGACACATAGACACATAAATATAATTACAAATGCCTAAATATGTTATGTAACTGTTGATCTACCTATATTGTGTATATTCTGCTTTATGTATACACCGTTCACAGATACAAAAGGATAAAATAACATTTGTCTTTACTGTGTAACTACACATGTAAGGATATCAGCTTATGTTCTACACAGAAAAAAGGTTACTCTAAGCAGTAGGTGGAGTAAAAATGGGCAAGATCTATAGTTTCGTTGCCCACAGTAATCACTATTCTGTCAAAGTTGTCATGTGGCTTAGCTGTTAGTATAGTAGTGCTTAGTTGTAGTATGTTGTAGTATATGCCTAACTATAATTTTAGTTGTAGTGTTCTAGCTGCATATTTGTGTCTGTCTGTCTGTCTGTCTGTCTGTCTGTCTGTCTGTCTGTCTGTCTTCAAACCAGATTAACTTCTAGTATTTTATTTTGAAGTTGTAGAAAGACCAAGCCCATGACACTTAATCATGTGACCAAGGAAACAGTATAGCCATGTGACTTCTGCTGACCTTAGGTACATTTTTGTTTTTTAATTCTGACCCCCAAAAAACTAAAAATGAGCAAATTTCTGTCTGCTGAACTAAATCAAAATATGACCTATTTTTCGATTTTTCGATTTTTTGTTCGAGCATTTTTAATGGTTCAATTTTCACCAAAACACAAAAAAATGATTAAATTTCTGTCTACTGGACTAAAACGGAATATGAGCCATTTTTCATTTATTTTCCAAGCATTTTTCAATGTTTCAATTTCTTTTTAAAAAATAAAAAAATTCAAATTTCTGTCTGCTGGACCAAAACGGAATATGAGACATTTTTCATTTATTTTCCGAGCATTTTTCAATGTTTCAAATTCTTTTTAAAAAATTAAAAAATCGAATTTCTGTCTGCTGGACTAAAATGGAAAATGAGCCATTTTTTCATTTTTTACAGAGCATTTTTCAATGTTTCAATTTATTTTTTTAAAAATGAAATTCGATCATTTTCATTTTTCAATGTTTCAAATTCTTTTTACAAAAATGAAAATGATTGAATTTCTGTCTGGTGGACTAAAACGGAATATGAGCCATTTTTCCATTTTTTTCCTGAGCATTTTTCAGTGTTTCAATTTCTTTTAAAAAAAAATGAAATTCGATCATTTTCATTTTTCAATGTTTGAAATTCTTTTTACAAAAATGAAAATGATTGAATTTCTGTCTGGTGGACTAAAACAGAATATGAGCCATTTTTCCAATTTTTTCCTGAGCATTTTTTCAATGTTTCAATTTCTTTTTAAAAAATGAAAATCACATTTTTTTTAGTTTTCTAATGTTTTCAGTTTGAAACGAAAAAATACAATTTGGCCAATTTCTATTTGCTGGAGTCAAATTGGAAAGGGAAACCATTTTTCAACAGGTGCAATTTTTTTGAAAAATAGAATTACACTAAGACCCCTAGACCATTGGTCTCGTGTTTTTCTTTTTTCTTTTTTCCCGCAAGCCGGACTTCCGGCACTGTGCCGGAGAACTTTAATCCCTGCAGTATGCATACTGTATAGTATACATGCTGCTCTCAAGAGTTTGATGGATTATTTGTTCCTCCCTCTGGGAGGCGCTATAGGACCATCAGTTCCCACACTACAAGGCTTAGGAACAGCTTCTTTCCAGTTGCTAACTCCCTGCTGAACCCCTCCTCAGTGACACTGAATGCCTGTCACTCCATTCCCCTATTTGAACTATTAAGTTCAAATAGGGGAATAGGGGAAAATAGGGGAGAGTTAACTATTTGAACTCTCATGCTTATACATAGTATTAGCATGTCGGTCTGTGATGGTGGGTGTCAATCTTGTACAGGACTGGTCTTCCTTCTTTCCTTGTAGTCCTACTACATTATATACTACATATTGTGGCTGGCTGCAGGGGCGGCAGGCAAATTTGTGGGTTTAAATATTTTCAAAAAAAATTGTACAAGTTGTGGTGAGAAAATATCCAATCTACCAAAACTGTGAGCTAAAGGTCGGCTATTTTCTAAAATAACTACCTCACACACAGTGACAAGATCAATAGATTCAAGTTGTTCTAAATAAATAAACACAGATCACCGTTCCCCAATTCCATATTTTATTGTCATAGTAGTTTGCTTTAATAACATGTGAACACGCCCAGGCACACAGCCAGAACGCCATTAATGAGAAACCATAAAAATAAAAACAAAAAAAATAAAAAGGTTGGTCAAAGCAATGGAAGTAAAACCAGGATTTCAACATTTTGGTTTCATCTGGTTGAACTGCTTCAAACTTTTTTGCCGTTTACTTATTCCTAGCAAACTCCTGCTGGTCCACATCTGTGTAGATATAACGAAAGTTACCAATGTAACTAGTTCTACAAATTCCCAATGACCATTAGAGGCGGAGTTTTAGGCACTGAATATAAAACTACGTGCATGGGGCACGGAAGCACACATTCAGCGACTTAAACTCTATATTCTTGAGTCCCCCAGGGGTCAATAATAGGCCCCCGATAATTTTAATCTACACTAAATATCGTCACAGCGGATCTACAAGCTCAAAATGTGTTACAAATGCAACATGTTCTGAGCTTGTAGATCGGCTATTTTGGCAAATGCTGGTCCGAGGAAAGTGGATAAATCATCGCCTCTAGCGGTAAACGGGGATTATATAGAATGTCATTTTCATTGCTGAAAGCATAAAAAAAGGAAATAATCTTTTTTATAATCATGAGTAGACTGGAATAGGTACATGTTGGGAGAGGGAGGGGGGGCTAACCCAAAAATGGCATAGCTGAGCTCTCAATATGAGAAAGCCGACTCGTGTGGACTTGATCTTGGTTTTTAATAATTTGCTTAAAAACAGGTTTTTCTTTTTCACAGAAGTGTTTTTTTAAGCCAGGCGAAGAGAGAGAGGGTGGTGGGGGGCGGGGGGCGCGGTAAGGCGCTGGTTGCCGTGGTTTCCAACAAAGCAATCCTCCGCCACCCTCCTCACGTGGTCATGTGACCGGGGCTCCCATCCATCTATCCATCCATCATGTGACGTGTTGGTCCTCTTCAGTCCCTCTCTGGAACCAACTTCAATACCTTACCGATGGCAATGGTTTTACCTGGATACCACACAAGCATTCAACATTTGTCATCTTAAACAGGGAATCAAGTAAATGTATAAAAATACACAACTAAAACCTTTGGTTAGGCAAATTCAATTTGTAAAATACTTTGAAAGGAGAGCTCAATTTCCAATGAAAATAATGCATATTGGTACAACTAAACAGTTGAAGAAATCCCAGATATACTATAACATTGCTAGTTGGTTGATAAGAGTTAAGAGTTAACTATTTTCAGATAAGAGTTAATACTCTTTTCTGAAATATATATTATTGCCAAGCTCAAGTGTTATTAGGACTTAACTGGGGTCTTTGGAAGTTCAACAGGTTGAAAACTAGTTCTACATGGGACGTACCTTCGTCCCGTAGGGTGAAGCGACCCATCTGGGGGAATTCTTTGAAGGTTTCAAGGCAGATGGTTCCTGCGGTGCGAAGCCGAGCGATGCACACCTGGTCCTGTTTGACAAACCGCGGTCGCGTCTTGCTCTTCTCCCCCGACTTCTTGTCCACCAAACAGATTAAGGCCTTTGGAAGAGTAGAACAGAAGGGTGGAAGAGTAGACCACGGTTAGATAAACATAGACACCATTCCGAATGCATATGTAGTAGGCATGTACACTGATGACTGCTTCTTCCAAAAGAACTTACCGTGATCTGCACTTCTTCAATGCAGGTATGGATATGAAGCACTGCGTTGTAACCAGGACAGATGATGGACTTATGTTCAATGATGACAATCTGAGAAAAACAAACATTCTTATGTCACCCATTATTGAAAGTAGTCATTTTCCAAACAACCAGTCACAATTTGATGGAGGGCAAGTTGAAATCAGTAAGCCTCAACACCAGTAGTTTGTGGTTTAATCCTTCTTCTGTTACAACAGCAAATTATTTTGAACACACCAAAACAGAGAAACATCTTATGTAAGATTCACCAAAATATTCAATGATGTGGAAAAGTCGATGTGAAAAATATAGTGAAGATATAGTGAAAGTTTATTTATTAAAAAAAAGGAAAATATTTTTGGAAAATATGGTGTAAATATTTTAAATTCTGTTTTGCGTTACTTTATGGACAAATGCCTCCTTTCTATACATCAGGACTGTGAATGGGTATATTGACGTTGTTCATGTATGGAGTAATGGATCAACATTTGCTGGAATAGGTAGGTTACCGGTAAATCAATTTAATCACCTTGTTTTGTTTTATCAATGCCATCATGAAAAATATTTAGGTACCTGGGCATCAAAGGTGCGTCCTGAGTGGCACAGATTCTCAGCGTTACACAGGATGAAGCCTGGTAGGATCTCCTCTTCCTCGATGCCCTTCAGTCGCAGCTTGAGGTTCTCTCCAGGAGCAGCGTCATCCGTTTCCACATCATCTGACAGCAGACTGAGCACCTCCACCACGTGCTGCATCAAGAGAAACCATCAGCACAGCATTACCAATTTATTTGACACCATCATGTAATGGAGTACAAATTAAGCTTTAGTGCTGTGTGCACATTCCAATTTGCCCTGCACTAAATTCCTCCCCAATTTGGCCTTGTCCAATATGCATGTTAAAAGAGTTGCTAAGGTATTTGGATTGGCATAATGGTTTTTCTATCTCTGCAACCCTCCTATATAGTCAAATCAATGTTAATGTAACCCTTTTAGAACTCCCTCAATGGGTTTCCCCATTTTTGGAACCACTGGGCTAGGGAGTCTTGCTCAGGTCAGCGTTATATGACAGTGCTCATGGCCGCAGGTTGCCAGGTTTTTTTTATTGAGTAAGAAAAAAAATGTTTTTTTTCTTTTTTTAAAATACCGTAAAATATCGAAGTATCAGTTTCCAATACCGTAACCATACAGTCATGGAAAATCTCATACCGTGGAATCCCTAGTTCACAGTTAACATCTCACAAGGCTCTTACCCGGTTGGGCATCATGATGAGCTGCTGTGCTTTGCATATGGATCCCGACTCCAGTTTACCCAGTATTACAGTCCCCATATCCTACGGAGAAATGAACATAAATAACAAGCAAAGTTATCAGATCGACACTCATGTGTGCTGTGAGCTTTGTCTGTCCATTCCAGTGACAAAGGTATTTTCACTGAGGTGCCTTATTCAAGGAGCAAATATTACAATGTGGTTGTAAATAAAACTTGTTGATTTGAATCAGCATCTCCCCATCATTGAAGTCTGTTACAACAGCAAATTATTTTAAAAGTAACACACCAAAACAAATGCTGAGGATTATTTGAAAATCAACATGTCAGAAAAACATCTTATGTAAGATTCACCAAAATATTCAATGATGTGGAAATGATGTGTGAAATATAGTGAAAGTTTATATAAAAAATGCAGGTCACGTTGTTCAAGTAATTCAATGGCATGCCTTACTTCTACACAAAGGAAAAGCAGCTTCCAACAGATCCATTCTAAAGAGAGTGCATACTTCAAAAAACACTGTGTAGATTACAATCCAAGCAGGGTGTAATTCTTACCTTGTATTTGTCTACGATGGGTAATCTAACAGGGCCGTCACTTGATCTGTTGAAATTTGGCAAGCTGTCCAGGTGTGAAATGAATGGTAACCCTCTGTAATTACAAGTGGGAGACATGAGGAAAAAGAACACAGATTTGCAGATGAAGGGAATTCATTCATTTCACCTAGACTCAGAATGCCACACTGGAGGCCATGTAATGAAACGGTGACATAATTAAATGTTTTAAGACTTACGTGTACCACGTGCACAGTTCAGCTGGTTCCTTGAGGTTGGCTCCAGTCAGACCAGAGCAGGGCATGAAGTAAATGTCTTTCCTGGGGTTGAAGCCCACCTTTTTTAAAAATGGCACTAACTTCTCCTTGCACTCCTCGTATCTGCACAAGGTTGGACAGAGTTGGAATTGAGTTTGATGTGTTAACACATAACCTAATATAGGTTGAAGGAATGAGTTTCTCTTCCATCCTCTGTCCACAGCCTATCTGTGGAGAGAGGACAAACCTCCACTGCAATTATTTCAAATTGGCCTGTTAATTGGTTCTCTCTGCCACATAATCGGGTGTGATCCATAATAATAAAAAAAACACTGCTTCCGGTTCACCACACCTTCGTACAACTAGGGGTCCGTTTTACAAAAGGGTCAATTTTGTTTCCAAATATTAATCAGTCTGCTGGGGGGGGGGGGGGGGGGCGTGTGGAAGTCACTCAAGGACCCTTGGGGTTGCCCAGAACATATGTTGAAAACCAGTCATCTACACCTATGGATAGGTCTTCGGTCATGAAATGTCACCTCTCAAGGCTCCAGTTGACTGTGGGGTCGTCCATTTTGTTGACTAGGACTATGAGGTGCTTGACCCCGGCCGTTTTGGCCAGCATGGCGTGCTCCCGTGTCTGACCTCCCTTCTCAAAGCCCGTTTCAAACTCTCCTTTCCTGGCCGAAATCACCTGGGGGGGGGGGGATCATTAAGAAAATTATTACTTCTTCACAAAGTGAAGGTGAAAGTAATTCAGTCTGTGGGTTTTATAAATATTGGACAAATGAAAAGTAGCTTATGCGTACATAATAACTCCACATGTCTCATTTTTTCTTGTAAAGAACCAAATTTTGGCATACAAGGTTTCGACCGGAAGAAGCAGCAATATACTACAGTCCATGCAGGACTTTCTCTATGATGTTACACACTGTATATAAAGAACTCACCAACACAGCCAGGTCAGCTTGCGACGCTCCTCCTATCATGTTGGGAACAAAACTTTTGTGACCTGGAGCATCGAGGATGGTAAAGTGCTTTTTCTCTGTCTCAAAGTATGCCCGGCCAACCTCCACAGTCTTTCCTTTGTCTCTCTCCTCTTGGTTTGTGTCCAGAGCCCAAGACAAATACCTACAAACAGGGTCAGGTTAAGAAATTACTAACAATGACCAGCTAAACATCATCGTTTGATCATTTTGTGCAACAACTGGCCTAGATGGGCACTACATGATGTGTTCAGAGCAATGCTACAGTACCCTGGGCCCAGAGTCTTCCCCACAGCCTCTACTGGCATAATGGCATGGGCAAACATTAAAAAGAGAGTGTAGGTTCTTATGTGGCCTACTGTCAGTGTGCATGCAAGTTTGGCATTCATCACTCCAATGGTTTGCAAGGTTAGAACCAGGAAAAAAGCATATACTGTTAGCCTATATTATAAAGCAGGTTAGTTTATGAGGTGATCTTGCACAAGTAATGGACATACCCAAACAGTCATGTGCTTTTTTTTGTACACAAGCACTAACGGTAGTGTAGATGTCTGTGAACAGTTGGATGGACTCACCAGGTTTCCCTGTTTTTCTCCTTGGCCTCCCGCTCATACTTCTCCAGAGTCCTCTTCTCCACCATGCCCGTTAGATACCTGGCAGAGATTAAAGCAATACATAAATGAATAAATAAGAATAAGCAAAAAAAAAAAAATCAAATAACATAATCACAACAATGATTTGATGATGCCAAAAGCAATTGGCTAGAATGTGGTGATGTATGATGATTGGTTTATAGAATAGAAAACAGTGTTTTTCTGGTATATTTAGTTAATCGTTTGAAATCTGTGTACTTATTATAGATTATAATATAATTGGCATGAATAGTGGTGTTCACTATGAAGGAGATGGGAGAAGTGCTCCTTTAAAAAGCCTGCCATTTTATTCTTTGTTGTACAGCAGTATCCTGTGTTAAAAATAGTGGATGTACAGGCTCACAACACTGATGCATTGTGAGGTTGTAGAACTGCTATATTTTTCATTTAGACGGAGCTCTAGTCCAGTGGTTCTCAAATTTATTTTCCAACTGATACTTAATATTGATAACCCACCCTTTGAAGAATATACCGAAGAAATCTAACAATAAAATTAAGAAAACGTCTCCAGTTATTCTATTTAACACTGTCTCTCACGTATCCCAAGTACCACACCTCTGTCTACCCTTGGGAACCCCAGCTATGGTCAAGAAACGGAAGACCAATAAGTACAAATGTACTCACATGATCTGTCCTCCAATCGTGGACTTGCCAGCGTCTGTAGGTGAAGACAAACAAAAAGGAATTAACTTACACCACCAGTAAGAATGGAACAAGCTACATTACAAGAAAATTGAGAATTAATCATCCAATCTGGCGACCTGATGGATGACAAAAATGTTCCGATGTGATGTTATTGTTTAAATTGCATGCATATAGTCCTGGACAACACTGGGGTTGAGGACGGAATGCAGTGCTTCTCTTTTTTTTTTTAAGTCTTTTACCCCATTAATGTGAAAATCTGCCATCTATAAAGCGAGGCATGGTGAGCTTGTAGAATATCGATCGTCCATTTTAATAGATTTAAGGGCTTTACAGCCGGGGAGTCTGAAATGCACACATTATCGTGGCGATTCCACCGTGCCACTCAGTGCCGACAGACGAGAAAGTCGTGACTTATTATTGCGCGTCTGTAAAGCCCTTTAGTCGCCTCCTAATTTACAACTAGTTATGTACTACTACTAATACTTGTGTATAACTAGTTATGTACATGAGGCTTCACTTATGTTACCGGTATGTGTGACTTTGTACTGTATGTTGTTATAGTCTGTTTATTCGTTGTTATTTTTTGTGATCTGTACGCTGTACAAAACATGTTTCCCCTCAGGAATTAAATAATAAACCATACAACAATTTGGGTAATGTACTGTATATATTATATATTGTTTGTTTCCTCTTTATCTTATGAGGTCTTAATACACCATCATTTGTTACTTCACTGTGACCCGTGTGTGTTGAGAAGCATTAGGATGAGGTTAAGGTCACTCACCTACGTGTCCTATGAACACGACATTGACATGCTCCTTCTTGGGAGCATCTGGCGGAATGGCCGCCGACTTGGGTATGATTGGCACTTCCTCATCTTCCTCCATCACCTCCAGGGACACCACCATGTCGTCCGTGGTGGCTGCTGCCGGGCTGGTCCCCCTGTCCCCAACACTGGGCCCGCCTCCCGGCTCTGCTTCGTTTGGCTCCGTCCCTTTCTGGTCCCACGTCTCCTCTGTGCTCATCTCAGCGTCACCATTCTCCACCGGTGCTGTGGGAAAAATGCATGATGACACAATCCAAAGTTTAGACCAAAAGTTTCAAAGGTCATGTCATGTGACTAAAAGATTTGTCACACACGTTACCACAGTGGAATTTGTTCTTCACATTCACCACTCTTAGAATGGTGAGCCACAGAAAAGATGAGCTCTAGCCATGCTCAGGAATCATTTGATCAGCTCATTTCTAGTGGTTCTAAACCTATGGGTGGAGTTCTCTTAGGTGACAATTAAGGGATTTTAAAACTAATGAACCAAGGAAAGAGGAAACAAAAAAGGATTTTGAGGCAACATCATTTAACATCACAGGTTCCTTCAACAATTTCCAACAACCATTTTGGACACAGGGGGTTTCCACCCGGCAGTGACAAATTGCTGGGCCGCTGGGAAAAGCAACACCAATGCCAATGGATGTGACAGACGCTATAGAAGATGAACTGAACCACAGCATCCACAGCCCAGACAGGGCCAACTGCCCAGTGATGCAGTGTACGGAGCAACACATCATCCAGAGAAAGGCTGTGCTATGACGCTACACTTTGGGGAACAGCACCTTAGGGCACACGTTTGATATGGGCACAACGGGTAGTCAGGTACAGTCATTAAAAAGGTGACAAAGGTGCAGCAGTAATAGTATTTTACCTAGGACAAGGTTCCTCAACAGTAGGTCCCCCAAACCAAGGTGGGTCCCATCCCCAGCAGTTGGATACCCTTTATACCCTTCTTCATTCAGTAGAATGTGTTACAGTTTTATGTGCTGCCCTTCATCCTTATTCTCTATTAACCTGAGATTCTCAAATGATGGTAAAGGTTTTGCACAATGATTCTAAGATTCAGCTTTGGAATGTGCCTTGATTATTGATTCACAGGGACAGTCATTTGCCAAGTTATTAATTATTTAAATAACTTGGATGTCATAATTCTGTTTTGTTCAGCTTATATGGTCTGTAATTCAGTGACGATGGTGAAAGAAGAGAACAAAACATGCTCAGCAAATTATTATCTTGCCTAAGGTACGATGAGTTCTGTTGGCCTCAGTGAGGTCTGTGGTTTGTGTGTGTTACAACACTTTCCCATTTTACACTGAAAGTAGCTGGTCTACATGCTCACCATAATATAACACCGGCTTAACTTTCCAGCTGTTTTGCTAATGTTCTTTTCCTCTTCCACGTGGCTAAAATGTTTTGTTACGGGCCTGTTCAAGTAACACAAGCAGTCTATGGTAGAATAAAGTGAAAATATACTATGGACATTTTATTCTTAGTTGCCCGCAGCAAGCCACAAGCTTGACGTGTCAAGTCGTGAGCTTATAGATCGGCTATATTCGGCATGCATCACCCACACGCGAACCAAGTTTAAGACAACCCTTAGGGGGTGATCATGCCAAGACACATCAGTACAGGCACCGTTGAAGAACAGCATATGGGGAAAAACAGCGTGGTGTAGCTCGGGAGCAGACTTGTCTGCATAAAGATGATCAAGGAATAAAGAAAACAGCAAACAAAATATGAATACCATTACAAGGTTTCTGATCAACAGAAATGGTTATGCATTTATCAGACCTATAGATGAAGGAAGTGAGGCAAGTAGATAAAAGCAGATTTTTTCATACAGCTGCTGTGACACAAACATGGATCATGAGATTCTCACAGCGTTATAGGCAATAAACTACTGAGAGGGAGTAACACTGGCTTAACACCAGTGCTCACTTTTACTGGTTGACGAGTACCAGCTTTTCACACTTACACACATTTTACTTGGCTGTGTACTGTACATTAACATCCCCGAACCTAATTAGGAGAACCAAAACATTCTATTTATTATGATCATCATCAGTCTGAGAAAACGCCACCCGTGAATGACTAACTGGTGTATAGTCCCTCTTTCCTGCTCTAGCTCTGGTGGCCCAGTTTGTTCTGCTGTAGTGATAAGGGTCAACTTTATCACTGTTTTTTTTTACTTTTTCATGTCAAGGACAACACATTTATTTGGCCCATACAAGATTACACCCAGCTTTGTGCGTCTGCGTGTACCACAGTAATGATTTGATTGGCTGAGCAACAGGCTGAGAATAAGATTAGTGATAAGAAAGCGTGCCCCTCACTTCATACAAGTGTGATTTATTTTTAAATGCCACTTTTGTTAATAATTTGAACTCCAGCATCGCTCTTCTATGGGAATGTTTGGCTTTAGAGGAATTTGAGCTAGAGTTTTTCCCCAAATTGATGTGTGTGCAGTGAAATAAGAGGGTACAACTGTACTCAAATCAATTAATTACGTTGTATTAAACATTATTAAATGTTTAACATATGTATACATCAAATGTTTATAATGGTGACCATTGGGACCAAACCATAATTTGAAGTCAAAAATGTTTAATGGACATAATTTAGGCCCCCTTGCACACTTCTATCATTACACCATTATATTTTTAAATGATCTTGTTTTAACTTGATTTTGTATATTGTGTCCAACTGTCCATTGTACAGCACATCAACCAGCGCACGCACGTACGTAGGCAGTGGCACACAGTGTTGTAGAACAGTCCCAGACCCCCTTCAGTATTTGCCCGAAAGATCAGCAGACATAGAAGAAAGGTATCTAAGTTCCGAGCACTTTTCTCCTCCAATCATTCCCTGCTTATTTACTTTCTCCTCCAACATACTGCATTTCCAATCATACAAGCCCATTATTTGCACAAATACATTACTGAAACTAATGTTACATTCTCCTCTCTTCTGTTAATTCAACAGGCTTCATTTATGAATAACATATCTTCATCTCACGCTCACGTAGAGGGTGTGTCCTCCTGGCATAATACCATATTTAAATCAATAGAAAATAGTTCACATCAACTTTCCATATCCCCACCCCAGTCAGTTTACTTTTGCAAATGTGTTTCAAGACGGTCCTCACTTGATGAACCAGTCAGACGGGGTGAGGAGGATGGGCAATGAGAGGGTTCCAATCCAAGTGCTGCTGTTTGTGGGTCCTGTGAGTGTGAATTACTAATCAATCACATCACCAGCCTTCCCACACAGTCTCTCCAGATATGTTCACGAGGAAGAAGTGTCTAAGCCATCATTCCGCCGTAAGGGATGTACTATATTTGCTCCTGAACAACACTTGACTGACGTGCATCCAAGTTGAGAACGTAAACATGTGAATCAATGAATTAACGAAAGATCAATTTGTCGGCTAATTTTAGTTACACCAACATTTTCTTGCAAACATTGTTTGTTACTGGGGAGAGCTCTAAAGATCACAACACTGTAGTCTTCTTTCACATAGCACCATGGTGACATACAGAGGGAGAGCGAAAGAATGACTGACAGAGCGAGACAGATATACATAAGTGCCTCCAAACCATTCAATGAGGACAGAGCTTGGCTGTATTTCTCACGGCTCCATCTTAGCAGCAACTGTGTGTGAGACATATGGAAGCTTGGAAGGCAAGTCAACATTACAGGCAGCTAGTGCTGCAGCGAACCATTATTTTCATAATTGATTCATTAGCCGATTATTTAAACAATTTAATGATTAATCAGATTACCACACTTATTTAACTATCACTTTAAAATGTATATTTTAGACATGTTCTAACCAACAAAAATACATTTGCTTAGCTGCTGATTAGGCTGCTATTCAAACAAACATATTTTACTATAAAGCAACTCTATAAAGCAATGATATCATTAGGCTTATTCTGACTGCATACATTTGAATGAAGTATATATATACACCGGTAGTCTAAAGGAACTGTAACTGTACTAATAGTTAATTTAAAAAATATTCAAGCCTTATGTTTTGTTCTTGATACTATAATCATTATTGTGTGTCATATTTTGCTTTGCAGTTGCTACTGTGCATGTGAAACTACACTGTGCATCAGATTGTAAGGGAAGAGAGATGGATCACTGCTCTTTAGTTTACTTACACCTAAAACTGGAAAAAGTATGGTTACAGGGGAACTCCACCCATTTTCAACATTTTAATGTCATTAATATACCTTAGAGATGTTGTGTGGACATGATAAAAAGGTCCCCCATTCTGTGTTTCCAAGAAATGGAGGTCTAAAGAAATTGATGCCATAGCGAGTAATCCATTAAAATACATACACGTTGACATGACATACACGTTGATGATGTCATCAGGATGTATAGACCTCCATTTCTTGGAAACACAGAATGGGGGGGACCTTTTTATCATGTCCACACAACATCTCTAAGGTATTAATGACATTAAAATGTTGAAAATGGGAGGAGTTCCCCTTTAAGTGAGAAAACTCCCATGATAAATTACAAAAACTCCAGTGATTAGTTGATGATCCGATTTATCGATGAATAAATTAGTTGACAACTAATAGAATTATTGATTTGATTATGATTTATCAATTAATAGTTGCAGCCCATTGTTTCTGTTGATTATGTGGAAGTTGTGAAATGTTACAGAATCATACAAAATAAGAATTGTCTTTTTTTGGAGGGTGGGTGAGACTTACACTCCTTACAGTATTACTTATTGTGATGACAGCATAAGTGAAAAAGTTGGTACGCCAAAGATCACTTTCGGATATCGTCCTATGTTTTGTTTTGTCTGTATTGCAGGATCTTTGTGTACATATAGCAGCTCAATATGGAAGCATAATGTCATATCAATGGTTGTGGCCATCCTGGAATCTTGGGTCATAGCCTGTTTAACAACCCGCTAATCAAATGTAGCTTAACAGTTAACCCATTTTGAGCCATGAACGCATATTCACGTTTAGAACTCAGCACTTTGATGCCATAGTACAATGTTTCAAGATGCTGACATCTTGGCACGAGCAATAACCGATGATCTCTTGTATAGCGACAAGGTGCGCCCCATAGAGTCCTGTAATGGCCGCGATCTTTTGCTGCATTTATCTCTGTATTGCAGATGAGGTGATATGAGGTGAGGCGCGATATTGGGAGAAAAAAAAGTGTGAGGTCCCAGCTAACAGATTAACCTCTTTCATTACAGTTTCATGCTAGATCGACCTACAGAAACAGCACCGGCTAATACTTCCGGTTCAATAGCCACGTCACAGGTTTACCTTTGTGGTGTTGGTTACAAAGGGCCTTGTACACAACAGTATTGTGCATGGGGACTGGAAAACAATGCAGTGGTAGTAGCCAATCACAAATGTGGGCATAGTAAAAAAAAAAAAAAAAAGGACACACACACACACACACGTCATAACAGAGCATAAATTAAGCACAATGGCACAGCAGAGAACCTCATTACTGTCTATACATACCAGGTGTTTCTGAGAGCTCCATGGTGGCAACCGATTCAACAGCAACTGAAAAGGGAGAAGAAAAATGCTTTGTTTAACGCAAGCATCCCTGTGTTTTAGGAGCACTTTAGGAGCTTCCTAATAATAATAGTCGTCTAGAGCTGACGTCCCAACAAAGGATGAAATTCATTAACTGGTAACTGCATAAATTAAAAGTTACAGAGATGAAAACTTTTTAGGCGCTATTTACACCAAAATAATGTTTGTTTTTAAAACCGTTTGCATTCTCGATTCTTGGAACCCTTGATGCTCTCAAAGAAAGCAGCAAGCTTTTTTAGCTCCAGTTCCAAACCAACTTTTATGGTTCCGTTTAAGCAACCCATTTTCAGTGGAAACACTGAATTTGTTCTAATGCATCCAGCTAGCCCAACAAACCTGACTTGAACGTTCACTCTTTTCATTTTTGATGGTTGCGTAGGAAATACTCAAGTAATAAAATAAAGTATCTTGTTAGGCACCGTGTTTAATGTAATGTCTGTTAACTGTTAATTATATTTCTATGTTGTGTTCAAAACTCTAGATTAGCATTTCCCCTAGCCAGAAGCTGATAATGTGCTTTCACACATGCACTGCGAGTGTACATGTGGAGTATTGTGGACTAGTGTAGATGCATGGCAAAATTTGTGTTTTTAACCATTTGTAGGTTGGTTGTCGGTTCAGACTTTTGTCACTCTACTAGCCTAGTTATAGCTTAAATGGCCTTTAAGTCAAGATGTTAAGTTTGAACTTAGGGCAGATTCACATTGTGTTTCCCAGGTGCGCACTTGTCACATGTTTGGCAGATGTTGTGGTGGTGTGAATGCTGTGTACCGCTCTCAGGAGTAGATCATCCAGCCGTTCCCAGGACCACACCTGGACCTATTGAAGTAAGTGTACTAGTATATGGATCGCTATAATGTGAAACCCACCGTTACAGTTTAATGAAGTGAAGTCAGGTGCATTAGATAAAGGCTAGTAACAGTTTGAATCATTTGGACTTGGTATAAACTGCCCCTTAGTGTGAGATGGTGCAGCTGGATCCAGATCACAATGTTCCACCCAGATGTGGATGCTGGGGCTCAAGTGGTCATCAACTAGGGGTGTCTTATTTAGCGCTATAGCAAATATGCAGAACAACATCACCAAGAGATTTTAATGTGTCATGGAATTGTACATTCAGTTCACAATTCAGCCAGCAAAGAACCTGGCTTCAACAGCACTTCAACAGGGCCTGGAAACACACTGGGGTCCTAGAGGGGGGTCCCCAGCCAACGCACTCTGTTGATTGTTGTAGTATACTCAAATATCTTTAAATTGCAATTTTACATCCCCAAAATCAACTATACATAAATTATTCCACAGAATATCTGTATGGGTGCCCTTACACAAGTCTGTAACTCTCAAATGTTTCATTTGTATATTCTCAGGAGTTCAGTGATGTTTTTATGGATTTTACGGAGTAGATTGGGTCAAATTTGGGTTTGTGCCATAACACTATAATCAAGCAACTTAAGGTATTTTGAAACAAAACACATGTCCATATCATGGCCAGCGTTCATTGCAACGGGGTCCATCATGGCGTACTCAAAGTATCTGGGGTTGACGGGGTTCGTGCGGCAACTAGACAGAAACACACGTGAGTAGTTGAGAATGACGCTCGCCGGGTGTATGAGTAAGTTTCAGGCCGGACGCGTCAGCTAAAGTTGTTGTTAGACAAAACAAGCATGCTAAAGCTAGCAGACGCGTTTCTTTATTATTAAGCGCTTTCTTGAACAACAACATCATCGCGTCGTTGCTGCCCGTTGTCTGCGGGCGTCGCCATCGTGGCGGCGTGACAGTGTGCCGCTTGAGCGAGGGACGCGTGTCTTTTTTTCCTTTCTCCCCACACACACATCCACTACGGGAGGCACCTACCGGGGTGGGTTAGCTTATTAGCATGCTAACCGCTAAGCTAAGGCGTTAGCCTGCTCCCCCTCCCTTCTTCCCTCCCCCGGCTGTCAACGTGACCGACTCGCCCTGAGACGAACCCAGCTCAACTCACCTCCGGGGGACTCGTCTCCTCCCCGGTTGTTTGTTTCTGACGAGGCCGCTACTGCTGTTGCTGCGTCTTTGTCGTTGCTGTGCGGCGGCATGGGGAAGGAGGCCGGAACGAACTCCACGGCGTTGACGTTGGGGACGAACGGCTTGGCGTTGACGTTGAGCGCCGTGAAGGCGTTCTCCAGCAGCCGCTGTTCCCCGGCGGCGGCGGCCGCTGCGGCGGCCTCGGCCGCGTCGTCCTCCTGCTCCCAGGAGTCAGGGGCAGTGTCTCTCGGGTCCATCGTGGCGGAGGTGCTGCTGCTGGTGGTTTTTAGGGGGTTCCTCGTGTACTTCTTTACTTGTTCTAAAAGCTACGCAGTTTCTTCTAACGGGCAAAAAAGGGGGAAAAGGCAGTTGAAACCCGCCCGGAACCCGCACGCGACGATACGGTTTTTTCTTAATGAGAGGAGGTCGCAGATTGGAACTTTCGCTCTCCGCCAACTCTTCGAGCGTCTTTAAAGTGGAAATGTGTATATATATATAAAAAATAGCAGCCGCCTCGGTTAGTTGTTGTATGTGACGGGTAAACGTTGGACGTCGCTCCCAGAGACAGTCCTGCTCCCTCCGTCCTACCTACCTACCGCGTGAGAAAGCTGACTCTCTGCTCTACGTACGTCCTCCGGTTCATTGACGGCTGCCGAAGCGCACCCTGGGGAATGTAGTTTTATGGTAAGTCTCGGCCACGTTCCAAAAACGCGACGGAGACTGCCATAAAACTACATTCACCAACTACCGATCCAAAATGGTTTGAAAGAAGTGCACACTGGGACATGTAGTGCTTGTGATGAAGCGATAGCCCAAACAAGACTGGGCATAAAACTACATTCCCCTACACCCGATCAAAAAACAAAGGCTACGTCAACGGTTCCTGACCTTTTGAGGAACTACATACTGTACATCCACATCCATGCCGCACATTCAACATATTTTGTTGTCATCATCACGAATCGTGATTCGATTGTTTAAATTCTCAAAAAGTAAAGCTGTGCTACCAAGGACTATGATTTATGATTTAAGTCCATTAAATTCTAAAGCAATCAAAAGCATTTACATTATCAGATAGCCTATTTATGTCTTTCTTGGCATGCTGTCAGCCACATCAAGTGTCATGCGCTGTGTTTGTGCGTGTGCATATAAAGATAACAAACACACACACACACACACACACACACACACACACACACACACACACACACACACACACACACACACACACACACAATACTAATAATTAGCTATAATAAATAACAGTCTAATGTCATTTTAAAAGTACTACATTTACTTACTACAAAATACTTATTATGCATAATAATGTTCCATAAAAAGTTTCCAAATGTATAAACATCTAAGTTTTCTAAACATATTTTGAAAATAGCAGATCTACAAGCTCATGACGTGAGTTACTGAGCTTGTACATTGGCTATAATGTATAATGACTACAACAATCACCATAATGCTTTGGTGCACCTGGCAACCCTCCGTCAGCCCCGGTCGTTTCCCCCACTAGTTCAGCGCTACTTGGAGTGACACCGACCCATCTGGTGCATTAGATGTGTTAATTGCAGACTGGGATTTTGAGTGACCCATAGCTGTTCTTTTGTGACTTCCCTTGCCGTTTAAATGCCATTTAAAAAATAAACGCCTGCTACTGCAACGTTTTTAATTCTAGGTTCCCTACCCAGCTCAAATGCAAGGCTCCAATATAGTATTACTTATAATACCGTATTACTATGTCATTAGCCACTGCTTCTCAACATGGGGTTGGAGGATGCCAGAGGTCTTGCCCTCAGAGCCTTGTAAAACATTTACTGTTCGCATGAGATTACAATCTTCAACCAAACATTTTTTCAAATTTATACTCAATCACAACATGACCTTGTAGACTGGTCATTTAAAAATACGTTTTCTACATTTTTACTTAAACGATTGGTTCGCAGTTGTCGACTGTCCCTCAAGTACTAGTAGGTGATGACATAGTGGTGATGTAATTAAGAGATCTTTATTGTTAAGAGTATTATCGAGAGTTGTTATACTTGTGCTAAATGTGCAAGTCAGATCAGCACTCGGTAGAGTGCTGATCTGCATTTTAGTTTGAAAACTAAAATGCAATCATGAAACATTACAATATGAATCAAATATGAAAAAATATACACAATCTAGAGGAGTCCTCTCTTTTATGCACAAAATTGATCAAGACAGTAGTACCATACAATAGAACCTTTCATTAAATCAATCCAGATAACAACAGTCCTACAACACAGTACTTCCCATAAGGGAACTTCATTGTGCGTCAACATTAGAATAGAATCAATTAAAAAGATCTTGATGAACGTAAAGACAATACATGGGAAATTAAATAGAAGCAGTCAAGGCAAATGCATGTTTAGAGAACTAGTGCAATAAAAGTAAAGATATTATGGTTGAATGGTGTTTGTTTGAATTGTACAGCTGGCAGCAGATTTCTATGTCCAAATGATTCCATAGAAAACTTCATTGGAACTGTTTCAAACCTTTCTTTTGTGTCTAGATAATAGTGCAACTTCTATATATGTATTATAAAAGCATTTCATTTAGAATTTGATGCTTTGCATTTTTGTTTTGGCCAACATAAATATATTTCTTTTAAATGTCTGTTACAGTTTCACATGAAGCAACTTCAGTCTCCACAGGTTACAGTTTGACACAAAATTATATTAAACTCAATACATTTATATTAATATGGCATCATGAGCCACCATCAAACACTTGTGCTAAATACAGAGGGATTAATCTTGGTAAAACATGGATTTGGCCGCCTAAATTCAAATAGTGTCCAAATAATGTAAATGCAGTAAAAGAAAAATAAATAAGAAAGAAATATGCATAATAGTTAAATTAAACACTAGTGATTAAACCCTCCCAATAAATCACTTCTATAGAAACAAACCTGATCAATACATCATAACAAGAAGAGATTTGTGACATAAAAAACATTCTCTGTGTCCACAGT
>CM076965.1:35705742-35740742 GCA_039105355.1 Benthosema pterotum | reverse complement strand
AGGGGTGGAGGTTGTAAGGTTGGAGGTTGTAGTAAGTCGCCTTGCCGGGTCATGATGTCATGGGTCGGGCTGAGCCATGTAAGTGGGGTCCCACGACACACCGTCATTTACAACTCTTGTAAAAGTTTGACTTTCGCTTCTAATTTGTAGATGATGACCTATAGAACAATTTTAGTTCGAGTGGCCCATCTGTAGATGAAAAAAATATGCATTTTTTGCCTAATTTCAAAATTGACCAAAATCGGATTTTTGTTTTTCTTAAAAGTCTTTATTTTCTCACAATTGCTGTTTTTTCTTTGTTTTCTTTTGCTATATCTAGTCAATACTAACCCAGGAATTAACTGGATTTCAAATATTAATGTTTGGAATATGATATGGAAAAAATGGACGCCCATGTACATCAAATTACTTCAAATGGCACCTAATTTAAATTCTGTTGAACCTAGAAGGATGAAGTTAGTGCCTACCTATCATGAATGAGTAATGGTATAAATTGTAAATAAATAGAAACAATACAGTATTGGGGGGATTAAAGTTAGGCATACCCACTTATAGCCCAGCCTCTGTGTGAAAATTGTGCACTTTTCAATGAAAGCATGACATTTGGCACAAAGTTAAAGCCTGCCATAAGGAATTGTTTTGGCTATGGGTCTGTGATGACAGCTATGGTGGCCATCATCTGCTGTTATTTTACCAATTCAGCTCATACAACATACAATCTTGATTCTGATGACAAAACGTTTTCAAGGATTATGATTTTTTATAAAATGCTAGATAATAGTCAAATCATCAAAATGTGTAATATCGATGTATTGATGTAGGCAGTAAATCCATGTCTTCTACCCTATATGTGAAAATCAAGTGAGCCCATGAAATCAGCTGACATATTCTTAGTACTCACTCCAACTCAAACCAGCTCTACCCGATTGACCAGTACCCAGTGAGGTCAGAACACCAGTCTGTGTACTTCTAACCAGATCCCCATCCAGATCCAACACCAGTGTACTTCTTCTAGCCAGATCCCCACCCAGATCCAACACCAGTCTGTGTACTTCTAGCCAGATCCCCATCCAGATCCAACACCAGTCTGTGTACTTCTAGCCAGATCCCCACCCAGAACCTACACCAGTCTGTGTACTTCTAGCCAGATCCCCACCCAGAACCTACACCAGTCTGTGTACTTCTAGCCAGATCCCCACCCAGATCCAACACCAGTCTGTGTACTTCTAGCCAGATCCCATCCAGATCCATACAGTAAAAGCTGTCTGGTGAAAACCCCTGCTGAAGTGCTGTACCTTCACACACAAGCTAGTTGACAGGAAAATAGTCATACTCAAAGTAGTTATATTGCACCATGGTGACCATTCTTTTCGACTCTCATGTCCTTCTTGAAGATGGTTCGGAATGCATAATGCTTCTCCCCATGAAGACTCAACAACAATGTCAATTGAAGGAGCCTTCACCTCATGATACCTGGTGCTGGTGAGAAACTGTCTCCTCTATATAGCCTCCAAAACAAATGCAGACACTTGGCTAGACTGCCACAGTTTGAAAGGGTCAAGCCCCTAATCCTGATTGCGGCAGTCAACCCCACCTAATCACACAAACCGGGGCCTCCAGATGAGCCAGCAGCCATCTGCACAAGTCTGGGTTGGACCTTGCAGGGCTGCGCTAGAGACTTGGAAAGAAACCTTCAGCAAAGACAATGGCATTGACATAGTTGACATAGCCCCAGAACACTGAGGCCATAAGAAGTGAGGAGAAACTCTGGCTGGAAGCCCTCACCCCACGTCATGCTTTAGACCTTGTCCTTGAAAACGTAGGATTAGTTACCAGAATCAGGATCAGATAATTTTAATTACTGTTAAAATATCAGCAGGTGGTGGCCATTATGAGAAATATCTACCATGGTCACAGGACAAATGTAAATAGTACCAATGAATTCCTCATCATTGACAATGTGGGACTATTTACTAGAATTAATATTTTAGAAAATAGCTGTCAGGATTACCAAGGGACAAATCTGTGATGGTGCCATAGCCAACAATGCTCCTAATGACATGCTCCAACTGTGTTTCAAAATTCATGCTGTTATCATCAAAATACTGCACATAGAGGCTGGACTACGTGCTATTCTTGTGGATACACACAAGGGGGTGGGGAGTGGGGGGGGCTGGGGTAATATGGTCTAAATTACTAAATACTACTTCTGAATGTGAATATGTCATATGTTCAGATTGGATAAGTTACGACAGTCTTATATCATATTTTGGAAGCCCCCCCCCAATAATCTTTATCTGCGTGCTGGCCACGCTAACCAAAATGGTTACCTCACCAATTTAGTATTGAAAGTTAAACTTTTAAAGTTGTAAACGACAACTAAATTTAACATGGAGATGGAAACTCACTTCGGTTTTAGCTAATTTTAGCTTGTTTTGCTTGCTATTTTTGTCGATATACACCAATAATGGATGAAAAAATATATTTTATGTGTAATTAGGTTTAGGTAGCAAATGCTACTCCTGATTGTGAATCCATAGATATCCCATATGTACAGATTGGACAATTTGATCAAAAGTTACAACAGTTTACATGTTTTGGTAGGGTTGGCACCTTGTTACGCCCCCTACAGGCCAAATATTTAATTTGTGTGCGGGCCACTCGAACCAAAATGGTTCTATAGACCCTCACCAACAAATTAGGACTGAAAGTGAAACTTTTACAAGAGTTGTAAATGACATCCACATTTAACATGGAGACGAAACCCCACTATAATGAGGCCCATTTAGGTCAGGAGCTCTGTAGCGTGAGGCAGCATGACCTTCCAGTCCCAGGGCAGACACTCAGAATATACAGAGAAATGGACGTTTTTTTGTGCAAATAATATTGGGGGAAAAAAAGAAAAAAGAAGTGTGCACAGCTTATTGACACCGATGGTGTTCCAATATATCAACTGTCTGTTCTGAAACATCTGTCATCTTTATTATCAACAGAAATAGCTTGTGTTTGTAACCATTGGCCACAGGATGGTAAACGTTAACTTGTTGAAGTTGTTGCTGTCAGTTTTCACCCACTATGTCTAAAACTGTTACTATACAGGGTTCAGATTAAAGCCATAACCCTTCACATCTATTTTTGCTACTTTTGTGTACAAAGTTGCAAGATGTAGACATTAGTTAAAATGTGGAGACAAGGTTTTTGCCTGAGACAGCAACAATATTCCTGTTATTGTTGTCTGTTTACATTTTTCTAAATCTAAACAGATGATCTAACGTTATACACTATTTCTTAATTGAATGTCTCTGGGATTTAATCTATTCCCATTTTAGTCAGGATTTGTGCCTCTTTACCTGCCTCCTTTCCCCCCTCCTTTTTTCTTCTTTTGGGGGACTTTCTTGTTTCTTGGAGCCCCTGAGGACGGTGCATGTTTTTGTTGCCGAGAAGAGTCGGGGGGCTGCTAGCCATCTTACTGGCATCAAGCTGGTCACACTCTGCTGTAGATGCCCCCTGCATTCCTTTGCCCACCAACTCCTCCAGTTTCTTCCCCTTCTTCTTGCCCCGGTAATAGGAGCGCTCAATCAGGGGCAGCCATCTCTCTGGGTCAGGACTCAATGTGGGATCAAAGTTCTTGGGCAGCTTTCCTTTCTTTTTCTTCTTCCTCGCCTTTTTGACAGTACCTTGGCCCTGCTGCTCTTTGGACAGGGTTTCTCCCGTGACTTTAGCAGTCTTTTTCCTGACGTAGTTCGCACCGCCGTGGGACTTCTCCAGTTCGTCCACATCCACTTTGAAAGCCATGGTGTCTGGGGATGGGAGGTGCTCGCTCAGGGACTTGGCTTTATCAGTGTCCACCAAAGAATAGGCCAAGATGAGCTGTGCCAATGTGTGCACATCACTGGTGTTCTGCTTCCAAAGCAGTTCCAAATCACTGATAGCCTCTTTTTTCCGTCCATATTTTAACTTAAAATTTGCGGCTTCCCGCACTATTGTCAAGTGTGATGGGGACCGGGGCTGCTCGGCTTGGTAGTATTGAAGAGCTTGGCTGAAGACATCAATGGCACTGTCAATGTCTTCTTCATGGACATACAACGTTACCAGGGTTGAAACCATTCCTGGTTTGTGCTTGAAATCTTCAATTGACCGCAATACGTTACATGCTTTTGAAACATGACCTTGAATCAAGTACAGTTGTGCCATCGTCATTTTAATGCTGGCTGTAGTCTCGGGATGTTGTTGCGTGAATTGCTGTAGCAGCTCCAAGGCCTCACTGTGTTGTTTCTGCCTGTATAGTTGGGCTGCCTGGATCAGCGTTGGCCCGGGGTGACCTGGGTTCTGCGTCTGAAGGCTGGATGCCAGCTTCCTACACTGTTCGCCTTGGTTGCTATACATGGCCAGAAGAGCTTTGTTGAAGTCTATAGCCTGTAGCTGCTTCTTGGTCAGCTTATACTCTACACCATCAGCATTCGTTAGCTTCACCTTCCTCTTCGAGTCAAAGACGTTTTGGTCCTTGTTCATTGTGATGATGTTGTTAGCAGTCATGGCAAGCAGCCCTACGTCCAACGGCTTGAGCTTGATGACCTGGTTGTAGAGCTGTAGGGCATCCTGTGGTCTGCCTTGTAGCTGCATGATGTAAGCCATCTGTGAGTGGATGACAGCTAGCTTGGACTCTATGTCCTCCTCAGTCACGTCTGAGTCTTCACTCAAGGCAGCTCTACGAAGTTGTTCTGCTTGCTGGAGTTTATTAAGGGCCTCTGTAAGCTGGCCTTGACCAATAAGGGTGCAGGCAGCGTTGTAGCAAAGCTCATACGTTGTTTCAGGCAGGCCAAAACAGCTTAGGGATGTTTGTTCTCCCTCCCACTGACTCAAAGCAGCGACTACAGCAGCCAGGTTGGTCTTCCTTTTCTCCTCGTATTTATCCAATGAGTTCCTGATCAGGTCTGTATATAAAGTCTTGCATTCCTCATAGCGCTCCAGTCTATAGAGAACTTGGCCATAGAGCTCCTTCAACTTGTTAGTCTGCTTGGAAGCACCTTCAATGGTCTTCAAGGCACCCTCCACTCTGTTCAGCCGGTATTCACAGTAACTTTTCTCAAAAGCAACAGTGTCACTGGTAAAGACCTCAGAGTGGGTGTTAATGACATCCAATGCCTCTTTAAAGTCACCATTTTGGATAAGGCAAACAATCTTACATTGAAGGGCTGTCACATCATCCTGGACCTCATCCAGAATGGTGTTTATGGAGTTTAAGGCACGGGTGTAGTCTCCCGTCTGTCCACAGCGGTTCACTTCGGTCCACAGTGAAGCTATAGAGCATCCTACATTAGCCATGTTTGTGCGTATTTGCAAGTCCTAACTAATCTGCAATGAGTGTCCAAAAACAGCAATCAAAATGTAGTTTGTGGATTTAACAGATTGATTGAAACATTTAATTGAGACTGTGATTCTTATATACACTGTCTGTCTGTAATGGGGATGACATCGCCAGCTCCATATATGAGGGTCACACTTAGAGAAGATGTGTCAGCCACAAATCTACCCTGGAATTATGAAAATGGTGTCCCTTTTCTGCCCATGTAGATAGAGATTCTTGAGGGCATCGTCAGTATATTCACTAGAGTGGTTCCCGTTGGGCACGTACCTGCTTGGAACGGTGTAAGTTCCAAGCAGGTACGGGGGTTATTGCCTATGTACCTTTTGTGCCCATATTTGGACCTACTCGGGTGTCAGAATGACCCGCTCCATGCATCTGCCTGTGTCCCTTCTAGGCCCACATATGGAGATTTCTGCTTCTCCTTCACCAGCAGATTGTAGCAACTTCTGGAAGGAACCTCCCCAGGATAAAGGGATCGACCGATGGTCTTTCTCTACCTCAGCAACTGGTGTTGTTGACACTCAACACAACGTGAGACAATGTGTCAATGTCAACAGATGTTCTTCAGTCAGCAAGTTCTGTGTTCCTTTTAGGACCATTTTACTTACCGTACATTTTACAGCCGTGTTTATCAACCCCCAGTGAGTCCCAGTGTGTTGAACCTTGTGTACAGACTGACTCACCAGAGGAGAAGGTGAGGTCAGCGTCCAGCTCTTGTAGTTTCTTCAGCAGCTCCCCGTTGATGTGTTCAACTTGCTGTTGGGTCTTAATCAGATCCATGCCGTCTGCCAGAGGCTCATACCTACAAATCATCACAATAACATACACTGGATAATGAATAGTAAGCAGAGAAACAGATGTTTAAAAACAGAATCTAACATCACCTCACATCCACTCTATTGGCTCAATATGAATCTGCTGGAGACTGCTGTGCTGTGATTGGCTAAAACGCTGCCCCCCCCCCCCCCCCCACACAAATTAGCACAGCCTTTCCTGAACCCGAGAGGAGTGTTTTGTTTTCATGATTTGTTCACAACAACAAAGTTTTGGACCGTCTGCAGGACGAAGCCAGTGTCTATCTCCAGGGAAATAGCTGTAGCATCAGTAGAAGCAACGTGGGGGGGCAAAAAATATAGCTATATAACTATTTTGATTTTTTGCTAAAAGGTTCTGCACAGGTTCAATTTTGAAAACCTGCACCCACCTGTCAGAAGTCAGATCCATAAAGTAGACCAGTAGATCTGTCACATGTGATTGTATCGAATTATATAATTATTGTCTTTTTTATCCTACAGTTTTTGTAACCAATTTTCCTCGCCCAGTGCCAATGCCAAGCTGTTATTCTGGGCACTACTCCCACTCAGCCAACCTAGGGAGAGCCCTGAACTGAGCTCATGCTTCTTTCAATGAATGAGGAGTGATCACCTGACAGTCTCCTTGGTAGGACGTAGAAACTCCACTCGGAATCTACATTGCATTCACAGTTCAGTCACTTGTGACTGAACTGGGGTGTTAAAAGCCATGGTATTGATACCATAGATTTTCGAAGTGGCAGTATTAATACATCCATGGGAGGAATCGAAATTATGGAGGAGGCTTTTGATGCGTGCCCTATGCAGCCTGTGTGTCTCAGGGCTTATGTCAAAAGATTGCTTGCATGAACTTCTTGTTCTGCTATTTTTGAGAAGAAAAAAACAAACAAACATAAACAGAGGCACACTTACTGTACTGCTCCCAAGCCAGGCCAGCTGAGGTCCTCTACATAGCGCAGCGAGGGGCCGTGTCTATGCACCTCCTCCCGGAAGTCCTGCTTGAGACGCAGTGTGGAGCTCAACACAGGTACCAGCTCACACACAGTCTGCACGAGAGTCCCTACATCCCTGGACTCTGTCCCCAAAACTGTGGGACAGACACAGTTAGTCAGGGCTGCCCCGATTACACCTCGATTCATCGTCACACAAAAATGCAAAGATACAGTTTACTATTAACTTTTGTGTGTGTGTGAGTTTTACCTGCAGCAGTCATCAGTGGTCTGAAGCGAATGCAGGTGCCTTCATCCTCCAGTTGAACCACGTCCACTCCACTGCTGGGTATCCGACCAATCAGCTGCTCTCCCAGCTTCATGCACACACAAACACACACATGCAGCCGTTTAGTTATTATGAGGGTTGGCTTGGCACTATTTGGCACGTTTTGTTGCCCCTCTCAGAGTGTTGCTCCAGTGTGTATTGCACCTATATGTAGCAACGGTGCAGATGTTCACCAAAATAGACGATCTACAAGCTCACACGCACCACAGATTAGAGTTTGTGTACAGAGGATAAATACCTCATCACGTAAGGCACATGTTGATGAATTTGTAATATTATATTCTGCGGCACCCCTGGACTGGGAATGTACCACGGCATCCACTTTAGTCAACTAAAACGCCTGACTATACCGGTAATTCAAACATTTCAGGTGACTCAAACATGACTTAAACTAACAACAATTGTAAGCAAAAGACTAGGACTAAAATTCTACCAAAACTGTCTGTTAAAAGCAACACTGGACTCACCCATGTGTTCATCGTGTCCAGCACCTCTCTGTCTGCAGTGCAGTAGCCCTCCATTGAACTCCGGCTCGACTCTGGGGAAGGAAAGCACAAGTTGCCATTGTTGTTGAAAAATTATCAGAACCGTTGAATCGGGGAATAAATTCTATGAACAGGTTTAGTGGGGGTGGGTGGTCCCTGATTCATCCGTCTCTCAGCTAAGGAGAGACTGCTTAGCTGAGAGCACTGATCTATTGTCAAGGAGAACATCTCACCAGCACCGGTGTCCTGGGAGAACCTGAACACAACCACAGGAGAGGTGAACTCATCTTCTACCTAGAGGGAAAAAAGATACAACTTAAATTATGTCCTGTTCTCAAACTCACAACTATTAAAAGGCTGCTTTCTGCCAGCACTATTTTACATGTGTTTACATGAACACCGGAGCTATAGGCACTGTTTTGTTCTAGTTGTTTTTAGATGCATGCATTTTGTTCACCTACCAATGTCCTGATGGAAGCCACAGGTCTCAGCTCCTCCAGCAGCTGTTGGCTCTAGAGGGAAAAGGTAGAGATAGTTAAAGATGACCCTAATTCATTTCTAGATGGATGAAGATAATAGCTAATAGTTCTCTCACAGTAGATAAGCCAAGTTGTTACATAGAACTCAACTCCAGGCCAGCCACTGAGATTAACCTGGGATTTTGACTAAAATATTAGGTTAGGAAGGTTTATAGGGTTGAAATGACACTGCCATTTTTATTTGGAATCACAATGGCACACATTCTCAGCCATCTCTTGCTGACATGATCAGACTGGGCCTTATTTATTCTGTGTTTATTATGGTAAACTTTTTATTTCACATCACACAAACAAAAATAGCAAGAAAAAAATACCGGTATATATATTTTTTACCACAGTAATGAGCCCAGCTGCTATGTAACACCTGTATGTGTTACATAAAAGCGGTATGGCAATTGCATCCTTAACAGTGCAGGTTCTTACCAGGGACGTAGCGTGAGCAATCTTGTTGATGATGGCCGTGTGTCCCAAGTACTGCAGGGAGAGCCAGAGAGGCAGCGCACGCAGCTTCTCCATGGGCTGACTGGATGTCAAGCCTGCTGCCAAAGACTACACACACGCACGCACGCACGTTATCATTATCATCATGCTTATCCTAGAATTTGCTTTGTTTTAGCAAAAAGTACACATCATAAAGTGACTATGCATTAAAGTCCATCATTTATTCTAACCCCTCCCCGAATAGGCCCTGCTGTCCTGAACCCTTAAGGTTATGCATAATTAGCATAGACTTAAAACTGTTAATTGTCTCAACCGCTCACTAAGGAATAGAGTAAAAGACCTAGGGAGAAAAGGATAAGCAACATCAAGGCAAAATATACTCTGTGTCCCATGCCAATAAAAGGTTTTTCAGCTGCCAGCATTGAAGAATAGCTTTTCTCTTCCTCGGAAGTTATATAAGAGATGTTTGAAATGACAAGGTGAATGGTGATGTGGTCCTTCTAGTGGTTAACAAGTGACCGGGTGAAGGGTGAACTTCTCCTTCTGAGATAAAGAAACAAGCGTAGTGGTTAATGATGTTCAAGTACCAAAGCAGGGTCTTCATGTCTGTAGAGAGTGACGGCAGGCACTGCAGGCAAACCCAACCATGGTCCTAATGTCAACGTCATGCTGTCACTGCTGGTGGCCGCCTGGAGAACACACACACACACACACACACACACACACACACACACACACACACACACACACACACACACACACACACACACACACACACACACACACACACACACACACACACACACACACACACACACACACACACACACACACACACATTTTTGTATGAAGCCCAGTTTGAGAACTACTGACCTACTGAGCTCTGCACACAGCTTGACAACAGGCACTGATTGGCTAATCATTAGATCCACCAATGTACTTTTTGTATCTGTGTTTGGGTTATAGAAACAGAGCTGGAATTTATACTGTATATCTTCCATGTACTTACATTTACATTAGAGGACATTTTGGTCAGCACCAGTGTTGCCAGGTTGACCCTGAAAGAGACAAAGCTTTCAACTAGTGCCAAGAGTCTTTGGAATGGGTTAATTTAATACAATCATGTTATTTGTACATGCAATTGATTGATTGATCTCAACAGTTGTATACATTTTTTCACACAATATTCAGAGATGTGTGACTAAAGCGTTAACTGAACCACGCTGCATAGATGCGTCACCACGGTAAACCGTCGCAGTTGCGGATTGTTTGTTTACTTTGACAGCTACGGCGATGTTATAGCCCCTGTACTTCCGCCAAGGGAGATATTGTGAAATCAGTCGATGCTTAAAGTCCCTAATGGAGGTGAGCTGGAGTTAGATTAAAATCTGTTTACAGAGTTTGTAGACACTAAAGTTGCCTATAATACTTAATCTAATATCATACTGTACCCCTCCACATGTAGCCACATGTTGTATTGTTCACATAGCTCCTTCAGACGAGCCAGTTTATCAGTGTGACCTGCAGCTGGTGTACCTGAGGAACAAGCATGCGTAGTTAGCTTGCGACCACAACGTCACTCTTCGGGACACAGACAAGACATAGACACAGACACAGTACAATATAAAAAGAGAGACATTACAGGACCAATAATCACATAAACAGACAGGGAAGAGAACATATCCTTAGTTTAAAGACTTTGGTTTAAAAGCAGAACAGAGTTTAGTTTGTTTTTCTTATATTTAGGGACTCTAAACTGCTTTGAGGAGGGCAACAATTGATATTCCACATTGAAACATATAGGACATATAGAAGATATACTCCAGTCCAAGCATACTCTTGGTCTGAGCCTCTTGAATGCAACATGACTTCATCAGGCCTACCAACAATTTTAGCACAGAAAAATCTGGATATTTAGTTTGTTCTTCTATACTGGGGATAGGCTGGAACCAGGCTGTGCTACAGCACAACATCACAGTTTGAACAGGCACATAGAAAAGGGACAGTCAGCATGAGGATTACACACACTGCTGTATCCTCTTACAAATATACCATAGTCAATATGAGAGGAGCATGATAACTTGGCGTCTATCACCACCCACAGATATTTGTAAAGTGGAACTTCAATAGCTGAACCATGGGTTGTCATATCCAATGGACTTTGGTCCAACTCAATGAAGTGATGTGAGTCAGTGGTTCTCAAAGTGTGAGTTGGGGACCCCGAGGGGTCCTAATCAATCTAGGTCCTAATGTTTGAGAGCCGCTGTTGTGATATTGTTATTGTTTTTTTCTTTTCTTTTTCTAAAAAGAACATTGTTGACCAATGAACAATTTCATCCACAATCAAGAGAGCAAGTTGAGCAACCCACAAAAACAAACATTAAACTTGATTTTTACTTGTTACATCACTTTGTAAGTTTGCATAAAAGGCAACAATGCAAAAGTGGCAAGAGTTTACACGGACCTGCGTTAGCCAACAACAGTAGTGGACATTTCCCAGCTTCAATATCCTCCTTGATCAGTTTTCCCAACAACGCCACGTCCTGCCATCAGACCAGATCAAAATAGTTCAATCTCAACATTAACAAGTGTTCATGATAAGAAGTGTTACCAGTAAGTATGTGTCTTACACAAGTGTTTACACAACGCCTCGACATTCTGAACTTGTTGGGCTATTTTGGGGTATAGCAAGTATAGAGGGGGAAAAAGAGCAGACCAATTACAGATTGAGGCTTTAAGTGGTTGGTGGTGTCAACAAACACTGATCATAATTCTATCAAACATCTCGATGAAGTTATCTATAAACATGAAATCTGTGAACAAGTTTAATCTACAACACAAGTTTTTAAATGTAGTGGTGTATTGCATTTGTACTTCATGTGTCTCTCAGCTAAGGTGTCATTGGTCTTTTAAGAGACCTGATTTAAATAATAGGATAAATTACAATCATGGGTGTTATTACCATTTGGTGATGAGATCCAAACACTGTGTTACATGGAACCGTGCATAGACTGGAGAGAGGCAGGCCAAGCTGTGGAGACAAACATCATTTACACGTTTGAGTGGATGTCCCATTACCGAGACTGCGTGTGTGTGCATGTGTTTGCATGGGTGTGCCAGTCAAAGTGTACAGCATGTATAGTACAGTACCTGGCTACAGAGGTGCTGTCCCAGGCCAGGCCTGCAGGTGGCGCTCTGGTAGATGACGGGCTGTGAGGTCTTCAGGGCGGTGTAGCCGTCAGTGGCGTAGTCCTCGTATCGAGCATTGATGACTAGACGGCACACCTTCACCAGGCCTTCCCGGTCATCCTCATGGACGTACGTCGAACCATTCTCATACCTGGAAGTAGGGAATGGATGATGATGATGAACATCAGGTGTGGGCAGAAACCACGTGAGGCACCGCGTGCGACACCAAACCACGTGAGGCACCACGTGAGACACCAAACCACGTGAGGCACCACGTGAGACACCAAACCACGTGAGGCACCACGTGAGACACCAAACCACGTGAGGCACCAAGTTAGCACTAACGAGTGCTAACTTGCACAGTGCACACAAGTAGTGCATAGCCTAATTGTGAGTGAGTGAGCAAAGGCAAGTACCTCCAACACGTCCAGGGGATAATACACATGACAATAATTATAAAGATATCTTAATTACATCACCATTAAATCATCAACTAAACCAGCCAATAAAAATCTTAACACTTTGCTTTATTCTAGGGTCAAAAATGTCTCTCACTGCTTTGGTCATTTTGGGGTAATAATGACCTTGCTTTGCTCGTGCAAGTAATTAGGGGTTCAGTGTCTTGCTCAAGGACACTTCAACAGTAACTCTAGGGGAGCCCGGCTTTGACATCCAGTCACTCTACGCCTGAGGCACCACCGCCGCCGCCCTTTATGCCACTGGGGCTGGTCTTTCAGTATTTAACATTAAAAACAGTGGTTTAATTAATTGTGAACACATCCAGAGTAGGAGTGGCCTCAACTACGTCACTACACACACACACACACACACACACACACACACACACACACACACACACACACACACACACACACACACACACACACACACACACACACACACACACACACACACACACCTACCTGAACAGTCTGCAGAGCCATAGTGTTGTGTCAGACATGATACGTGTAGTGAGTTTCCTCAGCCGCTCTCTGTCCATGACACACATATACGCTGCCAGGCTGTGACCCAGCAATGCCATGTGACACTGTTCACCCACATGGTGCGGCCTGCAATACACACACATGCAGACGGAAGATGATGAAATAAGTACTTGACTATGACTGTACTCATAATGCAATAATACATTTATGGAAAAGAAGACTGTGACTGTCTGCAACAGATTGCATAAGTAGTGATATGCTTATGTGCATATCTGCTCAGACATTGTATCAGTAGATCAGACACAGATCAGTAGAAGTAGGTCTTGAACACTAAAGTAGGACTTGAGCACAAAGGTTTAAGGGTAATAGAGGCAACTTTTAGCCAAAATCAAAGCCAAAAATTGAAAAAAGATATACATGTAGCTATATTTTTTCCCTTTTTCCCCTCTACGTTGCTTCCACTTTGTTGCTGCAGCCGTTTCTCTGCAGACAGACACTTGCTTCGTCAACAAATCATGAAAACAAAACATTCGTCGGGCTCAGGAAAGGCGGTGCTAATTTGTAAGCGTTTTAACCCTAACCCTAACCCTTACCCTTATCACAGCACAGATTCATAATGAGTCAATAGAGTGGAGGTGAGTTGTAGTTAGATTCTGTCAAACAAATCTGTTTACAAACACAGTGTTTGTACACACTAATGTTGCCTCCATTACCTTTAACAAACAGTGCTGACAAAGAACTAGTGTGGAATGTTAGTGTAAAACATACACATGAACGGGTGTGTCCTCGTCTTCATCATCCTCATCGTGAATGAGGTTGTGTACCAGCTGCAGAATGCTGGCTACGTCCTGCCCACTGAAGAACAACATAAACAGCACATAAACTCCAGCAACATTCACATGTTGTCCAGTCTAGCACCCAGGGGCGGATGTAGCATGTCCCATTTGGGGGGGGGGGGCAAGAGAACATGTTGGAGGGGCAAGAGAAAATGGTATGGGGGCGGCTTCATCGCCCGTGTCGCGAAGCCGCACCCATACCATTTTCAGTTACAGGTCTTTTATTAGTCAAGTAAAGCATCAATAACAACATCAGTTGTTGTTGAAGATGCAACAGACACACAGCATGCATAAAGCTAAAGGTTTGACTCAGAGAGTTTTCTGTTTTCAATGATGAAATGCTGTTGGTTTAGTGGTGCCAAAAATGTAGTTAGTAGCAGTAGTAGTGTTTCAAATCATTGTAAATATAAGCACTTTAGAGCTGTCAGTCGATTAAAATATTTAATCGCGATTAATCGCATGATGACCCATAGTTAATCTTCGATTAATCGCATATTAATCGCATATTTTCATGAGTTCTAAATATACCTTAAATGAGTGTTTTTCAAGAATATTCATATCAAGGTCAATTATTTATTCTGCATTTGAGCCACAGACCACCATTTGATGACATTTATTTAGACTTCCAGACCTAAATTAAAGAATTTGTCAACAATATCATTCGGAACGAACATGCACATTTTGTAGAAAGTTCTCTACATTCTCTAATTGTGTAGACTTATTTTAAAATAACTTAACTGATGCAGATATTTAAAAATTATTCACCTGCATTTGGCGAAATTGAACCAAATGGACCCACTCGGCCTTTGGTTTTACTGTGAGTTAATCTCGCACTAAAAAAATTAATCGAGTTAACTCATGGCTGAGTTAACTCGCGATTAACTAGTTAACTCGGACAGCCTTATAAATATAAGCACTTTAATTTGAAATATCTTGGGTGTTTTGCATGGCATCGTGTTTGGGGGGGCAGACTGGGTATTTAGGGGGGCATTGCCCCCCATACCCATGCCTAGATCCGCCCCTGCTAACACCTCCACTTTCCTAATGGTCTATAAGTGACAAGATTTAGAACAAAAAGCATCAAATGATGAACACACAATTTATGTCAGCAGGCAATTTATGTGAAATCTTTAACATACTTGGACTGCTAGCGCCATAGCGCCACTGTGAGGCAGGTTTTCACATTTTCTACCTATAAAGGGGCTTACAGACGGCGAGGAATAAATCGCCCACTCTAATTCATTCTCAATGGGGCCGGCGTTTTTTTAGCACAAAAGTTCAAAAATCGACCCGCGTTCAAGAGAGCGTTTAACGCCGGTCGTTTTCCGCCCGGCGTCACTGATTTTTGCCGCGCGCGCGTGCACGAAACGAGCACGCGCGCGCGAGTTCAATTCAAGTTCAATTCCAGTGAACTTTTTGTAAAACGCTTGGCGATTTATAGCAAACAAACATTGAGGAGTGAGGACCCTCTACCAGTAGACCTGCACAGTGCCGTTTCTGTTCCAGGAAGGAGTGGATTCCCTAATCATTTGGCGCAGCCGAGCCTAGCCCTACTAGGGTGGGCTGGAAGAATGGCAGGGTGGGCAACTCTAAAGTTTTTCATAAGGAGCAGTGCTTTTGAACATTTTTGATACCAGGGCCCACTATTTATTCGGCCTTTGAGTCACGGAACACCATTTGAGGATATTTTAGCCCCACAGACCCCAAAGCTAAACCCCTGCCCACCCATGCCACCTCTAGATCCGGCCCTGTGCCGAGCCATGACGTGAGTTGTGGCAATTCTGCTCTAACGTTCTAATGTTTACAACGCATTTTTGCCCGACGTGTTGTGAGTTTGTCACGGCCACACTATATGACAAAGTGAAGCATGTTGTTGTTGGTTACATGCTTTTAGCCTGCAGAGTTTATTATATAACATATTTAAACCGTGCTGGATGCTGCCCATCTTATTTTAGCCTACACACCTTGGAATAATTATAGTCTACGTTCAAATATCAACCTCTAGCCATCATTATAGGTGAGTCATTAATTCATTGTAAATGAATTGTAAATTCAGCGTGATCATGATCAGGTAACCTGCTTCACCGGAGCCAGCCCCCCTCCCGACATAAAACGCTCAGCGTTTATCGACGGCGCGATTTTCCTTATGTCGGCAAAGAAACTCGCCCGACGATAACGCCGGCGTTTATCGTTGCCGTCTGGAAGCCCCTTAAATGAAACGGTCTGCATGCAGAGGATAAGAACAGGCCTTGGGCCTGTATTTTTCCACATCTGCTTTTTAGTGCCACCAGGAGGACTTTTGTAAAACACATTTTTTCATATTACTCCTTCAGATTCTGTTCTCAAATCCTGCAAATTGTTACACAATATTTCTATGTTGTTCTCAAGACGGATCTGTCAGATATTTCATATTGCATCCTATTTATCTATAATGGGCATTCCAAGTTTGCAGGAATGGCTAAAAGCATTGAATCCTGAATGCAGCATGCAATTTACGTGAAATCCTTAACTTTACTACTAGGTGGACAAATATAATATAACCTTTTCACATTGTTCTGTTACAGTGCCACCAACAGGTGGATTTTTTGAAAAACACATTCTGGGGAAAAAACAGTCTGACCTGGTGGAGGCTACCTTTGCTATAGCAATCATCTGGGGGTCCTAAGACATGGAACTCTTTGAGAGCTACTACTCAAGATCATTATTGAATAGGCAGGGGTTGACACTAAGGTCTCCGAGGCACTTGCCCATCGGGCAAGCATAAGTCAGGTTCTACTTGCCCTCAGGTCATGGTCACTTGCCCCCCAGGTTCCAGGTGGTCCCCAGTTAAGTTGGTTAACCAGGTGTAGCTCTTGAGAACGTAAAAATGAAACCAAATGGACCCTTGCGGGTCCATTTGGTTTCATTTTTACACTCTCAAGAGTTAAAATTCATCATCTTAATTAGCCCAAGTCTACACAACTAGAGAATGTAGAAGATTGGGTCATTTTGATGTGTATGTTAATTTGCCTGTTTTGTTTCCCAAATCCAGCCTGGAATTGTGGATAGCTAAAAAGCAGGGAAAGACACAGAGGCAGAGTGCAATGACTGCCTTCAAGACAAATTTATCTTGTGTTGTGTTATAGTGCACTATGTTGCACACTTGCCCGATCGGGCAACCACCATTTTTTGCCCCACCATTTTTTTACTTGCCCCGGGCAAGCGGGCAAGTGTTAGTGTCAAGCCCTGAATAGGGTTGATTTTTTTTTAGAAGACTTACTTTCCCTGCAGAGGTCCAGGTATGCTGGTTCTTTTATGTCTCCCTGTCACCACTTCTGGCTCACTGAAAGAGAGGGGGGGGGGCAGACACATATAGACAGGTAATTATTGAAAATACAGTTGAACATAATTGACCAATGAATGAAGCGTTAAACCAAGCCCTGTAAGTACGACACAGACTCGTGTGATTTGTGGAGAGTTTTTGTCTGCTATTGTACGTCACAGTTGGGGTGGTGGTCACCTGTGTCCATCTCCCAGGATCCTCATAGCCTGGTCCAGGTTCCTCCCCATCTCAGCCAGCGTGGGGTCCACCATCATCTGACAAACACAAAAGACATAATACCTAATCTCTTCCAATGACTCTTTAGAAATAAGCCCCCCAAAAATGCCACCGCCTTTCATTTACAAGCAACTCTATAGAAAAACAAAAGAAGTAAAAAGTTGCTTATAACAAGCAATCAGCCACCGTTGTGTTTAAGTTTGGAAGAAAACCGAGATAGGACTATCCCTGTTATCAAGAGTATAAAAGACATACACATGCAAAACACCAGAAGGAACTACATCACTGATCTCGTGGAACCATGTTCCGGTACACAAATGGGGTTAAATTTGTTCAACTGCTATGTCCCCTGAATGAGGGATGCCCAACTTCTAATACCTTCCTACAAAACCACTCTAAAAGATTGTGGCTGCAATTTGTAACTGTGCTCTATAAAGGTTTGTCATTGGAGAAGAGCACCACTGATATATATATATAGCAAGATACTTTTTTCCCTAAATAAATTCATAGCTATAAAGATCTCTTACTTACGTCATCATTACATCATCACCTAAACAGGCCACCAAGCACTGAACACTGAGCACCGAACACTGGGATTTGTGATCATTAAGGCTGGGCTGTTGCCTGAATCCACTGTATTTCTGCCTAATTACGGAAGTATCTGAAGTTTACAGTATGTAGAAGAGCCGCCACTGGACTGGCCCCATGAAGTGAATAGCGTCTGTATAACTCTATACACTAAAGCTCTACACACCACCAACCTCGTGTCACCAGTCTTTCCACCTCGGTGGAAAGCCTGGTCTACTCCGTACCCAATTGTTTGGGGTAATCTAAATTTGGTTTGGGGCGTTCTGGCCTCCAATGACTACAAATCAGACTACAACACTGTACTTTAAGGACATGTGTATACTGTTTGTACTCTACATATGGATATGAATATGAGATGTCTGTTTTGTTTCATGGAATGTTTTTTACTTTTTACATTTAGCTGATGTTTGTGTCTACCTCATACCGCAAACTATTTGTCCTTCGGGGACTCTAAATAAACTTGAACTTGAACATATATGTAAGACCTAATCATCGTATCATTGTATGACTCCTAGTTTAGGCCTAACACAGTGGAGTCTGCCTTATATTATTATAATGTAATACCAATATGCTTTAAGGTGTTATTTGCTTAAGAAAGCAGCCTTCTGTGCACCTTTGCATAGTCATATTGGTGCAGAATCAGTGCACAATCCACATAGAAGGCTATTTTCATTCCAGCTCAGGAATGTAAACTCTATCTATAGTTGTCTACCCAGAAGGTACTAGCTTTGCTAGTATTTCAGGTTCTCATTCCACCAGTGGTCAGTTAAATGATTCGTATTCAAATCTTGAGAGTACAAAGAAACCAAATAGACCTGTACAGTAGCAGGTACTAAATTAAGTAGCCCTGCCCAAAGCGTATAAGATGAATATCTCCCTCTTTGAACTAGTGGGTACTAGTGAGTACATGATGAGACCCGTGGTCGCAGGTTTGATTCCCAGATAAGAGGGGCTGCAACTTCCATAATTATGCCATTCAGGCTATGCCTGTCAAACGCAACATATCAAGGCTGATTGTAGCCTGCTGGATCTATTGGAATGCCAAAGCCTGCATGTATGTGTATAGGCCTACTACAGTAAAAATATTCAGCTGACGTAACGCCCATTTCCATTTGTAAGTGTTACAAATGGAAGCAAATACACCCGCATTAATGGTTGAATGAATACTGAGAACGATTTTACTATACCAAAACACTTCCAAAGACTCCAAGAATCATGGACCTATATATAATAGCAGCAACAACAACAACAACAACAACAACAACGACGACGACGACGACGACGACGACGACGACGACAACAATACGTAGTAGTAGCAGTAATAGCAGTAGTATAGTAGCTGTTGTTGTTTACCATGAGTAAAACGTGTTGTGTTTTTACCTTCAGTGGTGAATGGACGCAGCAGTCAGGCTATGGTCGCTCCTCTCGGTGTTGAAGCGGTGACCTAAGCGTTAATAATAACGTGACACTTTAATAATACTAGTAAGTAAATTATGATAATTAATAGAGAACAGAATATAATAAAAGAGTAACACACAGGTTACTGCTGCTGCTGTGCTGTCAGTTGGGTTTACTTCCTGGTATGTATGTGTGTGTGTGTGTGTGTGTGTGTGTGTGTGTGTGTGTGTGTGTGTGTGTGTGTGTGTGTGTGTGTGTGTGTGTGTGTGTGTGTGTGTGTGTGTGGGGGGGGGGGGGGTACGTTGACGACGTTCCACGTTGGCACCGGCTGACGTAGTGATGACGTCACACAGTGGGCGGGCGGGTTCACACCGGGATATCCTCCTGACCTACAGTGAATGGAGCTGAGCATCTATGGCCGGAACAGATCATGAACAAACATTTATTCTAATAGCCCAGGGCACTATGTTCATCTAAATGAGTTTGTAGGATGAAGACGGAGATTTTTAAAACTATATATGTAAATGACATTCATCATTTCAAGGTAATATAGGCCTAAAGGCCCCTAAAATATCTTGATGAATGGTTTTAGTCATAGCTCAACTCTTAGGTTAGTGGTTATTCAAACCATGAAAAGCTGTGAAAACATCTCAGATGAATCCAGGTATGTGTGAAAGGTTTCTTCATCAGTTATGTTAATGTTGGGCTTATTGTAGAATTCCGCTGATTCAGACTCCACTTGTTGAACTCACAGTTGGGGTAGAATCTGATCATTCCACTTAGGAGTGGTTGGGGTTTGGTAATTGCCCAATGTGGTGCACCTTGCATGGCTCATTAGGTATAGTAGGGAGAAATATCATCAGCACACATACTCTTCAGTAGGGGTGCCCACCCCAAAAAAAATAGATTTACTAAAGGCTAATTTGGGTGGAAAATAAAAAATGGCCACTGGAAATGACCTATTTTTCGTAAAGGTGATAAAACTTTACTGATTGTGGCAAGTATAACCTTTTCATGTATAGTAATAACCAGGGGTGAAAGTGGTTTGAAGTTCTTGCCGGGTCTATAGGAAACAGCATCATGTGACGCGTGCAGGCCGCGCCGCAAAGCGGCGCGGCAGAAAAATCTTTTGGAGGTTCAAACTCCACAGTGTCCCTAAAATGCATAGGAAAATTCTTTTTTGTGGCACTGTAAGCTAACCTAACCTAACCTGGAACATAATATAAAACACAGCAGGTCTGCCTTACACCTGCATCAGGCTCCCTATACTCCCTATACAGCATGATTAAACTGTTTTGTATTTGAGGCATTAGGCTACACAAGAAATAGGTTTCATTTAAGATTTTATTTTGTTACAAACTACTGCAAAACAGCATTATTTCAACCCCCATAATATGCCCTAAAATGAAACCATTTTACTGCTCTCAAGAGTCTCAAAAGTCAAACATCTGAATTATGTAATTTTCAAGAGTCCACACAATTAGAATCTTAAAGGGGAATTCCACTCATTTTTCAATATTTTACTGTCATTAATATACCTTAGAGGACATGATAAAGTTCCCCCATTCTGTGTTTCCTAGAAATGGAGGTCTGAAAAAAAACATTACCATGGTGAAATACAGCTTGACATCATCAAGATATGTTTCACCATGTTAATGAGTTTCCTTTTTTTCTGAGAGTGTACACATGGTCCATTTGGTTCACATTTGTACACTCTCAGAAAAATAAAATGGGTGGAATTCCCCTTTAAGAGGCGCCCCCCCCCAGTGAAAGCACTAGGCTACTAACACTGATTACCTGTGCTTGCTGCTGTAAGTGGGTCCCCCACACACACACACACCTTCACTCTCTGTGTCACTGTCTAATATCACAATCGTTTTTTGAGCTTTGGTTCAGTGACATTTTCAGCTCTTTCCCCCTTCCTCTTGAAAAACTTTGTTACACTTTGTTGCAAAGCCATTTTGTTTTAGTTGTTTAACCTTTTAAGCAGTGCATTCCCTCCCTGTGACAAACGTGTGGGTTTACCGCATATTACTGATGCTTTTTTTTTGCTCTGCTTCTGAACTAATCAGAACTTAGTTAACTAACTATTGCGTCTGTCAGCCAACAGAATTGCGGTTTGAACCTCTGTGGATTCGTTGTAGTAGTAGAAAGCCCGCCTACTATATCCGGTTTGCACAGATGCCTTACTATAGGGAAACGAACGCGGGTTTCCGTATCCGCTATAATACGGATGTCTGTGCACCACAGAGTTAGTGTTGCAAACCTGGCGCATCCTCCTTCCAACTTCTAACGCATTCAGTGCATTTCGGGAATGCCTCTAGTGCATTTTGGATTTTGGCAGTTGGCAACACTTGACATTTTGAAGAGAGTTTGGTTGTTTACGAGAATGTCTCCGTCATCTCGGTGACAGGTTATTTAACATAATATTTTATTAGACCCTGCGGGACCCTGCGTGAAATCTTTTCCCGGGTCCCAGACCTGGGCGGACCCCCTTCACTTTCACCCCTGGTAATAACTAATTTTAAAGGATTTGAAAATCTCTTGAATGGTTTTAAACTTTAAATGCCAAAAAATAACTTAAAAAACACTTGTATCGATGAACTTCAGCTTTATACCATTTTCAATGCTAAAATTACATGAGTGTTTAAAAAACTTTTATAAGACACTGTTAATAATTACTAATCACTAAGATTTTGTAAAAATCTTGATGGCCAGAGATCAAGCTTTCAATTGTGGCACACCTACCAGGAAAAAGACCTAACCTAACCATCCGCATAGGCCGAAACGTTGCTGCTCCCTTATTAATGTTCACTGCAATTGGAGACAGTGGACGGGTGATATTGTGACCGGTTTGATATTTCCACAAAGCATCAAAGGGTTGATTATAATATGAATAAGAACATTTTTTGTATTGCAAGTTTCCATGAAATAGCCAATATTAGCCATAAAATAGGTTTGGCTTGAAACTTCTGAACCAGATGATCTAGAAACGCAAACTTGGTTTCTATTTCACAGTCTCTGAGCATGAGAGTCTCAACGGAATACCTATATATATTTTTTTCATTATTGGTTGTTTCTGGACCCTTATTGTGTATATTTACAATATAGTGGCTACCCGGAATAGTCGTTTATCATTATTTGTACAATAATTGTTGACTTTAGTTTGTTGAATTGAATTTGCATATTGTTAAAATGGCTGCAAATGAAAAAGAGGCATTCCATTTTCTGTCAAATCCAATCCAAAAGTCACAACCTAGCTATATGGAGACACCAGTATTTGTTTGTTTGTTTATTTATGTTGTAAATATGTCTGCCACAATACTTGCCCCCATTAGCCGATAACTGAGGGGTATTTCCACAAAACTTAACAGGTTGGTCAATGATGAATTCACTCTTTTGCTAGATGGATGGTCTCTCGGTGATGAGAATGCAGTCACCTGTTCATCTACAGAGCCAGACTTACATTATATGTTAATGAACAAGGCAATATCATGTATCTGAACCAATGAGACCTGTATCATATCATCGGTTCTGAATATAATATAATATAATATAATATAATATAATATAATATAATATAATATAATATAATATAATATAATATAATATAATATAATATAATATACAATATAATGTACACCACAGTTTTTCCCCTAGTCAGTTGCTATTTTATTTCAGCATCTAAACAGTAACAGGCATAAAATTATAATTTGTCTCGGAGGTCTCACGAGATTTGGCGCGTTTGCCTCCATAAAACCCATAGATAAAACCGCACACAGTCTACTCATCGAAATGCAACACTTACTTATTTTCTATAATTTGTCATCAAATTATTGGCTTCCATGAATTCAAGGAATACATTTAACTCCTGTGTTAACTGTCCATAGCTGAGTAGGATGAGCTAGGTCTACACATTTAATCCCTGTGTTAACTGTCCATAGCTGAGTAGGATGAGGTAGGTCTACATTTAACTCCTATGTTAACTGTCCATAGCTGAGTAGGATGAGGTAGGTCTACGCCAGTACTGTTTTCAGGAGTGACGTTTTTTCAAGTTGATTTCATATGGAATTGGCCAGATATCCAAGTGCACTTGCTTTATTGTATATGCCACTGGCCTACGCAATATTTGATTAATAGTGATACTAAATATTTAATTATATATTTGTAAAAAGTTTTTTTTAAGTAATATGTAATAGTAATATTAATATATTACACTTGCTCAGACTGTAATATTGTAATATAATATATTGCTTGAAAATGAAATTAATAATTAATAAGTAATATATTAAAAAGGTAAAGTAATATTCCCAACACTGATAATATAGCAATAAACATCTGCCAACAGCCCAGCTTTAACGATTATAAATCCCTTTATTAGTGTGATGCGTTTTCTCTGATGGAAATATATAATCTTTCGATTGGCTGACCAAGGTACATCGAAATTACTCGATTGGCTGAGCAAGGAAGGTGATGTATGATGATGTAAAACATTCTTTTACTACCATTACAACATCGTTTTGTAGTAATAGCAGGCCTACAGCTAGCCCAAGATTTGGACTCCTGTAGAGAGGTGTTTTTCGATTCTGACATGATCACTCTGCGAGAGTCCAAGATTGGCTATCGTATTTCCTGGAATATTTCGCCGTTTCTGCTTCTAGTAGCAATGTCCTGATGTGAAAGAAAACAGTCCAAGAAAGAGACATGGCACCCTGACTATCAAGAAAGTTAAAACATGGTACTGACCCTTGATTTAGGTCATACCGTTTGTCATAGAACTGAAGCTGACAGTCATTTGTCAAAGTACCCCAATGAATGTTGAACCATCTCTAGGACCATCACTAGGACTTCATGTATAATTGATTTCATTTAGTGCTTATATAGTAGTTACAGACCCATAAAGAGTCCATGGCGGTCCCCAGTACAGGCCACATATACCAACTGAGTGACCATGACGTCATTAATTACCGAGAGTTTGAACATATATACACACATGCCAGGATTCATTGCGTTATAGATATGCATCCGGGAGCAAAAATGAATCTCTGAAGAGTTTCAGCAGTTCATGTTTAATAAAGTCAGAGAGTGCACTGTCGTGGCGGCAGCCTTAACAGGTGTTCTGGGTTATTTTTACATGCGGAAAAGAACAACATCTAACGCCTTGAAGAAGAGGAACAAGGCCCTCATGAGGGAGAAGAAGGGATGGGAGGTCATGAAAGACAAACTGATCACAAGGCTCCTCGTCCAGGAACAGCAGATTGAGGAAATGGAGGAACTGCGGTTCGACATTATCCGTGAGAAGGAGGCGTTGGAGGAAAAGCTCAAGCTCCTCTGTGCAGAGCGATTGAGAAACCAGGACGTGAAGAAGGCGAAGACAGTGGAGGACAGGGTCCTAAAGGCACCTGAAGAGGTCCATGAGGAGAACAAGTGGACAAATCAGGTAAGGCCGCCATACCGCGGCGGGGAGGAGGATGCGAAGAGCAAGATTAAGATGATGGAGAAAACGGATGAGGACATGGAGGACGTTCAAGAGGGGAACCCGTGGTCAAACGAGGCTAGTGCATCTCCACAGGAGAAGAGGACCAAACAAGATGAGAGACTCCAGCTGTTTTTCATTTATTCAACTCTTATATTCAGCATGTTGTTGTATTTCTTTTTCTTTTAATAACAGGTATAACAATTTGATAAAGAGCAGTTGAGTAATTTGGAAAGTAATCACCCCGATCCGCCTGTTAACAATACTGTATGTCCATGTGTACACGCTTTACAGAGGGGGTAATTAGGGTTTTTTTGACCCCAGGGGCTCACTGAGGACAGAGAGGAAATCTTTGGTCGCCACACTATGTAGGAGGTTTATAGAAGGTGGTATTTGAGTTATGTAAAATCACTGAATATACGTTTAATTGACAATTTCAAATAGACTACTTGATGTTCAGGCCAAAATGTAGGCCTACCTGGAAGGATATAAAATAGGGGGCACTACCACTGGTAACATTTCATCTCTCTCCATGTGTGTTGTCCACCACACTATCCATCAGCCATGTTGTAAGCAGGCGCAGCAACAGCTGTTATCAGGCAACTAACCAAATGGAGCAAACAACCCTGTAAAGCAATTCTCTTTTGCACAAACTATGTAAATATCATTCAGTTTAGATTACGATTTATAAATGCATGCAATGTTAAAGCGGAATTCCAACAATTAATCATTAACATGGTGAAGTAGCTCTTGATGAGGTCATCAAATGTACTTCAGCATATTAATGTTTTTTTCCTACCTCCATTTGGGGGGACTATTATCTCCACCAAATAATCATTCCTACCCAACAACTACTGTCTGCTTAAACTTCTCAATGGTGTATTTCTTCCCACAATGAATGGAGACTCCTCCCATTTGTCATCTGAGCAAGTTACTGGGTTTTTACTCTGGCCCCCGAAAGGCTAAAATAACAAACATTTACACTCAATGTGATGCTGTGAATTGTCATGATGCACTGCTCTTTAAATCTGTGCTCATCGTCTCCACCAGTATGGTGGGAAGTATGTTTTACCCCTGTCCGCATATGTGTCCGTGTGTCCGTCCGTCTATGCACGGTCCAGGTCGGTCAGGGTTGACGTTACGTCGACTGCTAAGTTGCCCTCCAGACCCTTTGTTGGTTCAAAGTACCTTCTTCAGTTAAAGGTAGGGTAAGTGATTTGAAATTCATGGTGTAGTACCAGCCTGGTGCACTAGGGGCGCCAAACAGTAGCTACACTATGTGAACCTGCTGCTCGATCCTGATTGGAGGAGAATTCGCCACCACCTGGGGGACTTTTATTAGCTCCTCTGCTAACGTGGGGGAGGGGGAAACTCCATATATGGTTTCCACACCTTATAATAGAGCATTTTAACAGATTTTTTTTTGGGTGATATCTGACAAAAGTGAAATCACTTCCCCTACCTTTAATTATAAATAGCACCCTTTTCACATTGATTGGCCTATTATAGTGCCACCAGGAGGCGACAACCTGATCTGGACTGGTGGAGACCTGTGCCACAAAGGGCACTGATACTTGCCCTTTGTGATAAATTGTTATGCTCACATACAGGGGACAATAAAATGCAATTACATCTGTAAAGAACAGTGAGAGTAAGGTTACTACAATCTTTTTAAAAATCAATTTATTAATGTACAGTTTATTCTTTCCTCAATTCCAATGTTTCTCCTAATCAGAGATTTGAGAGGTGCTGAGATTTTTCTTAGTGAAAGTATAAAAGTAGGCGCAGCACAGTATAAAAGTCATTTTTGAGTGTATTTAGACTAGGCCTACAACATAGTACATTGCAATGTGGATTAGAAGAAAAAACATTGCAATATCAGGTTTGCCCACCAGAGGGGGGTATAAGTATTGATAATGAGCCTGAAGCCAGATATGATGACCATGGATGTTCTTATTGTCTGGGGGAAGCCGGGTTCGAACCAGCAACCTTGCGGTTACCATCCATCCAGTGACCCCGAGCCACCGCTGTGTGCCTCTGGAACAAGATACCATCCGATAATTTTAAGGAATACTTTATAGCACCGAAATATATCTTCACACTTAACAAAACAAATGTGTGGTTAAGTCCAATGTGGGTTGTTTCAGTGCACACACCACCATGTCAAAAACATGCATGGTGTTTTAGTGTGCGGGTTTAAATGGTTCAACTGGTGGCCACTGGGGGACATATGCAGCCCCCACCTTGACTTAATGTCTCTGATTATAATAATTATAATACTAATTATAAGGGTAATAATAATAATAATAATGGCCATATATGGGAGCATGGGAGCATGGGAGCATGGCTTGATGTCAGATCAACATAACGTATATGGAATATCAGGTCAACTCCACATATGCATGGAGATCTAAGGATGGCATTGGCGGCATGAACGACTCAAATGCACCGTGGGTCCAAGCTCTAGTGAGCCCACCAACAGCCATCATGTCAGTCTGGATCTATTCACTGCAGTGAAAATGGTGATTGTGTATTTAAGGAGAAATACACACCAAACACATGTACTCTGAATCATCCTGTAATCCTGTCCAGACATGCATGTCGGCCGTGAATTGTTTCATACTGTATGGCCCATTGGTCAGATAGAAATATCTATCAAACCCTCACCATAACGCTAACCTCCCACGGTCACATAAACCGCCAAGTCTGACCAATGGTATATCTAACCAAAGTATGTCTCACCATTTGACCTCTCTAAATGAGTTTGTGTTGTGAATTGTGAATGTAAAGTTTATTTTCTTTACTCTAACCCTCACCAGAAAAAACGAGAGCACCGGCCTCTACCCTGGCCCCTGGACTTCAGAGTGGTCCACCAAGTGGCTCTGGGCATGGACCACCTTCACAGTCTCTCACCGGCTGGTGAGACGCCTGGTGTTGCTGGACCCTAAATGTCAAGGTGAGGTCCTTTTTGGAGAGATTAGCACCACTGATGACTTGAGCATGTCCTTCTTTTAGCACTATTCATGCTAATCTGCATTCTGTACAGTATGCTTATATAAAGTACGTCAGCCAACAGAAAAACTGGGTATTTGGTAAAGGTTATTACATACTGGCGAAAAAGCAAAGCAACACGAAAAAGCGACAAAAAAAGCAAAATACTAAAAAATCGTTTTGTTTTTTCGCCAGTGTGAAATAACCTTAAGACAATTAACAATTACAATTTAGGCATTTAGCAGACGCTCTTGATCCAGAGCGACTTACAATGGTGAAAAGTTTACAATTTAATCAGGATTTACAATACATTTTACAATATACAATGAAGCGCTAAAAACAGTACTGTGGGTTGGTATGTAATACAATTGCTATGGGCTGAGATGGAGTCTGAAAAGGTGTGTCTTCAGACTGCGGCAGAAGATAGGGAGTGAGTCTGTGGTTCTGATTGCAGTGAGAAGTTCATTCCATTCCATAGTTTTGAAGCCAGGAGGTAGAAGAGCTTGGGGCGCGTGGAGCGTTGTCCAGGCGTTTTTAGTGGGGCTACTGCCAGTTTCCCATTGTCGGCTGATCGGAGTGCACGGGAGGGCTTGTAGGGTTTTATGAGGCCACTGAGGTAAGGTGCAGTCAAACCTTTGGTTGCTTTGAATGCAAGCGTGAGAGTTTTGAACACTGTGCGTGCAGCGACTGGGAGCCAATGGAGGGAGCGGAGAAGCGGAGCGGAGTGACGTGAGAATTTGGGCTGGTTAAAGACCAGGCGGGCTGCGGCATTTTGGATCAATTGGAGGGGCTTAAGTGCACATGCCGGTAGACCAGGAGGGAGTTACAGTTGTCCAGTTTAGATATGACTGTTGTCTGGATGAGAAGCTGGGCTGACTCTTGGGTGATGAAGGGTCTAATCCGTCTGATGTTGTGGAGTGTGAAACTACAGGATCGGGTGATAGCTGCGATGTGTGTTTTAAATGAGAGCTGGCGTTATGTATGTTTCAGGACCTTTCACTGCTTCATTTCAACTATTACTCTATGGCCGTGTCTCTGGTTTCTGCCAAAAGGTAAGCAGCTATAAACTACACAGTTCAAACTGATGTTCTGTTCATCTTTAGTTAGTATTAGTAAAAAAAAGAGTAAAAAATAAATAAAAGAGCAACGTTCGAGCAGACTATCATCAGTCTAACATCATCACTCTAGTTCACTATAGAATAGGTGCCTGTTAAACCTTCAGCTATGTTGAGACCCGTTTCTGAATTGGTCGATGTAGGTGTAAAACTATGAAATGTATTGAGAAAGGCCACGCATGACACATGTAGGCGTAGGCCTGACAGCGTTTTGCGTATTCGAGTCCCGCTCATGACCTTTGCTGCATGTCTCTCCCCTTTTCTCTCCCTTTCCCAGACTATCTTCACTTGCACTAAGGCAAATGCCCAAAACAAAGCTTGGAATAAAATTTTTAAAAAGTGCATGAGGAAGGCTAGAAAGTCCAGGGCTGAGGCTGACATACAGGAGCGCATTCCAGTGTGACAGATCAGCCTGGTGACAGACAGACACAGTGTCCTGGATTTGTTCAGAGGTGAAGAGTTCATGCAGCAGGCATCTGATTCTGTGTGATTACCTGACTATTATTATAACATTGCCTTCTCTCTCTCTCTCTCTCTCTCTCTCTCTCTGCAGGTATTCATCCTTCTGTGCTGTTTTCTGTGTGACTGGAATTCAACAAGTCTACGTGCCACTGCAAAGCCCTGTGCATGGACGCCTGCTTAGCTGTGTAAATGTAAACTCATTGTGTTTTTATTTTAGTTAAAGGTGTGGACCATTTTAAGTAAGTAAATCTCTCTCTCTCTCTCTCTCTCTCTCTCTCTCTCTCTCTCTCTCTCTCTCTCTCTCTCTCTCTCTCTCTCTCTCTCTCTCAGATCTTGCTTATGTCATTGAAGAGTATGAACAGACCTACCCAGTAAGACCATACCTAGAGAATGTTCGAAGCATGGATGCCCCAGGTCTGGAGGAACTGGTAGATCTCATGGTGAAGTGCTGGAACGAAGATCGCAACCAAAGACCAACTTTTGCAGGTGAGATGACTACGGTATATTTTCTAATGGTTCTTTCCCAGTTCAAATGATTATTGCTGAGGATTGATTGCATCCTGATACTGTAATGTCCACATAATGTTCACACAGGGACACATACCGAATGTGCATGATATTACAGACATTAGGTGCAACAATAATAGAAACTAAAATGCAATTTTGCAATTGGTTGCCCTGATGATGTTGTAATGGTGACGTAGTAAAAGAAAGTTTTACATCATCATACATCACCTTCCTTGCTTAGCCAATCAAATCATTTCGATGTTCCTTGTTCAGCCAATCAAATGATTATATATTATCATTATTTTCTGTACGTAACATTGATATGATTGGATTGGTTGAGCAAGGAATGTGATGTATGATGTATGTATTATTACAACATCAGTGGCCATTAACCCTGACGTGGGTGACGTCCATCATACACCACGTTCCTTGCTCAGTGAATCAAATGATTTACTGTATATGTGTTACAAAAAGTGTCACAATAACAATAGTGAGGTTGCCCTTTAGGCAACTCCAAACTCCACTAATAATGGATTGCATTTTATACAGCTTTTCTAAGTGCTACTCATTCATACATTGAGAGGTGAAGCGGCAAACAGTCAATGCCAGCGTCCTCACTTGCCACATTCACATACGAATGGTGGCAAGCTCACACTGACCACTCATTGGAGGCAATGTCGGGTCCAGTGTCTTGCCCAAGGACACTTTGACATTTAGACAGGAGGAGCTGGGATTCGAACCGTCGACCCACGGTTCATTGGATGACAATGATCATCCAATGACCCCCCACACTAACATATCAACGGCCATTGGCTTCCTAGATTTGCTAAGCAGACTAACAGGTTTCAATGATTGGTCAAAGGTTTTTGTGACGTTTACCAACTGAACCAATAGGTGATGGCGAGCGCTCAACGCAGCAGAAGCCCCACATTGTGTTCCAGAGCAAGGTGTGAGAAATGTTCTGCTGGACGTTACACCAAAGTGTACCTACATTACTTTTCTGTAACCAGGCAGTTGCGTTCCAATGCCAGATTTATACATTCGGTGGAAACTCTAACGGCAAGCAGGTTGAGGTGAATGTCTTCAACACAGTGTCTTTGTGCTGGCGGAAGTTGACTCCTGGAACACCACCGGGCACAGGAGAAGATCGCCATCTCGAGGTTCCCCCCAATTGCAGGGGATACACAGTTGTGCTGATTGAAGCTACTGTCTTTCTCTGGGGAGGGGAGGGGTCCGGAGATTACTGCAATGTGCTTTATGCATTTGATATTGATGTCCACACATGGTTCAAACCAAATGTTTCTGGGAATATTCCAGAGGGGAGGAGGCACCACTCTGCATGTGTGTTTAGGGAAATCATGATTATCCATGGAGGAACATGCGGAATTATTACAATAATGACACCTACAAGTTGGACACCAGCACGATGGTCTGGACTTTAATCCACACCAGAGTAACCGAACCCCCTGGTTCTTGTAGCCAAGAGTTTATAGCTTGGCTATTTTCATGCAACCAATTGCAAATACAAGTACTTCTGCAGGCCGGTATAAAGTAGGCCTACACATGGCCATGAAGTAAAGCTATATATTTGACCCTATACAAGATTTGTGTTTAAGATAAAATGTAAAAAAAAAAAAAAAAAAAAAATCACATTTTTCCTAGCAAATGCACTAGCCACTGATAAAAACTGAGGACATGTTCCATGTGGGTTTAGTCCAGGGTTTCTCAACCTTTTTGATACCAGGGACCACCATTTATTCAGCATTTGAGCCACGGACCACCATTTGATGACATTTTACAACCCAGTATCACATGTCAAAAGTCAAATAGTGACTTTTTTCCAGACCCCACATAAAGTCACTATTTGACTTTCCAAAGTCAAATAGTGACTTTCTGAAGAGGGCGTGGCTTTCCTTTTGTCTTGCAAAAAAAATAAAAAATGCATCAAAACAGTAGCGGCACTGATTCGAACCGCCAACCTACTGACTACTGGCCAACCTGCTTTACCTCCTGAGCCACCGCGCCCCCTGCTGATTTGGGCATAGTTTTACTGATATTATGGTTAGGCGTAGTAAAACTATGCCTAACCCTAACTCTAACCCTAAACCTAACCTCAGTAAAACTATGCCTAAACTTAACCATAACCTTAGTAAAACTATGCCTAAACTTAACCTCAGTAAAACTATCGCTAACCTCAGTAAAACTATGCCTAACCCTAATCTCAGTAAAACTATGCTGAAATCAGCAGGGGGCGCGGTGGTTCAGGAGGTAAAGCAGGTTGGCCAGTAGTCAGTAGGTTGGCGGTTCGAATCAGTGCCGCTACTGTTTTGATGCATTTTTTATTTTTTTTGCAAGACAAAAGGAAAGCCACGCCCTCTTCAGAAAGTCACTATTTGACTTTGGAAAGTCAAATAGTGACTTTATGTGGGGTCTGGAAAAAAGTCACTATTTGACTTTTTCCTGTGATACTGTGTTGCATTTTAGCCCCACAGACGCAAAACCCCAAGCTCTCTTCTGTTTTTTCTCTACAATTCCAGGCTGGATTTCGGAAACATGACAGGCAAACCTAGATCTCTAGTTGTGTAGACTTTGGCTAATTCAGATGATGAATATTTTAACTCTTGAGAGTGTGAAAACGAAACCAAATGGGCCCGCAAGGGTCCATTTGGTTTCATTTTTACATTCTCAAGAGTTACATCTGCAACCAACATTTAGCCTAGGGACCACCTGAAACCCTCTCAAGGACCACTGGTGGTCCCCGGACCACCTGTTGAAAACCCCTGGTTTAGTCCAATTCTAGTTCTGTAAACCCACTAGTTTCAGTTACTGGTAGGTTTTTGTAGCTTAATTTTGGTTGAAAAAACAGTTGTGTTTTTTTGTTGTTGTTGTTATTTTATTAGTTTTAGTTTACTACAACAACCTTGACTCCACAGTCAAAGTCTCCACAGTCTATTTATTTATTTATCTTGCTCAGGATATCCTTCGTGCTTCTGAGCTGGATGCGTGGAAGTATCTCTTTAATTTGTTTGTTTTTTGTTTTTGTTTTTTTCCTCATGACTCGGCACTTCAGGGCACAAAACACACTACAAAGCGCTTCAGTCCTTGTCTCTGTTTAATTTGTTCATTTCTTAAACTTCCATTACTCAGCTCCTCCAGACACAAAACACACACACACACACACACACACACACACACACACACACACACACACACACACACACACACACACACACACACACACACACACACACACACACACACACACACACACACACACACACACACACACACACACACGATTAGACCAAGATTGGACTAAAAAAGCTATTTAAAAGCTACGGGGACAGGTGATTTATATTTCATATAATCGTCATGCAGGATTGCATGTGCCTAAAACAGCTTATCCACAAGCAAGTAGATCTGCTGTTTTAAAGGAGTGACAACATTGTATAGTATAGACTTGGGAATGAACACTACAACACATTTTACAATACATTTTGAGCTTGTAGATCAGCTATTTTCCGCTACCACAGCAATGTGCAATGTGGCTATGTATACAAGTAAAGTGAAGTTCCTCACACACGATACTTATAGTAGTTAATTATACTACCCTTACTCCCATGCATTATTCACTTAAATTATGAATGCTGAGGAAATATGCACATGACAACTCAAAGTTCTCTCACGATCCAATATTTCACCTCATGGTGATGGCAGTTCTATAACAGTCACTCTATGTACATGACACACATACACTGTATAACCTATAGGCTACTGTCAGACAGACAGGCAGGCAGGCAGGTAGACAGATAAGATGGATGGATAGTCCCAGTGGCACTGCCACTGTATATTTTTGACTGTTTGATTTGCAGCTTTTATGATTGGGTTATCTTGAGGAAACCTCCTTCTTGCCTACAATAGGCCTGCGTGTTATAAAATTAATAAATTCATTGCGAGGTGTGTGTGTGTGTGTGTGTGTGTGTGTGTGTGTGTGTGTGTGTGTGTGTGTGTGTGTGTGTGTGTGTGTGTGTGTGTGTGTGTGTGTGTGTGTGTGTGTGCGTGCGCGTGTGTGCGTGCATGTGCGTGCATGTGTGTGTGCGTGCGCGGCATGCATGGTGAAAGTTTACATGGAAATGAGAAAATAAAATATTTGTAATTAGGTTTATACAGGTTTATACAACTTTCCTGCCAATTTTGTGTGATTGACAGTGTTTGGGAAAGGAAAGTTTGGTTGAATAACAACATTTTCAAATTTTCATTGCCTAATAATAACATATACTCCTACCCGCTTGTCAAAACAATGCCTGCTTTTTATATATTGTAGACTATTTAAAATGTACATTGCTCAGAATTGAGTTCAGACTTTTAGCAACACAATCTTACCACAAGTCGTATAAATAACACAGAGCCACTTTCGGTATAACCCACTAATAGAACTGTATAGGTATAGGTATTATAAAACCCAAACACATCCAAACACATGATCATTCCCAAGCCACTTTGTGGGAAGGAGTGCTGTTTACTACAGTGCCGCTGTGGTTAGGTTTTGAAGGAATATTGAGGTTAGATTTAGGGATAAGAGATTAGGTTTAGGCATAGTTTTTCTTTGGTTTCTCCTTTATGGACTATACAACTGTATGTATAGCTACAAGACAAAGAACATGAACTTTTCCCCTCGGCCTATCTTGGCCTCCGAGGTGATCTAGTTTAAACTAGACATCCAGTTCTCCATAGCTTGTGCTGTTTCTTTCGTCCAGTGTAAGGGTTAAGTTTAGGCATAGTTTTACTAAGGTTGGTTTTAGGGTTAAGTTTCGGCATAGTTTTACTGACGTTAGGTTTAGGGTTAGATAATAGGGATTGTTTTTGTGTTAGGTTTAGCGTTAGGGCCAGGGGTGTAGTGGAGGGGGGACGCGGGGGGGCGGCGTCCCCCCACTTCTCTAAAATATTTTTGGGGCAAAAGGAAAAAAAAAAACATTAGCATGGTGAAATACATCTTAATGACATCATCAAGATGTGTTTCACCATGTTAATGA
>CM076965.1:35695742-35700742 GCA_039105355.1 Benthosema pterotum | reverse complement strand
AAGGTGGTGAATCAGGGCTGAAGCCAGTCTACCCTCACTTCACACAGGCGTAATTTATTACATGGGGATGTGCAATGTTATTATGATAGTATGTAAGTAAGGGTTGACATTTCATGCTCTCCTACAAAATGATATGGGGAAACCCCCTTCCTGTAGAAGGTAAGGTATTACATTCTCTCTGACTTGAATATTGTGAAAATTGTCTCAACAGTTGAGCTCTGCCATTATCACAATGTTTGCCTCTTTCTTGTGTAATATTTGACAATGTGGTATTACATTTGGTTAGGGTTAGGGTTGTTAAATTTAAACTTTAGAAATGTGCAGTATACACTACTGTTTCATTGACGCGTAAGCTTGACAATAGACCATTTATTGTAAAGCTATTGCATGTTAGTATTATTGACATGTGATATCAAATGATCTATGTGCCAAGGCATAGGTCTGATATCACATTTGATATCTCCGATTATCTGTGAACCAAGACGCTCTGAAATCAACAACACCTCTAGAGATAAGACATTATAACTTATAATGCACCCCCGATACATGAACCACATAGATATAAATCAGTCCATATAACACATGATTGCAGATACATACTGGTAACATAACTAGATACCACAATATGGTACAATCCATAACAATTTATCAATAAATGCTTGCAGCTTAAGCGTTAATAGCCTCAGAAAACCCTGATCCAAATCATTTGGATCCCGACCCTGAGTTTGGGAAGCATTTTTCACTAGGCCTCAAAATAGACAAAAAGGATGCCCTATGCTAGTTGTTGTGGTCCTACTACACAGTCTCTGATTGTGTGTACTCTATTTCTTTGCTTATTGAGTAACTCTGGATATAGCATATGCTAAATGGCTAAATTGTGAATTGAAAAACGAATGTACTGTGCAGGCATATGGTATACGACAGATCTTTGTGGAGAGAAGTGATTGCACTATGTGATTGCACTATGGTTCGGGACCACCCTAGATGTCCAAATTGACCCCGTACAGGTAACTCAGCGAGAGTACGGGCTACAAATGGAACGAAATGGTCACTTAAAGGGTCTGTGACTCGGTGAGAGTGTAAATAGTAGAATATTGCATTTGTGGCACACCCGCATCTGTGGTAAGCATTGTTGTTTCTCTCTGACTATTGTGTGTCTAAGTGAGACACGTTTGAACAAAGGCATGCAGCGATGTGTATTTGCCACTGTTCTGTGTTGGTGTTGTTTATTTGTGAATGTCATGTGTCCGCTGCTCCTCTGTTGTTGTTTCTCTGTAAATGTTGTGTGTCTGCTGTCCGTGTATAGTACATCACAGAAAGAGAAACCACAAAGCTGTATTGAAAGCGCATGTGTAGGGTAGGTGTACTGTGTATCGTGACAAGGGGGCACGGTGGTGTAGGCGTCACTTTCGCGTGCGTTTATGACTGGCACAGTTGAACTGCGGACGAAGTGTGCACTCCGAACTTGTTACTGTACCAATTGTAATATTAGATAACCAATTGGACCCTTATACCGATCTGTATACTGAGTGTACAAATGGAACAACATTGGCCCATACAGGTCTGCAACTCTGCCAGTGTATAAATGGAACCAAATGGACCTGTATACCGATGTGTAACTCAGAGAGTGTACAAACGGTATCGATCTGTAAATGTTGACAGTGTACAAATGGAACAAAATGGACACTGTACCGATCTGTAACTCAGATAGTGTATATAAATGGAACCAAATGGACCCTTACAGGCTTGTATAACAGGGAGTGTACAGATGGACCCTAACTGTGTACAAATGGAATCAAATGGTCCCTTATCGGTCTGTAACTCTGACAATGTACAAATGGAACAAAAGGAACCTGATTTCACTGTGTAGATTAGGATCCCATTAGAAATACTAATCGGATGGGGGTCCTTGGACTAATCTAATGCACGTCAGACCGGAGGTCCTTGAAACCATCTCAAAGCATGTGATAGAGGGAGCAGTACAGAGGCAGAGAGAGTGAGAGACAGAGGCAGAAAGAGAGAGGGAGAGAGAGGGAGGGAGAGCTAGAGCTAGAGGCAGAGCGCCAGTTAAGAGTTAATTCGGTGATGTGAAGGAAAAGGGACGAGGGAGGGGAGGAGGAGTATAGGGGACGTAGTTGCTGAGTCGACAGTGGAGCCGAAGGTAGTTGGAAGCAGTTGAAATGCAGAGCTGAAGGCTAGGTGTCTCTCATCATTACGCGCACATCTCCAAGGAGAAGGCAAGGAAAAGGGCCACCAACCGACCGACCAAACAAACAACCGACCGCCTCGCCGCTGTCCTCACTATACCTACCTGCCTCAGACCCCACTGCCTGCCTGCCTGCCTGCCTGTCTGCTATCAGAAGCCCAGTGCCATCATGTTTCTCTCCTCCAAGAAGTTGCCCGAGCTCTGGGATTATTTCATGATCTATGCCACCGGAGCCCTGGACTGGAACCCGGACAGCAAGCCTGTCGATCTGGGGCTCTTCCCTATTCGGATGAACCCTGAATTTAAGTACCAGGAAAGGGGACCGGACGGAAGGTAATAACACACGGAGAGGAGGGATACGAGACGGAGAGAGACAGATAGAGAGAGAGAGAGAGAGAGAGAGAGAGAGAGAGAGATCGATAATGTTGTAGGGATGTGGGGGAGAAGAAAGAAAACCATCAGTGTCCGTTTAGTGTGTGCCTTCGTTACGGTTCCGTTTGTGTTTTGTGTGTCCTCTCTCGGACGCTGCATGATCTTACGATGTGCCACAGGCGTTTTAATGGAGAGGGGAGGGGGGGGTCGTACGGAATATGTCCCACCAACGTAAGGAGAGACACGATTGGTGGCGAATCAACACACACACACCTCCACATCCTTCACCGTCTCTCACACAGACGGCGAGCGCCGTTTCTCGCCTTTTCTCCTTCATCCACCCGCCATATCCGTCCGTCTGTGTCCCTCTGTCCGCCTGTCCATCCGGCCGTCCACCCGTCCCTTGGTCTGTCCCTCTTTCCGTCCTATAAAACGTACAGGGGGGGGGGGTGTCATTTGTTTTGCTCCACTGAATCGCTGCCTGTATCCCATCCACCCCCACCCGCCCCAAACCCCCCCGCCCCCTTTTTTTCTCTCTTGAAACGTGCGGGGCAGAGGGAGGGATGGATGGATGCAACCCGTTCCGGTTGCCGTGGCAACCCAACGTCATGTGGTTATGGATGAGGGGGGAGCCTCGGCGCTGCTGCTGTGCTGCTGCTGCTGTGGGCCGACGCTATGCTTCGCCTCAAAGCGGCACACCGCACGCCGTGAAAGAAAACGATCTATACACAAGCTGGCGACGCGGGCTTGTAGATCTGCTCTTTCCGACCGCGCGCGACACCTGCGTGCATCCCAAGTATAAAACAGGCTTTAGGGGAGAGAACGGTTGGGGGCGGGGGTGAACGGTATTGATTTTTTTTTCATCATTTATTTTATTTTTTCTTCCCCTCTATCCCTCGCATTGCATATGCACACTCTCCAGTCCGGTGATGAATCTGATGTCCTCCTGTAGTTGTTGTTGATGATGATTCCGAGCTTCCCTTTAATGTTTATGATAACGGTTTAAAAGACGGAGCTTTATTGTTTGTTTTGTTTGTTTTTTATTTATTTTTTATTCCCAGATAGATTCGGAGAGGGAAAAAAGTGCTGCAAGGATAAATAAAATCTCGAAGGCACTGCTGTGGGACTTGGCAGCAGCCATGCAGCTGCTCCAGCAAGGAGGGAGAGAGAGAGAGAGAGAGAGAGAGAGAGAGAGAGAGAGAGAGAGAGTCCTGCAGCATTATTTCTTGGAGATAAAGGGGGTTGGGTGTTTGTGTTTGCGTGTGTGTGTGTGTGTGGGGGGGGGGGGGCATGGGGGGACCACATTAGTGAAATCGACTCGAGAGCTTTAATGTATACATACAGCTGCGTTACTATTGTTCTTGTCCGCAGGGAAGATAAAAAACAAACGGAGCGAACAATAGCACACATGTGACAGCATTTGGTTAATGCCATGCGTTATTAATCTGTATGTATTTGTTTGTGCGGTCGCTGGAAACATTTCGTGGTGATAAGTCACACATTTCTCTGGATATGATCATACGCTGCATGGTCTTGTTTGAATACGTGTGCAGGTCAACTAATCACGGACATGACAGATGCCAGAGGCATATACCTGTATATATATATATTTTTTTTTTTCGGTACAGTTCCTCCTCATGGTTCTCAATGTGGGAGGTCTGGGGGACCCCCAGGGTACTTCCAGGGGGAGGGATAGGGGGTTCCCCGCTACATGATTGGCAGATTGTTCTGAAGCAAATAAACCCTTGCAGAACTGTAAATCTAAATATATAATTTTACACTGAGGGTTCCCGGAGATGCAATGGGAGTCCTGGTTGTGATGCATATCAAACTGACTTTGCTTGAAACAAAAAAAAAAAAAAAGAAAGAAAAATGTTGAGAATCACTGATTTAGCAAATAGGCTTTTTTGTTGCATAAATTGCAATTCCACGTGCACAACTCACTGTACAAGGACATTGCACCCTCGCCTTCCCCCACACTTCCTGCAGCTTTCAGAAGCAGGTGCATTAGAATGCAATGCAGGCGCTGCACCTGGGCTATGCTGGCGGCTGTTTCACACAGACGTCAAAACTGAGCAGCAGACATTACCCTGCACTTACTGTTCAGTGTCGTCGACTAAAACTATGATGAAAGAGGCTCATCTGTGGTCAAATACCTTTTTCACAGACAAAAAATGAAATAAAAGCTAGGCTCTGATGCATGAACTACTGTATAGACTACTATAGATGGGAAAAAAGGAATTTTAATTTAAATTAAGGAGGGAGTAGTGGAGAATTGCTCTGTGCTCTGTACTCTGTTTCACTCTGAAAATTGCAGATCTACAAGCTCACAATGCGCCTTGCTAATGTGTTGTCGGTTCTTTCCCCTTTTGGGCACGACATACCATATTTACATACAGTACAAAGATACTTTTAACGGTAC
>CM076965.1:35598242-35693242 GCA_039105355.1 Benthosema pterotum | reverse complement strand
CACTAAGCCTGTCAGTGTGAGAGTTGTACATCAGGGATTCTCAAACGCTATTTATTTGACCCATTCGCGAACATTTTGGACCAGGGAACCAAAACCATTCCATATATTGGCTATAGCACTTTCCATATCAAATGACACCTTTTCAACCTCATACCATCTGGACAAAGATGACATCAGATGTACCTTAACATGTAGAAAATGGTACACTTTAGTCATAGGGCTCCATTTTCGTTACCATCTAAACCACTTATCCTAAACCCCTTATCTTTTTTTTTTTTTTACTATTTTGAAAAACCTTTTGGAATAGTTCAATGTGCCAATCTATTGACACATTGTGAGCTTGTAGACTGGCCATTTAAACTATTGAAAATGTTCTTTTTTAATAGTTTAAAAAGGCAAAGAAGTTAAAGGTAGGGGAAGTGATTTCACTTTTGTCAGATATCAACCCCCCAAATAAATTCTGTTAAAATGCTCTATTATAAGGTCTGCAGACCATATATGGAGTTTCCCCCTCCCCCACGTTAGCAGAGGAGCTAATAAAAGTTCCCCAGGTGGTGGGTGAATTCTCCTCCAATCAAGATCGAGCAGCAGGTTCACATAGTGTAGCTACTCTTGGGGGCCCCTAGTGCACCAGGCTGGTACTACACAATGAATTTCAAATCACTTACCCTACCTTTAAAGGATAGCGGTGACGAAAATGGAGCCCATAGTGTTTTCCCCTCAGTCATTGCAGCCACTAAACAAACTGGGCCGTCAATAGGATGGTTCTGTGTACAGTGCAACAGTGTTTTTCTTCTGTGCTGTGTTGTTTTTGATTTTAGTGTTCGAACAGGCTGTGAAGTTGAATAACCTTTGGAATGACTATTATTTATCTTTCACTTTTTTCCATTTTTTTTTTTGCTGAGGTGGAGAGGAACAGTATGTGTATTTGCGGGGGTAAAGTGGTTGTTTCTATGGTTCTATGTTGTTGAATTTTGTTGGGGAAGCCGTAGGGCTCCTCAGAGCCCATGCAGTGCAGTTATTTTTATATTTGCAACATTATTTCAATTAGTGGAGTGTTATTTGTTACTTGCGCACGCAGGGATGCACGCACGTGTGTGCGCACTCACACACATTCCACACACGCACATGCACGCACATGCGTGTGTATGTATGTGTGTGTACATGCACAAGTGTGCGTCAGAACTTGGTGCATGCATTCTTATAATTATACTTTGATGTGGAGCTGTGATGCATCCAGGGGAGTCGTTTAGGGTCTCACCTGAACCAAAGTGTTCGCATTTAACCTCAAATTCAGTTATCTTGTGCCTGCATTTGCTCCTGCACCGTCCATTGGAATTGTTTTTGCAGATTTGTCTGAATTTAGATCAGTCACTGAGTGCCTCTCAACCCACACTGATCCATACATCCACGCATGCACACACACACACACACACGCACGCACGCGCGCACACACACACACACACACACACACACACACACACACACACACACACACACACACACACACACACACACACACACACACACACACACACACACACACACACAGTGCAGATCTACAAGCTCACAGATGTCTGGGGTAGGATGCAGGGGGGTGTACTGTGTGTCCATATGGTTTACCATTGACAACCAGTAGGTGTCCTACTCCACACACCTGGCATCCAGATACATAACAAGCATAGAGAGAGCCTATACCTCCTTGCTCACTGCACTTCATTGGAGCGATGCCATATTTACATGAATGATTATTACACTGTAGTTTGTATGCAGCCTGTGGTGTACATTATTTCTATTGAAGCAGGTGGTCTCTCCACAATTAAAACGGTCATAACTCATAATACATGTACTCTACAGTATACGTCTTTTGAAGCAGAATGTCTCCCACTAATAAATTCCACACAACTCACTGAATTCTGCAACTATGCAGTAGTAGTTCGTAATTATACAGTTGAGTTTGGAACTACAAAGTGTTTGTAACTAGCTGAGCTTGGAACTATAGTGTTTGAACTATACAGTTATGCTTGGAACACTCCAGAAAGCAGAGTCTTTGCATTTATCAGTGCCATTAACCAAATATAAACCTAATTAAAAATGTCTGGAAATGTTGCAGCCAACGCTTGGGCCCTGAACCCACCGATTGAGCCACAGTGTCCTGGAAGCTAATTTAAACATTAGCTGCCTCTAAATGATTCCATGGGGAGGATGGTGGCATATCGATTCTTTTAGCGGAGTAAAAGGAGAGATGGATGATAGCCGCTGACTGCATTTAGTTTGCTCCGCATGCTGGCCTGTGCACTTCTTTTACTGTTTGCCTTGATTAGCTGCTTCTGACAAGCTAAATGAAACATGATTTACTGGTGTGTTTCAGGGTGTTATAAATAATTTCACACTTGTGCTTGTGGATGCCGAAGTAGTTGAAGATATACTCTGTCTTTGGCATGTGGAACAATTAAGGACTTAAGATACCTTCATTCAAATTAAAGTTAAAGTACAGACATTTAGCTTTAAGACAATACCCATCATGCAGAAGAATGTCCAATTATTTTATTTCTAAAATAAGAAAAAGTATTTTCAAATACATTTAAAATAAGTTTAAATTGGTTAAAGCTACACTTGCCTCTTCTACCCTGGATCTGAGTAATTTTCGTACACATTCATTTTTATGTTATAGTATTATTTTCACAATAGATCTAGTAGACTATAGCATGCCTGCTTGCTCAGGCGATGTACATTTGAGGTCATAATGCATGTCCGATCCTGTGTCTAGGTGAGAATGACATTTGATATGACTACAGAGAGACAAAATACTGTTACAACCACCCCAATTGTATAAGTTATATATTGCATTATGCTACAATATACCAATTGGACAAAATTAGAAATCATTGGTTATATACATGCATATATACTGTATGTTTTGTAATAATATTGCTAATCTAAATCTCTAAATGAACTCGTTTTTTAATTTTTTTTTATTTTTTTATTAAGCTAAACATTTATCCTCTGAGATGTAGTGGCGTAGACATTATACTACAGAAGTGGACATCATATATATTCAAGTACAGTAAAAGCACCTCAAAAGTGTACTTAAGTACAGCATCTGAGAAAAACGAGAGATTGATGTTAGGGTTGACTGTGAGTGTGAATGCTGCCTAGGCACTTCTTTTACAGTTTACCTTGACAAGCTAAATGGAACATGATGAACTGATGTGTTTCAGGGTGTTATTAATAATTTCACACAGTGCTTGTGGATGCTGGTTTGGGTAACAGCAAACATTTTGGTATGGTGCCCAGATGACCTATACTCTGCATGATCCTGACTATTAATTCATAACTCTTAGAGGTAAAAGCATATACTTTGTAACTTTGCGCTGTGTTGCTATAGCACAACAAAAAAAAATACATTTTTCATGTGTAGTTTTTCTTTAACCAGTTAAAAGATTATAAAATGACAGAGCAATAGGTTACTGTTCAACAGCATCGGTTACACTGTAGGAAACTTTTCATTTACTACACAGCATGTAAGCACCATTGATCCAAGCCTGGACTTGATGTATTGATCACCAAAATGAACACACTGTGAAAATGGTCCAAGTGGTTTCCAAACTCACACAATTAGTTTCAAGTGGTCTACGGATCCAGAAAATGTTGAGAACCATGCTGATCAAGATGTTAAGTGCTTAAAGTTGTAGAATAGAATGTAAATCTGCAGAAAGAAAGAAAGAAAGAAAGAAAGAAAGAAAGAAAGAAAGAAAGAAAGAAAAAGAAAGAAAGAAAGAAAGAAAGAAAGAAAGAAAGAAAGAAAGAAAGAAAGAAAGAAAGAAAGAAAGAAAGAAAGAAAGAAAGAAAGAAAGACAAGAAAAATGTTTGGACAATCTGCAATCGGCTCTTCCGGGGGTAGGCAGGAAACATTTTCAGATGGGGGTGGTCAAATGAGAAATACAAAATAGCGTGAAAGCTGCTGGCCTGCAAAACACGGGCTGAGCAAAGAATAAAATCAAATGAAGTCATTGTCTTTATAGGGGTGAACCAGTCCTTTAATTCAGGCCTCTGCAGTGTGCAGTAGGATTGTGTCCCGCAGGACTTTAAAGAGCCTTGTCATGGACTCTCTGGAGCACATCACATCGTATTATTTTTTTAATCTATAGCCGGGGGTGTTTTATGAAGCCCTGCGCTCTGCTCTGCTCTGCTCTGCTCTGCGCAGCGCGGCCCTCCCAGCCGTGTCCAGCTTCCTCCATCACTCAGCGCCACGCGCCATGAAGCCGCAGCGCTCTGTCATTAAAGTAACTAAGTACATTTACTTTTGTAATGTTCTTAACTCCGCTTTGGAGGTATATGTGCTTTACTTCAGTATTCAAATGTTGTACTTTTACTCCACTACATTTACGAAAATTTTAATTAATACAGTTTTTATTAGACTTAGTAATCATACATTCTCATATATAGTCTGGCCATTTGAAAATAGCTGATCTACGAGCTCACAATGCAATAAATTGTGAGCTTTTAGATATGCTTTTTTCATACTTGTGAATGGGATATTCTGCATGATGAGTAATACTTTAATTACATTTTGATAGCGATAATACTTTTACTCAAGCAAATTTAGAATTCTAGTCTTTTACTTGTAACTTTAACTTAAGAGTACTTTTTGGTAGCTTTCCCACCACTTCTCCTTTGTCACACTGCCATGCGTAAATATGCCTACTGTGTCCACAATGACTTTTTGGGAAATAGAATAAAAAACATAAAACAATGGTTGCGATTGCGATTTAGTCATACTAAAGTTTATGATTTAGTCAAACAAAAAAGTTAATACTATTCATAAACTATCCACAAGCTCACAGGATGCCAAATCTCAAAGCTCTTGCTTTGATGATTATGTAGATTGTCTACTTTTGCACAAAAAAGAAATATTCCGCTAGGAAAACACAACAAAAAAAGAAAAATCCAAAATATGAAGATACAAGGTTGTTGTCCGACAGTGACAATTTGCATACTGTAACACACAGTGTGAATCAGCTCCATTTTCCCTTGTCGGGCAAAATTAAGTTAGAGGTAATGGATTCCGATTCACTCCTTATCGACCACCATGTGCTCCCCTTCCCACGTTGGTGGCTACAGTATATCGATCCCATACAGGCATAGAAGTTCAACACTTTCAAGGGGTGCAAGAAGCATAGTTATACTTAACTTAAGTAATGTCCCAATACTACAACATAAAGCCACTATATGTGCATTAATCTCCACTCCATATTAAGCTATGGTTCCCAAAGTGGAGTCAGGGGAGCCCTAGAGTTCCTTGAGGGGGTTCCAGGGGGTCCCCAGCAAGTGGAACCAAATGGACACCTAAGGGTTTATTTCTCAGAGAGTGCACAACCCGACGTCGGCGGGCGCCTCGGCTGCGCCGGGACTTGCCTCCTCAGTCGCTTCCTTAATGAGCGGCAGACCGGCAGCTCGGCGCTTGTATGAGCTCTGGCGGCAGTGCTGCCGCAGCCGCTGCATTCAGGATGGTTCTGCCGGTTCGTGCGGCAGTTCTGCTGGTTCGTGCGACAGTGTAGCGGCAGAAGGCTCCCCATGCCGCCCCAGACCGGCGCTTTTGCCGATGATTTTGGCAACTGCCTCTGCTTTTGCACTGCCTGCTGCTGCTGTCAGTCCAATTTATGCATGCTTGCAGAACGATTATGAATGTATGCAAACAAATATGAACTAAATATTTATTAAATTTGTTATATTATTTTTTTAATTTTTTTTAATCATTACTATAAGCTGTATCATTAATATAAGCTTTTTGGGCGGCTATGCCGGTTCGCCGCCGGGCGCTCCGCCCCCCCGCCGGGAGCTCTGCCGGTGCCGCTGGTCGTGGACCCGGCGGTTCCCCGCCGCCGGCGCTCCGCCGGCGCCGCTGGTCGTGGACCCGGCGGTTCCCCGCCGCCGGCGCTCCGCCGGCGCCGCTGCTCGTGGACCCGGCGGTTCCCCGCCGCCGGTGGCGGCCAACGCCACTTCTATCGACGCTTCACTGACCCTCGCCGGTTGACTGATTCTCTTCATGTGCTCTCTCTCGTGCTCTATTGTGCTCGCGAGGGACACCTCCGTCCCTCTCGTTCTGCGGGCCTAGGTTTATTTTGTAGCCTACGTGATCGTCTCTATATAATTCGAGGATGTCTGTCTGTCTGTTATACTACGCAATGCACTTTGCAATGGGGGACAAATCACACATGCCACGGCGCACGGATAGCCTCGATGTGCTTGCGCACAGCCCTGTCATCCAGCACCAATGTGCGCTACTTACAAACACCAAACATTAAACGAACCAGTTTAATTAATATATTTTCATTAAAAGCTCATCATCGTGCAGATCAGGTGTCACGGACATGGACACACATTCATTTGTGGTCAGTTTGTCGTATAACACGGGATCACCTCCCTTTCCGCCGCGCGTACAGGGTGCTGTGTGTGTGTGTGTGTGTGTGTGTGTGTGTGTGTGTGTGTGTGTGTGTGTGTGTGTGTGTGTGTGTGTGTGTGTGTGTGTGTGTGTGTGTGTGTGTGTGTTCGCACGCGCTCGGCGCACAAGAGCGTTTGAACTGGGAATGTTGCTATAGCCGTGCGTTTCCTCAAGCCAGAGCTAAAAACTGCACATTGTACACGCAAACCAGGCTGTGTCACTGAACATAGCTAGGCTACTTCATAGGTCTACAGTATGAAGCCCTGAAACATGATTGTCCAGCGTCATGCGAATTGATGCATGGCATGCCTACTTTATATGGTGCATGTCAAGAGATATTGATTGTAATAATTGTATTGTATGCCAGACTCTGGCATAGCCTACTCCGGGGTCCGTTTCGTGGGCTCATTCGTGTCAATTGAAGTTGAAAATGTATAGTAGAGCCATCTCTACATACAGGAGATCTATAGGCGCATGGACAGAGACACACAGCGCGGTGGAGCGTCTCCCCCGTTTGATTTGTTTCCAATCCAAAAACTAAAGGGAAGTATCGACTTCAATTACTTTTTGCATGCAAGTCACCTCCATACAATACAATATCGCAACCCTTCTATTAGATGGCAATGGACAATGGGTGGAATTTCCTTAACGTGCGCGATCGCGCGCGCGTGTGTGCATTATGTATCCTCAATAATATCGCCTACAAACGCCAGTGGGGGGGGGGGGGGGTAAAAACAGTGAAGGCAGACGAACATCTTTATTAGAGAGAGAGAGAGAGAGAGAGAGAGAGAGAGAGAGAGAGCGCACGAGAGAGCACATGAAGAGAATCAGTCAACCGGCGAGGGTCAGTGAAGCGTCGATAGAAGCGGCGTTGGCCGCCACCGGCGGCGGGGAACCGCCGGGTCCACGACCAGCGGCACCGGCGGAGCGCCGGCGGCGGGGAACCGCCGGGTCCACGACCAGCGGCACCGGCGGAGCGCCGGCGGCGGGGAACCGCCGGGTCCACGACCAGCGGCGCCGGCAGAGCTCCCGGCGGGGGGGCGGAGCAGCCGGCGGCGAACCGGCATAGCCGCCCAAAAAGCTTATATTAATGATAGAGCTTATAGTATTGATAAAAACAATTAAAAATAATAATAATATAACAAATTCAATACATATTTAGTTCATATTTGTTTGCATACATTCATAATCGTTCTGCAAGCATGCATAAATTGGACTGACAGCAGCAGCAGGCAGTGCAAAAGCAGAGGCAGTTGCCAAAATCATCGGCAAAAGCGCCGGTCTGGGGCGGCATGGGGAGCCTTCTGCCGCTACACTGTCGCACGAACCGGCAGAACTGCCGCACGAACCGGCAGAACCATCCTGAATGCAGCGGCTGCGGCAGCACTGCCGCCAGAGCTCATACAAGCGCCGAGCTGCCGGTCTGCCGCTCATTAAGGAAGCGACTGAGGAGGCAAGTCCCGGCGCAGCCGAGGCGCCCGCCGACGTCGGGTTTTGCACTCGCTGACACCTAAGGGTTTATTTCTCAGAGAGTGCACAGATGGAACCAACTGGACCCATTCCATTTGTACAGTCTCAGAGTTAAATTAATGTTCATTGTACGATATACATGTAAATTGTGGTCCCAGAGCTAAAAAGTGATATTAAATGAGAATCTCTGCTAGAACCACAAAAAAATCTTCTCTTATGTGGGTCCCTGGCATATCTTTTCAAATGGGTGCCTGCAGGCCAATAGTATTGATTCAGGGGACATGAAACAGTTTGAGAACCGTTGCTATAAAGTAATAGCTTTACACAAAGCACAGGCACAAACAAAAAGGTATTGGCATATCATTACAAAAGTGCTATTGTTCACAACACAGCAAAACATAGCCACCAAGTGGTGCTGCTCAGTACTCATTGTTTCCTAAATTGAAGTTTGTCCAACTTTTTTGGAAAGTAGCCGATCCACAAGCTCACAATTGTGTTACATTGTGATGCGTTGTGCACTTGACAGGCAGGCTTAAGTGGTTAATGACACGCAGAGTCATTTACTTACTTTACATTACCTTTTGCAACTTTTAAACAGAGGACTTGGCAGGGAGTCGGAGGACTACTGGCAACAGAGTATTTCTGTGTTGCGATATCGCTACTTTGACTTGAGTAAAAAGTACTTGTTCCACCACTGCTCCAAACGAGGGGCGGTGAGAAGATTCCACGGGTGCTCATCGACCCCTTTGTGCTCCCCCTTGTCCTCCTAGTGTTGGTGGCTATCGATCCACTAGGCAATGGGACTTCATTGCTTTTGATTTTGTGTGTGTGTTCCCCCATGCAGCAAGCTGCTGACTGGGTTTGCCCCTAGGGAAACCCCTGGCATCCTGCCATACCCCCACCCCACCCCTTTCTACCTACAGTACCTATCGATGTGCCTTTAGCTTCGCTGGCGATCCCATGCTGTCCGTCCATTTAGGGCCTGTCAAACATGTCAACTAGATGTCTTGCCGTGTTTCCCTGTGTTTCAAAATGATGCTTTGTTTGCTATGTAGAAACGGCAGAAACCGTGTACGTTCGGCTTCTATGTATTTTTTTGTGTACCACTACCAGGTATGGTAGTCGGTAGAGCACTTCGGTAGAGTCTTCTATTGACCAACAAGGTCATGGGTTCGATCCCGAGCACTGCATATGGCAGCTGCATGCGGTTGTACTGTGTCACACTTTCACAACATGACGTCATAGAGATTGCAGATCTGCAATTTCCACTTACACACTTTACAAACCCAATGCTCGTGGGTTTTATAAATACGGCATTGAAACTAATTGTTAATTAAGTATTACTTAACAAGAGCTTGCGACTAAATATTAACTGTGTTGTTTCCATTGTTGGTTCATTACTTTTCTCACCTACTTTTGGACATACAAGGTTTGCACCTGACATTCTGCTGCCTTTGTCAAGTGTAATTAGCAGCAGAGGCGGCCGATGGCCTCACTTGGTTGGCTAATAAGCTCATTAAAGAGGTCCGCGTTGATGCGTTTCTTGCCCCCGCGCCCCCGCTATGCTTTGTCATGCATAAAACCGAGGGGGAGGGGAGGTAGAAATTATTGCATACGAGGCAAGTTGAACTTTGAGGAGTGAAAGGAAGCTGCATTGTTTGTGAAGGTCTTTTCAAAGGATGGAACGTTAAGCGTCAATCCCCCCCTCCCTACCAAAGCAGTAAGACAGATTTTGTTAAGGATGGATTTAGGGATTTAGAGCTGCCCAAATCCGTATTGTTCATTTACTTTGTACTTATTACGCAACTCTGAGAGTGTACAAACATAACTAAATGGACCCTTCTAGGGTACACTGTAAGAGTTAAATGAACACTCTGGGTTGTGTAGCGGCAATTTCACACCAATGAAAGATTTTCAGACCTTTTCAGACCTTTTCATATCATAGACCCCCAAAGTGACTTGCAATAAGTCATGAACTCCCCTTAGAGGAAATGCTCTTCCTAATTGTATGTGAGAAATATTATACTGTGTTGTATTATACATGGTAAAACAATTAATATTAGCAATGTTAAAGGATCATGAAAGCCAAGGCTTGGTTGAATTTTGTAGAGTATTTTCCAGTGAAACATGAGCAGAGCAGAAGAGGTTTTGTTGTTTGGGTGAAAGTAAAAGTAGTCAAACGTCCAGCTCTGCCGAGCCATAGCCTACTAGCAATGTGTCAACGTTTGTGTCTTGTGTTGGTACGATTTATGCACGACTAACCTCAACCTTGTGCATGAGTACATAAAACTGTCTAATATATTTGTGTTGTATTATTCGACTTCAATTAATTGTTAAGATCACTGCTTAGCAGAGGTCAGGGATGCAAAGGCATGTCAAGTTGAACAGACTGTATATTATTATCCAATTTCCAGAGTAACACACAGCAATACCTTTTTGTTGAAGTAAATCAGTACAACAGTGGTAAGCAACCTTTTGGACATGAAGTGCCATGTTTTCATTTTCCTGATAGTCGGTGTGCCATGTCAACATTAGGTTGTATTCGGAGAATGCTAAAAACAGATAATATATCATCTCTTTTATTCAGGACTGTTTTCTTTCACATCAGGACATTGTAATCATCATTAGGACAATTACACCTATCTCTGTAGAATTCTGTGCAGGATTTGTAGGATTTAAAAGGAGAAGGCCTCTCTGTTATACTGTATGTATGCAAGTGTGCCTTATATGTCTTATGCCGGTGGTCACCTTCACTGCGATGTTGGCTACCCCAGCATTAAACTAAGTTACTTTTTAAGGGGAGTAAAAGCAAAATAACAAAGTACCAAATAACACTACATTTAAGTCATGGCCAAATCAACTGCAGCTGTGTTGCTCAAGTCACTGTGTACATTAAAGCCAGTGTGATGCAGCCTGTCATTGTTTTTCCCCTGCTGTGTCTTTCATCCTGACGTGGAAAACAAACAAACCGAATCAGTGCAGGGAGTTGTGCCCCTTTAATTCGTTCCTCTGTCCTCGCCTGAACCAAGTAGTTCAACTCAGTCGGCCATTTTGACAATCTGACTGCCAGCAGGCACTGCCAGGCCTCTGAGTCCTCCTCGGAGGAGCGAGGATTAGGAGATGTCTCTGAGGAGCGAGCGGTGAGGAAACATGGAGTGTGTAGAGTTCCAGGAACACTTTCCAAACCGAGCAGCTTGACGTTAATGACTCTGCTCCCATACAGCTGGCAATGCTAAAGGAGCACTTCCCTTACATTTTCAACACTCACTATAATGCTCATTACAACAGGGCACCATTTTATGTCTGTCTCACTCTCAGTGGAACGCTGTGAAACCTTCTCTACCAACAGCCATCCGTATCGGCAGATGTACTCATTTTCAAACGCAATTGAAATATTTACTCATGGCTACAAAAATAAGAGTGCATACGTACAAGTTTTTAGTTTTTTTATTGGTATTGATGTTTGTTAAAGCTTCTGTCATTGCAGAAGTGATTCTGCTATGCTGTATATTGTACTGTGTCTTGAATAATAAAAGGCCTGCATAAGAAGTGCAAGAATGTCATGTTCAAAGGACACACGCATGCACACGCACACAAAGAAATCTTATAATCTTATAATGAATATTAGTCAAGACCTGTTATACAAAGAAGAGGTTGGAGTGGGCAAAGTGCTTCTTTCTTCTTCTTGCTTGTATTATATGTGCATGCACGTGTGTGTTCAAACTGTAGTGTGGGCAATCAAATCAACAAACACATTTTTTCTTTTTTTGCAATCCAAAGAAAAAGAAAAAGAATGAAAAAATGCATACGACAAGACAAATAGGACTTGATACACTGTCAGTCATCACAACACAACAACAGGAGGGAGTAGAAACTAAATCCTCAAAGGGTCCTTAGGTGCCAAGCATCACATGTCAAAAGAGTTGACATGCCACTAATGTAACACCTTTTCTTTGTTTCCCCTCGCTTCACCTCGTCCCTGTCTCCCTTCCGTCCCTGCATCCCAAAGGTATAGGGAATAAGTCGTAAGGAAAAGAAGGAAAGGAGGCAAACACAGATATAATTTACAGTACAGAGCTATGGGATGCAGTGATACACTGTTCATAAATGAAGTCAGGCCTGTAGGAGGCCTATCCGTTTCCTGTCACAGTCCATTACCTCACAGCTTTGTTTGATTGGCAACCAATCAAATCAGCCAATCAAAATGAGCTATGGGGGAAAACAAATACCAGATCAAGACATATATTATGCCACTTTCTAAAAAGTTGTCTAGATGTACTGTAGGTTTGTCTTTTTCTCACGTTGCTACTCAGCATTTATACTCTATTTCCATTCCATTCCATTTCCATTCCATTTCCAGGCAAGTCACAGGAGTTAAGGAGTACTGCACATGTACTGTATATATATATACAGTATACTCTATATACTCCCTGATTCCCTAATTTATCATGCTAGGTACAGTATACTGTCACTCCAAAGTAGCAAAACCTTTTTTAATTTCCTGCATCAAATTCGGTATGTATTCATGAATAATGATAATGATATGTTTTGGTCCATTATGGACACTTGCACATTGTTTGGGTGTTATCACTCACTGTTATTTTCCACATAGTGAGAACTCGTCCTCTGCACTATTTAGCTATAATTAACTACTACCAGTTGGTGGTATTAACACAGCACCCAGGGAGTAATTAAGTTTCATGGTCAGGGACAATCTGTATTTGACAAATAACGTTTGATTTCATCTGAGTATATATCCTATACTGTTCTCATTGTTGATAGGTCAGGTCTGCATTCATTGATTGTTGAATGGTGTGGTCTGTTTTCATTGATTGTTGATTAGTCCATAGTGTCCATAACATCACAGAAATACTAAATATCTAAACACACAAATTACCCAGGAAACCCCAAACATCATTAAAAGTCTTTTTACTCTCACCAGAAACTTGTTTTCATCATCCACTATGTATTTGTCCTTTGATAATAGAAGCAAAACATTTCTTTGATTAGTCAACTCAACGTCTTCCAGCCATTGCACACTCTAGTAGGCCTAGTTTGATCCCTTTGGGTGGCGGATATCATTTTTTACACTTCACGGCTTCCTTGAGCCTTGAGCGTCTTCCTCCGCCTTGATATCTCTTTAACTTGTCCCCGTTTTGTGGATACATCTCCTTGAATTAATAATGCATGAGTTGTGTCAAGGGACCGTATGTGATTTCAATACACAGCTCGGCTGAGAAGAGTGCACAGTTAAACTTGCTGCGGGCTGGAGGCCCTGCTGCTTTACCGTTTTCTTAATCCACCCATAAAGCACTGATTCATCAGAAAACATTGCACCATTACACAAACAATAATACAATTGGACTGATTTATAACAAAGTTTTACATTTCATGCATTGGACTGCATCAAACTTTTTCCTCCTGGCAATGCACTGGATCTGCTCCCAGTCACTATCCACACACTAGGAGTGTCTATTTGGTTTGTTTGTTGTTGTAAATCTCACATTAATAACATTGCTATAGGCTATGTGTTCTGGAGTATACAGAGCACAGAATTAATGAGACATAATTATCTTCCTAGAAACTAGGTAGATGTTTCAGTGCAAAACATCTCTGTGTCTGAGATACACATTTAAGGAGAAATGATCACTTTTGGTATAATTGTTTAACATTGCACACACACACACACACACACACACACACACACACACACACACACACACACACACACACACACACACACACACACACACACACACACACACACACACACACACACACATTTAGCAATATTACACAAGAGCTGGTGGTTTAACGTCTTTAATGCACACCTGCGATGCTACAGGAACTGCAGGCTCTATGAAATGTTTCAAAAATAAACAAAAGAAATGCTCCCGGTGGTTTGATCAGAATGCTTAAATGCATAAATGATATAGAGCCACCTCCCCAATAATATTGCTGGAGTGATCTCCCCCTTTGTCTCATAGGGATATAATGATTGGATGGGGAATGTAAAAAATCAACAAAAAAAAAAAATCCACGAATTTGAGTCTCCATAGGGTTTGTAAATGATAGAAAATAAGTCATTTTTGAGAGTGAACCTCCCTTTAAATGGTTAATTAGAAATGTAGTAAACTGTATTTGCAGGTGTTAAGAGTGTACATTTGCGCTGTCACACCCCAGCTTGTAGGGTGTAACTACACAAATGTTGGTGCTACGCTAAACATTCAGAATGACATAACATATTGACTTCAATTAAAGGTGTTGGAAGTGATTTGTGTAATGTGTTGAAATGAGTGCTAAAGAGTTTTACTTGTGACAGTAATCATTGCCCATTTGTTCCTGTCTCTCTAGCTCTTTAATATACATTTTTGACAATTTTTGCCAATTTCAACTAATCAGAAGATATTTGACAGTGTCCCAGGGCTGGAGAGACAGGATGATTTTTGTTACTGACTGTTATCAGCACATAAACAGCCTACTTACCAGTATTTCCACAGATTATGACATACTGCACTGCTAAAACATCCACATACATTACCCCCAAAGTTTTGGAGTTGAGTTGAGAAAGCAGTGGATTTCAATAAGCCCTCGAGTATGTATTGTGAGATGATTCTTTGGTGAGATGAATGGATAATTTCTTTGCTTTGGAAATGCCATCTATTGTAGCTATTGTAGTAGAACACTCAACAATATTGGTACATTTAGTGGACAAATGACTCAACCTCAGTTACTTGACCTGTATTGTTGTACTGCTGGTCAAATATTACTCAGCTACAAATGAAAGTTGTCACAAGGTGTGATGTCACAAGGCGTGACCATATGTATGGAGGCATAAATGAACAAACAAATGGGAAAGGTTTTCATGGGAAATGCAGGTTTTCATCAGAAAAGCAGCTTTACATAAGAAATGAGACCTACGGTTGCAATTACAGTACTCAAGTATACATACTTCAGCAGCTCCACCACGATACATTCGGGGACCGAGTCGGTAAATTGAACATTCTGTGCTGTCGGCAGTACTTAATAATCGCTGCCATTTGTTTGTGTGTACGCTGCTCCCTGTCTTTTATTGCTTAGAGTTTGTAGTTGGTTTCTCAACTTTGGAAATCCAGCCTTAATGGTCTCCTCAAAGCGCTCCAGGATGAAGTCCTTGGACAAAACAAATCGTTATGTCTATGGTTATGAACTGACCGTATTGACTGGGGTCTCGCCTTCCTTTCTGCATTGTCTACTGGGATTTCAGCTCAGTCACATGACTCCATTCCCTCCTTCGAAACAAAAGGCTCATCAGAATGCCTCAGTTCAGGAATGTACAGTATATTAGTTATACAGGGTCCCCATCTCCAGGCCTATATAGCAATCATACGGCACAATAATGACTCTCTTACACCAGTGTGCTATCAATGCCCCAAGACAAACTCGTGCGGAGGTGACAGTGACACGTGGCAAGAACATACTGTATCTACAAACTAATGTGTCACGCTGCACTGCATTTTACCATGTTACATCTTACATGCACGATTGGGCAAAAACATTGTATTTCGTTACTGTTGGGTTTTACTGTTTTTCTGTTAATCAACAATCTATCATTTGCCGTGAGACAAAAGCACCAAAAGCAGCAGGTCCACAGGCTCAAAACACAGCTCAAAGCATGGTGCAAAGTATTCTATCTACTGCGTTTGATATTCTTGGCCATGAGGTTTCGACCCAACCCAAATCTAAAACATTGTAAAACATTTGATTCCACACCTTTTCCAGGCGTGGAAAGCCTTTTTCTCTTTTTGTTGTTTTTTAATTTTAGTTTTTATGGTTTTATATATTTTGGGAGCTTTTTCTGATTGAAAGTAATCTGACAGGAAACAGAGAGAGTGATGGGGCATGACATGTGGCAAAGGCTGTTGGGATCTGGCGTGAAGAAGTGTAGAAATGGCACATTTCTTCACTAACTGAATTTGGAACTTTTGTGGGTTATTTTCCTTGTCCAGTAGGCCCAAGTGTTAGTGTCACCAATAGGCCATTTACAAGCCAACCTAATCAGCTTTTCACTGCAGCATAGGCCCCATTACCCCCACTGTTGATAACCTTCCAATGCTCGGGTAGGTTAGGGGCATCCATTCCCATCAGCAACCCCATCTCAGCATCAATTTGAGCTAATTGGACTTCTGTAAAATAAGCTCAGTCCTTTAAGGTCGCTTCTGTTGGAGTCTGTGTTTAGTGGCCAGAGTGTCTTTTTATGTGTAAACTTTCAAGGAGACCAAAGTAAAATTGACTGAGACCAAAGTGAACCATTTCCAATGTGGAGTACAGGTTAAGAGTTAATTTCACTGATGTCCCTCTCAATTATGTTTTGCTAACCAACTGCAGTGCACGAGTGGTATGAGATTTATGGAACATGAATGAAAATATTGCTAACCCCGATACCACAAGATAGTATGGATAGTTTTTTTTCCCTGTATATTACTACTTGAAGTGACTGAGATGTGTGTTGCGATGCTAATTTGAATTAATTTGAATTATTTTCAAATTGTAGCATTAGGGTCTTGCAACTTACCCTGCGGGGTCAATGAAATGCTTGCATGTCGCTACAATGTCAAAAGGTTTTGCTTATCCACTCAAGCCTTCAAGCTGAATTTATTGTCCAATGTGCAATGCTGTTGTTTGCCACAGAATATACATAATATGTATTTGGATTGACTGGCAAACAAATTCCACATTAAGGGTTGACAAGACTCAAAATAAAAGTGTCCATGCAACCCAAAACTTACAAAATAACCATATCTAATGCTAGCCAGTAGATGTGCTTAAATGTATACTAGCTCAGTGGCACTAGTGTCCCATAAAGTTGTGTTAGCCAATCGAAGAGGCTGGGTCCTGTTTATGCAAACAACAGCTTAGTCAGGTTAAATCCCTACAGCAGTGTGTTCAGCAACATCGTAAACTAATTTTCAGAGAGCAAAGGCCTGAAACAATGTTTTTTTTTGCTAAATCTGGTTATTAGACGATTGATGTCATATAGGGTATGGTTGTGATAATGCTGTTGTGGTGTTGTGTGGTGATGGCAGTGCCTTACCTTTAGTTGGTTTGAATGCCAGCATCAGAGTTTTGTACTCCAAATGGTGGGAGTAAAGAAAGAGAGCATTGCTAGCACTGTACACTGTAATTATAGTTAAGATTCTATACGTTTTCGTGGATACAATTTTATTTGTAATCCTCTGTGCTTCTATCTTTGATTTGCACATTGGCCTGTGGCTAGCATGACAACAATATGCTCATAAAACAGTTATGGTTTAGTTGAACATTAACTGTACTTAAACTTGGGAAGACTCTGGCAGGAAACAAGTTTTTGGGGAATTCTAGTTATTTTATTCATTGCAAGTTGAAAATGTACTCTGTGCTTCAAATTGGGGGGAAAAAAACGAATAAAAAAAGGTTGATCTGCCACACCATCTCAGCAAGTATACTGATGCCCGATGGGAAATTACCGCTGTGAATCCCATACACTGTATGGGAGCAGCAGTATGCTGGTCCAAGTGAGCGCACTGGGAGCAATTAGGACATCAGTGTCTTTGTTTGGCTGCCAATGTCTGTCCAAGCCTGACATGTGGACTTCCCCCTGCAGTGGGGGCACAGAAGGTGACAGTTAAGCATGCGCTTGCACTTTAGCTAGCTTATCACCCACTCCTTTTTTATCACTCCTCCTCTTGCCCCAAGGCCAAAAAGTCAAACCTTGATATATATATATATATATATATATATATATATATATATATATATATATATATATATATATATATATATATATATATATATATATATATATATATATATATATATTATATATATATATATATATGTATATGTATATATATATATATATATATATATATATATATATATATATATATATATATATATATATATATATATATATATATACTATATGTATATATATATATATATATATATATATATATATATATATATATATATATATATATATATATATATATATATATATATATATATATATATATATATATATATATGTGTGTGTGTGTGTGTGTGTGTGTGTGTGTGTGTGTGTATATATCATAAGGCAGTACCTGCAGTACCACAAGTTACACACAAATGTAATATATTTGCTAAATAGTTACTGTATCAATTTTAGGTCATTGAATCGTATCGCCAAAGTGAACCAATACTGTCAACGTATTGTGTATCGTGATACGCATTATGGCAAACATGATTAGGGATAAGGCATGCCCAAGATAGGCCCAAGATCAGGACAATAGTTAGTGCCCAAGATAGGGCCAAGATAGGGCCAATAATTTGTATCATAGGCTGAAATCCTAACATTCAGGACCACGGACAGCGCTATATGGTTAGTGTTTCCAGAACCATGGACAGTTCTATCCATGGTTTCTATGAAACAGTGCAGTGTTTTCAGAACTATGGACAGTTATGTTTAAAGAAACAGTGTAGTATTTTCAGCACCACGGACAGTGCTATTTTCTCAATCGATACTGTAATTTCAGGGCCAGGGACAGTGCTGTTTAATGACTTTGGAGTTTAGGAACCAGTTCCTTTCCACTCCGTCAGGCACCTTGGCTAACCAGGGGAAGGCATTGAGATCGGACATGCACAATGGAGATATATGGGGGTCACACAAAAAGTATGACAACCGCTGCTTTTTAAGGTATTCCTGTAGACAATGTCTCAGATCCTGTAGTGGTTAGTAGCAAATTAGTTTTTTTTTTTTTTTTTTTTTTTTTTTTTCCAGACATACCCCTTCTATGAAGCAGCCAAATGAGGTCATTCTGACTGGGGGATAGGTGACACAATAGCCTAGTTAAATAAGTAAAGAATGCTCACTGAAGACTGACATATCTGGGCAGGGAAAGACCAGGTGGCTGCTCCACATCCACAAGAAAGTAAAGTTTACACAACATTAACATTACAAGCTTCCTTAAAGATGCAAAGCCGAAATGATCACGATCATCTAGACGGGTACAAGAGGTATTGTGTTACCGGTCGGGTCATTTTTTGAGCATTGCTAAGCCCCCCCCCCCCCCCACACACACACACACACACGCACCTCTCCTGTATAGATTGCACTTTCACTTTCCTAGATGCTTCCCTGATGCTCTGCAAAGCCGATTGCACCTGCAGTGGTGGGCAGGAACTTTAACACTGCACCACCCCGGGGCAGTGTCCGGGGCACGCATTTCCAACTTGCACCAGTCAGATCATAACAATCAAAATAATCATGATACATGTGCATTTCCCATAGCATTGAAGGTGTAAGCGCTGCAGTGAGGTCATTGAAGGTGACGGTTTAGCATGTGGTTGCACTTTATCTAGCTTATCATCTGCTCTATCCTTACATCACTGCCCTCCCCCCGATTCCCCTCCCACTCAAGTAGTAACGGCTGTGGGTCGCAGGAAGCCTGCAGGATCCTGCAGGCAAGGATCCTGCAGGATCCTGCAGGCAAGGATCCTGCAGGACCAACCTCCCTACTGCTCCCAGTGGCAGCCCTCGGAACTGCACCCACCCATGGCGCGACTTTTCAGTTGCCACCCGAAATAAAGCAGCGGGGTTGGGAAGAAGCGCTTGTTTTAACTGCCGGCTACTACTAGTAGGGCGGGGCGAAGGAAGTTTTACTGAGGTTATGGTTAGGGTTAGGTTAGGTTTAGGCATAGGTTTACTGAGGTTATGGTTAGGGTTAGGTTAGGTTTAGGCATAGGTTTACTGAGGTTATGGTTAGGGTTAGGTTAGGTTTAGGCATAGGTTTACTGAGGTTAAGTTTAGGGTTAGGATTAGGTTTAGGCATAGCCTAGTTTTACTGGGGTTGTGTTTAGGGTTAGGTTGGGGTTAGCTTTATGCGGTTACTAACCCTAAACATAACCTCAGTAAAACTATGCTTTGCCCCGCCCTACTAGTAGTAGCCGGCAGTTAAAACAAGCGCTCCTTCCCAACCCCGCTGCTTTATTTCGGGTGGCAACTGAAAAGTCGCGCCATGGGTGGGTGCAGTTCCGAGGGCTGCCACTGGGAGCAGTAGGGAGGTTGGTCCTGCAGGATCCTTGCCTGCAGGATCCTTGCCTGCAGGATCCTGCAGGATCCTTGCCTGCAGGATCCTGCAGGCTTCCCGCGGGCTGCAGCCGTTACCCCGATTCTCCTCCCACTGGGGTAAAAGCATGTGCACGCAGCCACGCACACACGTGCACACACATGCACACACACAGGCACAGTGGTAATGAACATCTGACCTCTAGGATCTACGTATTTACATTCACATTATTGCATTCCTTTCACTTGAGCCTAGTTTCAGGTTTCAGTTACAATAGCCCATGTCCTCTTTCAGTAGCACATGTCCCCATTCAATAGTCCAGGTCCTCAATCAGCAGCCGACTTGTAGTATATTTATGCACCTCAAGAACCTACACAAGAGCCTGCATCTACTCAGGATTCTACTAGTAATACTATCCTCTGTAGTCAGGATAGTATTACTATAGTCTTACTATAGGGCTGCACATAACTATTTTGGTCCAGTACTCAGTGGAGCACCTGGGGAAGTTATTTGGTGCTCCCAAAATGCTGTGACCCGAATCGCTGGGCCCTGGGACCCCTTTTTTCCACTCCGTACAGCCCGATCAATGTACAGTACAGGGCGATAGTTTGCGTTGCAATAGTGGCTAGCCTAGTACTATTCTACATCCATAAAATAATAGTAGTATTTTAGACTTTAGTTAGAATGATTTCATTTTCAAGGCTTTTTTACTGGCCCAGACTGGCAGACATTCTGAGCCCCAGCTGTGTGGTGCTCAAAGGAGCTTTCCACCCCTGGATTGACAGCTCATTGTAGGATTTTTGGTGCTCCTGAGCACCGGAGCACCACTTATGTGCACCCCTGACTATAGTATTACTATAGTAGTAGGATAGTATTACTATCTATCCTATGACTATATATTTCAACCTCAAAACACCACACACCTTGTAGAAATGTAATAATACCAGTTATACCACAATGTAAAAATATATGCTTCAATGTTACAAACAAATATCACATGTGCAACACATTTTACTTGAGCACTATTGAGCATCGTGTGTGTGTGTGTGTGTGTGTGTGTGTGTGTGTGTGTGTGTGTGTGCGTGTGTGCGTGTGTGCGTGCGTGCGTGCGTGCGTGCGTGCGTGTGTGTGGAGGGGGGGAGTATTACGCTGTACTGTACTGTATCTGACTCTGTATAATGCAAGCCTCCGATATTTAAAACCAAAATGTATTTGCCTGTGGTGCACCTCCATCACTGACTGATCCATCAGTGTGTTTTGCCTTTAGCCTCTTGTCTTATCACAGTTCCCCATGAGGCAGTGGAAGCCTCCGATAAGACTTCTTATAAATATCTTGGTTTTGTCTTTATAATGAATATACATGAGTTTTTTTTCCCACAAGGAAGAAAAGAATTGGCCGCGTCAGCAGTAACTGCATCAGGCTACACGATGAATACAAATTATACTGTGTATACTCTTGACCTTGGCTTTTTCAACATTCTCTAAACTTTGCCATTCAATGATTTCATCAGGGGAGATGAAAAGTAAAGGAAGTAGAATTATGAATTAAGTATTGTGTCTAAATACACTCGTCGTACCCACAACACAACACTTCGAATGCTTCAAATCTTACATCCTACCTATTCCAGGACCGTTTAATTTCCCTTGGAGCAAATGTCAAAGTATTTGCACCTTTGATCTGTGAAAATTCACTTGAAAACATTTCCATCATTTGTTGTGCTGACAATAAAATCCACTTCCTTGATCCGGGTCCAAGATATTCTCTACTTTGCATTGGACTCGGTTTCCCCAAATCCTTTGCAACCCGGTGCAAGTTTGATCTCCTTTCACTGATCATCTTAACCTGCCCATCTCGTCGCAATGTCACAATGAATATCATTTTCTATTTCATATTTTCATATTTCATATTCATATTTTCATTTTCAAAATGATAATCAAACCATAGCTAATTAAACATATAAAGTTTAACTTATTATACTGCGGCAATTAATGGAATAAAAGTCAATGGTTCTCAACCTGTGCCCAGGGTCCCAAGATGACAGTGGAGTGACAATTTTTGATACCTAAGAAAATAAGGACATAAATAAAGAAAAGAAAAAGACCAACCATTACTGCCCCAAAATGAATCATTAAGCTATAAAGATTGCTCAAACATTGTTACAATTATAATTGTGCACATCGCTATTGACAGCTAATTTCACAATGTTTCTGTGAAACCAAGTCAAACTAAATGTTTGGCTGCAGTATTGCAGCCTCAAAGCTTATCAGGGTAGGAGGTCCCCAATTAAAGTATGTGTGTTATTTTGGGGTCATGGCATGAAAAGGGTATTTATTTAATAGCAATTTAAAAAGAAATGTTATTTGGACTTACAAGGTTTGCACCAGGTGGTGTGCAAACCAGAGGGGTAACAAAGCATTCCCTGCAGCTCAAAGACGAACGCATGGAGGATCAGTCAGCTATAGGGTCTGACGGCAGCATTACAACGCCCGATGGTTCCCAAAGAAGCGCTGATCCGAACGAACGGCTTCACACTGCAGTCCCCCGGGGTCCAAAGCAATAAACACACACACACTTGCACTCCGCATACACAGTGTAAATGTCCCAGATGCTGCATGGCCCCAGGACCTGCTAAACATGACCAGCTGATGCATTCTCTCTCTCTTTCTCTCCCTTGCCCTCACTCGGTTTTCATGGAGCAGTATCCATCATTTAGGTTAGAAATGATGCCCATATTTGGACATAATCATGATGTCACTACATTGGGGCACTGGGATAGACAGCAGAGCTCTCACGGAGGCGTCTGTCAAGCATGTACATTTCAGGCAAGCATTGTGCATTTAGAACTGAGGCTACAAGGTGCATACCAGGGGTAGAAACAAGTTAGTATTTTGCCAAAGCAGACGCATCACAGAACCTGTATATGCCTCCCATCAGTAATGACTCTGGTCGGAGGGAACTCCGGTCCAGAATCCGGGCACTCATCGAGGCCAACGCGGTGGTCATATTCAGCCTGAGCTACTGCCAGTACTGCGTGAAGGTGAAGGGTCTGTTCAAAGACCTGGAGGTGGAGTGCAACGTGGTGGAGCTGAACCACCTCCCGGACGAAGCCGCGTACCGGGCCATACTGCTAGAGATGACCGGTCAGAAGACCTTTCCCAACGTCTTTGTCAACGGCACACACGTCGGCGGCTGCGACGACACCGTGCAGGCACACAAGGACGGCGTCCTGGAGCAGCTGCTGAGCGGCACGGACAGGGTGGCCTATGACTACGACCTCATCGTCATCGGGGGAGGCTCTGGCGGCCTGGCCTGCTCCAAGGAAGCCGCCGCGCTGGGCAAGAAGGTCATGGTCCTGGACTACGTGGTCCCGACGCCGAGAGGAACCACTTGGGGTCTCGGAGGGACATGCGTGAACGTGGGCTGCATCCCCAAGAAGCTGATGCACCAGGCGGCCGCGCTCGGCACGGCCGTGCGGGACGCCCACGCGTTCGGCTGGGAGATTGGCGGTGGTGACGCGCCGACACACAACTGGGTGAGCATGAGGGAGGCCGTCAACAACCACATCAGAGAGCTTAATTTCAAATACAGGGCGGCACTGACAGAGAAGAAAGTGGACTACGTCAACGCCTATGCAGAGTTCATCGAGCCGCACAAGATCAAGGCAGTGAAGATAAGCAAGCAGGGCAAGGTGAGCAAGGAAACCTTTCACACGGCAGCCGCGTTTGTCCTGGCCACGGGCCTGAGGCCCCGGTACCTGGGCATCCCCGGAGACAGGGAGCACTGCATCACCAGCGACGACCTGTTCTGGCTGCCCCACTCCCCTGGGAAGACACTGGTGATCGGGGCCTCCTACGTGGCGTTGGAGTGCGCCGGCTTCCTGGCCGGCATCGGCCTGGACGTGACTGTCATGGTGAGATCCATCCTCCTCCGAGGCTTTGACCAGGACATGGCCGAACGGGTGGGCCAGCACATGGAGGAGCATGGCGTCCGGTTCCTCCGCAGACACGTTCCGGTAAAGGTGGAGGAGTTGGAGGCAGGCGCACCCGGCAGGCTGAGAGTAACGGCCCGCTCCGTCGAGAGCGACGCCGTCGTCGAGGGAGAATACAACACCGTGTTGATAGCGGTCGGCCGAGACGCCTGCACAGACAAGATGGGCCTGGAAGCGGCAGGGGTCGAGGTCAATCCCAAGAACGGGAAGATCTCTGTGACCGATGAGGAGCAGACCAACGTGCCCCACATCTACGCCCTTGGGGACATCCTGGAGGACAAGTGGGAGCTGACACCGGTGGCCATCCAGGCGGGCAAGCTGTTGGCACGGCGCTTGTACGCCGGCTCGGCTCTAAAGTGCGACTACGTCAACGTGCCCACCACGGTCTTCACCCCACTGGAGTACGGCTCCTGTGGCCTCTCTGAGGAGAGAGCAGCAGAACTGTACGGCCAGGACAACATCGAGGTGTTCCACAAGCTGTTCTCCCCCCTGGAGTTCACCATGCCCAACAGGGACAAGAACAAGTGCTACTCCAAGGTCATATGCAACAAGCTGGATGAATATCGCGTGATCGGTTTCCACTACTTGGGTCCGAATGCCGGCGAGGTGACGCAGGGCTTCGGCGCAGCCATGAAGTGTGGCCTGACCAAAGCTCAGCTGGACGGCACCATCGGTATCCACCCCACCTGTGCCGAGGAATTCACCACCCTGGAGACCACTAAGAGCTCTGGGGAAGACATCACCCAGTCAGACTGCTGAGGGTAAACCCTGCTTGTTTGGCTGAGGGCCGTTCTCACCTTTATATGCTCACATCATTTCCAGTTTCAGTTACAGTCTGGTTCCAGAGAGTAAACAAATGCTAATCACGTGGGCACCTGATGCAAACCAGACCAGAGGTCCTTGCGACTGAACACAATTGATAATCGCAGAGCTAGGAGGACCCTGGGGACAGGAAGTGGATGTTTGTATTTAGTGAGCGAGGACAGCCTGCTAAACGGCGGGGTTACTCTGCCAGACGGTCCAGACAGCTCCTGTGTGTGTTCTACTGGGAGCAGATGTTTGTATACACTGCTCTATGACGTCCCCGTCCCTAAACCCCAAATACTGAGGGGAGGGCGAGGGCTGATGTACCCTTTAGAGGCACGGGACGTTGTCCTTTTTATAGAACAAAGAACATGTTTTGTATTGGGCACGGTACATTTAAAAAGCAGAAACTAATGAGTGGATAATGAATATATGAATTCATTAAATAACAATTGAACAAATTACTGAATAAAGGAATTAATTAATAAATAAACCAACGGACATCCAAGAATAATAAATTATTAAAATAAACCTAAAGAATCTCATGAATATATTAAAAAGAATTGCAGTGGGAGAAATAACTTAGTTTGCGTCCTGCAGACAAAATTCTGTTTTTATTTTGTAAGTAAAGGAATCCAAAATATAGGAAAACAAAACATCTAAAACTAAAGTAAACATTATTCGGAGGAATGCATAACAAATGCATAGTGATTGTTGCTGTCGGCTGAGTTTTCGACATAATGAGTTTTCCACTGGACAGAGGTGATATCCAAGAGGCATGCCTCAAGGGCTATGGCTCTGTATTTACATATCACTGCTTTGAAGAGGCAGAACCTCCACAGTCTTTATGCTGTTGCAAAGAATGCCCTACAGTAGGGCATTAATGGGATTCATCTATGGAGTAGAGCTGCTACTCCATCGTTCTGCTGAAGGTTAATGAAAAACAAAAAAGATCATAAGATTGCATTCTTTTTCTGCTCAATACTCTCTCTCTCTCTCTCTCTCTCTCTCTCTCTCTCTCTCTCTCTCTCTCTCTCTCTCTCTCTCTCTCTCTCTCTCTCTCGTTGACCTGAACTTCACTCCCTGCCAGTCTCCATTCTGTGGATTGCTAACAATGGAAGATATGGAATTAGCGGGTGAAAAGTTCTATTTTAAATCCCCAAAGGCAAGGCTGGCTGAAGTGAAGTGACGTTCTGTCAGTCTGTCCTGTGTCTGTCCGCATGCAGTAGCAGGGACATCGTCTCCATCTGTCTCTGACACATCAAACTGGCAGAACTGTAAACCAACTCAGTTCTGTGTTGGTGGTGGGAGGAGCCGTCAGATTTTACATTTTACTTTACTTCACTGCAGTAGCATTGCAAACTACTCATTATGAATCATGTCCAGCTCACATGGCACTGACGGTGTGAGCTTGTTGAAAGTATCTTAGTATAAAACAGAGGTTAGGTGATTAATTTGGGTTTTGCGATAGGTAATCTAAATCTGCAAAGCAACTAACTATATGTGTGTGTAGGAAGGGGGGCGGGGCAGCTAAAATGAATATCAAATATCTAAATACTGCACTGAACAACTTAAACATGGTCATATAAACCAGACAATAAAATAGGGTGTTTTTTTAAGTGAAATACTCTTCAACTTGGTTCTGCTAAAGACTTTTCTTAAACTTAGTCTTTCTCTTTTTGTTACAATTTAGTAGAGCAATTGTCTTGCGGGGTGCAATTTCCCTTTCCCACCGATAGAGGGTGAGCTTGTGACTATAAAGTAAAAAAGTGTGCATGCATGCTGTGTGTGTGTGTGTGTGTGTGTGTGTGTGTGTGTGTGTGTGTGTGTGTGTGTGTGTGTGTGTGTGTGTGTGTGTGTGTGTGTGTGTGTGTGTGTGTGTGTGTTTCTCAGGGAGTTGGATTTCTCACTGGCGACAGGATAATCCCATAATCTGATAATAACCCGCTGTGTGCAGATTTGGTGATTAAATTTCTCAGGCAAATGGTTGAAGATGTAAAATAACAGAATGCAGCCCAGCCTGTGTATGCCTATGTGTGTGTGTGTGTGTGTGTGTGTGTGTGTGTGTGTGTGTGTGTGTGTGTGTGTGTGTGCGTGGGTCTGTGCGTGTGCTTACTTGTGAGGACCACATTTCCCTATAATAAGTATACATTAGAGTGTGAAAAACAGACATGTCTCCATGTTCCTGGACTTCTCAGTTTTAGAGTAAAAGATACAGTTTGGTTCTAGCGTTACGATGAGGTACTTTGATTCTTTAGGGAGCTATAGGATTCATATGAATACTTTCAGGTATATTTTCAAAGCGATACAATAGTGTGACGTCCTCACATTGATATGAATGCATCCCTGTGTGTGTGTGTGTGGGGGGGGGGGGTGCATGTGTGCGCGCGTGTGTGGCAGATATTACTGAATCTCAGCTCCTTTCTCATTGCCTCTGTTATGCCAGGCAGTATTAAATAATTCCCAGGAGGCAGTGCAGGGAAAGCATGCTGTCAGCGTTCTGAAGCAACATCCAATCGCAGCAAAGAGCAGATGCGGGTTCAGGGGATTAACCAAATGTGTCTCCAGTCACATGCAGGATAAACAGGAAACTGATCACCTTCATTAGGTTAACCTGAGTGCCTCTCAGGGGTCTGGGGACCCCTGGGGGCTTGGATTGCCAGAGGGGGGTCCCCATCGCAATTATTTAACACCTAAATCAGTTTAAAGGACTTTAAAGGAGCATAAAGTGATTTGTGAAATCGCTCTGGTACCCCCCCCAGAAACAAGATGCCCACATGCACACACTCTACAGTGTGGGGTACAACAGGCCAACAGCATGTGCACCAAGGCCCAACCACAGGTTTTTGACCCCAGAGGCTTACTGGAAACAATGAGGAACTCCTTACATGGTCAGCACACTCCCAGTAGGTAGGAATATCCACAAAAGAAGAAAGAAGTTCCTCTATTTGAATTAAGTTAAATCACTGAATATACATTAAATGTAGACGAATGACGTTGGCTATTTTAAGTAACTCAACAGCAACAGTAACTCAAACCCATTATGGACATTAAATGATATGGAAATGACTAAATCCCATCATAATTTGACAGAAAAGCTTTTGCAGAAAAATAGCACATATATATGTTTTATATTTTACTTTTAGTTTTATTTAGTGTATTTTAGTTGAATTATACAATACACAATGAATCTAACAATGATATACAAACAAGCTCATAGCGTGGCATGAAGTGCTGCGCTGTGAGCTGGCAGCCTACAGTATATGTGGTTAAATCATCCTTAATTCAATTTGAAATTTGAAATTGAATTTAATTGAAAAAGACAATGATACAATAATTGTTACAGCTACACAAGATAATAGCTGTGAAATGAGTATGCGGTATCTTCCCTGGCACATCATATTCTAGAGTCCCAATGGACATACAGTGTAGGAAGGACTTCCCTCTATTAATGTGTATTAATGTGGTGTAATGTGAGCTGGGAAGCCAGGCTACATGTTTATGGTGATTAATTGTTGTTGCTTTATGTTGGTGTGGTCTTTATTTGTCATTGTCACAATAATAGTTTTTCACCTTGGCTATATATTTACATTTTGGCTATTAAAGAAGTTTTTTTGAAAAATACAAGTAAAACGATGCATAGCCTACGTGAGGAAGGTCTACACGACGGACGTGTTGTTACATTAAAATGTCGCTTTGCAACATGCAGGTATCATAATTATTTAATATTTGTAGTAATTGTGGTGTCCTTGTGGTGGTTGACTGTAGAGTGAAGTACATTTTGTACCGGCTGGCTTTGTGCATCAGTTCAGCAAAGATGCTAAAAACGGGGAAATGAATGTCCAAAGGGTAAAAAAAAAAAAAAAAAGTTTCATTCTTTCCAGAATGGAAAACATAAATCAAATAGACTTTACCATAATAACTTGGAGTAGGATGCAGCAGCAAAAAAACAAAAACGAACCTGCAAACATCCATTCATCTACACCTTTAGCTCTCTTGTCTAGCTCTCTTGTCCTCTCTTGCCCATCCTCTTGTCCAGGTACATTACATGCTCTCCTCTACGCCACACACACATACGCAAGCACGGAGGCGTGAAACACACACACCCTGTTTTGTTTACAAGAGGAATCTGATAGTTAATGGACTGCATGTGTTGGACAATCAATGAGACACCTGTGTCTATGCTGCCAGGACCTCAGACATTGATGGATGCTGATGGATGACCCTGTGACCCTGCACTGTTGTCACTCACCCCCCACACTTTACCACGTGCTCACACACACACACACACACACACACACACACACACACACACACACACACACACACACACACACACACACACACACACACACACACGTTCTAATGCTCTCCGCTTCCCATCGCTTCCCACCCACAGAGAGACAATCACCCAGACATTTTTTTCTGGCTTACATAGTTACCTGGCTCACTGCATTCACAACAAAGTATATCACTCTCCCCACCAGAGTCCCCTCCTCTGATGTGTTATATGTTATGTTAGATTGTGTTACCACATAACATGTAACATTCTCTACCTAGTCTCTCAAGCCAGACTCGTTGCCTCACATCAAGGAACAACAGCGGTGGCTAGACAGATTGTTCTCTACCATATAGAGTAGACGTTGTTAAATTGTGCAATGTACAATGTTGCAGATATTGTATAAGTTATATTGTACATACAATGCCACTTAAGCCCCATTGTACAATTTTTCTGATCTACTGTAGAGGGACATATATTTGGTGAAATAAAAATGGACAAATTTAACACATTGCAACACTTAGCTCACCAACACTGTATCCATTCTGTCACTTCTGTTTCACTGATTTACATCATCCTGATGATGAAATGTTCAGCACATTCTGTCAGTGGACTACACACACACACACACACACACACACACACACACACACACACACACACACACACACACACACACACACACACACACACACACACACACACACACCCGTGACATGGCATTCAGTCCTAATAAGACAAGCTCATGCAGAGCGGCCGTCTGGAAATGTGAAGGTCGTGGGTTCCACCCTCAGGCCTACGTGCAGAGGACACATTTCAGGTGCAAAATAGTACAACAAATAGCAAAACAGCGACATGAGACATTAGTATTAGCAGAATGTACAATCAGTGCTGGTCCCGTTACTTTAAAAAAGTAATTAGTTATAGTTACTCACTACTTCTTCCAAAAAGTAACTGAGTTAGTTGCCCAGTTACTCTAAAATAAAAGTAATTAATTACCAAGAAAGTAACTATTTCCGTTACTTTAACCAAAAGGTGTTGTATGTCAAAGAGTTTGAAATTTTCAGAGCAATATGTTCAATATGTTTATAGTTAAAGTAGGCATGCAGGCACTACTGCACTAGTAGGCAATATTAGGCATTGGTATGGTTAGGTATAGTTAAGGTACAGTATTTTTCCCCTCTTTTGTTTATGTCTCACAGACACATTATTATCAAATATTAATAATCTTAACTAGTGTACTAGTAATAAGTCTTGATGCAGTTTGTGTCAGGCACAGCTGCCACAGCATGCTCTTATTCATGGGTCAGTGGGTAAGCAGAGCCATGCATAATGTAGCCTATGCCTTGCGTTCTCAAGGCAAAAAAATACCCCGTTCCCCGACCAGTAGAGTATAAACAGAGTTACGACATCTCCGTTCACTTCCATGGAAAGGTCTAATGGCGGCTGCTCTACATAGACTCCTATTGAGCACGGGGGCACTTTGTCCCTATTCAGGCTGCATGAACAGCGCCCAGGCGCCCAGTTTCTGACCCCTCAATGTCGCATTTCTGATATTAGATGGCTTTTCCTGAGAATCCCTATACGCTTTGTTCCTGCCGTCGTGTATTTAGCCCCTCTAAAGTTATTTAAATGTTATCCTTTGTCGCACGTGTTTTGGACCTGCTTCCATGGAATACTGTAACTCTTGTTGGGGAATTGAGGATTTATACTGGACCACACTTTTTTACGTGACAACGTTACAAACGCATGGAGGGCATCAGAGACTACAGACAACTTTCTAGTAAGAACACTTTTACAGTACATTTGGGTGGAAGAGATTAAAGCAGGTGCTGCTGTAGCAAGTGTAGAAGAACATTAACGCGCTACTACAGCGTACACACACACACGCACACACGCACACGCACACACACACACACACACACACACACACACACACACACACACACACACGTCTTCTCCGTGTCGCGTTGGCAAAACGGTAGCGGAGGTTGAAAATAATGTCCGTCTGCTCCTTATATCGTGGTCCGTTGCTGCTGCTGCTGCTGCTGGTCCTGCTCTGCACTCAGCAACAGGCACGCATGCTTCATTACACAGCGGAGCCCAAGTCGACCCCAAGTCGAACTGAAAAGTCAAGTGTTCTTCCATTCTTCTAGCTATCTTCCTTCATGATAGTAACGATCTGTATTCGACTGTCAGCAACGGCAACGCCGTTATAGATATGGGGAAAATAATTAGTTAGATTAGTCCGTTGCTGAAAAAATAACGGCACTACGAAACGCCGTTTATTTGAACGGCGTTATGTCCAGCACTGATTACAATGCATGCAAATATTTTCCTTATGGATAGCAGTGTAGAGACGTGGTGACAGGCGTGTACATACTGTTAGTTAGTGAACTAACAGAGGGGCCGGCATCTGTTTCCAGCTCTATTTTTGTCCGACCCTAAACTGTTGTCCTCCACTAGGTATTGTGACATACCCCTGTGAGTGGAGACTGAGGATCAATGTTGTTTATTTTGGTCATGGTCTTTTGAATTTAAATTAGTTCTAGTCATATTTTAGTCATCTAAAAATCTGTTTTAGTCTAGCTTTATTTAACTAAATATCTGATGAGATTGCATCATGGGCCTTTATGGCATTGTTGCATGCTGAAATACACCCAACAAGCACAGTCAGGACCGGGACCAATTAGTGACGTCTTGATTTTTGTCCAGATCAAGGCAGTCCACGACTAGTCAGACCTGGCCCAGAATATCACCTGATTTAAACCAACACAAATCCTGCCCTGCACTAAAAACAGACGTCCCTGGATGAATCAGAGAGAGTCAGATTAAGGCCAGACTAACTTAAATCAATCATAATTAGTCAGATCTGGTCCAAAATAGCTTAGCTATAGCTTTATTAATTATTACAACTGGTGAAGACGTGCTGGACAGCCCCACATGGGCTGTGATCTGGCCTAGATCTGGTGGAGTCTTGAACGTCACTGGAGTCCTCCAGTGATCGTTTTGGTTTTATCTGTCAGTGAATGAAGCTGCTTTATACAGTAGACGGACATGTTCTGCGTTGCAAGCCCGGTCATGCATTCCGAAATGAAGGAAGGAATTAAGACAAAATACACAGTATATTTTAAATGCTATCAGCACTATGTACTCAGTATTAATTACATTCAGAGAGTGTTCTCCCACCTGGTATAGCTGTAACAGCTTAAACTCTCAACATCCGACATGATCTCAAAATAACCGTATCATTCCTCCAGGCAGCTATTAAGCTTCATTATACCTCGGCCCATGACAGGATTGCTTGCCAAAAAAAAACTATAGCTCCACATCAAAAATGCTGCAGCATGCTTTATCCTCATCCTCCCGGTCTGAGAGCCCATTTGGTGATCATGCTGTAGAGTTTGTCAGGTCAGATTGGTGCTGTTTCTGCTAAGGCCTGTTGTGTTTTAGTTTTTTTTTTGCCTGGAAGGTCCTATGGAAATTTGGCACACTCTTGAACGAAGTGAACTGTGAGAGCACCAGAACTGAACATTCCTAACAAGGTCATCAAGTGGAAATATATTCAGTTCAGGCTCACCCAAAATATGAACGAGTTAATTGAATACGTTCAGGCACAACATTGCCTTGTCAAACATGTGGCCACAGAATATGGCCGTTTGAAGTGTTAAACACTGCTGCTGCCATGGCCCTGGAGACTTTTAACATGTTGCCTTGGCTTACGATAGGCCTGTGTCCTCAATGGGGTTCATGATGTGATGATGACATTGTTACGGCATTGTACGTGTAGGAAAAGACACAGTGCAACGGGGGGAAAGTCTGTGATAAAGGATGATGCTTGTTAACGCATGGTGTTAATTATGTTTGTACAGTCCCAGACTGGGGACATTAATCTCAGTGGGAGTTAAAATGACAGCGGCCTCCCTGTCTCTCTAAATTGACTGAAATTTAAAAAAAATATATATACACTAATCAGAGCAGGCAACCATGCCGAACAGTGGGTCTATTTATCTTTATTTAACAATTAGTCAGAATTATTGATTCTGATCGGCTGGTTTCTGATTAGTACATCTACTAAATACACAATTATATGCAACTTAACTCAGTTTATATCAAACCCATGTGTTACAGTGATCCAGCACATCTGTAGTAGTTCCAGGGAAGGGGAGCAGAGCATTTCAGTTACCTTCCTCAGACCTTTCTCACAAGTCTGAGGTTTTACACCCGAAGTGTTGCTCGTAAATGATTAATTAAAGCTCTTGAACCAACAAGTGGTATAGTGCATGTTTCCCTCTTCTCCTATAACTGTCCTGCCTTGTCGTATACGCATGCTGCTATCAAGGTGTGCAGAAGTCTTCTCTTCAATAGCTAAGTGAAACCTACATGTGAAACCACTACCACTGGAAATCACATCAGACACTTGAGAAACTGATCATTCTACAGTAGCATGGTAACTTATAGTTAGTTAATTTCTTTCAGACTATCAGGAATTTGTTATTTTGCCCATCCTGAATAAGTGAAAACTGCTGACCAACACTATTGTGGTGGAGGTTCATACCGCTACACCATTCCATGGTGTAAGTTTATTTATTTATTTATTAGTAGTAATAGTAGTAGTAGTAATATAGTAGTAGTATTATTGTTCTACACTAATTCAGGCTGCAGTCATGAACTGAATAAAAACAAACACTAGTCTCCAAAGCAGTTTACTGTATAATCGGTAAAGATTAAGGTTATTATTTGGCAAGAAGTGCAAAAAATTGTTCTGTTCGATACTGTCAGCTATTTGCAAAAGTATTTTTCCCTGGCCAAACAGGGATAATATTAGGCTATATATATATTCTTAAACCCAAAAAGAAGAAGGGAAAAAAGATTTATTGAATACTTGACTGGACTGTCCCCCTTCTCATGTAGAGCAGAGAGTGGCCCAGCAAATGTTATTTTAATCCCTGCTGCTTGTCATATTTCATCCACACTTCAGTTCAGTCATCAAGGGGGTTAACGCACTCTCCACTGAATGACCCTAATACAGTACTGGTTTCAATGAATAGGCTATATCAGTGGATCTCATATGGGGGATGCAGGGACCCCCAGGATTCGTTGGTGAGGTTCTAAATGGACCTTTACAGCTTTGTTACACCTTGTTACACCCAGTCTTTCATTTTCGTTTGCGTTGCACGAAAATGGAAAGCTGGACTGAGAGACTTTCAGAGTGGGAGTCGCTCCAAATGATGTGACGTAGCTGCTATGTCATGCACCTCATTTGCTGTGCTACGTCATAGCACAGCAGTGGAGGGGCGGGGGAGGGGCCGGGGATGACGATAATATGTTGGTGAGATCAAATCAGATCTACCGGTGGCAGTAGATCTGGTGGCATAGGCCAGGCTACCTTGTTACAACATAGAATTATAGTTGGGTTCACAGCAAAATACCTGAGCACAACTAAAGATAAAATGACTTGCTCCGCTCTACTGGCTCGCTTCTCCACTAGTCCAGTAGCCTCGGAGACCCTTCTAGTCTAGGGGTTCTCAACATTTTTGGCTGGGGGCCGCCGGAAATGGTTTGACCGTGTCTCTTTTTTTTGTCAGAAACTGTTGCATCCTACTCCTAATTTTAAAGTCCCAGTCCATCACTGTCAACAACCAGCGACCTCTCCTGTTCCATCTTCACCTGGACTAGAGCTGAGAAGACACTTTCCCAAAGTTAGCTCGTCCTGAATAGAGAATGGGGGATTTCGAGTGCATGGGTGCGCCCGGCCGTGCTCCAGTTAGCACCACTGAATAGCAGGCTATTTTTTTCTCACAAACACGACCTGCAGCAAAATATATCAAACAATTATTCACTCAGCCGCCCTTTCTAGAGGTCTACACATGCACACGCCCGTGCCCACATACACGCACACGGTTTACAGTTTATTCACCACATTTTGGTAATGTACGGTTAAGTTACTGAGTACTGTAGCATGTCTGCTAGAAGGAGTTAATATTTGTTTTTGGACCGCTCTACAGTAATAGCTCTATTCATTTGTGGCAGTTCTTTTCGTGGCAGTTGTGGCAGTTCTTTTGGTGGCAGTTGTGGCAGTTCTTTTCTGCATTTCATTTCATTACTACTTGTGTAATGCTTTGTATACGTGTGCATAATGAAAGATGGACCCGGTCTTATACCGCAGGTCATTCTACACAGAATCAAACTCTGCAAAGTTTAATTATTAATGGCTTGTTTTGGTTTTATCATCAGCCAATAATCCGACAGCTTGAAATGAAATACTTCCCTCTTATAGTCTCTTCATCTCTCTCTCCCTAGAGAGACAGAGACAGAGAGACAGAAGACAGAGACAGAGATGTTTAGCAAGTCCTGAGGGCATTCATTGGCAATATGTCCTTGAGATGAACAGCTTGTTTTCATGGGGGTTTGGAAATACAGAATACATGTAAATATTTTGAACACAAAGCGAATGAAAATAAACAGTGCTAATATCAACCAGCGGGAAGAAAAATATAGTTTGAATGTGACCCTGGCCTGGATAACATACTGTACAGGTACAGTCAGTGAAAAACAACTAAAGCTGATGCAACTCAAACACCATAACAGGTGTCAACCTCTCCCCGGGGACCTTTTATTTCTACAGATTCCCATGGCCATGGCCACGCAATGTACACAATTCAAGATGTGCCCCACCGCACACCACTATAGCACTGATAGATAAACACAAGTATTAGATACCATGTCAAACAGAATGTGTGCTGTGGGATTGAGAATGTAAATGTTAAAGCATAGACTACAGTATAAATACCATACTATGTGCAATGCTGAACATCATAAAGACAATGACAAGACTCTGTGCATTATAGTGTTGAGCACCTGCCACATACTGTATTAGTGATGAACAAGTTTGAGTACCACCGATGTTTCAGAATACTGTGATTAAGAAGACATTTCTTGAGTCGGTCTTAATGGGTTAAGTGTATGTTTTTAGATACTGCCTACCACTGGAATCAGTAACTTGAATTTATTTCGTTGTTAGGACCATAGAACTGGGCATGTCCTCCACAGTGAAAGATGTGCTAGTCAGCTGAAAATGCTCCACATCTCAGCGCTGATGAAAAGCAATGCCATTTCACCAAAATAGATACTTTGGGCTGTGATCGTTATTTACTCCTGAACTGCTGACTCCTCTTAAGTCTACTGGACATTTGCCAAAATGTGTCTTTTGCCAATATTCATCTATCTGTCTTGTGCACAACCCCTCTGCATATACTGGAGCCCAGAGGCCAAAGAAGGAATCCATATTTTTACTTAAGTACCAAGTACCAAACTAATTTCTTTTGCCAACATTTTGTCAAACATTCTTTGAAAAGAAAAAAGAAAAAATAGTAGATCTGCATGTTTCAAAACACTGTGTTTAGATGTTTTTTAAGAATAATTGAAATCTACTAAAAAAAATAGTTTTAACATTAATAAACAGCTATTTGCCTGAGATCTACTGGAAGTACAAGTGTTGAAACATGGGAATAGTCACGTAAAGTTCAATCAAATTTGGATTTCTGTACACAACTTGAGTGCACAAATGTTGAAATCTACAAAAATCTAGCAGATCTACAAGCTCACAATGTGTCTCATCTCAAAGCATTGTGAACTTCAGAAGCTCATATGTAAAAAGAAACAAATAATGAAAACCCTCTTAGCTGCACAAAAACAGTAATTGAGTAAATGTAACTGCTACACTAGTTATATTACACTACTGGAGCTCCCAAGTACTTCAATTCAGGATGGCTTAATGATGGTAATGTTGATCATCTAGACTGTGACAGCAGTCCATTATGGAGGGACAATTGAGCTCTCTAACTACTATTATTACTCATGATGTGCTCCTCACCAGGCAGCGCGCTCGATGCAGACAACCTATTCATGCTTTATTTAATATGCTTTTAAAGATTTGGCGTATATAGGAGTGTTTTGACATGATGTACAGCTACATGGATTAAGTGCAGTAGTATAAAGGAAGATGGCCCAGGTCCCCTGTTCACAAATTATATATTTTAGAAGGTTTCAACTGATTGATTGTATACTTTATACAAACGTTTATTATAGTGGTTTGTCAACACTATACAGGTGGTACACAATGCAGGCTGTTAAGCTATTAGGATGACACAATCAGTGTCATTTCCATTATGCCTATAGCAGTGTACATACATTTTATCAGCGATACAATATGTATTATACATTGTTGATGATAGCATACAGTACATGGACCATATTGGTTCATTATTTTCAAGTGTGATTCGATTCAATTGCTTGAAATCAATACTTCAGTAATTATTTAGCTGCTAAATAATAATTAAATATGTGTTAAACTTGTGGATAGTGCTGTTTTTTAAGTAATTAAACCTGTCGGAACCTGTCTTTATTTTCGATTTATTATATTGATTATTGACATTATAAAACAATTCAATACGATTATTTCCGCTGATGATACGATATACGAATTCAAACGATACAATTTGATATTTGCTGTTCACGTTTAAATACAGTATACTTTGATTTTTGATATTTCAATACAGTTGTGGCCTGTTACTCAATTCATCAGATGCACATATTGACATTCATTCAGAGTTGTGTGTGTGAACAAAGTACAGTAAATCAAGCCTGGAGAAGGCAAGGTTTAAATCTGTGAGCATTCTGATTCACAGACCACTGACACATACTGTACATGGGCACTGTAATAACTTTCTGCATGTGCACGCTCGCAACACATCCCTTTGTGCCTTGCTGTGAGATGGTATATTGGCTCATTTCACTATTTATACTGCCCGTGACCCACAAATGGGACCCGACCCAGTCTTTGGGAAAGAGCAGTGTATCGGGCATGAGTGGTTAAACCTTTGCACTGTCTAATCTTGTTGTCCTTGACGCCCCCCCCCCCCCCCCCCCCCCCCCCTGTGGAAAGGACAACTCGTCAAGCATGTCCCTGACATGATGGACGTCTGTCCCCAATCTGCCTCTCACTCTCTTGCCATTTCCTGTGAGACAGGCTTCATTGGAGCAGGTCACCCTGTGGGTGACTGCCTGGGTGCCGTCTGGGTGCCCTCTTCACATAGCATATCTGTTAATAGAGTGTACAGATGGAACCAACTGGACCCGTACAGTAAGGGTCCATTTGGTTCGTACACTCTCAGTTATACTGACCCGTCAAGGTCCATTTGGTTCCATTTGTAAACGTAGTGGCAGGCCCCGAAAACGTGTTGTGTTTTAGCACGGTGGTTGCGAGTGGAGGTTTGTGGGATGTGTGTTCTTTGAAATAATATGAGGGATACTGACTGTGACGAATTGGGGAGGAAAGATGAAAGAGCTTAATGTGAAGAATTCGGGAGGAGAGATGAAACAGCTTAAATGTTTGACGACTTGAGGTTTAAAAGTGAGGAATTGGCGCTTCAACTTAACACACCAGTGGGGGAGACTGTGACACATGTCCGTAGCCATAGGAGCGCTTGCTCTGCAATCTAAGACCTCGCATTTGAATGCAGGTCTGTTGAAGAACAAGAAGAATTGTTATTTTTGGCAACTGTGAGTGTAGGTTAAGGCCATAGACAGTTTTTTGTGAAGTTATGTTTAGGGGTAGGTTTCAGTTTATGAATAGTAGTTTTTTATGAAGTAAGGTTATAGTTATTGTTAAGATTTCAGCCATACTGTTTATTCTTTTTAGGTTTACAGGCATTATAAAAATATCAAAAAATATTTGGATCGCTTATACGTGTGAGAACCACTGGTGTAGACACGTGTTTCATCCCAAGCATTGACGGCCCTGTCATTGGAGTCAGTCTTCATGACACTGCTGTCAATAGGAGGGGTCCCCAGAACCACAGCCCCAACTTTGATCCCTTTTTTTACTTGTACTTGCTCAAAAACTGTTCCTGTCACTATTGATTTTTGGTTGGTGTTGCTTGGATCTGGCTCCTCTCACCTGCAGCAGGGCAGGCTGGAGGAGCGGGTCAAATGTAAAGTCATCCTTCTTCTGACTTTTATATTACATTATTTCCACATTAATGTACTAGTTTTACTATTCTAATAATCATTGTTTGATTCCTTTCTTTCACTCTTTTGTGCTTTTAAACATCCCAACAGTAACAGCAAAAGCACTAATGAGCATTGTTGAAGGAACCGTGACCTAGCAGTCAGGGAACGTTGATCACTAATGAACCCGTGCTAAATGATCATGGCCATTGGCCAAGGTCAAGTTCAAGGTAATCGTTATTCTCATATATATAGGTAAATCCAGGTGGTCAAGGCTGCAATAGCTATGCACACCAAATTCCTGACACACATGCAAATGAAAAACACATCAATACTCAACTGACTTGAGCCTTGAGAAAGCAATTACAATGGAATTGATTAGACGAGGCCAGCTAATGTCGCTTAAAACCTTTATACTTGGAATGGAGTCCTGCAGGGGTCTGTAGAAGTTAAGCTATTGCTTCCCTCCAGATAAAGAGTCTCTTTGTGGAAAACACAAGCTCACAATGCATCACGTTTTGGCTGCTTTGAGAGCTGCTGTTTGGCTGTTTGGAGATCTGCTGGTATCACCAGCAGGATACTTCGGTATACACAGTGATGTAACTGCATCTGTTTCATGTAACCCAATATAGCATCTGTGATAGCTTTAATGTAGTCCAAATGTTTATTATTGTTTTTATACTACATTTCATAACTGTACTTGTTTACTTGCTGTAATCAGGGCATCTTTGAAAAAGAGAGCTTGGTCTCAATGGGCTTCCCTGAATAATTAAAGGAAAAGAAGAAAAGATGTATCTCTCCATTGTGCAGTTGATTATAAATGAATAATAAAATAGCTCCTTTTGGCTTCCACTGTTTGTTGGAACAGCTCTCAAAGACCCTAATTTACCATGGTCTACTCTAAACTAACTTATGCTCAATTGTATTTTTAATTAGAATAATTTAAAACTTTAGTTATACACACACACACACACACACACACACACACACACACACACACACACACACACACACACGCATGAACACATCATGCACAGTGATAACTTGAGGGAAATGCACGCACAGTGACAACTTGAGGGAGAACGTAGATATGTACAAGGGGTACACTGAATGGTTACAAAGGGTATTGCAGGGCATGCATTCCCAATTGACATCATTGTGGACTAGCACATTCCAGAGTAGATTGGTGCCCAATGGGAAAGACAGGGGAAGGTAAAAGATGGTATATTTGAGGGAGTAAATGGTATTTATTAAAGTACAACACATGAGTTACCGCCTACACTAAGTCCATTAGCTGGATTGTTCCCTTTATTAAGATTTCCCTGTAGAGCTGAATAGCAGCTGGACCCAATTGTATCTATAAATTAGCTGCATTAAGGTAGGTCCCACACCCCCTCATGGCTGTTTTCATTGTTCATCTACTGTAAATTACTTAGGTAATTGTGTTTGTAGAACATGTGGTGTTTAAACCAGATCTATTTTTATTATCGTTAGTATAGAGTTCATGCCTTCATCTGTCTTTGCAATGCATATTTGCCATAGACTCTTCTATTGTGGGATGTGTGGTGATGAGCTAACCCAGAGGTCAGCAACCTTCAATGTCAAAAGAGCCATTTTGGACCACAAACATGAATACTATCTGTCCGGAGGAGCCGCAGATATATTTAGTACATTTAGTATCTTAAGTCAATGACTTAATGACAATGACAATGCTATGACTATCAAAACGATAGAAATATGTGTTAATAAGCATTCATTAAATATGATAATTCATATTAATTGTTGCAGGCTCTAATACAAATAGATGACATTTTGAAACTTTTCACTTATTTGAAACTACAATGTTTTTACAATATTGAAAAAGATGTGTCATGTTTGGACTACTACAGCAACAGTACAGCAATAAATGCTATGTGATGTTAAAGTATAGTATAACATAGCTTTGCCTAATGGGTGCATTATTTGCTTGCATATACAGTAATTGCTTTCTCGGGGCAGAACAGTATGGATGTGCTTATACATTTGCATGTGGTAATTGAGTGTCAGTAGCTTAATTGTTTTGTGTGGCTATGGAGCCTTCACCACCTTCCTTTACCTACAGTAAGATAATAAAGTTGACCTTGAGTTTAACTGTGGGCAGTTAGCGCTACTGTATTAGCAAGATTAAATGAGGTCAAGGCTGGGTCAATATTACTTGGACCCTCAGCCTAAAGAGTCCATTTTGTTCCATGTACAATCCTCTGGTCATAGGCGGTGCTTATCATTATTACCATTTGATTCCATTATTGTTCTATAATGGAGGTGAAAGGTGGTCTGATTGGACTGAAACCTTACCCAAAATATGGACTCATGTGTCTGAGTTCTCAATAAGAGAGTCATGTAGAACACTCCTGTATCAAATTGTATTTTATTTTTTAGTGGGGTGTATTTGCTTGTTGTCGATAGTCATGGGCTGCCAGTTCCCAACTGAGGTTGTGTAGGAGTTCCGACTGCTCCAGATCATACGGAATGACTGCTAGTTTTCAATATCGTCGACTCAAGTCCAACATGTACATACTGTTTTACAATATGCTGTCAATCTCCCACCATGCAACATAACATGCTACACTTTGATAATAATAATAACATGCCTGCGGTCTGTCGTTCACATAATCCCGAGTACGGTGCAACCGACCAACTTCAAACTCGTATAACTTGTCTAATTCTCAAATGGATCGGTGCCCAGTGGGAGAGAAGGGAGGGAAGGGAAACGATGGCATTAATTATAATGGATGAATTTACGTAATTAAAACACATGGTTTACCTCCCACCTAAGTCAATTTAGCTTCTATTGTTCCCTTTAGGTTTTCCCTGTAGAGCTGAATAGCAGGTGGACCTAATTGTATCTATAAATTTGTTGCATAGCGGTAGGTCCCTATGGTTGCTTTCATTGTTCATTTAAATTGCTTAGGTAACTGTGTCCCTGTATGGAAGAACATGTTACCTGCATTTTAGAGTGCACTGAAGGGTAACTGGAAAACTCGCGCCAGCGCAAACTCGGCCCCTGAGTATAGACTACAAGAGTTAAGCTGTCGCAAACCCTGATCACTAACTAAATGGGATCATTCCAATGGCGACTCTTCTACATAGACTTCATTATCTTTATTTTGGATTGTTTTGTAACAGAACAAGGGGAGAGAGAGTTGGAGAATGACCTGTATAACCAGAGCTGGGCCCAAAAGTTCTAAACTTTTAACCCATATTTGATCGAAATTGAAATCCTGTATTTTGTAATCCAAGAACAGACAATCAAAGAAGTTCAAAGAAATTGAGCATCACCTTAGTCAGCGACAGTAGATGGACAGATATAGGCATACTAAATGCAACCCAATACTCTGTGGTCACAGACACACACATGCACGCACACACGCACATGCACACGCACACGCACATGCACGCACGCACGCACATGCACGCACACACACACACACACACACACACACACACACACACACACACACACACACACACACACACAGATAACACACATGCACACAGATAACACACATGCACACAGACACACAAACTGACCACAAGGTGCATGTCCTCTTTTGAGTCAGTCAGTCAGTCAATCAGTAGGCCTATATAAATTAATTCAAGCAATCAGTTAATGAAATCATGGAATAGCATAAAAATGATGACAAATCACCAAAAATATTTACACTAAAAAATGAAAGGATAAGCAGACAATCAAATATCACATGCACAAAACAGCATAGTTACAGTAGATGTGCTTAACGCTCATGAACAGGTCTATTTTTAGCAGCGGGTGCCATGTGGACTGGTGCTATTATCTTTTGTGTTGCTATAAGCTACATCTGTACAGTTCATAACTGCATTGACAGAGTACATGCAGTATGCTAACGCATTAACAGCACGGCAGCAAAAATGTTACAAAAGCTGAAAATGCCTTTGACCTTTGCCAGGTAGGTTTTCAATTTTTACGGTATTAGTTTTTACGAACGTGGTTCTTGCATAGAGCAGTTGCGCGTTTAGATTATAGTATTATTAATGTTTTATTTAGTTTTTGAAAGCCAGCATGGGGATTAGGTTGGTAACTCATACCAGCTATATTTGTAGAATATGAAAATGGAAAGAATATCAAATAACTTAGGCAAATTAATACACTATTAAAGATATCCACACAAAGCGGTCTATACGGCTATTATTTTTATTTTAATCTTCAAGCTTACAACATACCATGGTGATGCCATTGCCTGCATTGCAGCATGCCTTGTGAGCTTGTTGATATCACATTTCCTTCTTCTATAGAGACTGAGGTTTTGCAGTAACAGTATGTAGGCGAATAGGCAGCCATGCAGCATGCATGTGTATGTATGTATGTATGTATGTAATGTATATATGTATGTACCGGTATGTGTGTTGTATGCGTACAGTATGTATGTATGTACCGGTATGCATGCATGTACAGTATGTATGCATGTTTGAAAGCCTGCTTGCAAAGAGGATTAAGTTCATAATGTAGTCAGTGGTACATCTTAGAATGGACGAGAATGGATAATCATAATCACATTCAGTAGGATAGAAAAGATGATTAATATGGATATGTAATTTGGCATGTAAATGGTTCAATGCCATTCGCAAACATCATCGCTGTAAGGTACACAGACAGGAGAGTGGACAACTGTAACTTATTTTATTGTTAAAATTATTTTAAACCATGTATGGTAGCATAAGATCAAAACAAGCACATTTGTGCAAAACATTATTTACTAATCGTGTGGGAGTATATTAAAATACCGTATTGTCCCGAATATAAGACGACTCATTTATAAGACGACCCTCATTTTTAAGACCCATTTACAGAAAAAAAGAACATTGAATGTCAAAAGGTATAGCCCCTGAATATAAGACGACTCCATTTTTAGGATATTTCCATTGGGAAAAAAACATAGTCTTATATTCAGGCCAATAGGGTAATATAAAAATACATCTGTATATACATACATACAGATGCATACAACTGTAGCAGAGTTATTGAGTTATGTATATTTTAGTGCATCAGTACTGTATGTTGATAAGATATAACCCATTGTAACTCCAAATTCCATTTTAACTTTAGTATACACATACAGTATGTTATCTTAATCAAATCCAACTATATTTGGTTCTAACAAACTATACTGCTCTCCTGCTCTCCTGGCACATGCCATGTTTAATCAATTAATCAATCATGTTTTTTTCTGTATTTTATTTAATTCCCCAAAAACATTACTGTAATTGAAAAAACAAATCACACACATGTGAAGTGAGGGTGCAGGCTCTTATTACCTTACAATGAGAAGAGGGCTTTATGAGCATCATGGGCACTAGATGCCTGTGGTTCATAATGTTCTCATGTTCTCTGTTAAAAATGAAATAAATTAAAATGTCTGTTAGAATGTCGTCGTAGACTGTCTTCTATTGCAGTAAACAAACTTTAAATCGTTATAATTGGCTGCAATGAGAAATGCATTAGGCATTAAAAGTTCATCATAAAAAGTTCTCCTTGGCGATTAAACATCCTGTTGGGGTATTATTTGAACAGTACTAGCCCCTCCTAAGACTGGCTTTCAGAGATTACATACAGGGCAGCCAAGTCTATATATGGACTTTGCTTAGTTTAGGGACTTTAAAAGTGTGTTAGTATGCTTTATATACAAGCATTAACAGGTGCCCCTCAATTCACACAAGTGTGATTTTATTTTTCAAGAATGACCAGCAAACTGACAAATATCCCCTGCATAGTAGGCTATACTCAATACTGTATGTGCAATAATTGGATGTGATCTCAACATTGAGACAAAGTTTTTCATGCCTGGCGGTGGCCCCAAAATATACAAAAGAAAGTAGCCTACAATAGTTTGCACACCGTATAATAGCTCCCGGGTTACTTTCTTCAGGTACCTGACGTCACCTATATTCCAAGTGTACATTCCACTTTTTTTTAGTTCAGCACCTGTACGTTTTTCTAGAGATGTGCATACTCCACTTTTGTTTCTGGCACCACAATATACAGTATGCATGATAAATACTTCTAACTCCACACTCTCAGGATTTAGGAAAACAATCGTTGATGCGTGGCATTATGAGCTTGCAGATCAGCTATTTCATCTCATAAAGTAGTATAGGCTTGAAGAGACCTGGGGCTCCCCGGACCCCGCTTTGAGAACTACTATTCTCCATATCAAACTTTGTGAAAAAGGTTCGCAATGCACCACCGGGTCTCTCTAAACGGATTGCACGGTTAAACACGAGCCTAGAAAGCCTTTTTTTGGTGACTGACGGTTACGCAATAGCGTACGCGCACTCTCCCTCTCTCTCTCTCTCTCCCTCTCTCTCTCTCTCTCTCTCTCTCTCTCTCTCTCTCACACACACACACACACACACACACACACACACACACAACACACACACACACACACACACACACACACACACACACACACACACACACACACACACACACACACACACACACACACACACACACACACACAGCGTGCGCCTCAGCCGGTTGGTTGGGTATACGGCGACCATCGCAGCCATCATGGCGCACGGCGACGACGCGACACGAATGATGGACGGATTATAAACGGACTGAGTGGGAGAAAGAAAGGGAGAGAGGAGGTGAAATTTAAACTCAGGAAAAGCAGCATGCCAACGCTGGGGGTCTTTATGAAAGGAGCTGTCCTCATCAGCAGGTAAACACATGCCGAGGCATGGTTTGGTTTGGGTAGACTAGCCTGCAGGCTATTTGGCGACACCAGTTGTCTAACAGTAGAATGACTGTGTCCCTTACACCAGCGAATAGGCCTACATATCTACATGATATGCAGGAAGAAAACAACAACATAGACTTCATCTATATTTCAGTTGTAGCCTATCCTCCTTTTTAAGGAGATGTGGTCATATTAGCTGGTCAACAGCAACGGCCATGGCATGGACGGTTATAGCCTTCAATGAGCTATATGATTAGAAGCCGCCGCTTATCTCTCCCTTTACTGTATATTATCGTAAGGATGTACATCTAGTCATCTATCTATATGTGGAGGAACCCAAAGTACGGGCTTCGATCGTAGGCCATCATATTTGTATATCAAAGAAACGGTAATCATTACAAGCAGCAGGTAAACAAACACATGCGGGACAGTGAGAGATACCCTCGTGGCGTATGGATATGGCTTTATGGATAATTCAGGCGCGTTTGTTGACAAAAGACAACGTGACGCCAGTGTCTACCATTGCACGGTTCCCTTATAATCGTATTTCATATGAGTTTAGGTGGAACTGTTTTTAGTTAGAGCCTATCTCCGTACCTATACGAAATAGGAATACGTCTCTAGTTGGCCCGTTGGCGGTGCTGAACGGACAGCGGCATGATCTTCACCTTGGACACTAGCCAGGAACATAGCCTACTGTAGGCTGCTAGAAGTAAGACGCGCATCTTATTTGCGTAGTTTTCCATATTTGGGTCAAGCGTGCTCAAGTGTGGAGTGTGTGACGCACGCACAGACGCAAAGACATATGGATTCTTTTTTGGCACATACATGTATCTCTCCCCATAAAGTCATTTCTCCCTGGCCTACATAGTAATCTCGCTCACCGCGTTCGCAGTAAACCACTGGCTAGAAAACACTGAGTCCGGGACACATTTCCATGGGTCCGTTTATTTCTCCTATCCCCGTCTTTCCTGATTTGTGTACACAAACAGTGACTTGTGTTTGCTGTCTGGCCGATAACCCCATAGCAATGACTTGATTGGCTGAGCACATAGGCCTATTGAAGATAAAAGTGAGGGTAAAAACGTGAAGTCATTAAGTGTTTGGCATGAATGACTATCATGATGATTTGATTGGTTGAGCATGGAATATGATGTATGATGATAAGAGTGCACCTCTTCATGGGTGTACTTTTTGTTTCCTACATTTTGTTTTTAATCATTACGTAAAAAGTATATTGCCTAGGCTATATAAGATGGTGACCCCATATACCCATGCCCAAATTTGATGTCATCATTGTCATGATCAAGTAAAATAACAGTAAAATACATTCCATGAATTAGAAAACAAATTAGAAGTACTACACAATCTACACGCTCTATAGATCAATGATCTTGTGGATCTGCTATTTTCTAGAGCTAGTAGTTTGGGAACCACTGACTGACTATTTCATAGATTTCATAGACTTGTCTTTTCTGTTATAGTGTTATGTGCACTAACCCATAATAGGTATACAATCTTTGGCTCTGCGGACAGTTAGTTCTTACTCTATGCACGGGGAGCCCAACCAGTAGATCGGGATCTACCGGTAGATCTCGGCCTGATCACGAGTAGATCTCGGGAGATGTGGGGGGGGGAAGGAAAAAAAATGGGTTGGAAAAGAAAAAAAAAGAGCGATTTTCGTGTGTGTGTGTGTGTGTGTGTCAGTCTGTCTCATTTGGAGGATTGTTGTCTGCTGTATGTGAATTATGCCAACAGTATTGTTCTGCAACGTGTAATGGACTGTTCTGCAACTTATAATGTCCATATAAGCATAATACTTTATGCTTATATGGACATGAAGTAAAGTGGTAAAACAAAGTAGTGTTGTGTTGTTGTGATGTTACTGCAGGCTGGCAATGATGCGTGTGGTTTTAAATGTTGATCTTGGACTGGTAGATCCTGGAGGGGTTGGCTGTTGAAAAGTAGATCTTAGGTCAAAAAAGGTTGGGCATGGGCACCCCTGCTCTATGGTGTGTGTTATGGTATATGTTATGTGAAACATGTGAGCTTAATCACAGTAAACCTTTTTTAAATGTATTTTTTAGATTTTGACTTTTGTGCTTTTATTGATTATAGTTATAGTGGAGGCAGACAGGAAAGCGAGACAAAGAGAGAAGGGGAGAGACATGCAGCAGAGGTCGTCATGAACGGGACTCAAACACGCGGCGTGTATAGGCCACCGCATACAGTTTATCTGGCATGTCCCTGGACCATGAGGCCAGTGAGAGCTCCTACTTAATCACTGTAATCCATGTCATATTCAAGCACTTTGGGAGATAAATTAGACAGATCCAGACACTTTCAGTTCAGCACTTACGGCAGGTGTGTGTCTATCTATCTATCTGACGTTTGTTGAGGCTTGTTATTATTTCAATGTTTCTGCACTGCACTGTCAAATAGGCCTACAGCTGGCTTATGGACATTTGTTCAAGCTGTTTTTAATGACCAGGCTACACATGGTTGTGTGTTTAAAACACATGTTTCCGTGTTGTATAAATAAAGAACTTTTAGCAGTCTTGGGTGCGATTGTTACTGGGATGCTGGGGGCGTTTTCTCTCCTCCCCTGTGGGGTTGGCTAAAGTGCCTTTCTGTGTGGAGTTCCTCTGTGTCCCATAGGGTATACGTACCCTCACAAAAACATGATAAAATCCTGGTCTCTACACTGCCTCCCCCCTGGCCTGATAAATGGGAAAAGAACTGGTTGGAATAATGTGTTCCTTCCATGCACTATGTCCAACCGGGGGAACTCAGCAGGGGTAAAGCTGGGGAAGAGCATCATCTTAGGCGACATGAGGTCAGTCCATTGCTCTCAACATATTGGCAGAGGGAGTCTAGCACCCAGGTTTACATTAGACAATTGATACTACGGATGAAAGAAATGGGTTACAAAAATCGTGGGATAAAAAAGGGACAATCGGGACAATTTCCAATTTCAAGGGACAGCTGGCAAGCCTAGGCTCTAGACTAGGATTTGTTCTCTTTTCTTGACATTTCAAACACCCTTGTTATTGTTTGTTTTGGGTAAACGCCCAATGTTAACGCAATAGAGTAGAACGCAACACATGCACACACACGCACGCACACACTCAGGCACACTATCTTAAAAATGTTGAGCTGTTCTACTTCCCAGTGGAAAGCTGTTCTCATGTCAGTGCCTTTCACGGAAATGGGAACGTGGCACCCCAAATCTCTGCCTCAAAAATAGCAGAGGTGCATTTGAGTCCAGCACTGTTTCTTTCACCAATATTGCGGAAGAGTGCATATTATGCTATAGCTCTTTTTAAAGTAGATGTCTCCTCTCCATACAGGACATTGATGGGACCATCGGGAGTTGACCGCGCCGTGTATTCTGTGGAGTTTAACGAGTGTGAGAATGGCCTGGGTAAGTGATCCCTGTTCACTTCTTGAACTGTCACTGTGGGGGGCGGGCGGGGACAGGGGCGGGTTCCAGTGGATCTGATCACAAGCTCTTGTTCAAAATCAGCAGATCTGACAGTGTGTCACGTGTTTCTGAAATTCTGACATGCTGTGAAGTTACATATCGGCTGCTTTTGCTAGTTTTTCGTGACAAACTGTGCCCCAGTTTATCACACTACCGTGTCACAAACAAGTTAATATGAAGAAATCAAGATATGGAAATAAAAGGTTTCTGCCCTATAAAACGATACTGCACTTCCAGTGGTTGAAACAATACTAAACATGTCTGTAGAAGTATCAACATTGCAATGCAGACTGGTATTCAAAATGTACTTGAAAATGAGTGAAAGTATTTCAAGTAAAACTACTCATTATGCAGAATGGCCTGTTAGATGTGTTCAACATATTTTGAATATAGCAGATCTACAAGGTCACAAAGTGCTGAAAATAAGTGTTAATGCATGTTAAGTAATTGTAATCTAAATCTACAAAGCAGTTTTCAAATAATTATAGTGAAGTAAAATTACAACATTTGCCTCTGAAATGAAGTAGAAGTAGAATTAAAAGTACAGAGTTATTTTTCTACAGTAAACATATAGAAATTGAGTGTGTAAACCGTCCTCACATGTATACGCACTTCAGTACATGTACTTGGTTACTTTCCACCACTTCAAACGGCACCGTCTGTACAACGCAGCACGTTTTCCAACTGTACATTTACAGTCAATGGATAGAGGCTTTATGGTCCTCAAGGGAAATTCACAGGGAATTCTTTTCCACAAGTCGATGTAAAAAAGCAAAGACATGATCCAATGAATCCTGCGAGTCTTATAAAAACACCTTGACACCACAGAGAAGATTAACTACCTAAACCTATATACTACACTGACTGGGGTTCTCCAGGGATACGAATTAGAGCCCCTACTTTCTTTCCTCTTTCTAGAAGCCCTGCAGAAGGGTACTCTGGAAAGTGGCTTAAAGTAGCTAAGTACATGTATTTAAGTGTTTGAGATTTACTTTCTACTTGAACAGAGTATTTCCCATACTTTTAGGAAAATATTATACTTTTACTCCACTATTTGAAAATGTTAGTTAGCCCTATATGCCTTTTGCAGTTTTTGTTTGTTTGTTTTGTTTTGTTTTTCAAAAGATTATATATTTAAAACTGAAATGGGAAAAGGGACCTTCTGTAGAAAGAGTACTTTCCACGTTTGGTACTTTAAGTACCTTTTACCACAGCCCACAATGACTTGCATTGCAACACATTGTGAGTTTGCAAATCTGATCTTTTCAAATAGCCAAAGTTTAAATAATGTATGTTTTGTAAGAATAATCAAAATCTAGTAAGTAAGTAAATAAATAAAAATAAATAATAAATAAGAAACATAAAACAAACAATGCAACAACAACAATTGCATGTATGTTACATGTATATTCATGTATTGTTGTCAGCCACACTGACGCAGACTTGATTGATTGATTGATTGATTGATTGATCGATCGATCGATCAGGTTCGGAACTGAGAGCCTGCTCAGGCAGCATATTGTACTTGCCCAAGATCAGGACTGTTTAACTTTTGAATTGCCTGAACTATAACGTTATAGTTCATTTCATGAGTAAGCACAAGTACAAACTGCCAAAAAGAGCACATCTATACAGGCTCACATTGCATCACGATGCTAGCAAAATAAAATAAACAAAACAAAATGAATGAATGTTTGGGGTCTTTTTACATGAAAATGGTTTGAGAAGCACTGATTTAAGATAAAAACAGGGACCTCTGTTGGCCCATTAGCACCTTCTAAGAGTGAGGATTTTAGCAGCGGTATGTGGCACTCAGGGGAAGGGAGGGGAGAGGAGGTGGAGTGAGGGGGAAATGGGTCACCTAGCAAAGCCCAAGCCCTTTAGCCCTGTCTGGGTTAATAACACTCAGCTCTTGTTGTGTTCAACCTTTGACTTATGCAACCCAAATCCTCAGTGTTCATTTAACTCTCAGAGCATACAAATGGAACAAAATGGAACTGTTTGGTTTCATTCGTATGCCCGCAGAGTTACATGTGGTCAGAAATGGTAGGATGGCAGAGGATTTGACTCTCTCTCTCTCTCTCTCTCTCTCTCTCTCTCTCTCTCTCTCTCTCTCTCTCTCTCTCTCTCTCTCGCTCTCTCTCCCCTCTCTCTCTCTCTCTCTCTCTCTCTCTCTCTCTCTCTCTCTCTCTCTGCACGCGTGCTGTGTGTGTCTGTGCGGATTAGCATTATATACATACATTATGTACTGTATTATGTACATTAAACCTCAAATAGTAAAGTCAAATGCCAAGACTAGCTGAACAAAAATAAATAGCTCTAAATTAGAGGTCAGTGTTAGGCCTTTAGTATAAGTGGCGGTACAATAAAATGAAACATCCATGCAATTTTACTCAAATGGATATGAAGTATCAAATAATGGTTTAAATAGTACACATTTATCAATAACATGAACCACACACGTATACCTGACAAAATTGACAGGATGTTTTTGGTTTATTTTGGAACACAGACACAGACTGGATCTAAGATTCCCCTATTGAAATCCCAATACTAAATGGCTATGGGTGGCAATATAAGGCTCGGCTGCTGGTGGTGTTTCAAGCTGCCTCCTGCCTGAGTAGAGACAGCTACTAATGCAGCGCAACTAGCAGATCTTGAAGCTCACATTGGCTATTATTGTTATTGTGTTATTGTTGCAACACACATTCCTGCCCCCCTGCACTAACCTAGCAGTTTTGGACATACCCGGTTTTGTGCATGACGGCAAAGTGATATAGTGTGCTTTCTAAAGCTGCTGTATACTTTGATTTTGACAGAACTATTAATATAGCGGTACTAAACACACATAAAACATGGATCTTTTTCAAATGAAAGCCTGCCACAAACAGATAAAGTGCATACCGGCAATAAACACTGCCTGTGTGCATGTGCGTGTGCGTGTATGTGTGTGTGCACACGTGCACACGCACACACACACACACACACACACACACACACACACACACACACACACACACACACACACACACACACACACACACACACACACACACATGCGTTCATGCACGTGTGGACGTGCTAACCCATCTAGAGCAAAGCCAATTTTCAGGTGAGAGACATAAGCTGCTTAAATGGATCCAGCTACAGCACACGTGAAAAAGCACGCAACCTGTCAAAACACAACTTGCACTAGCCTCATTTCTACCGACGAACAAACAAAAACAATACTGCTGAAAATGCAGTGCAACGTGACTTTTGTTTTTAGCTTTAGATTTACCTTACTTTACCTTAGTTTTAGTTAATTGTTTCACTATTAGGTCCCTACCATGCCTTACACTTCCCATATAGACTCCATATTTGTGCATGCCCATACATGGAGGGTGATGCAGAGAAACACTCAGAGACATTTGTGCCTGGCTTTCATGGTAATCTCGCTCACTGCGTTCGCAAGTAATAGCAGGTTTAGAACCTTCTGTAAATGGTAAACGGCCACACAACCCATACATTTTGCCAACTCCTATTAGCGGGTAGAGGTGTGTTTGTGGGCTTGTTGATGCATAGAAATTGCTGGCACGTAGGCACGCTGGCACACAGGTGGGACAAGGGCCTCCTCAGACCTAAATTCAGAGATCTTTATAAGCATTGTCGTGGGTATTATGTCCTGTAATATCGGGGTCTTTGCTCTCTGGTTGCTTGCTCTGCTCTGTGCAATGTACTGAGAGCAGTCCTGTTTAATTTGTGCCACATTGTGCATGATTCTATTTGCTCATTTGGTAGCATCACTCCATTGTGCAGCGAATATTGTAGGCCTAAATGTATTACAATAATATAAGGTTCCCTAATAATCGGTAACACATACAGTATATTTGGCATAGACATTTGGTTGGCACATCTCTTGTGCATTGAAACTTGAAAGGCAATAAAAGACTAGTTGGTAAGGAAGGAAGCAACAGGTGTAATTTCCAATGTTTCAATGCACAGTTCAGGAAGCATGCTTAATTATTCCAGACTTTACTTTGCCGTTTCAATAAAATCATAATCTATATACTATGTTGTAAATTAAAGTCCCCGCTTCATTGTGAGTGAGATTGTGTTGCTCATGGGGTGAATGAAAGACTTACTCAACACACAAAACCCTCTGAATCAAATATACAGTAAATAGATTTAAATGCAACAACGCCACATTAAATACACATAATGCATAACGCAACAGGCAGCAAAGTTGTTTTGGGGATTCCGGCTGTGTACAAGATAATGATTGTTAAGGGGGACGCCTCTTACGCAATACTAAATGCACATTCTGATGCAAGATAGTTGTTGTCAATTGGCAAAGGAAGACAAAATGTAGAGTTCGAATGTGCGCTCATTCACGCTCCTTCAGCCCTCCTCTTCCTGTGTTGCATACTCTCTCTGTCGCCTGGATTTAGTCAACTAAATCTAATCAACTAAAATGTATTTTAGAGGGCAGAGATGTCACTGCAATGCCTGATTCAAACTAGCCTGGACATTTTTTTTGCCAATCTACAACAGTATCTTACAATGTGTCTGCGATGCAACCAAGCTTTTTGCTTGTTTGCATGACTTGTCTTGTTCTCCTGGATCTCTTCTCCACTAGTCATATGAAATTGCCAATATTTTTGTTTCTTAGTTTGAGTCATCAATCATAGATTAGTTATTTTTTCAGCGCAACATTTTTTGAACATGCTTTCCCCTCTACACCCCATTTCCTGCAACAAAACAGTGTTAAGATTGTGTTGGGGATTCCCTGTGTGTATCTTTGTGTGTGGGACCTGGGTGAGCAGGAGCGGGCGTGAGCAAGTGCGCACGATCATTTACAGTACGTGGCCTCACTTCTTTTGGGTCTGTTTTCATCGACCTGATCTGCTTGTTTCCTTTGCCATTTACAGTATGTGACTTGATAAAACCAGGCTCATCTCCCGAGCATTGTGGGAGGCTGCAGCTGAATTGATTCTGAGTCCAGACAGTAGTTGTACACATCCCAACTAATCTCCCTGGGAGGCAAACACCTGGTGATGATGGCATGGGGGAGAACAAAAAGAGATAGCTTGAGGAGAGCCATCTGCCTCTCTACTGCATGGTGTCTGTGTGTGTGTAGGGGGGTGAGAGAGAGAGAGAGAGAGAGAGAGAGAGAGAGAGAGAGAGAGAGAGAGAGAGAGAGAGAGAGAGGCAGACGGGCAGGCAGGCAAGCAAGCAGGCAAGAGTTACAACTGTACTTTCGAACCACACCACATTTCTTTTCCAACAACAGCCAGTATACAGGCTGGTAGATTCAGATACTTGGCTAAAGCTACTGTAGATCAAAACAGCTGTTGGCAAAAAAAAAGAAAAAAAAGAAAAGAAAAAATGCCTCTCGGCAGGTAGGTCAGGCATAGTTCAATTGTACGCCCATTTCCAACTCCAGAGAACTGGGGTGACCAACCAGGACTCAAATATGTTTGAAAACATATTTGAATACTGTGTACAGTTGAGCTATATTTCTGACCTATCTCCCAAGAGGCAATTTTCTTTTTGCCAACAGCTGATTCGGTCTGGCTTTAGCAAAGCTATTATAGATACTTTTGAGCAAAATGTTTCCAAGCACCCTGGGCAAGACATAGGTTACTCTGAACACGAGTACTGGGATTTGCCAAAAAGTAATGGCCAAGGAAATAGCATTGAGGCTCTTACAAAATCTGAAAGAATACGACGGCAGTCCTGCCTATTGGGTCATTTGGCAGTGACAGGGCTTTTCTCCTTGGAGATGAGAAAAGACTGAGAGCAAGGCAAGGCTCAAAGCAGTTACAGTATATACAATCCTTCTAAATTGTAGCTGTGCCTTACGTCCTTATGCTGATCTTTTTGTTTTTTTGCTCTACAAGATGTGTTGTGTTGATCCAACATTCATTTGATGTAACCCTAAGCCTTTATAAGCCTGTTACTGCAGCCGTTGTTCACACAGACAGTGTTTTTTTGCCAGCTCTCTTTCCTGCCTGCTTTTGGCACCTTGAAAGTAAGTGTGTTGCTGGATAAGCATCCATGCACCACCCACCCACAGCGGCTGTGAAATGTTGTAAGCTTGTAGATCTGCCAACTTCCCTATGGTAGATTTGAAGTCCTCAAAGGGATATTTTGCTTTCAAAATCACATCAAATAGCCCTGTGTGGGTCCGTATAATCAAATTTTGGCTGGGGGTGTCATGGTAATCGATCGACTCATTTGGGTCACGGCCAGAAACCGTTCTGGTGGTTCTAGACAGTCACCTATAACATAATATGCTATAATATGCAAACAGTTCTTGAGATATGTGTATTAATGACTGCGTACAATGTACACATACATACATTTCCTGGATGTAGACTGATAGGTAGAAAATACTCCAGTACCTATTGGAGTTATAAAAGGACTGTATACTTTGATAGCTCAAAATATGTGGAGGAAACCTGGAAGGACCACCAGCCATCTAAACCAGGGGCCCTTAACTAGAAATGCTTTAGGGCCATGAATATTTTTCTGAATACTACTAAGGTCCTAGTGTGCGTGCCACGGGCCAACGGAGAGCAGGGCTCTATGCCTGTTTGGTACAGTCACACCAAGCTTATACCAGGCTCTTACTACTGACAAACGCTGTGTGATTATGGAAGCACATACTCTACATGCAGTCAGGCACACAACACACACACACACACCTCAGTGGTGCCTTTTTTTTAAAGAGATGTGTCCAGGGTCCCCACAGATGTGCAGCGTCGCCTGTTGAGGACCACTAGTGTAAACAGCAGGAAGACACAGAGTACTTGAGAAAGAAATCCAATTACAATTCTTACTCTTATTACACAGAGAGGTATTCTAAAGTCATACTACTATTATTAACCCATTTAGGCCTGACCTAAGGTTTTTGAAAAACTTTAAATATTTATATATCAGCATAAAAACAAATTGAATATTTGAATACTGTACATACTGTACAGGATTCCCGTCCTTACATACCAAGTGTTCAATCAACCTTAACTCAAAGAAAATGTTACCTCATGAAAGAAACCTTTTTAGCAGGGGAACTTTAGAAAAACATTCTAACCAGAAAAAATAGCCTACTCAATACGTAATAGAACAATGAGACCAACAACACAAAGAAAGTAATACCAGTCAAAGAGTCAAATTTTGTAGCATAATAAAGTTGTATTCCGAAAGAGAGCAATATTTTACAAGATGAGCAGTATTGGTACAATAAGCTGTACCACCAAAGGTGATTCTGGAACAATCTGGTTACATTGAGAACATCTGATCAGAGTGACCTAGGCTACTTGTCTCCTGAAAACAGTTATCACTCCTTTGGCGACAGAGATCTCATACAATGACCTCATAGTAATGATAACAAGGTTACAATCACAAACAGCTATAGGTCATTCTGAAAACGGATAATGAAATGACAATCAAGAACATTCTGTGGTGAACAGATGCATAGTACAGATACCATAATCAGGGATAAATCACAGGACACAGGAACTCACGTGGCAATGAACTACGAACCAACAAGAACAAAGGCAAACACAGGACTTAAATAGACAGGATAACAGGCCACAAGTGAAACTAAAAAAACAATCAACACTGGGATAGGCTGGGAAACAAACAGGACAAGGTGGAAAACACTAGGCTAAATCACAGTACAGGTAGACATGGCAGGCAAACAGTAACAAGGCAGACAGGAAACACTAGGAAACAACGCTACAAAATAAAAGCACAAAACCAAAACAAAAAAAGGAACACGTGAGCATAGACAAAGATTGTACTTAAATAACATGAAAAACCTGTAGATTAAACAATCAAAGTCCACGGTCCAGACAGTGGACCGTGATAGACATTATTTATGTACTTTCTTTCCTTAATGGAAAAGTACTGGAGTCAAAAGTACAATATGTGTCTTAGAAAGGTAGTGGAGTGGAACATAGGCTTAAGCAATGTATGTACAAGCAATCAAAAAATGTAAATAACCCCAGTATAGTGACTTGGGTCAATTCAATTAATCAACAGGTCTCCCATACTACATATAGATGTGCCTAGGTCTTTCCAGCAGTGCGTTGGGGAGCTAACAGTGTCAGAAGACAACGCCAGCCTTGTCTTTCCCAGACAGCACTGGCCAGCTCAGGTTGGGGAATCCCGAGGCATTCCAAGGCCAGCATGGAGAGCTAGAATCCTCCATCTGGTGGTTGAGTCTGCCCTGTGGCCTCCTCCCAAAACACAGTGCTCCTGGAACACCTCCCTGGGGAACACCTCCCTGGTATGGGGATGCGTCCAGGAGGCATCCATATACTGCTGTTGTCGAGCAGAAACCATGTCCAAGTTCCTCCAAGTTTCAATTATTTTTGAAACTTGCATGTTTTTTGTTGGTTTGTTTTTGTTTTTGTGGATATATTGAACCAATTAATAAGAGGAGCAAGTAAAGTGACGACCAGCCTTCTCTATTGAGCGAAATTCCAGAAATTGGTCACCATCAGTAATGACTCAAATTGGCGTATGTTGATATTAAAATGTGAATGATTCATTGTAAAAGAAATACATGCCAATATTTGGATAAAGCACCAAAACACAGTAGTTTAGTAAATGAACACCTCTGTGGAATGCCTGGCTGGCTTTTAAGAACCTTTGATTTAATGTTGATGTCACTCCAAATGTTATTTATATTTTGTAAATTATTAGATTTTACCCCTTTTCCCTTGTGGAGTCAAAAGTATATTTCTGCTCAGAAGAAATGTACAGTACTTGGATACTGTCCAGCACTGCAAATTGCATATTATATATTACATATTGGAGCTGTATTGTATTCTATATAGGTAGTCTGGTTTTATGACAACTGTATATTTTAATTACCAACAAGGGACGAGAGTTGAACATGGTCAATAGCTATAAACTGTATGCGCAGCTCATCGGTTTAATTTTCTGTACTGGGACTTTAATTGCAATCGACACTATCAAATTAAATTCAAATAAAATTAAAAAGGAAAGACTACTGGCTTCTAGCCTGGAATGTTGTTGCGTTCGTCGCATTATTCTTATTTTTATAATCGTTTTCCCCTCACTTCTGCTATAAAGGCAGTGAGAGACATTGGTCTGCATAACTCTTCAGCAAATGGGAAAAAGTGTGTGTGTTCTATTGGATTCAATGTAGTTTAGTCACAGGCTCTAGTTAATACTAATCATTGGTTCAATATTTTTTAAAACATTTTTTTTAAACACAAACATGCCCATCCTACCTCTATTTTTAATTGTTTTTAGTCCTTGGCTGTAATATACTGTAAGTGTTTTTGCCCTTATATAGTTGTTTCACTGTGTTGTTTTCTCATACCCCCCAGGTATAGAGTGTCTATTGCATGTCACTTTAGAAAAGTGATATGCATTGCAGATATTTTTATTGGTATTATGACCTCTTATGACCTCTTACAAGTTGTATAAGATCTACTTTTACGTCTGTGGGTTTAATATATTTGATGCCAATAACCTTTTGTACTTTTAGTTAACTGTACTTTTTATTCATTAGTTAGTGGTATTGGAGGCAAAGCAGACCTCAGTACAGTGAGGGCATTTAATGAGAAAGGCAGAACTCTTGGGTTTACTTCAAATCACACTCACATCAGAGCCAACCATACAGTTACAATGCCTTTATTGTTTAGGGCATTACATTGCAAATTAAAATGCCATAAGCATTAAGCAGAGGGCTTGTCCTTATATATACGGCTTTTTAATTTGTAAAGCTACACAATAAAGGCATTGTAACTATGTCATCGGCTCTGATGCCAGAACGATTCGAAGTAAACCAAAGGGCTTATCTTTAGTCTAGGACACTGGTTCACAATGTGGGTTCTGGGAGGGGCAGGGGTCCTTGAGGGGATTCGACGGTGTCCCTAGTTAAATGATGGATAGTGGGGAACAAAGTGGATCCGTACAGGTCTGCAGCTCCAAGAGTATACAAATGGAACAGGTCCCTTTGCTTCCCTTTTTTGTACAGAAAACTTGTATGTAGGCTATAGTGATAAATAATAAGAATCTATGCTGGGAGACAGAGAGTGAGACAGACAGAGATTAAATACATCAACCTCTCTCTACAGCAGGACCTAATTAGCCACTACCCTGTTGCTTCTATAAAGCCAATTAGTGTTAACATTTGTTAACAGCCAGGAAGTGAGCTAATGGAGGATAAGACGCGTACGTTTGTACGTACAGTATGTGCAGACCCTGACCCACCCACCCACACGTGCGCGCGCACACACATGCACACACGCACGCACACACACACGTCCCAGTGACCCAGCAAACGTGCAACATAGCATTACTTTAGTCATATGTTCTGTGTGACAGGATGGAAGGGGAGTGTGTGTTTGTGTTCTTGCTTGCTGGGACACAAATGAGAATCCTTTTCAGTAAGTAAAAGTGGTGCCTTCTGGTGGGCTCAGCCAGTTATTGCAATGACCATAATGCTCCTGGGGGAGGTGGGGGAAGGAGTTCTGACTAAAGATCTCAACGGGCCTGAAAATTAAGGCCCGGCCTAGCCCTAACTGTTCAGGCCCTAGGCCCTACCCGGCCCTACTAAACGGAATAGATTTTAGGCCCTACCCGGCCCTAAACTGTCGGGTTTGGGCACAATTTGAGAATCCGCCACAGATTAAAATTGAAATGCAAATCAACACCATGTTCATAATAGGTAAATACAGAAAATAACTATTATTCTTACTTTATTAAAATAATTCATTTTTTCATGGGGCCCGAGGTCCTACCCGGCCCTATTGATTATGATAGATTTTCGGCCCTACCCGGCCCTAAATGTCGGGTCGGGCCTGTTCGGGTTCGGTCCTGGTCGGGTTCGGGCAAGTTTGAGAACTCTAGTTCCGACTGTTCCAGACTGAGCACCTGCTGGCTTGTGTCTTCACATTAGGAGTCAAGTCTAACGTACAGTTTATGATTAAAGACCCATGCATCTCAGGGTTGGCTTTCCTCTGATCATCGATGCCCCTGACAAGTAGAAAATTAAGCGATATTACACAAGGGGTGGTTTAACGTGATTTGATGCACGCCTGCGGTGCTCTAAGAACTTGCCTGCAGGGTGAGTTCCCGAAGAACTGCAAAGTACAATATTTCTACTTACAACATGCATCCAGTGAAATTGTGCTCTTGACAAAAAGAAAAAGGAAACATTTAAAAAAAAAAAAAATCCTTTACGCTGCATCTGCTTGGTGCTCCAACAAACACAACTGGATGGGAAGCTGAATGGGGAGGGTGAGCCAGTCTCCTTCTTCCAATTCTAGTTCATTCTAGTTCTTCTCCACCTTCATATTATTTTCTGTCTCCTTTATTTAATCTAATCATAGTCATATTCTTTTTTCCACCTTCATCGTCGTCAGATTCCTCTTCTCCACCTTCATCATTGTCCATTCTTCTTCTCCACCCTCATCATATTCTTCTCTATCTTATTCATTGTCGCCTATTCCGTCATCTTCGTGTTCTGAAACATTGCTGCCAGTTCCCACCTGAGTTCTGACTGCTCCAGACCGTACTGCACAACGGCTAGCTTGCATCATCAAGATGTAGAGGTCAAAGAGCATGATGCGACCCCCTAGGCATTTCATATCAGCTCTCATACAACCTTCTTTTTTATACAAAACGGTTGTATGTCCACACAATAAATAGACCCACCATCTGGAAGAAACTTTAAATGACAACTTTGTTTTTTTGCTGTTGTTGTTTTTTAAACAAGGTTTATGTTTGGGAAAAGTAAAATAGGGGTGTGAATTGTTTTTCATTTTCTTTTGTTCTTTAGTTTTAGGGATTTTAGCTGTTTTTGACGCGGGACTGGGGGGGGGGGGTCATGGTGACATTCAAAGGTGGTATTTTAAGGCACCCGTTTGTGCAATGGACTTCATTTATTTCTATTTTACAACACACAGATGACAGTGTTGTCAAACAGGTCTATGATGAAGCTATGATTAATCTGCAACACTATTTTATACAATATGTAGGCCTAGTGGGGGGTCCCCTGCTTACAACTCTCTCTTAGCTGGGGGTTGAAAACCCCTGCAGTAGACATAACCACGCAACACAACGCTACTTCGTGTGTGTGTGTGTGTGTGTGTGTGTGTGTGTGTGTGTGTGTGTGCGTGTGTGTGTGTGTGCGTGTGCGTGTGCGTGTGCGTGTGTGTGTGTGTGTGTGTGTGTGTGTGTGTGTGTGTGTGTGTGTGTGTGTTTGCGTGTGTGTACGCGTGCATGTGTGCATGCATGCGTGCGTGCATGTATACCTATTTATGTACGTACATACAGTATGTATGACAATTTGTATCTAGTATCTAGTAACTAAAACTGCCAGACAAAGATGTAATAGTTTAAGAAATATAATATCAGCCTCTGAGATAAATGTGTATTACATTATCGCAAAAATGTAAATACTCAAGTCTCCCAAGATTGTACTTATAAGTACAGTGCACGGCTAAAGTTAATTTGTAACTGTAATTTCCACTTCTGGCCAATTTATTTCCTAGCTATTCGGTGGTGGGCCAGGAATTAATCAATGGCTCATTTAAGAAATTGATTGATAACAAATGGGACTAGGACATTGTGTCAGACTTTCTTTATACACTGTGAAATGTTCAGTGTTAATTTCACTCTGAGAGGGTCCACATGTGCACATAATGCTATACTGGAGGATTGTACAGTATCTTGTGCGTCTGTGTGTGCATGCACACACACGCTTGTGAGTGTGTGTGCGCGTGCAAGTGTGCACGCGCATGGAAGATGCAGATAATGGATACGCCCATTGGTGGACACTGCAAAATTCTCACTGCAAATTTAGCTCAGAATTGCAGATATATAGGTGTCCATTTGGTCCCCTTCTTGGTACCAGGATAAAGTTCACACTCAGCATTATCCTGTGTTTTTTAATCACAAATTGCTGTTAACAAGCTCATTTTAATTTCCAACTTCCATGTTGTGGATGATGAATGTGTGTGATTTTAATTTAGAGAGGGACTGCCTGCTTCTTTGTTATGCACAACACATTTACCATGTACACTGCATGCAGTGGAGCCCAACTAATTCAACATACAAATCATTTTTGACATGCCTTTTATATATATATATATATATATATATATATATATATATATATATATATATATATATATATATATATATATATATATATATATATATATATATATATATATATATATATATATATATATATATATATATATATATATATATATATATATATATTAGTATATATATATTAGTGATTTGATTGTTTTCCTGCCAGGATATAACATGAAGTCTAATTCAGCCTGATTTCAACCACAGGGGTCCTTGATATAGCAAGCTCACAACATTGCTACCTGTAAACTTTTAGAAATGTTTGAAATAGAAGTGTTTGTTCATAGTTCATATAGTCCAATTTAAGATGAATTGAAGATTTGTTATTTGTTATTTCAGAGGTCTGTGCAGTCAAATAAATATTCATGGAGGGAGGCAACCTTAACATGAAAACATTTGAGAACTATCTAAGAGACAGGAGGTCAACCCTGGACTCCATCAAACATATTTAATGTAGACACAGCAAGGCAACGTCTGTGCTGTGCATGGCCAGGGAACACTAATAGGCTCTCTGACAATGACTCTGTGCGGCGGCTAGCTAGTGGTACAACATTCGCCTCTTAGATGTGATGGAGTATGAACTATGAAGTACTGGGCAATGGACGTGCTAAAGTTAAGTGAAAAGCACCCCCAAATACAAATGTGGCATGTGCATCACTTCTAATGCCATTTCAACTATGGTTTTCAAACCTACAAATCAAATCAAATCAAATCAAATCAAATCAAATCAAATCAAATCAAATCAAATCAAATCAAATCAAATCAAATCAAATCAAATCAAATCAAATGGGTCCACTTGGTTACCAACTCTCGGTTTTGCTGGGGACCACCTGGTCTGGAATCCCCAAGGACAAGGCAGCCAGCAGTACCTTGTAACTTAAGAAACGGCCTTTGTCACCGAGGAGGTGGTGAGACCATTCATCAACTAGTCAGAAAGACACTACGTCCAAAAACAGTCACCTTAACCTTCTTTAACCTTTGTCGTATTGGGATTCGGCACCTTAGAAAAATATGAGTCCCTTCCTACAAATGTAATAGAGTCAAAAGTACAAATAAAAATCTATTTGAAATGTAGCAGAATGATGTAATCGTGTACATTACACAGGTAGATGTACTTTGTTCCCAACTGGACATGACCCTCTCTGTCCCATGGCATATAAGAAGTCACCTCCTGCTTGGATGCATTACAGACAGAGATAAATCAATTTCCAAACAAGCCGGTCAGCGGGGAGCAGGGGCGGATCTAGGCATGGGCAGGGGGGGCAATGCCCCCCTAAACGCCCAGCCTGCCCCACCAAACATGATGGCATGCAAAACAACCCAAGATATTTCAAATTAAAGTGCTTATATTTAAAATGATTTGAAACACTACTGCTACTAACTACAGTTGTGGGCTGTGGCACCACTAAACCAACAGCATTTCATCATTGAAAACAGAAAACTCCCTTTAGCTTTATGCATGCAGCATGTCTGTTGCAACTTCAACAACAACTGATGTTATTATTGATGCTTTACTTGCCTAATAAAAGTCCTGTAACCGAAAATGGTATGGGTGCCCCCAAATTGGGAAATGTCACATCTGTCCCTGGCAGGGAGTTGGCTGCTCAGAGGGGTAAAGAGACTGGCCTTTGATAGTTCCTAGAGACAGACTGTTGAGGGCAGTTAAAAAAAGAAACGATCATAACTAGAAATGCACTCTGTTGTAATACTTGTTGCAAACAGGTACTACTTGTGCGCCAAACTCCAAACTCCACTATCTTCCATTCAGTCTGCTCAAGAACTGACCTTTAGAGAAAGTAATAATACTAAGAACTAATTACTTATTCCATTTGTTTTTATGGACAGCTTTATAGCTAAAGTGACTTCAGGTCTAATATGAAGTGAGAGGCCCAGGCTATACTGCATATATACCATCACATATGATCACTCAGGTCAAGTGGTACAGTATGTCCTCTGTTTGTTGCAGGTGATACTATTATGACATGTTTGAGTGTTGGTGGATGATGTATGTACTTCTGTAGATTTAGATTATAGGCTGTTATATGTACAGTATGTACATGTATTATACATGTAAATTGTTTGTGTTGTCAATGGCCATTAATATTTGTATTGCCACAAAAAAATGTTTTGTTTAGACACATGAGGAAAATTCTCCTTTCATTGGCAAATGTGATACGAATGTGACTCTAAAAGGGGGGGGGGGTCTAGCACCCCTAAAAGAGTTGGTCCTGTCTTATGGGGTCTGAGAACTAATGCGTATCGATTTGGGAGTCTAGTATGTGTTAATATGTGGGGTCCTTGGCATGAAATAGGTATAGACCATGGCTAGGAGTGAAAATGCCTTGTCATGTTCCTCTGCGGTATAATTACAGCCATTCCTTTTGGGATGTAATTGCTTGGATTTTGCTGGAACAGCCAACATGCCATGGCGCAGGGATGACCCGAAAGGACACTTCTAATTGGCTGATTTCTCAGAGTAGGTGGAAAAAAAATCCCCTACAAACAAAGCGCCGTAGTTTTGAAATAATTGCTTGGCTAAGCAATGTCAAGTTGAGCAGTGCGGTAAAAGCCCTACGCGGTGCACAAACAAGCCAATTAAACCTCGACACAGATCACGTCCTTTTGGAAAAGCGCCGTGTGTTGTTTTGACAGGGGAGCGATGAGGGATGAGAGTGCCAGGACAGTTTGAAGGGCTGTAACATAAGCCACTAATAACTTTATCTGCTTTATTAGTGGTTTCCAATAACTAAGGTCAGGCACGTGGACACATGAATGCAACATTCACTATTGTAAGAACAATGCCAATGCATCCTTTTACTTTCTATATCATAATCAGATTACCCTTTTCCGAACTCTCCTAAACGTAAATGCAACATTTTACCCTGAAAGAATTTGTCATCTTTGTATGAATCCATGTCATATCTTCAGTACAGCCAAAAGGTGTATTTCCGTGCCCCGGAAATAGCTTTCTTGCATCAGAGCACCGGGAGCTTGTAGCTCTGCTATTTTTGTTATGTTTTGACAAAAGTGCCCTTTTACAAAATTTCGGCAAATGCCTCGATCTTTTGCTGCATGTCTGTGACATAGTGTTCATTTCAGACACAGTGTTCATTTCACAGACTTGTTTGTCACAGACTAAATGTTTGATGACTAAAACTGGCTAAATATGTTGTCACTATTGTCAACTAATAAAAACTATGGTGGGGCTAGTGGAGACGCGATCCAGTAGAAGTAAGACGATTGAGTCATTGGTCATTAATACAAACTAGGTATAAATTAAGCTGATACATAATAACATAACATGCATTTGATTTTACTCAATCAAATGTAATGTAAATGTAAATTGTAATGTAAAATGTGAATTTAGTGGACTTAAATTTCATAATATTACATCAAAAAGAATAAAACATTTTCAGTTGACAGACAAACAGAATGACTGACTGACTGACTGTGTCAATGTGTTATAACACATATGTTGCTATGCCGGGGCTAGTTCATGTCATGTGACAATGAAGCTGAAGTGATTTTTCTCCCTGTCCCCGACAGGCATCAAGGTGATTGGTGGACTTCGGGAGACGACAGGAGAGGAGTTTGGAATATACATCAAGCGGATTCTACCCGGTGGCCTTGCTAGTGCTGATGGTAAGCTCTGCTTCGTTTACACCCACCGCATACATCACATCCTGCCAATGGTCCAGTGAAGAAACACTGGACTTTTATCGGATGTGGGCAGGGAAACAAATCTACCTTCAAGGAAGCCACTGATCGTCATTAAGATACTGTACCACCTCAGACATCAGCAACATTATGAAAATCACATAAAGACAAATGTCCGGGTGCACGAGAATCACCCAGGTTTAGCGTTCTTGGGTTATTAAGGGGGGTCCCGACAGTTGTCCTTAGCTATTTTCATATTTTCTTATTTCTTACATAATAATTGATAATTTGTGCTGATTTGGTATTCCAACACTCTTCTCTTACTATACAATATGTTGCTTTGTTGAGTAAGAAAACAATAGTGCACATTAAGGAAATCATTTTGGGACCTTCTTGGCAGGGGCGGATGTAACATTTCGCAATTGGGGGGGACAGAAGAAAATGATAAGGGGGCGGCTTCATCGCCCGTGTTGCTTTGCGCCACGTGCGATGAACATTCCCCCCCCCATGCCTATGCTAGATCCGCCCCTGCCTCTTGGGGGTCCAGCCTCTCCGGTTTTGGAACAAGTGGTGTACAGCTGTATGTGGTTCAGTCAGGGAGCTTGGCATACAGCAGCCACTTGGCAGGTGCACTGCTGAGGACTCAAGGTCATGTGGTGTTGAGTGTGAAGTGGAATGTTTGATGGCTTCTCCACTATGCTGCAAGCAGCACTATCCCAGGGTCAAGTGATCAGACAGCATTGGCTAAAAGGATATTTATTCAAGTGTAACCTTATGTAAAATGTACCCCAACATTGCTTTTACCTTTGAGTACGCCATATGTCTATACTGTATGTTTTTTCAGAGCATGTTTATTATTAAGGGACCAAACCCAAACGGACCCTTGGCATAAAACAAAAATAGCATTGCTCGTAGCATGCTCATGGCTCATTGTCAACCACTAAACATTAATAAACATACAGTATATACCGGTAAATCTCCTCATCCCAAACAACAATGTTCTGATTTCTGACCTCTGACCGATAGAACACACACCATTTTGAATTTGAATATGAAAAACATCTATTTCCTTCCACAAAAGTCTCTAGAGATGAACCTGTACAAACAATATACTGGTACATTTTTAAGTGAAAACAAAGGTGTTATGACACACGCACGCACACACACACACGCACACGCGCGCGCGCGCACACACACACACACACACACACACACACACACACACACACACACACACACACACACACACACACACACACACACACACACACACACACACACACACACACACACACACACACGCACACACTATATATATACAGTATATATAGTATATACAGTATACTGTATATCCACTACCATATGTTGTTTCAGGGACTGTTTTTTATAACAAATGTAATTAACCAATTCACACCATTAACCACTCAATGGTTAATGGTGTGAACTTTTAGCCCCAATTAAGTAAGAGAGACGCTTCAAGTATTTGCCTTCAAATTCAACCTTGAGGTGGATAAAACCAAATCAAATTTATAATGATCACCAGTGAGTCATTTTCAGATGTTTTGTTCTTCTGTTCGCTGTACTATATGTGACTGACCATGACCACAGCCAAAGCTGAGTCTTTGGGGCATTTTTGGGAGGGGCAGCGTCTATTGACAAATCTGTGCGTGAAGATTCAGCCTAGCAGGGAAACTCACATATTTATATTCATATGTTTGTAACTGTGTTACTGTATTGTATGAATAGTTTCACTTTTAAGGGGCTGCTCAGCCAACTTTGCCCATGTTGCTACAGTATCTACTGTACGTATTGCAACAATACAAAAATGGGTTCCCATCTTTATGGGATTTACTCAACCTCAAATACAGTATTCAAATGTTACACCTTGAAGCCATATTCCGTAAATTTAGTCACAAGAAGAGGGATCCAATGATTTTTGCCAGAACACAGGATCGCTAGTGTTGGCCCTTCTTCCTGGTGGTGGTGGTGGTGGTCCTTCTTCTGCTGGTGATGGTTTTTCTTCTGGTGGTGGTGGTGGTGGTGGTCCTTTTTCTGCTGGTGATGGTTTTTCTTCTGGTGGTGGTGGTGGTGGTGGTGGTGGTCCTTCTTCTGCTGGTGATGGTTTTTCTTCTGGTGGTGGTGGTGGTGGTGATGGTCCTTCTTCTGCTGGTGATGGTTTTTCTTCTGGTGGTGGTGGTGGTGGTGGTGGTGGTCCTTCTTCTGCTGGTGATGGTTTTTCTTCTGGTGGTGGTGGTGGTTTTTCTTCTGGTGGTGATGGTTTTTCTTCTGGTGGTGATGGTTCTTCTTCTGGTGGTGATGGTTCTTCTTCTTCCTGGTGGTGATGGTTTTTCTTCTGGTGGTGGTGGTTTTTCTTCTGGTGGTGGTGGTGGTCCTTCTAGTTGCTGTTCTTCTGCTGGTGGTTGTGCTTCTGGTGGTGGTGGTCCTTCTTCTGGTGGTGGTGCTGGCAGTCCTGATGAATTGATTATTTTATTAGACATTAAAATAAAGCCCTATCCCTAGATGCCAGTCTATAAGCTCACAAATTGGTTATTTGAACTATTCAAAATTCCCATATTGTATTCAAAGTGCTGGGGTTCACATTCTTGCACAATGGTTCTAAAAGTGAGTGGCTGAATAAGTGATACAGCTAATGTCCTGCACAATCTGTTGTTAACAAAAGAGGACATTGTACCCAATAATCTATAGCTCTATGCACACCAGCCTCTCATCTGTAATGTAAAAATAAAGAACATTTTTCCTCACCAATGCAAAGGCATCTTGTGCTATTAGTACTCGGAAAGGGATTTTTTCCCCACACTGGCAATATCGTTAAAGGGTGCGGTGTAGTAACATAAGTATGATTATTTTTTCCTGGAGAATAATTAAATAAATCAGAGTCTACCTTGTATTTGATGTGCTGGTGGTGGTGGTACACCTGGTGGTGCGTCTAGTGACGCGTCTGGAGGCTCTGCATACATACTTTTTGAGTTTTAATACAGCGACTTTCTTCACAATTCAATAGTCAAATTAAAGCACCTGTAAAGCAAACCAGCAAAGCAAAGATGATAGAATATGTATTTTTTACCAGTTTGTCACACCACAGAGTAATGTGTCATTGAGCAATAAAGAAAATGGAAATACAATGCAATGTCTTCTGGCCTCTCTGTCAGGGGCTGTAGGAGTGTGGCCATTGTACAGTGTGCACAGTCACAGGAAATATGAATGAATGAATCAATTAATATATCTCCCTGGAATTTTATCCAAACAGTCTTATGTTTTGTCAACAAGCTTTCCTCGCAGCATTCTATTTGGTTTGATCTTGATTTGATCTTTATTTGTCTTGAACATAAAATGTACAAATAAAAGTACATTATCAACACAATAACAAAGACAAGTATTAGGCTATTATTTTTTGTCCAAGAAGGGACAGAGACAACACTTATGCTTATACTGCCAAGCCCCCTTCCTACCTGCACATTATTGTAAAATGTGGCGATATGGAACATATCTGGCCACATTCTGTAATGTTTCTTAAAGTCTTATGTTTCACAGAGACCCCTATTCAAACGTTTTTGGCATGTTTTTGTTATTTTTATTGTCCAGAATTTAAGTCCAATATACAGTTATTTTGCTACACCAGACTGCAGTGCAAAGCACTACCAAATAGCGTCACAAGATGGCACTGTTGTCCATTGAATTCATGGTCTGTTCTAGAAATGAATTCCACTGCTTTTATTCTGAAAGGGTTTTGGGCAGGAAATTCAATGTACAATGACAGTCTGCAGAGAAACATGAAACAGCCATTATTCTCTGTCTGACCCTGTTGTGTTATAATTTTCTGCATTTCAGGTGAGATATAGTGCAAAACCCATGAACACTGTATATTATTGTGCTTGTCTGTGACAATACACAACTCGTTTTTGTTTGGTTTGTTTATAATAAGTGATACAATGAGAGAACTCTGAAATAACATGCATGGTACACTGTGGCTAGCTGGTTAGCTATAGGGTGACCTCGAGTATAGGCTTGTTGGTGTGCTGTGGTGGCCATTAGCCTATGTCACTGTAGGTCATGTAAGCTACATAGTGTGTGTACTATGACTATATACTGTAGTGAGTGTTATGAACAAAACTACTGGACTGTTATGCTTTATTTCTTTATTGGACGTGAATACATATTTTGTCATTTTGGGGAATATGCATTTATTATTTTTGGGACCTAATTGAGTTAATAGTAATTATTGATTGATACTAATTGCAATTAATTGAAATGGACTATTGTTATTTGCATATGCTAATTAGATCGTTTCTATTGTTTTGATAATTTGGAAAATATTTTTGGAAATTAAATGTACAATGACAGTCTGCAGAGAAACAGCCATTATTCTCTGTCTGACCCTGTTGTGTTATAATTTTCTGCATTTCAGGACAACGATCCTGGTAAAAATAAAAATCTAAATATGTGGCCCCAGAAAACAACCCTGCTTATTCTGTGAGCGCTACAAAAACACTATATTATAATCAGGACGGGCGAACTCCACTAGCGTCCAGGTTGCAATCACGTCACAAACGCTTGCTTACTAGTTATAACCAGGTTTTCTGGCCACATTTTCACATATACTAGTGAGGTCGCGACCACTTGCTTACTAGTCGCAACCAGGTCTTCTGGTCATGATGGGCCTCCAGACAACAGAGGCGGTGTGCGAGAGCAGGGAGGGACAGGGGAACTTTGCCCTGCACTTCTTGGGCTCCGTGGGATGACTAGGTTGGTGAACATACGCACTGCTCTGTGCTTGCGGTTATGTTTAGGACTTAGGGTTAAGGGTCACCATGCAACTCCTTGGGTACAAACATTTGCAAGATTTAACCCTAAAGGGGTCACGATGAACCTTTGGTGTATGGTCTATTGATGTATGCATTGAATTGCTTGAGACAATGTGCATCAACATGCAACAAGACATTACAGAGTTAATGCTAAAACTTACTTGACCCTTGTGTAAAAAAGGCCTTTAGAGATGGTGGTAGCACTGCTCCATGCTTGTGGTTATGGTTAGGGTTAGAGATTGGGTTAGTAGTTCAGCACTTCTCCATGCTTGCAGTTATGTTTAGGGCATTGAGAACTCTAGACCAAAAATCACCCTTATGTACAGTACACATCATACCCTTATGTACAGTACACATCATACCCTTATGTACAGTACACATCATCCCCTTAAGAGGCCAAATCCCCATTATCCAGATACAGAGTGAACAAACGTGCACAATATCAGCAGTCCATCTCTAAACAGAATGGAACAACAGAGCCTTAATTCATACAGTATACAGTATGGCAACCTGGACAAGACACACAAGGAAAGCAAGGAGGCCGAATTTCTTTGATGATGAAAACCATTTTAATACAGAAACACTCAAATTTAATTTACATAATGTAACTCACCCCAATTAAGTCATGGTAGACAGTGGAAAAGCTTCAAAATTAATGGATTCGCCCTCAAACTATCAAGAGAGAATTATTTCAGAATTTCCCTAGGAATGTGAAACAAACCGAGACCTAAAATTAAATAAATTTGCATTGTAAACCAAGTAAAAGGTTTTTACAGTACCTTGCTCAAACAAAAACACACCAGGAAGAAAGAAGATAATATTTAAAATGGTTTCCATATGCAGTAATTTTGCTACAGCTAGATGAACTGATGAAGAAGTGATTGACTGGCCCTCTCAGCAGAGGTTTCAAGACTAGCTGCTGGTGTCACAGCTGTTCATAATCAGCATTAATGAGTGAGTGGAGGAGTTGATCACCTGTTTGACATTATTCGGATGGGAAGGCTTTTGACTATTTTATATAGTGAACTGCATTATGTTCATGTTGGCTACTGGTCAAAATGTATTATTCTCTGCAGAGATTACAAAAATAATATATTTTAATTACACAATGAGACCACATCTCATATGCTCATTGCTCACAGACAAAAACTTTGTCTGTCTGTCTGCTTGTTTATCTGTATGTCTGTCGCCTGTATCAACCTATTTTTCTCCTGGTGCACATACATATTGGTAGCTAGCCTAATATTGGTGTCAAATAAACCGATCTCACTGGAATAATGTTAACAAAACAGCATCAGAATCAACCCTGGAACCTTTGGACCTTGTGTGTCTGTGGCATTAGTTCAACCACAGCGTGGCATTAGCTCAACCTCTACTAACCCTCTCTCTAACCCTAACCTAAACATTACGGCAAGCACAGGAGCAGAGTTCACCAACCTGTACGTTGCCAGCCTTAATGTATATTCGCCAAACTTAAAGGGACTCTTCACTCTTTTTGCAAATAAAAGAGGGTATGTTAATGACATATAGAAGAGTTGCCCCTGGCGACTGAATGTTCCCCCAGGCCGTGACCTGAGTTAGCGCCTGAATATTCCAGCAGGCCGTGGGATAATCTGAGTAAATGCACTTTGTTACATGGCACGTCTGATCGTCTGTCCTTTGACCCCCAACAGGAGAGCTCAAGCCAGGTGACCAGATCATGGAGGTGAATGGAGACAGCCTCAGCGGAGTGACCAACCAAAGGTAGGCTATCTTCAACCTTAACATCTTCATCTACTGGACCGTATGGACAGCATATCGGAAAGAAAATGGGCATCTTGTGCAAATGATTCTAATTGAGGCTCTGTTTCATTCTGGTCAAACATTTGAATTTCAAGAACCCCCATAACTTTATAATAAGAGTACATTAGGCCTATGCCACTTTGAGATCCACCAGTGTAGTGTTTCTGATGAGCCTCATGCATAATATCAGCACCATGTCTCTAGCCAGAATGGAAACAGAGCCTTCATTAGTAATATCATTATGACCAAATGTCGGCCCTTATCGTGGGGCAGTCCCTCATTTCCTAGACCTTTCTGGCATCCCACAAATTGAGACCCTATCCAACATGGTGACTGGCAGGCAGCAGTGTTCAAAAGCCTTAATAGCTAGTGCTCTAATAGTTGGCTGTCTGTAAAGCTCTCAAGTTGTGTTTTTAAGCATGTTAAAATAACATATAAAACAATATTCCTTATTCTACAGCACCAGGTCAATTGTATTTTAAAACAAAATTCACAGCAGAGATGTTTAATAACAAAATGATAAGCAATATTATGTATATGGTGAATATGATATCAAAGTGATACTTCTGTCCCTCAAATGAACAGTTTGGATCTGGTCACCGTATTGGAATGGTTTCAGCTAAATAGTTAAATAAAACTACAAACAAAAAACAATAATTAAAACAAGCATTTGAAACCAATAAAAACTAAAAATGAATGTAATAAAAATGATAACTAGAATGAAGCTGACATTATACACAAAATACCTCTAGTTTCATTTTTTAGATCTAGATCTTCTTATGAGTTCCATAACACTGAGTGTAATAATTGCGTTGTTGAGGGAAGTGCAGTCATCCAATCCACTAAGAAACTGAAAGCAAGCATTGAATACCAAACCTTTTCCATTTTGGCACATACACAACACTACACACTACACTACACACACATATTTAGCAGTAGGCTATTTCTTATTTCACAAATGTCTGATCTTACACTCTATACCTTGTTTTACAGGTGACAACGATCAACAATTATGATACAAACACAATACAATACCATTTGGTATTATGGAAGTTTATGGACCAAATTAGTTTTCTGAATTGTTATTGCTGAGTTTATTATATAAAACTTAATCTGCTCTTTTGAATCCTGTACCTGATAAGTACCAAAGCAAAAAATAAATTAAAATAAAATACCTAAAACACCAACTAAAATTAACTAGGGCTGTTGAATGATTAATTTTTTAAATCAGATTAATCACAGCTTCAAAATTAATTTAATCATGATTAATCACCACTCGAACTATGTCCAAAATATGCATGTTTTCCTGGACAGGATTTCAACATTTAAAAAAGAAACAGAATCTGTGAAAAAAATAACTATTTATCTTTCAAATATTTATCAAAATAGGTGATCTACAAGCCCTCAATGCTTGTAGATCATCCAGCTATACTCTATGGCTCTGGTTACAGGGAGACACACAGCTATATGTCTCTGTAAAACCGTGCTCTACCCATTTCTTTCAATGAGAAAATGCTCAGTGGGTTGAGTCAGTGTGCACATGAGTTAATTGCGTTAAAATTTTTAATCAGATTAATCAACAAAATTAATTTAATCCCATTAATTAACTATTTTCAACAGCCTTAAAATTAACTGAATTAGAAAATAAAGTGTCAAAACTAACTAAAACTAAACTAAAACGAAACAAACCAAACTATTATAACACTGGTTTCAGCATTGCTATATGTTTCCTGAAATAGAAATGTCGTAGTTTCTATTAGCTTGGAATCCTCATCAAAGAGCATCAATGATCTGGTGTGTTCTGCATGTTACAGAGCTGTGGACATCTTGAGAGCAGCCTCTGCAACCAATCACATGCGCCTTCTGATTGCGAGAGATGAAGAAGCCAAGTAAGTCGCATTCGTTCACTTCATCCACGTCACCTCTACATGTCACCCATGAGAGAGACAGAGAGATAGAGTGTCTGTCGTGCATGTGTGTGTGTGCGTGCATGTGTGTGTGTAAAACCTGTGTGTGCACGGGGTAATGTGTCAAACATTGACGACAGTGTCAGCTTCAAGGCCTCTCTCTCTCTCTCTCTCTCTCTCTCTCTCTCTCTCTCTCTCTCTCTCTCTCTCTCTCTCTCTCTCTCTCTCTCTCTCGGAAGGGGAGCATACAAGGACAGCTTAAAGAATGAAGTGAGAGCACATAAGATGAGGGATGAGATAAACCTAACATGTCCTGGGTTGGTGTTAATAAGCCTACTTCAGTGTCACATCAATCAGGCCACATTTCATATATACGGTTATTGAAGCGGGGTAATAGACTCTTCGCTGTAGATAAGATTTATAAGAGCAGAATTTTACGGGTAGGGCAAAATCGACTAGCGACCAATGCTAGAGACTGTGGGACATTGGCTTCCAAATTAAACTTTACAGAATTGGTCTGTTTTGAACAAAATGCCTCAAAGTCATGAACGAAAGATGTTGAAATTATTGATTCTGATCTGGCAGTGTGGATGGCACACACTATGTTGAAATGTTACCTGTAGGCCTATCCAAATAAATACAAAACTGAAAACCCTGAGTCCTTGCTCTGGTATCCAAATGTCAATGGGTGCAATTCTGAATCGCTGTGGTGTAGCAGGTATGGTGTAAGTCTTCTCATTGGCTGCATGGCAGCAAATCAGGTCTGGGGCCTTGGGGTAGGCCGAAAGCCTATACCACCAGCCCTGGGCCTGAGCTTACCAAATAAATACCCAGAATAATTAAAACCTGCAAGTCAAAAGGTCCAGAAATCACCTGACCCCCCAATTAAAAATGTTACTGTACTCCCGGGCTTTGTTCATCATGAGTTGAAGCTCTTGATGACTGGTTTTAATTATTATGAATAATTATTTGGTAGGCCCAGGCCCAGGCCTGGTGGTAAAGGCTTTCGGGCCTACCTCAAAGCCACAGACCTGATTCGCTGCCATGCAGCCAATGAGCACGGCCCCATACCTGATTTGCTGCCATGCAGCAAATGAGAAGACTTACACCATACCTGGCTACACCACAGCTTTCAGAATTGCACCCATTGTCTTTCTGAATTTTGAATACTACTGCACTTATGAAACACGTTTCACTGATTCTGGCTGCCCACACTGACGTAGTCCTGTTCATGCTTTCTTATTAAAATATCTTTAACCCACGCACGCACGCACACACACACACACACACACACACACACACACACACACACACACACACACACACACACACACACACACACACACACACACACACACACACATCTTTAACCCACAATGCTGCATCGCTACAAGATGCAGGTGTAGCAGGTGGCTACAGCCTCTGTCGTGATGGCCTCCAAAGTCTAGTATCTGCCCCTGGACCAAAGGGATGTCCTCTTGGTCTAGTGGTTAAGATGTTGGACTTTCACGTGGGAGACCTGGGTTCGAATCCCGGGCGTTACATTGGTGCCGTGACCCGGATCGGGTTTCCCCGTGGAAGGAGGTCAAAAGGGAGGTGAGTGTAGCAGGTGGCTACAGCCTCTGTCGTGATGGCCTCCAAGGTCTAGTATCTGCCCCCGGACCAAGGGGATGTCCTCCTGGTCTAGTGGTTAAGATGTTGGACTTTCACGTGGGAGACCTGGGTTCGAATCCCGGGCATTACAAGATGCAGTGTTACAGCAAGAGACATCGAAATCATTTCCCGGTCATATTGGCATATTATAAGCACCAAGGGCATGCAAGAAGAGTTTTACAAAACTTTTTTAGAGGTGCCTAACTGCACCAATGACTAAATTGCTGGGTCACGTGGAAAGAAATAACACACCTGGGATTCAAAACTGATTTAAGGTGTACATTTTAGTCTCATTATATCACATCTATTAAACAGAAGCCAGCACATCAGAATCAACATTGGCTTATTTATTATAGCACCACCAGGACACAATAACCTACCTATCCTGGTGGGGACTTGTACTCCTAGTATAGGATTTTCTTTTAGTACTTTGTGGAAGAGTGTAATTGATTCAGACTGGTCCATGATCTTTAAGTGACATCCCACCCTCATACGCATAAGAGGGCAGGGCAGCTTTTTGGCCTGTGTCTCGCTGTTGGGAGGTGGGAGGATTGGGGTGGCGGGATGCCATGAGGCTTCTGTTGGTTCCACTGTGGAGCTGGTGATGCCCCGTCCCACAATATACTGGAATACCTGCTTTTACAAATGATTATACAGTATTAAAAAGTTGCTCCTTGAGTATTCAAATTCCAAATTTCAGATGGTGAAAAATAACTGATGTAGTTAAGTATTGCAGATCTGCTATTTTTACTGTATTTGGAATAAAGTGGTTAAATTAATTGTATTCTGTATTTATTTATTTATTGTTACCTTTTTTATTTGCAATACTCAAGTAAATGTATTTAGTTACTGGTGGTACAGTGCAGTGTGAGTCATCCCTGCAGTGTGAGTTATGTGATATTGCAGCAGTTACAGCTCCCATACAGCGTTGCCACATTTTGCGAGGGAAGTAAGCGGTCAGAACTATAGTTTTCACTTCTTGCGAAGCACGGATGAAAATGACCTGGGTGTTGAGGCCAAGACCAAGACCAAAAGATGGCTGTTTGAAAATAGCAGATCTATTGATTGTATGCATGTAGATCTGCTATTTTAAAAATAATTCTTGAAAGAATTATGAAATAAATGTCTATGTTGTTACAAACAAGATCCCAAAACCAACTATTATTTACAAGTGAGTCACGTCTATACAGGTTGTAAAACAAACCAGACCAAAATTGACTATAATAAGCAGACTTGGCAACACTGCTCCCTCACATTATTTTACAAGTACATTTACGCAAGTAGAATGACTGTATTGGTATCAAAAACAAACAGTGAAAGTAAAGTGCCATGTCTTACATTTTGCTTTTACTTGACTTGAGTGTCCGTCTTTCAAATCCTTGCACAATCCTTGTCAATTGGAACCCTGCATGGTTGTTTTGTTCTTGTTCTTTTTTCATTGAAAAAGTGACCATTTTGGACATACAAGGTTTCCATCCTACAGTGGTGATATATATTTTGTCTCACTAAAAAAAGAAAAGAACAAAAACAGATAGGAGGAAGTAAAGAGAATGCTTTTCCAGTATGAAAGCAGATGCTGAGTGTGTTGGCTGTGAGTCCCCTGGGCCATGCGTTCCAAAGTTTAGGAGGTCTCATTTAAAAGGCCAGGTCACCTTGGCCAGTGACCACGTCAGCACCCACCCGGGGACAGTCACAAAGCAGGCCTTTTCCTTATACTGGTTATTATCTCTGCCTTCCTATAATGGAACCCCAAAGAACCAAGTCTGCACCAAAAGCCAGCCAGCCACGGAGCATCGATTAGTGATTTTCTGCTTCTTCTTAAAAAAGCGTTGCTTCTCTGATGCAGGGGAATGGATTGTACGGTAAATATGGATCACGTTAAGAGATGCAGTCCGGAACTTACTTTAACCACTTAACCCCTAAATGCAGTGTTTAGTCTAACCCTAGCACAGAGCCCTAGCACAGGGCTCTGTGCTAGGTGCGCAATTTATTTACATTTACACTAAATCTGTTCAGAGATAAGGCCTCTACGTCAGGGTGCTGATGTGGTCCCTGGCCGAGCTGTAGATCAGCTGGTTATATCTGGTTATAAGTAATTTGCTGCAGAGGACTAGTTGAAGGGGTTCCCAACCTTTCTATTTGCATGTCCAAATCATGTGGATCATCGACTGACATGTGTGTCAAAGTTCTCAGTACTGGGTACTGATTTCAGTCCTGAGGATTTCACAGGGGTCATTTAATTAGCTCAGTGCTTATTTGCAAAAGATCATTTTCAGTCCCAAGATTTTGTTTTACTTTAATCATGTGGATCTTGACTGACATGTGTGTCAAATCAAGTTAAGTCTGTTAGCCTTTTAGACCGTCTTGATCCGAGGCTATGTGTGTATATCAGAAATGGCCGAGGCCTGGGCAGTGGATCAGCGGTGTAGGTCCAGCATGCCGCGGGGGAGTTCTACTCCCATTCTCAACAGAGGATTCATCATAAATCTTTGGGAATGTGACAGATGTTCTCTGCTGTTATAGCCTCCATGTTGCCTGTCAATATGTGTACAATCCATGACCTTAGTGGTCCCGAGGTTATGTTGTTATTTCCCAAAATGATGTATTTTGTTGCCGACACCCCTCTCAAAATACTTTTGTGGTCGGTCTCTATTTCCATCCACCGCCGGTAACGTATGGTCACTCATTCTTGTTTATGGTGTTTTTTCTGAACAGGAGAGAGTTTGCAGACGTGATGGCGTACTGTGCAGAACATGGGAGCACGGGATCAATGAGGACCTCCCCCAGCTCTGAGTTGCGATCGCCCGTCCAACCAGGTAATACAAGTATGTAACACTAATGCTGTGTCCACCCTGGCTGATACTAGGCTAGTGAGGCTGCTGTTCATTTTCATTTGGAAGCCATCCATACAGGAGGGCCGAAATCATTTTGCGACTGAGACGGCCGTGTGTGATATCAGTCGTGGCCAATAGTAAATGAATTCGGACTATTACAACTATAACAACTTTTTCTATCCCGGAAAAAGGTTGAGAGGGGGGAACTCACCCCTCCCCAAAATCTTTTTTTATAACAGGGATTCGGTTGAGGGTTAGTAGCAACCAATGAAAAAGTCTGACTATAGATTGGGATTCATTTACCATCGGTTGGAGGGCAGAATGCAAGTACACACCTTTTATACCCTATAGTTCTTATTTAAATTTGCAGAAAGTAACTGTTTTGGATACCAAAACATGTGTTCATTTAACCCTGAGCTTGGGTGGAGAGAACACTGTACTGTAAATGTGGGTGGGACAATGTACTGCCGAGGGCTGTGTGTGTGTGTGTGTGTGTGTGTGTGTGTGTGTGTGTGTGTGTGTGTGTGTGTGTGTGTGTGCGGGGAGGGAGATCATAACCGGGAACATCTATTAGTATGACAATGACAAATAAAGGCCGCACCAACATAAAGCAACAACATTAATCACCATAAACATGTAACCTGGCTTTCCAGCTCACATTACACCACAATAGAGGGGGAAAAGTGTTGCTGTGTGGCTCAAGGCATGCTGGGATTTATGTCTACTGAGAATCTCTCTCTCTCTCTCTCTCTCTCTCTCTCTCTCTCTCTCTCTCTCTCTCTCTCTCTCTCTCTCTCTCTCTCTCTCTCTCTCTCTCTTTCCACGCTCATCATGCGGGAGTGACACTTGCAAAAAAGAACCTGTAGTTGTGGCAGACAAATTATACAGTACCTACAAGCTAGTATTGTTTCCCATATAGGCAGATACTTCAACATTAGCCAATTTTCGTTGTTTTTCTTTTCGTTATCACTCCATTACCAATTAGTTATCGGTCTGTGTTTGTGAGTGCCTGTGAGTGTGTTTGTTTTCAAAGATCTGCCATGTCCTGGTCAACAGTAATATCTGCATGTCATTGCTACACCATGCTGTATACTGTAAGCAGAAAGGAATTTAATGCATGTGTTCAGGGATGCATGAAATGATATGAGGAGATGAAGGTTGCAGTTTTTTCAAGACACTTTCACTTCGTATCATAGATAGATATTAAAAAAGAAAAATCATTTTTACAATGGAATTCAGTGATATAATTAACAACCAAAATAAAAAATACCTACATCTAAATCACATTATTAATGTTTTGCTCAATTTAAGATAGCCTGGCTCTGTTTAAAAACACAAGGACAATCACATTACTAAATCTTGCGAGTTGTATTACAGATCTTCTCATCTCATTTTGGAGAGTAATCTATTTTGTGGCCGCATACATGCAGCTTGAAGACTGAATTACTGCCGTGCTGACAGTTTTTACCCTTCATTTCAAGGGCATTAAAAAAAGCAAAAATTACATAAGCCGAGGATGAAAGACTAGCTTCTCGGAGAGGTTTTTTTGGCTTCCCCGGCAGTCACTCAGCATATTGGTTTATTCTTCACAGATCAGGTTTACGATGGGAGGGGGGGTGCGTGAAGTTTTTAGGACCTCAGTCCTCTCCCGAAGCCTGTGACTGAGACGCAGGAGTAGTTGGCTGCGGTTTGTGTAGCAACTGATGCAGAATCATCCCACCGGGTCTGCCGCAATGTTTGGGTTGTATCGTCTGCATTCCAAAGACAATAAATCAAATAATCGACCACAGTGTTTTCATCTGTGAAAAGATGTAGTCAATGAGCATTTTCTGCAATATAGTTTTAATCATTAAAATCAACACTGCAAGCAACCACAAGGGCCCCTGGGCCTAGTGTGAGACCATGTGGTGTAGCAGAGGGTTTCCAGACAGCCAGCATGCACAATACCAGCACCCTGACTCTGTCTGACCCACACAGAGCCTCACAATCGCTTTGATTGTATTTGCAGTGTGTAGAATGGCATTTCAACAAAAGTACAGGTCAATACAAAACTGCTATGAGGATAGAACCAGGAAAAATACACTAAAAGACTCACTTTTCAGTTCATCTGAAAAATAGAAATCATACAGAAATCATATATACCTAAAAGACATCAGGAAAAGGTGGGGAAAAGGTCCTTTAACCTTTTTACAGAGACCCGTTTCAATTTGCAACTATGGAGATGAACTATAAGAAAGAGACCCAAGTAGCATTCATTTTGGCTGCTGTGTGGTGTCAGATATAATTGATTCAGCAACGCGCTCTGATTCGACCATGCAGCAGCGCAATCGGCAATGTGACATAACTGATCACCAAAGCCTAAATATAATTCATTATATATAACTTATAAATATAATACTGCATGACATTATATATAATATCATTCTATATAATAAATATAAAATATGTTGTTCAGTGTATCTGACTGCTTGGACTGACACATGAAAATGTGAGTCCATGCTTTTCCAAACCACCAAAAAAGGTGCCATGCTGTGCTGTAGTATATTACAGAAAACTGTGATGCAATGCAATGTATCGTGGAATTAAACTGAATAAAAGGTTTGCCTGGTGAATGGCATAAGAACTGCATTGTGAGGGCAGTGCTAATAGACCTATTAGAGATTTGTATTATTATTCTCTTTAAGCAGTGCTTTTTGGTTGTTTGGTTTGGTTTAGTCCACTGTAGGGCTGGGGGCAATAACCGCAATATCGCCATACCGCCGGTATGTAACGCATACCGCGGTATGGGCTTCATTACCGCGGTAAAATAAAAAAATAATAAAAAAAAAATATTTTCAACTTTTTTTGTTTATTACTTTTTTGCGACATTGAGGGGTCAGAAAATGCGAGCGCGAGCCAATAGACTCCATAGGGTCCGGTTGTCCCTCTTCAATAGAAGTCTATGTATTGGACTGGCCCCATGAAGTGGATGGAGTTGTCGTAACTCTGTCTATACTCTGTGGCTCTGCCGAGGTGAGGGCAGCACCATAGTCTGTTCTCTTTTATCACGTTTGCCTGGCGAACTTGGAATTTGTTTGATAAGATAAGATAATAGCAATAGTATTAAAATGATTATTATGCATGATTATGCAAAGGAAGGTCGTTAAATGGTCGATTTGATCCGAGCTAGAATGCATGCACTGGCAGCCGTTGCAATTCCAATTGACTGCTTGTCTGCTTTAATCCAGCTCGATAGATCTAACCGAACTCTAAATGTTTTGTCAGTCAAAAGATAATAGTTGTGGCCGATGGGGCGGCTGTCTCTCTTGTCTGTAATGTGCGATCCTTTCCACCCCTCTCTCTCTCTCTCTCTCTCGATCCTTTTTCACGGACCCCCCCCCCCCCCCCCCATCTCTCTCTCTCTCTCGATCCTTTTTCACGGACCCCCCCCCCCCCCCCCTCTCTCTCTCTCGCGATCCTTTTCACGGACCCTCTCTCTCTCTCTCTCTCTCTCTCTCTCTCGATCCTTTTTCACGGACCCCCCTCTCTCTCTCTCGCGATCCTTTTTCACGGACCCCCCCCCCCCCTCTCTCTCTCGCGATCCTTTTTCACGGACCCCCCCCCCCCTCTCTCTCTCGCGATCCTTTTTCACGGACCCCCCCCTCTCTCTGTCTCTCTCCCTCGTCCATGCGAGGCTCTGAGCGAGGCGTAACAGGAGGGCTCTACCCAAATTCAGCCCTGAGTTTAAGCCGTCTGTTCTCTTCATGGCGGCTGTTCTACATAGACTTCTTTATCTTTATTTCACATCGGTTTGTAATAATATAGCATACACATCAGACACCAGGCAACAGCACAACTTTAGTGTTTATGAATCCCTTCATTTTTTACATTTTGGCTGGTCCGAGTTCTATTTGGGTCGAGCCCTCCTGTATTCAGCCAGACGCAGCGCAGCACGAGGAAGAGGACTTGATCGGTTTAAAGTAAGGCTACGGCAAAGCCTACTGTGAATATATACAGCATTTGAAACCAGTTACTTGCCATAATCCATAGCGCGTGTAGCCTAATGTTTGTCCCTCATATAAACACGCCAAAGATATTAAACTTCCTTTTAGCTGATCGCCGTCCTACCGTTATTTGTCCCAAAATGATTCGTATAATCCAGCGGTTTTCAACCTTTTTGACACCACGGACCACCATTTATTCAGCATTTGAGCCACCGACCACCATTTGATGTCATTTTAGCCTCAAAGACCTAAAACTAAAGAATTATTTTGGTTTTGTTCACAATTCCACGAAACAGTGCAGACTTCTGAATATTTCAACTCTTGAGAGTGTGAAAATAATAGTTGTAGCCGATGGGGCGGCTGTCCTCCTGTCTGTAATGTGCGATCCTTTAAGGCCTATTCAGAGTTGGCTTTTCGGTGCCCACCGCGACCACCGCGACCACCGTTTCCTACAATATGACGTCATACCACCGCTACCACCGCACCTCCCAGCCCTGCTCTCGGATTTTACTAACCACCGCACCGCACCGCGGTGGTTCCAGTACTTGTTTTTAACGGCTGCCAGCTGGTAAAAAAAAAAAAAAAGAAAGAAAAGAAAACACACCACAGCACGACGGCCAGGAGGAGAACGAAGGGATTCAATGATAGACACAATGACATAAACAGAATACGAAATAAACATAAAAGCAGCAGAATTTATTATAATTGAGGTAGGAAGTAGAGAAAAGCAGAGGGGAAAATAAACAACAATGGACGCGAGGAGAACAGGGGAGGGAGGGCGAGGTGCTGCTAGTGGTATATGAAATAGCGGTGGTCGCGGTGGTGACAGACTATATAATAGCGCGCGGTGCGGTGCTCTGAGCGGTGGTCGCGGTGGCCACCGAAATTCCAGACTCTGAATAGTGTAGCGACCCTTGGCTGGTGAATGAGGTGAAGCCCAACTGATGATTTCTTAGTCCTTTATTAAATCAACGTGAAAACTAAAAACAAAGCACAAGCAAAAGCAACAATCAATATAAGGCATATCGAAAAGTTACAAAGTCCATACAAAAACAACAATAAACCCAAAGACCTAAACCATGGAGTATTTACCTTGTTCCCTCTTCCAGCTAAGGTGCTAAGGTGCATAAGATGCATGACGTTACTGATCACAATCATCATGTGTTTGTCTCCCAGAGTCACTATTAAACAAAGACAATAATTAGAATCTTCATGTCACATAATGTTCTACTCACTCATTGCATTTTTATTTCTCCTATACTCACTTTAATTTGTTGGTCCTTTTAAAACAACTGGATCCAACACTCGCTCCTCACTTCAACCATGTCTGTGTTCCAAGAAGTGGCTAACAACCAACAGTGAGAATGAATTAAACTCTTATATGTCACACACATATTTCACATGTTTCATGATCACATTTCATTATTTTAGCCTTCAGTCGTGTGTACTCACTTCGGTAGGTCTTTGTTTCATTTAAAAACGCATTTAGCGTGGTCCTTGTTTGACCGTGTCTGACGGCGTCTCGAGCAGCAAACTTTTTCTCACACTGACGCTGAGATCCTTTTGACTCGTCAATGCAATACTAATGAGCTAATACTTCCGGTAAGTATTTCCGGCAACTCCGCTGAGCACTGCAGCCCTTCAAAATAAAAGCTCCTGCCTCTGTTGCATTTTCGGGTCCGTTACACTCCCACCAAAAATCTCACGTGGGCATGGAGTGTCATACGTAGATTTTTCCCAGTCCGAACAGGGACAACAATGTAAGTATCAATCTACATGAGCATTAACCTCACAGGGTCAGGGATGTCAAAAACTAAAGGCTCCTCCAGTTGCAGTATAGACTGAGAAATTGAAAGTACGAAAACACTACAGCCATACGCCAATGCAAAGCCATGAACATTATTGCTGGTTAAATTACTGAGTTCCTTTAATTTGACCTTCCCCTTTCGATTGACGTTGCGTTCCTGGTACTGTATGATCTGATTGAGCCTTCAAGCACCCTTTCATCTGGTTGAAGTCACACCTTTTAAGATCTTTGATTGTAGCCCCTTTGTCTCTAATCATTCTCTGTTGCCGGTCTTTGAAGTGATGCTTTCGGAATTTTTCTTTTGGAGTGTATTCATGGTCTGACATTTTTCCAAGGATAAACACTTCTTTTGCTTCTAGGCAGTGCTTCAATTTGATCCGGCTGAGAAGAGGCTCATGTCGTGGTGGTGGTCCCTTGGGTTCCAGAAATTTCCACTTGGAGCGGTCTTTGGTCCCATCCACCTCCCACCGTGACTCACTTTTAGCTTTCTTCTTTCTGTCAGCAACATGTACTTCACCATTTTTCACCTTCTTGAGCTTGACATCATTATAGCCCCGTCTCTGTTTTTTAAACTTCTCTTCAACTTTCTTAGATTTGAGCTCGAAGTCATCCTGGGACACCGTTTTGTTATCACCATCACCATCCGACTCCAACATGCAAGTGGCATCAGCAGGGGTAACTGGCGATAGCTCTTTGGTAATTATTCTGTGACACATACCGGTGGGGTTGGGAAGGTCTGGTTGTGGCGAGGAACAGCCCACAATGCTCCACCCCAGATCAGTTTTCATCGCATATGGTTCATTTTGTTTGCCCAGTATTACCTGTTTAGGGGCCAATGCAGCAGAACAATTGTAACCTATTAGCAGTCCCACATCACAATCTTTGAGAGGTGACATCTCATCTGCAATCTCTAATAGATGATCCCACTGCCTTGCTGTTTCACAGGTGGGGATGCTAGTTCGATTTGCAGGTATGTAATCCTTTGTATAGACAAGTGGAAGGTCTATGAAAATGGATGAATTGTATCCTCTGACTCGAATGCCCGAGATACTTTCACTGTGTACAAGATTGTTATTTCCACTGAGCGTGGTCAGTTTCAATTTAACTGGGTGCATCTTTGCCTTTAATGACTGGCTCAAACCCCTTTCAATAAATGTTGTGTCACTCTGGGTGTCGAGCAAGGCATAAACGAGCTTCTCCGTATTCGGTTCATCCCTAATTGACACCCATACCGGCACAACCATAGAGGTATTAGCGGATCCATTTCCGGCCACACTGAGTGATGTTGCTGCAGTTGGAGTGTCAGTATCGTCCTGTGATGGAGCGGATACAAATGCCTCTGTGCCGCGACTAAAATCGTGGAGGCAGGTTGGATGATTTTCCTTACAGACTTCACAGACTAGGGGATAACGGCAATGTTTTACATTATGGCCTTGTCTTAGGCATCCATAACAGAGTCTCCTTTCCCTTATATAGTTGCATCTCTCCTCCAAAGGCATAGTTGTGAACTGTACACAGCCCTGAAGTTGATGCTGATTGTCTTCACAGAGTATGCATAGAGGTTTTGAAGCCTTAGAATATTGATAACCACCATCCATGTTTGCTTGGGTATGGAATACACTAGCCTGGTTGCCCCTCGTTTCCCTGTGCTGTGTTCTTCCCATAGTAGAATCTGCAGATCTAAGTGCATGAAGGGATGTGATTGGGTTACAAGCAATTTCTGCCTCCATGGCAACGAAATCAGAGAAATCCTTAAAACTAGGGAAATCTTTGTTGTCATGCAGACGCTGTGCAACTTGCCTGTTCCACATAGAAGCAGTCCATTCAGGTAGTTTTTGTAAAAGCCTTTGATTTTCTTCGCAGTCATTTAAAATGTCTAAATCCTTCACGTGGGGCATGGCATCTTGACAGGACTTTAAAAAGTCTGAAAATTCCCTTAAGCCTATGGCATCCTTATTGTTAATCTTGGGCCACCTTGTAAGTCTTTCCGGAAGGCTCGCTGAATAGTAAAAGGCTGCCCATAACGCTGCAGCAGTCTGTTCCAAGCCTCACCATAGGCGTCCCCATCGCTCCTGTAAAAGGTGCCCTCCAGAACCTTACGTGCCGAGCCACCCACATATCTCTTAAGGTAATACATTTTTTCTGCGGATGAAATGGGCCGCTGATCAATTAGTGAGCTGAATGAAGCCTTCCACTCAATGAAGCTTATCGGATCACCCATAAACACAAAAGGCTCTGGAACGGGGAGTCTGTTTAGGGCCATGCTGTTGTAAATTGCCTGTGTGAGGGAAGTAACATCAGGGTGTGCATTTTTCTCCATAGTGATATCCAAATTATGGATTGCGTTTGAAACAACAGGCTCTTCTACATTGATCTTAAGATTAGGGTTAATGTCATCCCTAGTGACCTCCTCTTGTACAGCTTTATTGTACACCGACAGTCTGGCTCGAGCCACTTTAACATTTCTCGCTGCTTGTAGCTGCTCAAGTTCTCCCTTTTGAATCTCAATGTTAGTCCTTCTTTTTTGTTCTTCTACTCGAGCCTCATATTCGGCCTCCTTCGCAGCGAGATCGGCTGCTGCCTCCAGGCGGCTGGCTGCCACAGATGAAGCTTTAGAGTGCTGGCTCCTTATAGAGCCAATTTGTGACGGGGCCCCAAATATGGACTCTGAGGAGTCACGTACACGCAGTTCACGAAGGAGATTGTTTTGTGTTTCCGCATCAAATTCTTCATTTAACATTGTGTCATATGCAATTTGCAGGAGGTCCTTTGAGATTGCCTCACAGGCATCCACCCTGCGCCTTATGTCCGCAGCTGGTGTGGTGTGCTCCCTTATTTCAAGATACAACTTTAGTACATTTTCCTTACTTTCCACAACCTGATCAATTAGGAGTTCTATTTCGTTTTCTGGAATATTAGACTTCAAAGTGCTCCTTGCTTTGCGCACCACTTCCTTCCATTTCTCATACATAGTGAGCAGTGTTTTAACCTTTTTGTCCAAAGTTTCCTTTTGAAGAGCAAGCATTTTCTCGGTCGGAGCTTGTTTGCGGTTGCTGCGTCGAGTACCTGGGCTTTCTTCCTGGATTTTATCCTGGAGATCCATCCATTTTTCTTTTAGATCCGTCAAGGTTTGTTCTTTAGCAACAATTGCGTCCTTTAATTTCTGCCTTTCTGCAGATCCTTTTTCCCCTTGTAAAGTATCCTTTAAGACCTGGATTTCCGTGTTTGTATTTTCCATTTCCTTTTGCAATTCATGGTCTAAATCGGACCCTTGTACCGACACACTTATTTCTGGCATTGTTTGAAACCGTCAGAGTACTGGAAAATGACCGTAAAATGGAACCAATAAACCCTTACACACCAGATGCCCTTTCCATGAAAGGCATTGACCTTTGTATAGACTTCGAAAAACAGTGTTTAAAACTGTATGAACATTTCAAACCATATGAAAGATGTCGCAACCTGGTATCATTCAATCAACCTCAAAACCCTTTAAAATTATGGATGGAACCAAGCGCTTGGAAAACCTTCTATACCATTTCTAAAGAGGTGCGTGAAAATGTCCAGTTCATTTTTCTGTGTAAACCTTTATTTATTCCTGAAGGTGTGTGTATATGATGTTCATTGGTGTGTCTGTATGTGTGTTTGTGTATGGAATGATCACCATGAGCAGGCTGATGGGGGATGGGGTGTAGTAGGCAGAGTCCTGGCATGTAGGCCTCAGAGAGACTGGAGCGTTCTTGTAGGGATGATGGGGTTCCATGCGGGCAAGTTTTCACTGTAGCGACCCTTGGCTGGTGAATGAGGTGAAGCCCAACTGATGATTTCTTAGTCCTTTATTAAATCAACGTGAAAACTAAAAACAAAGCACAAGCAAAAGCAACAATCAATATAAGGCATATCGAAAAGTTACAAAGTCCATACAAAAACAACAATAAACCCAAAGACCTAAACCATGGAGTATTTACCTTGTTCCCTCTTCCAGCTAAGGTGCTAAGGTGCATAAGATGCATGACGTTACTGATCACAATCATCATGTGTTTGTCTCCCAGAGTCACTATTAAACAAAGACAATAATTAGAATCTTCATGTCACATAATGTTCTACTCACTCATTGCATTTTTATTTCTCCTATACTCACTTTAATTTGTTGGTCCTTTTAAAACAACTGGATCCAACACTCGCTCCTCACTTCAACCATGTCTGTGTTCCAAGAAGTGGCTAACAACCAACAGTGAGAATGAATTAAACTCTTATATGTCACACACATATTTCACATGTTTCATGATCACATTTCATTATTTTAGCCTTCAGTCGTGTGTACTCACTTCGGTAGGTCTTTGTTTCATTTAAAAACGCATTTAGCGTGGTCCTTGTTTGACCGTGTCTGACGGCGTCTCGAGCAGCAAACTTTTTCTCACACTGACGCTGAGATCCTTTTGACTCGTCAATGCACTACTAATGAGCCAATACTTCCGGTAAGTATTTCCGGCAACTCCGTTGAGCACTGCAGCCCTTCAAAATAAAAGCTCCTGCCTCTGTTGCATTTTCGGGTCCGTTACAAATAGGCCTTTACACGGACCATCTCTCTCTCTCTCTCTCTCTCTCTCTCTCTCTCTCTCTCTCTCTCTCTCTCTCTCTCTCTTCTCTCTCTCTCTCTCTCTCTCGTGTGGAAAGGATCGCACGAGAAAATGAAACCAAATGGACCCGCAAGGGTCCATTTGGTAAAAAATGGTAAAAAATTCATTTTTACACTCTCAAGAGTTACATCTGGTTAACCAACTTTCAATCATTTAGCATGGGGACCACCTGGAATCCTCTCAGGGACCACTGGTGGTCCCCGGACCACCTGTTGAAAAGCCCTGGTATAATCCGTTTAAAACACAATCAAGGGACGATTATTTACAGCTGGTGTTTTCGCTGGTGTTGCACAGCTTAATCACTGATTCACTGTAGCGACGCATGTTACACTGGATGTCAGCTGATGGACAAAAGTTGCCCGGCTGTTTTTAAAAGGACGCTGCCTGCTGCTGTGGTAGGCTACTTAGAGGAAGGGAATGGAAGCGGCGGCGGGGGGTGCACTCACCCGCTATACATGTCGCGAATTTTGCAGTTTGTGCTGAATAACACTATAAACGGGAGTTTTTTTTTTTTTGCGTCGTCGGGGGGGGGGGGGGGGGGGGGGGGGGGGGGGGGGGGGGGGGGGGGGGGGGGGGGGGGGGGGGGGGGGGGGGGGGGGGGGGTACCGCATTACCGCCATAGCGGCGGTATGGGGGTCCGCAATTACCGCGGGTACTAAAAATCCCATACCGCCCCAGCCGTTATTGGTAGCAGAGCTGGCAGGGGGTCTGTGAGAGAATGAAAGACAGAGAGTGAACACGCAGAGATAAAAGGAATGTGTAACACTTCCACTGATGTGCTACACACCCTGGGACACGCTGTGTTCAGAGAACAGAAAGTGATAATGAGCGTTTCTAACCTTTCAAAGGTGTTTTCTCTCTCTCTCTTGGGTCTTTCTTCATGGGTTTTCACTGTTTGTTTCGGTAGACTTTCGGATTTTTGGCATTAGGGCATAGTCTCTCTCTCTCTCTCTCTCTCTCTCTCTCTCTCTCTCTCTCTCTCTCTCTCTCTCTGCTTGTTTACCAACAGAAAGCAATAAAAGTCACATCATGTAGTCTACCTTTGATCTATTTTTTTATTATTATTATTTAAAATCATACGTTGTTGTACGTGGTGCTGTTTTAAAATAACAAAAAAGGAGATCCACACCTCAATAAGCACATAAGAGGCTCCAGCATAAGTGGCTCCGCTATGACCTTGTATATCTGATATTTTTGAATAGCCAAAATATACAATAATGGTTGAAGTGGTTGTATAACCACGTTCCATGTGGGCTGGACAGACTGATTAGGCAGTGATATTTGAAGATTAGCAGACCTACGAGCTCACACAGCACACTGAAGCACGCAGTTTGGCGATTCTCGGCCGGCACGTCTCACAAAGGAGCATGAATTAGGCTTGATGGCAGTGTGTGTAATCTCTGTGTCGTGTGTGTGTGTGTGTGTGTCGTGTGTGTGTGTGTGTGTGTGTGTGTGTGTGTGTGTGTGTGTGTGTGTGTGTGTGTGTGTGTGTGTGTGTGTGTGTGTGTGTGTGAGCAGCAGGTGGGGTGGGGGTGGGGGCAGACCGCTGGACAGCACATCGTCCGGATCGTCGTCCCGCTCCCAAAGTCCCTTGATGCTGAGCCCAGCAGGCTCCCAGAGCATGTACAACACCAGCGGAACCATGAGGCGTTCACGCAGGTACACGCACACACGCAGGTACTGTACATGCACGGACGCACGCACACACACACACACACACACACACACACACACACACACACACACACACACCACACACACACACACACACACACACACACACACACACACACACACAGAGCTCGGACTTGATTAATAAGTATATATTTGAAGCAATGTAATTAATTAATAAAAGTTACCAGTAATTGCATTTTTGGTAAAAAATAAACAGAAAACAAAATAAACAGATTGGTATATGACTGTATCACTGACTGAGTTTTTACAAATCAAATTTTCCCATCACCCACTCCGCTAAGCAAAGCGGTCTGATTGGCTTCTCCTCCCATTGCGTGCACCGGTATGATCTACGCATTACAGTTGGCCAGTGAAGAAGGTTCTGTGGTGCTAAATCTATGCACAATCGCATTATTGTTTTTGTAATTAATTAATCTCAATGAATCAGTTAAAGTTCCAGCCCAAACTCAGACACATTCACACATAGAGGGACATGCACATTGCACAGAGTGCCACAAAGCACTAGTGGACAAAAAAGACGCAAAACTTCTACACAAATACTGTGTAGAAGTTCAGGAGCTAAACAAGTGTCCTGAATGCTGCCTTGGCATCAATGCAGTGGCTTTTCTTCCACCGCAGTAAGTGATGCATTCCTGGTTTGGAAAGGGCGGCTGTTTCCAGAACGGTAAAAAGAACAGAGTGCTGAAGCCCCCTTTGATGTCTGTGTGCACGTCCCTGCACAACACGCACACGCACACACACAACACACACACACACACACACCACACACACACACACACACACACACACACCACACACTCCACACACACACACACACCACACACACAAGGGTCGTGTGGGGATAAAGTGCATGCTTTTCTATGAGTTCTCTGACACAGTGCAGTTCAGCCAGTCAATCAGTGGGACAGAGCATGCAGCTGAGCAGCCCATGGCACATCAAAGGCTCAGTCACACATTAATGTCTGAGACTGAGCTCCCAATAGAGTTCGAAGAAAAGGAAGAAATCACTTCTGTCCGTGACAATACCCACAATCCTACAGTTTGAATTCTGCACAACCCCAAATGTGTATATAAAAATTCCCATCAATTCTCTTGGTTAATGCACACATTTCTCTTGTGAAGCATTTCATTTAAAGCTTGTCTATGCGAGGATTCCCACTCCAATGAACCAATCAAGTGTGTGTGTGTGTGTGTGTGTGTGTGGTGTGTGTGTGTGTGTGTGTGTGTGTGTGTGTGTGTGTGTGTTGTGTGTGTGTGTGTGTGTGTGTGTGTGTGTGTGTGTGTGTGTGCCAGTCACCCAGGGGAGGGTGTGATCCAGCTGATCTCAGTAACTCGGTCCAGCACTCTGGGCATCACCATCGGAGGAGGAACCAACAGAGCCGATGGACCTGCTGTCTTCATCCAGGAAGTCCTGTCTGGAGGAGACTGCTACCGGGTATACCGTAATACTATACTGTACTACTGAACTGTACTGTAGAGCAGGGGTTTTCAACCTTTTTCATACCAGGGCCCAATATTTATTCAGAATTTGAGCCACGGACCTCCATGTGATTACATTTTAGCCCCACAGACCAAAAATCCAAAGATTTCATTTGTTTTTTATCTACAATTCCAGGCTGGGTTTCAGAAACATAACAGGCAAACCTAGATCTCTAGTTGTGTAGATTTGTGTTGATTTAGTTCAGATGATGACTATTTTAACTCTTGAGAGTGACCCACAAGGGTCCATTTGGTTTCATTTTTACATTCTCAAGAATTATATCTGGTTAACCAACTTAGCTGTGGACCACCTGGAACCCTCTCAAGGACCACTGGTTGAAAACCACTGCTGTAGAGTACAGTACATAGATTTTTCCAAAATTATTTATATAAAGACGATTATGCCACATAAATAATTTTGGAAAAGTCTATGAGGAAAATGAATGGAGAATTCATCTCTGGGCCGAGGGCGACGTCATCGAATTGGCGGGACTGCTCAGTTCATCACTATACCAGTGAGACACCCTGAGGACGAGAAGTGACCTTGTGCATGCATCCTCCTGGGTGACAGCCGACTGCTAAAGAGATGGCACTTTGGCATGGGGACGGTCAGATCAACATATGGAATGAATTCTGCACCGGTCACTATATGGAGTGTGTCTTGAGTGTTCAGGTTTTCATGAGGTCATATCAACATATTATGCTATGTCAGAAAGGGTCAGACATTTGGAGATGTAAGGGTGGCAAGGGGGTGTCTTGAGTGTACCGATTTTGAATACTTACAATAAGCAAGAACAACACAGGGACATCCATAGAAATAGTCATCAAGAACCATGAAGCAAGGTGGGAACCTATAACATATGTCTAACAGTAGAATATCTGTTTATATCCAGTTAATCCTTGGCATACACCTGTAAGGTCATCACTGCTAGTGCAAGTGCTACAGCAAGGTTTCCATGAACCTTACAGAGACGACTTGGGGCCCGATTTTGGTTACATTAGCCCTTATGCGAAGTTAACGCACATAGCATTGGAGAAGAGGCGTTCCCCCACTAAAGGTCGCTAATTTCGTACCATGCCATCTCCCTTAAATACCTCCTTTACCCGTTAAATTATGCATAGGTGTGGTTTGGGCGTTTTTAGCTTTCATCCAATCCGTGTTGGTCTTGCCATTCCCTTTAATTCATCCCTTATCTAGTTCCCTTATCCCTACTGCTATGTTGGACCATCCGAAGCACGCAGCCTGGCTGCGGGCTTAGGACACACACATGCATGAGTAGCCTATTCTCAAAGATTATGCTCTCATTTTGAAACAATTATAGCTCGGTCAATTCTCAATCATTTCTTACCATTCAACATGTTATGTTGAAAAAACATGTTCCATGTTTTTTTTGCTGTATGTGGCGTGCATTTATCCCAAGTCTGCGAAATGTTATAAAGTAAATTTCAAAAAAAGTCGGCAATTTCGCGGCTAAAAAGACGTTTTTTTGATCATTCATTTCTCGGTCAATTCTGGACCATTTTTTACATTTCAAAATGCAGCATGATGGGAAAAAGCTCCTCTTTCAGAGGCTGTATAGAATATGTGGGTAGGTCTTCTCTACGATGCGGGACCGAGCAAACTGCAACTGTCGGGGATTAGGAGGAAACGGTCCGCCTAATCCCCGACAGTTATAGTTTTCCCGATCCCGCATCGTAGAGAAGACATACCCACATATTCTATACAGCCTCTGAAAGAGGAGCTTTTTCCCATCATGCTGCATTTTGAAATGTAAAAAATGGTCCAGAATTGACCGAGAAATGAATGATCAAAAAAACGTCTTTTTAGCCGCGAAATTGCCGACTTTTTTTGAAATTTACAGCATTGCGTCACAAGTTAATGAATGTATTTAATTATATTATATACTGTACATTACCTAAACACAAGGAAGTGACCGACAGCAGGCAATCTACAGCTGTTTATAGGACAATCCATAAATAAGGAGATGAATTGAACTGGCGCCTTTCCACGTGGAGTCGTGGACATCTCCAAAGGCGCACAGACACCGCACCGCGCGCACGTGGCTCTGCCTTCACATATCGGTTAACGGGTGGTCTAAGGTGGCCTTATCTAGTTCCCTAATCTATTTGACGAAATTAGCAATTTAAGGGACTGCGCAACAAACACGCCCATGACCACACCTCCAGCCACACATAACGGTGTCGGCATAAAGATTAGTGGCTAAGGGAAGAGAAAAGGTGACCAAAATAGCAATAAGGCAATTCGCTGCGGGGATCGGGTAACGTTAGGGATAA
>CM076965.1:35585742-35593242 GCA_039105355.1 Benthosema pterotum | reverse complement strand
CCTGCTAAATTTGGATTAGAGGCCTATACAGGCCGAAAAGCCTGCATGAGGCCTACAGGCTTTGGGGCCTTCGCCCTGCATGACTTTATACATTTTTTTAAGGTATAAACTACACAGTAAAATATATAGCATTGCAATTATGCTTATAATTATAGATAGGACTTGAAGGTATAATGTGGATGTTCTGACAGCCATTTGACTGTTATTTGCAAGTGAATTAATTAGGTTGATTTGTTATTTCATTTGTTTATAGGCCACTGTAGCCTGATCTGATTGTTATCCAACATCAAATAAAATTACTTTGCTGTTGTTCATATGCATATGCAATGTTATACAGTTTATGGATCCATAGGCAGCAGTTGCCATGTGAAAAATACATTTGGGTTTGCAATTTAAACATAGCGGGCGGCGTTGCTTTTAGTAATAAGGAAAAAACGTATCGTCCAATCCCTTCATCCAATCCCTTCAAATGAATCCGGATCAGCCTATATGCAACACTATGCAATGTTTTGTCTTGGCATCAATATCAAACTCTTCCTCTTCATGGCGTTCAGTGAGAAACCAACAAATAATTTGAGAGGTGGAATTGCATGTTCAGAACAGCCGCCTGTTTATCCCAACACACAACAGCACTAGTAGTCACATTATCAAAATAAAGATTTCATTCTACCATAGCCTACTCAGCCTACAACAATTGTTTTAATTCAAAGTGGTGATTCTGTCATCGCTTGAGATTGCAAACCTCCCGTGTACAGTCAGGATTGTTACATACTAGGCCTGTCCCCGACTAAGGATTTCTATAGTTGAAATTAATATGAATAAATGTGCCGTTAGTTGCCCCCCGCGGGCAAAAAAAATAGGCCTATAGCCTTTAAGCCTTTAAGTTTTTTTTTTTTTTTTTACTGAACAACAAAGCACAAAATACTTCGAATCTACACAATTAAAAAAATGTAAACGAATTGTTATTTTTAAACAATAAAAGACAAAAAAACACTTATTTAAAAACTGAACAACAAAACACGACTTTGTTTCTTTCGTTGAATAAAACAAACATGTGCCTTAACACAAGAAAAACGGCACGGTTATCTTGATCGAAATATTAATTTAGAAGCAAATATACCTAGAACGATGGGGCATTCGCGGTCAGTTGACTGTCCTCACCCTCCTCCTCCGCTAATCCTCACAGAAGGATTTCCACAATGGGATATTTGCATTTCATTTGCGATGAAAACTTCTAGGCGAAGGAATTCACGCTGCATCGCTTGTCGATGCCCGTGTTACCGCACGGCCATGCCGCTGGCTCTGCAGTGGCGGAGTTTCTGGTCAAATCCAGGGCCGGATATACATGGGACAGGGGAGGGCAGTGCACATCCAAACGTGCGTCTTTCTCCTCAAATCAAAGGTTACCGGGATCAAATCTCTTCTCTTATGACGTTTCTGACATATCTCATCAAATGAGGATAATTCCGGTTCCTTGGTGTGAAAAACCTTGGAGTTGCCCCACCTGGCAATCTTCCAGCCCCCCCTTGCCAGGCTCGATGAGTCCGGGTCTGTTTTTTTCCCTTCTCGCTTCTTCCCCCAAAAAAATGCGTCTCTTTTTTTCTCTCTTTTACACTGGGGCGCAGACGAATGTTATAGGCCTGTGCAAAAAAGAAGAGCGGCTTTTTCTGTCTTTTTAATGGATTAACACGGGCAGAAAACTGACTATAGAAGAACATATAGAGGAGGGCCTGTTGAATACGCCGGTCGGTGAGAAAAGAAAGATTTATAACGGGCGACAAATGGATGTAAATACTCCTCGGGATGAGTGGATCTTTTAGATCCCACCTCTGTCAATCTAATCTCCCGGACCAGTGTTTTCTTGAGGGTTGTAATGACAGTATTATCGTCCGCGCCGGACATCGATGCATTCAAGCTGCGATAAGCGCTCCGTATGGGTTATCATTGGCGTGTTCTCCACTGGACTTTTGTGAGATCAAGTGGTCCTTGAGAGTGTTCCAGGTGGTCTCCAGGCTAAATGATGGAGATGTGAATGATCAAGCATACCCCTGTTTTGCCGACTTTTTTGCAATTTACTTCATAACATTTCACAGACTTGGGATAAATGTTCGCTACATAAAGCAAAAAAACATGGAACATTTCTTTTCAACAAAACATATTTGGTTTCATGTTTCTGCTGTCAAGAGTTAAAATATTTATATCATCTGAATTAGCGCCACCCAATTGAGAATGTAGGAGTTTAATGTTCATTTGCGAGAATCCATGCAGCCTGGAATTGTGGACAGAACCAAAAAAAGGTTTGGGGTCTGTGGGGTGAAAATGTCCTCAAATGGTGGTCCTTGGCTCAAATGCTGGTAAAATGGTAGGCCCTGACAAGGTTGAAACCACTGTCGTAGCTTAATAAATTATTTTAGTTTAATCTTGACACGACTACTCACTTGTGTGTCCCGCTGCAGCCCAGTCCAAATGAATGAATCGAATGAATGTAAATAGCCTACTCTTACGAGCTTACAATGCGACGCAATTCCACTGTGAGCTGGTGAATCTGCTATAAATCTGTCTGTGCCCATAATTTATAATTATACATAAAAAAAACATTAAACGAATTTCCCTAAAAGACTGTCAGGGATATTCAAATGAAGAATAATAGTGAAAATTGCGGACGATACGATATTGAGTAAAGTTAATTTAATTAAACATTGTCCACATTTGAATGAAATGATTAAACCCACCGCTTATATTTAACACAGCCACATGTGAACAGGTGTGTGTGTGTGTGTGTGTGTGTGTGTGTGTGTGTGTGTGTGTGTGTGTGTGTGTGTGTGTGTGTGTGTGTGTGTGTGTGTGTGTGTGTGTGTGTGTGTGTAGGAATGGATTGCTTCTACATTTATTCATATGAAGGCCTTATACAATGTTGGTGGTCTATCTATTTTGGCCGCAAATGTTCGGGAAACGGCGCCTCCGCTGTTATTCCTCAGGTATTCCCAGAATGCATTGAGACACTTGGCAAGAGCAAACTATCTTGAGAGACTATATGCTGCGTGAGCCACGGCGTTTCCCAAAAAAGGACATGGTTTGGGATTCGCTGCACAAGGAGCCAATGAACAATTAGACAGGCTTCATTTGCGGCCTATGGACATATGTGCGCATGTGCTACACGGTGTCCCTTACGCAAGATTCCTTTCTGAATTGCACCCATTGACAGTAAAAGTTGTGCATTCCGAGGAATACAGACTTCTTCTTCAGACTTCTTCTAACATCTATGCCAGGTTAACTCAGTGTAGTCTCTTCTGCTGCAGAGGTTTCAATGAAGAATTCATAAAATGTTCATAACATTTTGGTCCAACGCAAAAGAAACAGTTGGGATTGCTAAACCTTTTGCTTGCTCAGGTAAAGATGATGACTTTCTAGGAGAAATAAAATCCAGGGAGTAGGGTCTGTAGAAGCTGAAAAGGGTTGTTATTAGGGTTTGTATTAGCCTCGACACCCAGGCTTTCATTTTCATTCGCGTTGCGCGAAAACGGAAAGCCTGGACTAACTTGTTACACACAGTGGCCTTGAGGGGGGAGTCAACCTTCCGGGGTGGGCGTCGCTCTAAATGATGTGACGTAGAACAGCAGTGGACGGGCGCGGGAGGGGCCGGGGATGACAACACGTTCGTGAGATCAAATCAGATCAGCTCAATCTGCCATGTGGGTCCCACGGCACCCCGCCCCCCCAGGCCAAAATCATTGAGGGTTAGGCCAGGCTAGGTTTGTATTAGCTCGTCTCAGAATAGGGTTTAGAAAGTGATTTTAATAGTGAGATTTTAATTGTGAGCGCCCAAAGCATGTAATTTGTAGAATTGTGATGAATGTTTGAGTGTTAACGAAAGGTTAAATAAAGGCTTCCTGATTAATGTATGAATGTAAACGAAAGGTTAAATAAAGGCTTTGTTAAAGGTCCTCTCTCTCTCTGTCTCTGTCTCTCTCTCTGTCCCAGTCTCTCTCTCTCTCTTCTCTCTCTCTCTCTCTCCTTCTCTCACTCTCTCCTCTCTCTCTCTCTCTCTCTCTCCTCTCTCCTCTCCTCTCTCTCTCTCTCTCTCTCTCTCCTCTCTCTCTTCTCTCCTTCTCTCCCTCTCATCCCTGTAATGGCTCACTCTAATCCTGGCGCTCTATTCCATCATGGTGTTGTCATTGGACCTTCATGCCCTCGGCTGTGTGTGTGTGTGTGTGTGTGTGTTGTTGTGTGTGGTGGTGTGGTGTGTGTGTGGTGTGTTGTGTGTGTGTGTGTGTGTGTGTGTTTGTGAGTTTGTGAAGAGAGAGAAAGAGAGAAGAGAGGGTGTGTGTGTGTGTGTGAGTGTGTGTGTGTGTTGTGTGTGTGTGTGTGTGTGTGGTGTGTGTTGTGTGTGTGTTGTGTGTGTGTGTGTGTGTGTGTGTGTGTGTGGTGTGTTGAATGATGTGCATGCTATGATGTGAGCCATCATTCCTACTCTGTCTGAAAGCTCTGCTGACTCTGTTTCACCCACCCTAACTCTATTCAATTGATCTTTATGGTGGACAGTTGAATCGAAATGACCTCACTCTGCTCTCCTCCCCTGCAGGCTCATCTGCTGCCCAGCGATCAGGGGCCAAAGCCAAGATCACCCTGGACCCCCACATACGCCTCAAGTCGGATAAGTTGGACCTGGTGAGTGTGTCACCCTATAAGCCCACCCACAGCCCACACACTAAACTGAACTATTTTAAGCTTATAAGTTGTCGAACGGCTAGTGTTAGTCCAAGTTTCCACCACAATATGGACACTGCATTTTAATGTTACTAGTGTAAAATGTACTTAAAAGAATGCTCTTCGCCTGGGCGCCACTTGATTTGGAAAAGCCCCGGTCTGCCCTGGTAAAAAGATGTGCACATGCACATGCTCTACAGTGGGGGTAGACGGTTCACCAATGGCCACGCCCCACTCTATCATGATTTGAGGAAGGCCTCTCTCACCCTGATTGGATGGAAACTTTCTCACCCACCACTAAAACCGAAACTAGGGTTTCTTGACGCCAGTGGATCGCTGGGGACAGGGAGGAACTCCTTCTATGGCCAGCATACTATAGTACGAAGGTTTATTTTAATATTTAATAGCATATTGTTTGTGTCCCCTTAATCTGTCCATGTAATTTTGGGGGCTGGTATGCAAATTATTTCATCTTTGAGTCATTATACTACTGATGCAAAGTAAATCCAGGCTGGTTTATTGCATGCCAGCTTGGAAAATCAGCAATGCTGGACTTTGTAAACAAAGTGGAAATGCAAATTTGACTGATTTGATTTCAAGACTGAAGAGGGGGCGGAATTATACAATGTATGATCAAATCAGTTGAGCTGTTCCTGAGAGCAATTTCCATAAAAGCCCCTATATGATGGGAAAGCCTGATTGTGCAAAATGATGTATATGGGGGGATATAAAACACATATCCAATGTAATAGGTTTAGCAAAAAACATCAAAAGATTTTTTAAATGTTGAATGTCATGTTGTAGGACCTGTAATACAAACTAAAACAATTAAGGTCTTGTTTCAAATGCCAAAACCTGCTTATTGATGTCACTGATGTAATGGGCAGTGACATCAATACTGTGTCATACTGTGTCCATACAAAGCTTGTATAGTCTAGACACAGTATGAAATAATGCTTTGGTTAGTTAATGTATGTTTTTGTAGTAGCAGTCTAATTTTATCTAAATCTACGAAGTGACGATATTTGCTTTTATAGTGTAGAGTGCAGTAGTAAAAAAAAGTAAAAAGTAAAGGCGCTTATAGTTCCTTCCCACCCACTGACTAATGTCGAAGAGCATTTGTCTAACTCGGAGGGAATTATCTGCTCCTTCTTTTTTCCGCCCCTGTCTTTTTGAATGGGTTGGTGCTCTTAGAAACATAGGTGTAATTCATCACAGAGGCACTCGCCAGCCTCCAAATGCACTTTGGCCAAATTAAATCTCTCTCTCTGTTGGAGGTGCATGGAGAGTTCCCCTCCCCTCCATGATTGTCCCCCTGCCCGCTGCTGGCCACGCTCCAGTGGCGCGCAACGCCTACACCATCTGGCAACGGGACAGCACGGAATATACAGCTAGTGGTTGAAGAGTTTTATTTATATATATCTTTTTTTCTTACTTTTTACCTAAGTAAACGTATCAGTGCCGCAGTATAACAACACAGCCTAGCGTTGGAATTGCACTACAGAATATAGACCTTATTCCATCATATAGCGTGTCGTATAGTGTAGGGTTTTTTGCAGGAAAAAATATGTCAAATAATGAGAAGTTTATGCAATCAATCAATCAATTAATCAATCAATCAATCGATTCAAAAAATAAAAAATAAGTAATCAATCTACAACATTACAGGCTTGTTGTGAGCTTGTGGAGCAGCTATTTTCTTTTGGCTCATACCGTTACCCCCAAGATATACAGTATAATGGATGGAGCTTCAAGCGGCTAATATTTAGAATTCATGATTTTAAAAGCTGGATTTATGCTAATTCCCACGGTGTTCTTGCTATTCACCGTATGACGAATATATATAGGGGTCTTAAAGATGGCTCACTGACGCAAGAAGAATAGCAGCCCATCTCAGTGCGTTTGGAAAGTAATTCATAAGAAGTTGCGTGACATTGCTGAAGAGAGGCTTTTGGGACGTGTGGAAGTGCAGGAGGGATGTGCACAGAGAGAGGCTGGCTGCTGCTGCTGCTCGCTGTGTCTCTGACAACTTGACAAGGTCTGAAATAAACCCTTTTGGCTGAATCATGCTTCACCCCTCTGCATTAGAAGTTATGTAACGCCACTGATGCTGGAGCAAGAAGCTCGTATCTCTGCATTAAAACTTTTTCTAAGAATGAAATCGACAATCAATCTATCTGTTGGATCCCCTCGAAGACGAGATGCGACATCTCAAGGGGCTATTCTTTCCACAATAAAGGTTAGTACTATCAGCTCGTAACACTCTCAGCATCGGCTTTCGTGACCTTGTATATTGCCTAGTTTTAGGCTACTATTCTTGAAGATAATCAATGTGAAAGTGGTTAAAGATAGGGTACAACTTGGAAAAATCAGTGTTGAATAGATACTGTATACATTATACTGTTACTGTATACATTCTGCCAAAAATCAAAATAGATATAATAGCTATATATTTTGCCTTTTTCCCCTTTACGTTGCTTCTACTTTGATGCTGCAGCTGTTTCCCTGCAGACACACACTTGCTTCTTCCTGCAGAAGGTCCAGAACTTTGTTGTTGTCAACAATTCATGAAAACGAAACAATTGTTGGGCTCAGGAAAGGCAGTGCTAGTTTGTGAGGGGAGGGGGGTTGTATGGGGTGAGGCAGCCTTTTCGCCAATCACAGCACAGCAGTCTCCAGCCAATTCATAATGATTCAATAGAGTGGAGGTGAGGTGGAGTCAGATGCTGTTTTTAAACAAATCTCTTTACAAACACAGTGTCTATTACCTTTAATTAAAATACAATTAGTATT
>CM076965.1:35565742-35580742 GCA_039105355.1 Benthosema pterotum | reverse complement strand
GAAGTCTGTCATTGTTTTTGTTGGGCTCTCTAACTTTGAGACTCAGTCCCCGGATGCGTTATGAGGTGTATTGATCTGTGGCTCTGCGTCTCATTTGCATCACAACCAGTGTTGGGACATGTGCACTACGTAACTTAATATATTACATAATATATTACCAAAATGCAGTAACTTGTAATATAAATATATTACTTAACTAAAACAATCTAATATATTATACTTTTCTTTCTGCATTACTGCATTACTTTCAATATTACTTTCTGTCAATCTGTCTCATTGAAAATGTTCTTGTGAAATTATATTGACAACTGCAGAAGTTAAATAATTACTTATTTTCTATCATTTGTCATCAAATTTATTTATTCAGGAGTGACGTTTTTCAAGTTGATTTCATATGGATTTGGCCATATAGCAAGTACGCTTGCTTTATTGTAGGTATGCCACTGGTCTACGCAATATTTGATTAATAGTGATAGTAAATATTTCATTATATATTTTGAAAGAAGTTGTTTTTAAAGTAATATGTAATGGTAATATTAATATATTACACTTGCTCAGACAGTAATATTGTAATATAATATATTGCTTTAAAATGAAGGTAATAATTAATAAGTAATATATTAACAAGGTAAAGTAATATTCCCAACACTGATCACAACACATCCGGGTATTATGCAGTTCTGAGCGGGGTTTTCCTATTTACCAATCTTTTAAGCCAATCACAATCCAGTATTTGAACAAGTCGCTAAAGTGGTAGAATGTGCATTAAATACCAATCGTGACATTAAGAACAAGGCAAGCATGGTGAAAACAGATGATATACTTACTGTACAAGCTCACAGAGCCTTGCAGTGAGCTTGTAGATCGGCTGACAAGATTGGTGACCCATATACTGTACTACTGAACCCCAAGCTAAGGTAGATTTCCTAGAATTGCGATTCCTCACATGAATCGATCCCGCCACCCCTCCCCACCACTATAAACAATATTTTCTATCATGGCAAAAATAATAGTTTTCCAACTTGGCACCAATATTTTCCTTCATAAATCATAAACTAATTCAGCATTTTGCCACAATCCAATGCATTCACTTTGATGTTATGCATGGTCATGGGTTCGGTTCCGGGCAGCGCCAACTCAACGTATGAGTAGCACTGCTTGGGTGTGGCAAGTTGTACTGGGAGCTGATGGTAGGTGTGGCGCTACACCTCAGCAATCCATCTCCCAGGGGTTTAGCGCATTGTAACAGGGATAGACTCCCACTGTGTTTTTTATGCATGCACGAAATAATAGGTTAACTGATAGCCTGGCCTAACCCGCAATGATTTTGGCCTTGGGGGGAGCGGGGTGCCATGGGATCCACACGGCAGATCGAGCTGATCTGATTTGATCTCAGGAACGTGTCATCATCCCCGGCCCCTCCCGCGCCCGTCCACTGCTGTTCTACGTCACATCATTTAGAGCGACGCCCACCCTGGAAGGTTGACTCCCCCCTCTAGGCCACTTTGTGTAACAAGTCAGTCCAGGCTTTCCGTTTTCGCGCAACGCGAACGAAAATGAAAGCCTGGGTGTCGAGGCTAGTTAACTGAAGACTATGGGTAAAATCAACTTTGGCAGTTGGGTTATTTTGACCTTCAAAATTGGTTATTAATGTAACCTAATACATTCGGTCAAATATAATAACACACATTATTTGGTCAAATTGACCAAAGACTCAGTTGGTGTTTTTTGACCAAATGTTTGGTTGAAGTTAGGTTGTTTTTGACCAATCTTTTTTGTGTGTGAACCTGCACACATCAGGAGCAATTTGGGGATCAGTGTCTTGCCCCAGGACTCTTCTTGATAATGTAATTAATTCATTGAGAGATCTAAAGGTCAAACCAAGTTCTTGAGTTATTCTCACAACCCTCTACCATATTGCTGAATTTTGTGGAAAACGACAGCACAGAGCAAAAAAAAAGTTGGAACACCCCGGTTCTATTCTATAACACAGAACACAATGCAGCTGCTACCGGTATATACAGTACTCTGTTACTTATGTTATGTAAGCCTTGGAAAAGTACACAGTAGCATACTAATTTAACTATTTCACAACACAGCACAATTATTATTGCTGCAGATGTTCACAATCAATGCAGTTGTCATTTTCCCACCCAGTACCCATACGAGTGGGTTCATTTGTTTTTAATGGCTGCTGTTGGTGTTAAAATGAACAATGGCATGCAGCCCTGAGCTGCTCTTAAGCGGTCACAGCACAGATGTTTCTGTATATAACTGTTTTGATTTGGTCCAACACCCATCTACCAGGCACTCACAGGGTGCCTTCGGGGGGTGTTCAAAAATGTCACCAGCCAAGTCTATATTGTAGTGTAATTCCCTACAAGTTTTACTCTAAAAGTGTGCACAATGGAGTTGATAGTAATTGGTCCTTTGGTTCCTAACTGTCAATCATTGGCTGGGAACCCTCTGGAACCCCTTCAAGGTCTCCAGAAGGGCAAGACTCCACTTTGAGAATCTTTAAAAACAGCAGCACAATATTATTTAAGAAGTAATTGCTGTTCATGTTGTTTCATTTATCATCTTCTTTTGTTTTTGTTTTTGCTTTTTGGTCTGGTTGATACATTTTCTGACTTGGCCATGGGCTCAGCAGTGTTATAAATGAGGGCTCTTAAATAAAGCTTGATCTATTGGAGACTGCTTCATGCAGTCCTTGCAGGTTTGCGTCACTGGATTGATTTCCATCATCCCTTAACGGCTGAAGAGCTGTCATTGATACAGTGTGTGTCACTTTGATTGTAGACACCGGCTTTGTTTGACAACACTTCAGTTTTGCCCTGCAGAAAAGGGTAGTGAAGTGGTGGCAGGCAGGCAAAGTAAATTGTTCTAAATTAGGGCCTGTTCACCCTGTTGTTGATGTAGAAAAGGTTGATCATGCATGCCTTCATCACATCCCACTTACTGGAATGCACTCCATACTGGTCTAACTCGGAAATCACTTTCTCGTCTGCAACTTGTGAAAAGTGCTGCTGCCAAGTGCTGTAGTATGAGTCAACAAAGAAAATGTTCCACTGCATAGTTGTGTTTCTTTGGAGTCATTTAGATCCCCAATAGCAACCACCAAAGTGGTTACATGCTGGTATTTAGACATCCCCCTATTCAGACATCCCCCTATTTAGACATACCCCCACTCAGACATACCCCTATTTAGACATACCCCTATTTAGACATTCTAATTGTTAGCATTAGCATGTTAGCATGTGTCAATGCTAATGCTAGCGTTAGCATGTTAGCATGTACCAATGCTAATGCTAGCAACATGCTAATGCTAACATACTAACATGCTAATGCTAACATTCTAATACGAACATGCTAATTCTAACATGCTAATGCTAACATGCTAACATGCTAATGCTAACATGCTAATGTTAACATGCTAACATGCTAATGCTAACATGCTAATGTATCCAGCGTGTTAGTATCTTTAGCATGTCAGCATTAGTATGTTAGCATTAGCATGTTAGCATGTATGTAGCGTCTTAGCTTCTTAACATAATCATGCTATCATTAACATGTTAGCATTAGCATGTATCAATGGTAATGCTAGCATTAGCATGTTAGCATTAGCATGTTAGTATGTACCAATACTAATACTAGCATTAGCATGTTAACATTAGCATGCTATCATTAGCGTATTAGCATTATCATGCTATTGTTAGCATGTTAGCATTAGCATGTTAGCATGTACCAATGTACCAATTAGCATGTTAGCATGTACCAATGCTAATGCTAACAGTAACATATTAGCATGTTACCATTTTAACATTATCATGCTATCATTAGCATGTTAGCTAGCAGCAGCATGATAGCCTGCTAGCATTAGCATGTTAACATGTTAGCATTAGCATGTTAGCATGAAATGTTAGCATGTTAGCATTGGGCATTGGCAGTGGTATTAGCATGTTGACCGACAGACCGACCCCCTCCTCTCCTGCGATTTTTCAGTTGCCACCCGAAATAAAGCAGCGGGGTTGGGAAGGAGCGTTTGTTTTATCTGCCAGCTACTACTAGTAGGGCGGGGCGAAGGAAGTTTTACTAAGGTTATGGTTAGTAGCTAGGCGGAAAAATGGTGTTTTTAATGCATGATAGTTCATTTGGTGATAGAAGCATGACATTTGGCACAGATGATCTTCATATGACCCTAAACAATAATCAACCTCGGGCCACGCAGAATTCCAAGATGGAGGCAGCCAAAATCCAAGATGTCTGCCCAGAAATGTGGTTTTTCCTTCATAACTTGAAATGCATTGATTTTATGCCCCATAGATGTATTGAAAGTTAATACAAAGTTGGCATGTACCTGGTACAGACACGTACCAAGTACGTGTCTGTATCTCCTACGGTTCGTGAGATACAGCATATAGGTACTTTCACAGATTGAGGAGAGCAAGACATTTGTAACATTGATTCTTGTTACAAATGAAGTCAATCAAATGGTGATACAGGCATGAAAATTGGCACACACACTCTGCAATTTCTAATAGTACTGCATGCCCTGCAAAATTCCAAGATGGCAGCCTCCAAAATCCAAGATGTCCATCCAAAAATGTGTTTTTTCCGTCATAACTCGAAATGTATTGAACGTTAATATGGGATCGGGCATTACAGACATTTTGATCTCAAGTACATGTCTGTATGTACTATGGTTCTTGAGTTACAACATATACGTAGTGATGAGGCACCATAAGTGTAACATTTTGGCACGTTTCACTATTTAACTCACCATATCTTCTATTTTCAGGTAATGGACCTACATGTATCTGCTATCATAAACAACCTCAAGTTTTTCAATTAATGAAACGGGTTGGGAGTTATTACAGGGTTCCTACAGGTTTCTTAAAGTAAAATTTAAGTCTTTTTTAAGACCTTTTTAAGTCCATTTATATAAAACATAATACCCAGGGCGGATGTAACATTTCCCAATTGGAGGGGCAGGAGAAAATGGTATGGGTGCGGCTTCATCACCCGTGTCGCTTCGCGCCACGGGTGATGAAGCCGCACCCATACCATTTTCAGTTACAGAACTTTTATTAGGCAAGTAAAGCATCAATAATAACATCAGTTGTTGTTGAAGTTGCAACAGACACGCAGCATGCATAAAGCTAAAGGTCTGACTCAGAGAGTTTTCTGTTCTCTCGGTGCGAAACTGAGAAATCAATTACTTGATGATTGATAAGTTCACGCCGCCGTTTTATGGCTACGTTATTTAAACCAAACACGCGGTTGACAAATGAAATTTTTGAGGAGCAATGTGACACAGAAATTACAAACTGCGCAAAATTTAAGACCTAGATATAAAAATTCAAGACTTTTTAAGTCTTTTTAAGGTATTATTTTCAAATTTGTGCATTCAATGCTTTTCAGACTTTTTAAGATCCCGCGGGAACCCTGTATTAAACCGATCGTGAAGGGCTGTTTCAGTGCTAAATTTGCTGTGTATATTTTGCGAACATAAGCCACCCAGAAATTTCTGTCTGTACATCTGTCCTTCACAATAAGTGTATATGTGATGCGTACACACCAAGTGTAGCATGTGTCATAGTATAATGGTATAATATGCTAATAGGTGTAATAGTGTAATAGGGCTAATAGTGTAATATATGTAATAGTGGTATACTGTAATAGGGTAATATTTGTAATAGTGTAACAGGGTAATATGTGTAATAGTGTAATAGGGTAATATGTGTTATAGTCTCATAGTGTAATTTCTTAATATGTGTAATAGTATCATAGTGTAACATGTGTCATAGGGTAATATGTGTAAATGTGCCATAGTGTAACATGTGTAAAAGTGTAATAGGATAATGTATTATAGTCTCATAGGGTAATATGTGTAATAGTGTAATAGGGTAATATGTGTAATAGTGTCATAGTGTAACATGTGTAATAGGGTAATATGTGTAATAGTGTAATATTTGTAATAATTGCAATATAATAATAGGTGTAATAGTGTTATATATGTTAATTAGTGTAATCTTGCAATATATGCAATGGTGGTATAGTGTAATAGGGTAATGATGCTGTTGTGTATTATGTGTAATAAGTGCAATAGGCTAATATGTGTAATAGTATAATGTATGTGCAATAGTGTAATATGGCAATTACACTATACCACTGTTGCATATATCACACCACTGTTGCATATATCATATCACACACACCCTAATGCACATATATTACACTATTACACGTATTAGCCTATTACAAAATCAGCATACTACGCTATTACACATGTTACACTATGACACTATTACACATATTACCCTATTACACTATTACACATATTACGCTATTACACATGTTACACTATAACACTATTAAACATGTTACACTATGACACTATTATACATATTACCATATTACACTAGTTACACTACAACGCTATTACACATATTACCCCATGACCCTATTACACTATGACACTTTTACACATGTATACCGCTGTTGCATACATTACACTATTACACTATTAGCCCTATTTCACTATTGCAATTGCATACATTACACAATTACGCCTATTAGCATATTATACCATTATACTATGACACATGCTACACTTGGTGCGTCCGCTTCACATATACACTTATTGTGAAGGACAGATGCACAGACAGACATTTCTGGGTGGCTTATGTTACGCAGCAAATTTAGCACTGAAACAGCCCTTCACGATCGGTTTAATAACTCCCGACCCGTTTCATCAATTGAAAAACTTGAAAAGGTTTATGATAGCAGATACATGTAGGTCCATTTCCTGAATATAGAAGATATGGTGATGAAGCGATCTTTGAGTTAAAGAGTGAAACGTGCCAAAATGTTACACTTATGGTGCCTCATCACTATGTATATGTTGTAACCGTAGTACATACAGACATGTACTTGGGATCAAAATGTCCGTAATGCCCGACTTTATATTAACGTTCAATACATTTAAAATAAAATAAATTTAAAATCTTTGCATTTCGAGTTATGAAGGAAAAAAACATTTTTGGACGGACATCTTGGATTTTGGGGGCTGCCATCTTGGAATTCTGTGTGGCCCGAGGCTGATTATTGTTTAGGATCATATGAAGATCATCTGTGCCAAATGTCATGCTTCTATCACCAACTAAACTATCGCATCAAGTTTCCGCTTAGCTATAGTGTTAGGTTAGGTTTAGGCATATGTTTACTGAGGTTAAGTTTAGGGTGAAGTTTAGGTTAGGGTTAGATTTGTGGTAAAAGACTTCAATGTTTTTTCTCTTACAACATTATGTAGGAGTACAATACAGAGAATGTTTGCATTCACCATCTTTGTTGAAGGAGTCTATCTAGGTCTGAGATAAATAATCTTAATTATCTTTCATAGTGGTTTAAACCTTGTGGAAATGTTGTATTAAGTTTTAAAATTAGGTTAGGGTTAGAGTTAGACAGTGCTTTATGCGGTAACTAACCCTAAACATAACCTCAGTAAAATTATGCTTCGCCCCGCCCTACTAGTAGTAGCCGGCAGATAAAACAGGCGCTCCTTCCCACCCCCGCTGCTTTATTTTGGGTGGCAACTGAAAAATCGCTCCTCTCCTGTCTAGGGCCTCCCTCTCTTCCTCCTTCTAGGGCAGGGGTGGCTAACCCATGGCTCGCAACCCACATGCGGCTCTTTGGCTGGTTTCATGTGGCTCTTAAGGGCCGCAGACCGATTCAAAGTTGACTGCATAGGTGTAAAAAAAAAAAAGAGGTGTAAAAAAAAAAAGAAAAGATTGGTGGAACACTGCCTGCCTGCCTGTCTGTCTGTCTGCCTGTTTGTCTGCCTGCCTGTCTGTCTGCCTGCTATTATAACCACCATTACCATTACATTGAGTTTTAACCTGGGTTACATATGGCTTATTTGTGCTTGTCGCACTGCCATACTGTTAACAACAATGAAGGAAATTATTCAGTCTGGATAGTTCAGTCAGTAGAGTGGCAGTCTGACTTCGAAACAAAATGTTGTGATGTTTCTATGGCTTGTGCATATTGTTCTGACTCCTTATTGCTGCTTGCTTGGTCCCGTCTTATTACTGCTTGCAGCTATATTATTGTTCTTGTTCTTATTGTTCTTAAATTTGTGTTTTTATAATTGTTCCAAGGGCGATTTTTGTTTTGCATTATTATTAAAAGAGTGATTTTGTTGATTTTGTTTTTGTTTAGACAAGACAAACACTGCCAGTGCAGTCGTACCACAAACAGCCAGTTTCAAGTTGTATGTTTAGGGAATTAGGTCATTACTGTTCAATCACAGCAGACAACAATCATGGGAAGCTCTTCCAAATTTGATTAACTATAATAGCAGACAGACAGGCAAGCAGGTAGACAGGCAGACAAACAGGCAGACAGAGAACAGACAAACAGGCAGGCAGGCAGGCAGGCAGGCAGGCAGGCAGGCAGGCAGGCAGGCAGGCAGACAGACAGACAGACAGACAGACAGACAGACAGACAGACAGACAGACAGACAGACAGACAGACAGACAGACAGACAGGCAGGCAGGCAGGCAGGCAGGCAGGCAGGCAGGCAGACAACAGTGAGAAGTGAACTGCCTTATTAAAATGAACCACCGAGAAAAGTATCTACTCTGCTGTACGTGGACGGGTGGACAAACACATATACATGCGCGCGCGCTCGCTGCGCTGTAGACGGTAGAACAGCGGCGCGCCAATCCACCAATGTTTTCTTTCTTTTTTTATGGAAGTGCCCCGCATGAAACTATAGCCAAAGAGAGAGCCGCGGGTTGGCGACATGACGCTGTCGCTGGTGATCAGCATACATACAGTACATACAAATAGTAGTAGCCTACAAATATAGTAGCCTATAACACACACACGAGCGAGCGAGCGTGCGTGCGTGCGTGCGAGAGAGAGAGAGAGAGAGAGAGAGAGAGAGAGAGAGAGAGAGAGAGAGAGAGAGAGAGAGAGAGAGAGAGAGAGAGAGATCGACACTGGGAAGTAAATTGGGGGAGCATGGAGGGTCTGTCCATATATTCCAATCTGCAATCTGTGCTGTATATTCCGTGGGAGGGGGCGGGGTTGGAGCGCATTTTTGGCCGAGTTGTGAATGGCCGTGCACCCCCCCCCCCCCCCCCCCCTGTCTGAATAGCGGGACGTCTCCCTTGTCTAAATAGCGGGACGTCTCCCGTGTCTAAATAGCGGTACTTTTTATTTTTTAGAAACGTCCCGCTATTCAGACAATTACAAATCAATGTCGGAATAGCGGGATGTCTAAATAGAAGGCGGTCCCCAATAGCAACCACCAAAGTAGTACTGTATGTATAGCTATATACTCTTCCTGGGGTCCACAACAAATAAACAATACATATAATGAATCACAACAAAAATAAAAGCATGTACTTTTGCAAAAGTACATTAAAAACACAAATACGTTGTACATTCAAATCATTAAAATTAAAACAGTTACTGTCCTCCTTGTCCCCCTGTGTCACTGTCCTCCTTGTCCCCCTGTGTCACTGTCCTCCTTGTCCCCCTGGGTCACTGTCCTCCTTGTCCCACTGTGTGCTGCAGGTCATTCTGAAGGACACGGAGCACAGCAAGAAGACTCTGGAGGACGAGCTGGCCAAAACCTCGGAGGTGAGGTTTTTGTTAGGTAGAACTTGTCCCGTTAAAATCATCACGCCCAGAAGTAGGCTTAGGGGTATTTGGGTAAACCCGAGACCCGGAAATAATACCTGGTATTGGACATTGACCAGCTTGTTCACGGTTGCATCCAGATGTGACTCTGATAACCACTAGGATTATGTTGTGGTTCTCGGACCTCCTGGATAGTTGGAGGAGTGTGCAAAGACGAGACATACTGACAGCCAATTAGCCTTGATGCTGTTCAGAGCAAATAAGTGTTTATTTTGGAAGCTCGGAAGCTTTTTTTTATGTCACAATGCCTTTAAGTCAGGCGTTTTCAACCTTTTTCATACCAGGGCCCGCCATTTATCCAGCATTTTAGCCACGGACCACCATTTGATGTTGAGTTTAATCTCTCGGACCGAAAAGCAAGGATTCTCAAGTTTTTGTTCGCGAACAAATAGCAAAACGTTGGTCAAAATAACAATTCTTCTATATTTTCTAATCGCGTAGATTCTTGAAAATGTAGTAACCCAGTAATATAATTTAACTCTTGAGAGCGTTAAAATGAAACCAAGTGGACCCGTGAGGGTCCGTTTGGTTTCATTTTAACGCTCTCAAGAGTTACAGATCTATAAAGGGCCCATTTGATGATCATTTAGCTGAGGACCTTCTGGAATCCTCTCAGGGACCACTGGTGGTCTCAGGGACCACCTGTCTCCCTGTAAACTCCCTGTAAACTCCCTGTAAACCCTGCGTTTGTGTGGTTGGTGTTCCAGAGAGCCACTCTGACGGTGGAGGAGAACCAGCGGCTGAAGAGCCGCCTGCAGGTGGTGGAGGGCGGCGCGGTGCAGAGGAGGGCTAACAGCGCTGAGCAGGACTACGAGGAGGTGGTCCAGCTGCTGGAGGCTGAGATCAGTGACCTGAAGACCCAGCTGGCAGGCAGCAAGAGGCATCCACGCAGCATGGAGGCTACCAAGGTACAGCTGCACCCTGGTTTAGACCCTCAGCTCAGGTTATAAGGTTAATAGGGATAGTTCATGTTTTTGGAACCTAAGTTGTCCGTAATATAGCGGTGTCAACTGTATTAATTGATGTCCAGAGTCCCATGGTGGGAGTTGTGCTCTTGTTTTGGTCAATATTAAGTAGTTCCAGTCGAGTAGAAGTAGAAGTTTTTAGATGTCTAATTTTAGATTCAAGGCATTAGATAGCCTCGACACCCAGGCTTTCATTTTCATTCGCGTTGCGCGAAAACGGAAAGCCTGGACTAACGCACGTTGGAAAGTGGCCTTGAGGGGGGAGTGAACCTTCTGGGGTGGGCGTCGCTCTAAATGATGTGACGTAGAACAGCAGTGGACGGGCGTGGGAGGGGCCGGAGATGACGACACGTTAGTGAGATCAAATCAGAGCGCAGCACTTCCGCCGTGTGGATCCCACGACACCCCCGCCCCCCAAGGCCAAAATCATTGAGGGCTAGACCAGGCTAGGCATTAGACGTCTAATAAACATCTAATCTAAGATAGCCGTTGAATGGATGTCTAATCTAATATTAGACCTCTAAACATTTACAGGTTTAGATCTTGTGCTCAGTGGGAAGCCCCAGTGAAGCTCTCCACTGTTGCAGCAACCAGGCCCTAGTGGAAAAAAGTGAAAGTGCAGCATGTTAATGGTAGTGGAAGGACTTTCAAGACATCTCATGTGTGTCAGCCCAGTTAGCACTGCAACATTTGGACGGCAAATAATGTGGAACTAGATGGTTCTTCCAAGTGCTTCCTTGGGCTACTTCAAAACACCACTAAGCAATTCTTGTTTCAAGGATGTTTATTAAGGTGGTATTGTTGTTTCAGGGAGATGTTTATTAAGGTGGTATTGTCGTTTCAGGGAGATGTTTATTAAGGTGGTATTGTCGTTTCAGGGAGATGTTTATTAAGGTGGTATTGTCGTTTCAGGAGATGTTTATTAAGGTGGTATTGTCGTTTCAGGGAGATGTTTATTAAGGTGGTATTGTCGTTTCAGGGAGATGTTTATTAAGGTAGTATTGTCGTTTTGGGGAGATGTTTATTAAGGCGGTATTGTTGTTTCAGGGAGATGTTTATTAAGGTGGTATTGTCGTTTCAGGGAGATGTTTATTAAGGTGGTATTGTCGTTTCAGGGAGATGCTTATTAAGGTGGTATTGTTGTTTCAGGGAGATGTTTATTAAGGTGGTATTGTTGTTTCAAGGATGTTTATTAAGGTGGTATTGTTGTTTCAGGGAGATGTTTATTAAGGTGGTATTGTCGTTTCAGGGAGATGTTTATTAAGGTGGTATTGTCGTTTCAGGGAGATGTGGCGGAGCTGAACAGGAGGCTGATGAACATCGACAGCCAGCTGAGACGATCTGAGCTGAGCCGCAAACACCTGGAGATCTCTAACAGGAAACTGCTGGGCTTCGCACAGGCAAGTCTGTCTGTCTGTCTGTCTGTCTGTCTGTCTGTATCCATGGGGACAACCCTAAGATACGAAATACAGTACATTGGAGTCTATGGGCTCTATGGGTTTTCTGACCCCTCAATATTGCAACCCTTCTACTACGTTGTAGATGGGTCCTACCTATCATTACAGAACAGAACAGAAACATACTTCAACTGAAAAGACTGTTTCTGTTTTCAAAATCTTTCCTGTCAAGGACCCTCAAATGAACTTGTAATGTACAGATCATGTAATGTGGTGTGATGCTCAGCGACAGTCTGCTCAGCGATGCTCAGCGACAGTCTGGACCCTGCAGGCCACACTGCAATGGAATATGACTCGCGTGTGAGTCAGCTGCTGTGGTGATGCTAACCAACCAAGCTCCCATCAGTGTCATCTTCGCAACAACACAATGCAACACAACGCAACGCAACGCAACACAACACAACACAACACAACACAACACAACACAACACAACACAACTCGCCACTCATTATGAGTCCTACTGAGTCCAAACGATTTATGTCTTTTACCCTTTAAACAGATATGAACGGACTAATTTCCACTCTGCAATGGATGATTTATAGCATGGGTGTCAAACTCTGGCCCGCGGGCCAAATTTGGCCCGCCATGTAATTTCATTTGGCCCTTGAGACATCAAATTAAAGGGGAAGACCACCCATTTTCAACATTTTAATATGTCATTAATATACCTTAGAGATGTTGTGTGGACATGATAAAAAAAAGTTCCCCCAATTCTGTATTTCCTAAAAATGGAGGTCTGAAAAAAATCATTAACATGGTGAAATACATCTGATACACCAAGATGTATTTCACCATGTTAATGAGTTTTCTTTCAGACCCATTTTTCCTGAGAGGGTACAAATGTGTACCCTCATTTGTACCCTCTCAGGAAAATTTTGAAAATGGGTGGAATTCCCCTTTAAAAGGTTAGTTCGTTCAAACTTGGCCCGCAGCTTTGTTCAGTTTTAAATTTTGGCCCACTCTGTATCTGAGTTTGACACCCCTGATTTATAGAACTAGGGCCTTACCCGTTGTGAATATATGAACACCAAATGATGTACTCACTGTGTGGGTAATGTGAATACTTCATCACATTATGTGATGAAGGATTTGATGAAGGATTGCTTTAATGCACAGGCACAGACACTGCAATGGCCAGTCATAAAGTGTGTGTGTGTGTGTGTGTGTGTGTGTGTGTGTGTGTGTGTGTGTGTGTGTGTGGTGTGTGTGTGTGTGTGTGTGTGTGTGTGTGTGTGTGTGTGTGTGTGTGTTTTGGTATTTGCATGGCCCCCTGTGGCCGAAGAGGGAATTGCCAATGTTAAGCGAATGGGGAAATTTAATTCACCAATAAATTCATTATTATTTTGAAAAAAGGGCTTCCTCAGTCTCTTCCTAATGTTATGGTCAATGACTGTGTGAAAAATCATAGTGATCGGTGCAGCCAGTGATGAGTTATGCTCGCTTCAGACATTCAGACATTCAGACATTCAGACATTCAGACAGACAACTCCTTAATTATTTTATAGCCCTGATTTATAGAATTACACAAACCTCTTCTGGGAGTACCTGGCAATAACATTTTCAGGTGGGATTCTGTGGCCAAATACATTGTCATAAAGTGTCCTTGGCATTATCTATTTATTTAGAAGGCATTTTGGTTAAAAGTCATGATAGCTCAGAGTCTTGAGTGCTGGTGGACAATATCGTTTGGACCACTTTCAAAGTGATTTCATGCACGATAAAACACACTGACAGCCAATCAAAATCCACCAGAAGGACCTTTGGGATGCACTTGGTGTCTTTCGCCCTCAGATAGTATCGTTATTGTTAATCGAGATGATAAGACCATTATGAATATAGCTAGTGCTAGCTGGTAGGCTAGCTACACCTGTCTCACACCTGTAAAATTATCAATCTGATTATTTCAGCATGCCATCTCTCTCTCTCTCTTTCTCTCTTTCTCCCCCTCTACCACTGTGTGTGCTTGGGCTCTGATGTGCAGAGTTATTGTTCAACATTGTGTTAGAGCTATCGTACTCCGGGTGAACTCCCCTTAAACCCCTGTTTGAGTGCTGATTGTTTATGTGTATTCGTGTGTGCATGTGTGTGTGTGTGTGTGTGTGTGTGTGTGTGTGTGTGTGTGTGTGTGTGTGTGTGTGTGTGTGTGTGTGTGTGTGTGTGTGTGTGTGCGTACAAAGGTACAGTAAGTACTGTATGTAGTTATCTCATTCACCGAAAGTGACGACAATCCTTCTTCTCTAATGAGGTAGATTCTGGAAATTGGCGAAGTTACTGCCAGCATCAGGACCGACTCATCTAATAATACCACCACTTGGCCCTACAAGACGATACATTAGACATTTTAAATCATCCTTCAGAAAAAAGTGTGTTTCACTTGGGGATTGATAAAACGCGCCACTGTTTCATTTTCAACAGGAAAGGCTTTGTGCTGAGAAGATGCTGTGCAATAATGCAGCCATTTAAGTGAGTCGCGCATCCGCAAGCTGGATTCTGTTTAGCTTTTTCAGAAAACGCTGTACCATTGGAAGTGCGTTTTATTGATCCTCGCGTACCGCGTTGTCTTGAGGAGAGTTGATGCTGATCCCTGTGTGAAATGCCCTAAAAAGAGAAATATCCTGGCCACACCTCTCTCACACACACACACACGCACATGCACACACACACACACACACACACACACACACACACACACACACACACACACACACACACACACACACATGAACACATGAATGAATCATGAATTAATAGTTAATTTTAAGCCTGGTTCTCTCAGCTTTTGTTTGTGTTTGAAGGCAGAGAATGTGGCCAAATAACTATAATTATCTTGCCAGGCAGTGAGTTGGTGAGTGAGAGAGAGAGAGAA
>CM076965.1:35540742-35563242 GCA_039105355.1 Benthosema pterotum | reverse complement strand
TCTTAGTAATTAAGCCACGGCGGAAGTAAACCTTGCAGTTCCCAATAGTATATACAGTAAACCTATTAGAATAGATTTGTTGTTATGTTTGTGCTTTTAATTTACTGTGTATCATATTTTCCGTCCAGTTCTTTTTGTATAGTTTTCTTCGCTTGCTGCTACCATTTCGCCTTCCTGACAGCTTTGATATTGTCCTTGTATTTTTTGTTCACCGTTGAGGGGGCTGCTATAGTCGCCATAATGTCACTGGCTGCAGCTTGTAAGTGACAATAAAACTACTGAACCCTGAAAACATTTGGCACAAATGACCTCCCTTCACTTTCATGTCCAACTGCCTCTAAAATGCTCTGCTGGAATGGAGCTGCACTGCCCCCCGGTGGCACAACTGTAGTTTGTATTACTTAACATAAAAAGGGGGATTCTGATGATATGAACAAGATGTATTTTTTTTTATCGAGGACGACTGATAAGAGATGATGAGTAACACAAAGTGTCTTCTTTGTCCTTTGTCTTCCTCAGAATGTCCACAAAGTGCTCACTACTCAAAGCTTGTTTGGAGGGGACACAGGGTAAGATGATGACAACACATTTTTGGCCCACCTTTTATCTCCATATTCAAACTTTGTACATTTTTTTTTTCATCTTGTTCTTGCCCTATTCGTGCAATACAGTGTCAGATCTACAGCTTGATAAAAGTGGTTTTCTATGGTTAAAATACTGGCTAAATTGCTCTTTTATTCTGATAATAATCCTTGCTGTATAGTGTTTATTCAGTATCAGGAGTATGCATGTCTCTTGAGGTGAATTTGCATTTTCATGTCTCAGGATAGCAATTTCAACCAATCAGGAACTCAGCCATGATACAGGAAAAGCGAAATAGAAAGTGATGACATAAAGAAAGATGCAAACTGTGGATAGTCTTACAAAAACAAGAAAGAAAAATGTAACTGTAACACTCTACAAATAAATGAAGCTAATAAATAGGCAGGAAGGAATTTTACCACCAATCTAAAAATGTATTTTCTGGTTATTATGGACTTCAGGGGTGAAAGATGGCCTCCGGAATGGTCTGGAATGGCAGTAAAATGAAAGAACATTTTCTGTCCCTAACCTTAAACTACGGTACACACGGAAGCCACATACACTGATGTTGGAATGCCACTCTGTCCCCACTTTGAAAATGCTGTTGTAAAGCTCATCCCTGTGTGTGTGTGTGTGTGTGTGTGTGTGTGTGTGTGTGTGTGTGTGTGTGTGTGTGTGTGTGTGTGTGTGTGCGCGCGCGCGCGCGCGCGTGCGTGCGTGCGTTTTCAGGAGTAACAGGTCATCTCCGATCACAGACAGTCCAGATGCTCCGTCTCCGCTGCCTGACCCTGCCTTCCAGCTGGCTGTGGTCGCCAGAGAGCTGGTAGAGAGCTCCCGTCACCTCAGCACTGATGAGCCAGGTACACACACACACACACACACACACACACACACACACGCTCCATTCACACGATACTTAAGACACTGCTGCTCAAAGTGGCATCTGGGAACCCCAGGGGTGTCCTTGACGGGGGTTCCAAACGGTGCCCAGGCAAATTAGTTCATACAACCTTTAAACACAGGTTGGATGAATTATTTGAGGTTTGCCATTGGGATGTCATAGAGATAGTGTACTGTGAAGTAAACTCCGACAGAACTCCAGGAACACGCTGAAGTTCTGACTCCACCTAGGACATGAACCGTGCTCATGTGATTTGCATTTCCATATTATTTTGTCAATCCATTGCTCCAATAATTAATTCGTTGAGTTAGAAGGAGGCCAAGGCTAAACTGTTGTACAAGACTATACTGTAAAAACGTACAAACGTAAACTTTTAACAACTCTTAGTGGTACCTAAGGAGCAGGAGGATGTTGCAATATTTGATGAAGAATGTGACAAAAACTAAAATCTTCATGAATTCCTGGCTACATTTGTTGGGTAATTTTTTAATTTACGTTGTAAGAAAAGCTGCGGGTGAATTACTTTAACATACACCATACACCTTAAAAAACAAATACAGTAGTTAAGGATTTTGAATTTGAATGTATATATGTATAATGTGAATATATGATCTTGGATTGTATGTATGTGTGAGTAATGTGAATTTTATTCCACCCGCAGCGTTACCGACCATCTCAGAATCGGTGAGGCCGGACGCCAGCAAGCGCCATGTGTAGGCAGCGTGGAAACGGACGGCCGCCGCCCAGAGGGGAACGTTGACTGACAGAGCGGACACCACCTGCATCTCCACCCCCTGAACAAACAAACAAACAGCACCACTTCTCCAACCGACGCCGCACTGTGACCCGAATTTTATGTTGACCATGAATTCAGGAAACAAAACCGATCAGACGTACAAACCGCAAACCACACCAAACCCCCCCGACATCCACCGGACACAGCCGACCTACAAGCTCAGGGCGTGTCGCAGTGCGATGCGATCTGAGCCTGTAGATTGCCTATTTTCCGGCAAAAAGATATTTAGAGTAGAAGGGGTACCTAGTATAGATCCCTGGGGGACTCCGGTCAACTACGTATATAGGGCTTAAAGTGGTTTAAACGCAATATTCCTCTATCACTGTTGTTCTTTGTTTGCGACCCTTACGAAAATGTCTCGCGCGCCACTTTTGGGTCCCAGACCCACAGGCTGAGAAATTACGCCTTAGGGGGGGGCAGACAAGAAAAATAAATAATACAACTAAATAAATGATAATAATGATAATAATAAATACTGCTTTTTGAAAATTACTGAAACAACTGAAACTTAACTGAGCGTGAGCGCTTTGCAGAGCGACTGCAAACATGTACGACAGGGTTTCCCTCTTGTTTTCTAATAATGATTCTGATGAACTTTCGCATTCCGCCGGAACGCGGTGGTCAGAGCCGTAAGATGTAGATGCACGTAGATGCCGCGTTGGCCACTTGGATCGTAGGTCGGCATCGCAGCCATATTGGTGGGGGTACCTTGCCAAAACTGTGAGTGTGTTTTATTTATTTTTATTTATTTATTTGTTTTTAAATTATTTCTGTTACTATCTACATAAGACAGTGGTTCTCAACCAGTGGTTCATGGACCACTAGAGGTCCATGGCTTATTCAGGTGGTCCATGGGAAAATGTTTTAAAATGTTTGAAAAACATATATTGTATAAAAGGAAATCATGTATATATATATATATAAATATATTGTACATTTGTTAAATGTATAAACAAATACTGTATGTTTAGATAATATTTCATAAGTCCATCAAATTTAAGAATTTGTGATCTTAGCTCAATATACCTTAGTGTGTGCGGTGTGCATCCAAAATAGCAGATCTACAAGCTCACAGTGCGGTGCATCCTTCCTTGCAGTCAGCACACGTTTGTGAGCTTGAAAATTTTCAATTATTTTGTGCACGAAATTGCCGTGCAGCTAAGTATAAAACCAGCGTTAAGATCATTAATGTTAAATGTGAATGAATTAGAAGAGAATAGAAAAGAATGTGTTATGCCTTGTTAGTAATACTAAATATACTGTATACTGTATATAGATGTAGGGGTGGGGGTGGTCCTAGAGAATTGCTTAAAACATCAAGGAAACATGTTGAGAACCGCTAGCAAAATTTAAGGGACTTTCTTATGAATATCCTAAATCATGCAGTATAGGTTGAGAATTTGGTGAGTTTTGAGGATATGAATTGGGGGTAAAACCTCCTGCTTAAATCCATACATGATATGAGTTTTGATGGTTTTAATAGTGCAGAAACCTCCTGCTTCAATAGTCACACATGCATTATGAGGCACGGCTTGCCTCTGCCAAAATGGAGGCCGTGCTGACACATCACTCCAACGAACAGCATCGGCCAATGCGGTATCTACGCGCATATATCTATGGTTAAAAAATAAAAAAAATAAAAAAAATAAACATTTAGATGCGCTTAGTTTAAAAATGGGGTAGACTTGTATTTATGCTTCTGCTTGGTACCAAGGCCTCCTGTAGCACAGATAAAAAGCCAATGTTTGGATTGTAAAGCATGAGCTATGACAATGATATGCTGGTCATGTCCATAAAGCAGTGGTTCTCAAAACGGGATGCAGGGATCCCTCTGGATTCCTTGAGGAAGTGGACTCTTAAAGGAGCGTGCCAATGGAACCGAAATGGACCGCATTTGCATGCTTCCAAATTTAATGGCAATTTAGGATTGGAGTGACGAGTGTCGAGCAACGCGTCGCACTACGTGTCTCTCAGCGTTCTGTTTCATTCAGTCGTCTCGCCGTCACAAGGACGTGGACATGTCGTCTGCGGTATCTTCCGAATCATTAACAGAGTACACAACATTTTATGAAGTGTCTGCAACCTTTCATTTTTCCAGAGGTATGCGACACCGTCGGTGGAGTGCTTTGTCGCCACTTTTGTAGTACGATGGGTTAAGTCAATTCGTCACTCAAAGCCTAAATTGGCTTTCATGGGGGTCCTTGACGTAAAGTTTGAGAACCACTGCCATAGTGTCCTTCCTTTCCTCCTTCCCTTCCTTCCTTTCCTCCTTTCCTTCCTTCATTCCTTCCTCGCAGTGTACAGCCCCCTACGTTACGTCCCAGCAGCACCCAGCGCCCTTCATACTGAGGGGGGGTCAAACAGGGTGGGCCAATGCTTCATTCATCAGATTTAAACACCTACCATGTGGACATGTGGCCTCTACTATTTTACAGTTACATGCCAATGGGGGTCATTAAAATGAGAAGAAAAAAAGATGAAGTATAAATAAAAAAATGGAAAATATTCTTTGGTGTGTTCCGTGTGGTTTGTGTGTGTGTGTGTGTGTGTGTGTGTGTGTGTGTGTGTGTGTGTGTGTGTGTGTGTGTGTGTGTGTGTGTGTGTGTGTGTGTGTGTGTGTGTGTGTGTGTACTTCTATAAATATACCTTACATGATATTTGTTTGATTTAATCATGGCTCAAGTGTTTTCTCTGTAGGACATCTGTATCTGTATCTATGATTGGTATTCCATCTATGATTCATTCCATCAAGGCTGGACCTTTGTTTCATGGCCTTGAGACAGAGGTTGGGGGTTCGATCCCTGGCCAGGTCATACCATGCCTCTGCTTGGCACTCAAGAGTTGGTTTGGGTAAGTCCCTGCGACATACACCAGTTAATCCAATACATACTATATATACAGTAGCGTCATATCCAGGGGGTGTACTACTTGTACATCCAGCTGCCTCGCACTACAACCCTATAGTTTCAGATTGGGCTTTGGGAAAAAAGCTTCCAAATCACCGCAAATTATTCGTGAAAACTGCTCGTATTATGTAGCCTAAGCGTGGAGATACTTCTGTATCTAAATCCATGTTTGCGATCGAAGGACCTAGTCAGAGGCTGTGTCTTTTTGTTGTCTTTGTAATGTAATGTAACAGTATGCAAAGCTCTGGTGAACAGAGACAGTGTGACGTACTGACAGGGAAGAGAACAAATTCAGTCGTATAGAATTATAGTGTTACATACAGTATAAAAGCACAAAACATGACGCCTGGTGTTTCAGTCAGTTTCACTGACTGGCACAAAACCATTTTGGGATGGGAGATTCACTGCCAAATAAATAACTTCAAACCACAAAACAGAATGCAGCAATGAGAAGACAGTGTTGCTTGTAAGCCTGCCAGCAGGAGCCCCAGTAGTACTTTGTCCCATATGGAAAACCCTTTATATGCCAACTCTTGAAAGGGGAACCTTTCATACAAGCCATTTTAAAAGAAAAATACTATGGATCTTATATCTGTTTTGCATGTCATATTATTCTCAAATTACAAAATTATATATGTTTCACTCTACAAAAAATACTTCTGTTTTATGTGTTTCACTTTACAAAGAAATACTATGGATCTTATATTAACTTTATTGTCTTATGAACTGTGCACTTTCAAGAGTTTGCATATAAAATATTTTCCAGATGGGGTGTAATGCATAAGAAGAGCCATAGGAGGTCAGTAGTACTATGTACTGCATTTCTCTTTCTCTCTCACACACACACACACACACACACACACACACACACACACACACACACACACACACACACACACACACACACACACACACACACACAGTTTACTTCCTAAAGATGCCACAGTCCAGCCCCTCTGTTAACCACAGCATGCCCTGCACGCAGATAAGGACCATCATGCTAAAGTTCCTTTTATGTCAGGCAGCATGAGGTAGCTCTAAATGTGTGTATAGTTAAACACCGTCCTTTTGGTAATTTGAATGTGCCTTCTATCCCATGTACTGAGCTGTGCCACACTAACTACAGTATGGCCTGCAGTTCTGGTGCTGCCTGGGGCCACAATGTGGGACTGGGCGACATCGCCCGCTCCAGTTGTGTTGGACACTGGTGTTATCAACCTTTTGCATCGTTTTGCCATTTGTAGCTTGTAGCTTCTCCGTTCATAAGCCTCGGCATCGAACCTTAATGGGATCAACACCCTTTTTGCAAAAAAAGACATTAAAGGGATATTACACTTTCAAAAAAAGTTTTGGTCATTTTATGGTATACTCAGTCTCATGTGAAGTGAACACACCAGACAGTTTATAAGTTACTCCATTCAGTATTTAGATATTTGATGTTCATTTAATGCATCCGCCTCCTTCCTATACAAACCCATTATAACTTAAAACTCAATTTTAACCATGACAGATTATTCGAAAACAACCAATCTTTTTTCTGGTGACTGATATTTGCCCAGACGTATGCCTAGACAAATGAACAAAACAATATTTTAAAAATAAATGAAAACAGTAAATGAAATTACATGGCTCTCGCGTATTAGGAGGACAATATCAGTAACCAGAAAAAGATTGTTTTTGAATAATCTGTCATGGTTAAAATTGAGTTTAAGTTATAATGGGTTTGTATAGGAAGGAGGTGGATACAATAAAATGAACATATCTAAATACTGAATAGTGTAACTTAACCGGTGTGTTCACATGAGACCATAGAGAGTAGACCATAAAATGACCAAAAGTTTTTTTGAAAGTGGAATATCCCTTTAAGAACACTTTCCTGGGGGTCTGTGTGTGTAATATGTGGCTTTCGATAGGATAGATTTTAGCAGTGAGCCCAATGTCTGATGTCATGGGCTCAATTTATGGACAACATGTCTCACGAAGTGGAGGGGAGCAGTGCACAAGATCTCAAACTATTTTTTTAGAGAATAGATTGAGAACCCTTGTATGAACTGTTGCTAGACCGGTGGCCTTTTTTTCTCGTGAGGTTGGAGATTGTGGCAAGTGTGGCACACAGGACGTATAATTAATCACAGCATGATGGACCTGTTGATCTGCCTGCACATCATATACGGTCACGGGGCTGTCCTGCAGAGATCGCAGCATGCATGACAATAAAGGATAACTGTATATGGTAGATTATGATGCGGAAATGAGATGCAACACTTAAGTAAACAAGATGCAACACTTAAACCATAAAGAAGCAACTTTCAACCGCAGCATACGCCCTGCACACAGAGAAGGAACCTCGGAGTCGGACTCCATTTCCGTTACCATCTAAACCTCTTATCCTAAAGCCCTTATCGTTTTTTTACTATTTTGAAAAACCTTTTTGGAATAGTTCAACGTGCCAATCTATTGACACATTGTGAGCTTGTAGACTGGCCATTTAAACTATTGAAAAATGTTATATAATGTAATAGTTTAAAAGGGCAAAGAAGTTAAGGGATAAGGGGTTTAGTGGTGACGAAAATGGAGCCCGAGCTCATGTATAAAATCGATGGCATACGCCAGTAAACACAGTAGTTTAGCATTTTTTTTTTATTTAAGTGTAATTTCTTTTGAATTTGTGTGGACATTATATAGCAAATTATACTTGTCAATGAATTGTATAAACCGTTGAATTGAGTGCCTGAAAAAACATGTCTTGCTGGTATTAAGGCAGTTAGCTGATAACTGTATTCATCCCTACACCATAGGGGTGAATAGAGTTAGAGTTATCAGAGTTATCAGCATGCCAGTAAGAGCATGGGTTTACAGACCAGGTAGTATATTGCTAGATGTGTAGGCTCACAAATAAGGCAGCTAATCCAGGTTATTTAGTTTATTCAGTTTATTCAGTGAGGACAGGAGGATGAAAGCATGACATGGACGTATGAAATGGTGATGTGATTAGTGATTTCACTGGACAGAAAGAAACAATCTCAGTACCCCACAACTTGTAATCCACTAAATTAACATTGAAATTACAGGATATAGAACAGGTTCTACTCACATTAGAACATTACAGGAAACAAACAGTACAATGACAGAATTTGCTTATTAATGCATCAAGCACAACTACATGCAGTACATCTTCTCCCTCCTACTTTCTGACTTCAAACCTCAAAGACTTTATAGATCTACCTATATAGACCTTCACTGACATTCCATATGTTGGAATGTCATTCCATATGTCATTCCATATGTTGTTCCTTCCCCATCCAACCTTACTCTTCAATGTCTCGTATTTCATTTGACTGATACCCATCCATTTAAACTTTATTCAGACCTGCCCCAAAACTGCTGGCAAAAACTAAAGTTCTCAACAGGCCCGAAAATGAATTTCCGGCACTCCCTGGGCCCTCATCAAAGCCTGTACAGCCAAGACACTACCCCTGTGCCCCTTTAGAGGTTGGGGAAGTGGTTTCACTTTTGTCAGATATCACCCAAAAAATATTTTTTTCTGTTAAAATGCTCTATTATAAGGTGTGGAAACCATATATGGAGTTTCCCCCTCCCCCATGTTAGCAGAGGAGCTAATAAAAGTTCCCCAGGTGGTGGCGAATTCTCCTCCAATCAGGATCGAGCAGCAGGCTCACATAGTGTAGCTACTGTTTGGCGCCCCTAGTGCACCAGGCTGGAACTACAGGATGAATTTCAAATCACTTACCCTACCTTTAAATCTTCATATGAAGCTGACATGTTCTGACATTCCATCTGTCCTCTGATATGACCTCATCAATACCTGTGCGCTCCAGACAGCCTCCATATGGCACAGTACATAATTCATTCCATATGTTTATCTAACCCCCCATGCGCCAGCAGTCTGCTGTCACAGACTGTCAGGGTGCTAGGTGTGTGAAATTATTCTTCTGTGTATCATGCTGCTGGTATGTGTCTCCAATTAAGACACATTTAAGCAAGACAAACTAAAGTACCGGTAACCTAGCTTGAACCTTGATGTCTCCAGATCTGACTACAGTCCATCCTGTTATTGTTAAGACATTTCCTGTGACAATATTTTAAACACATTAAAGCTAACGTACAGAATACCTGCCTAAGCAAGCACTGTACTTTCCCCATCACTTACATAATTACCACTTCTGCTTCAGCTTACTTATTTGGTCAAATGGCTGTTTGATTCAGTAATATTGTTCTCTTCCGTAACATCTTGCCTCACACCCTGGCATTTCAGAAAAGCATGATAGCAGCAAAAATGAACTTTAGAGGGAAAGAGAAGTGAGATGTGGCCAGATGTCACGTAGCTTAATATTTACACTATTTTGTCTATCTATGTTCTATACTGTTGATAATCTTAATATCAGTTGATTATTGTTGATGCCCATATGGAAAAGGTTATACTGTATGTCATATATGCGAACTTTTGAAGACCTTTCATAAAAGCCACTTTACAACAAATACTTAATATCTTATTTGAATGTCATATATAATTTTATAAATCACACAATTATATAATTTCATATGTGCTTCCTGTCCTTAAAAACACTATATTTCTTATATTTACTTTATTCTCTTATATAAGGATTGTATGAATGATGCCACTTTCAAGAGTTCACATATACACGTATATAAAATTTTCCATATGGGTATTGCTGTTGCAATGTTGAAGAACCACAACCACAACACGAACCCCATGAATACTAATTCTAATGGTTAATCTGACAAAGCAAATATTATGTCTAATCTCACAAAAGTGATATGCCTACCACCAGTATAGCCCACCTGAAAAGGTTTGTTGTCAGGGAGAGTTGAGAAAAACAGAATCCAAATTATACATACCTGTATATAAATATAAACTAAAATATCCAAATGAATAAATGGCCTATTCAGGACTGACTGCGGTATGCAATTGCTAGTTTTGTAAAGGGGGTTTACATCTGTAGTATATTATTTTGGACGCCCTATTGGCCTAGTAATGTACTGTAGGTGTAAAGGTTTTATTCCTGGCTGGGTCATACCAAAGACTCTAAAAATGGAACCCATGCAATGCCAGGCCTGTTTGGCATCAAGGGTTGGGCTGTACATCAAGCAGCTTCACGCAACAGAAACATACATACTGTACACACTATAAACAAAGCAGATTATAATCATTACAATCAAAGTTAAACCTCACTGTGGTTTTTAAAGTCCCTTTACAAGAAGCAATGACACTTCCCTCTTTGCCATACACAGATAAGATTGCTCCGGCTGGTCAACAACCCTCTTTGTCATACACAGATAAGATTGAAGAATCTCAGAGAGAATACATCCAGCAGAAAACAGCAGATAATGCATAAAGATCTTCATTTTCTGGCCTGTTAAGAACCAGGCTGCCAGGCACGGCTGCACTAATCACATTGGGGTATGGGTGTCTAGAGTTTAAATGGACAGGTGTCAACAGGGAGTGAGTGGGCGAGCGGGGGGGCGAACTTATATCTCTCTTTCAAAAAAGGGAAGGAATTGCAGATCTGAATTTAATGAAGAAGTTACGGAACGTCTCCTCGCTCGCTCTCTCTCAGCAGTAGACTCGGTTTGAGTGCAAAGAGGAAACTAAGGTTGTTCAGAGTAGGTCATCTCAGGACAGGATGAGTTTCACTCTGCCCTGCGTTCTCCTCTGTGAGTATGAAACTATTAATAAATACGATTAGCTCTGTTATATAAATATTGTTTACTAATAGCAAGAATATTATTTTATCTCTAATATTGCTAATATTTTAGTCTTAGTCTAGTTCCATGTATGATCTACAAGCCGATCTACAACATAATAGCAATATCTCACACAACCAATGGGGGAGATTTATTGAAAAACATTTTCTTCAAAGGTGTATACAGTATTTATTGAAGTTTGTTGCAATTTTTATGTTATGTTGATATTGTTGCATCAATATCTTTCAGTGCTGGGTATCATCTCCAGTGGACACAGTCAAGGTGAAGATTAATATTTCTTTATTTTGTATTCACCTAATGTGTGTGCTTGTGCGTGTGTGATATACAGGTATATTACTTTATGGTCCTGTATGTATCACACACAATTTGACGTAACACAAAAACAGCGGAAAAAATGCAAAAAAAAAAAAAAAAAATACAAAGAGTATGTAATGGGTATATTGCTTTGCTCACCCTTTCAATTAGAATGGGGTAGCCATTAAAGGTCCAGTGAATAGAAAATATGTTTTTCACACTTTTAAACCACATCTGTGGCCATTATATGGTTATACCAGACAATACATGCACAAAAAATGTGAAATGTCACTTTTGTGTATTTTTTTTCTTCAAAGCTACATAAAGTCATTTTAACTACTTTCTGTAAACAAAAATGTGAAAATGTGATGATGATGTGATGAGGCCTATAACAATAAAAGCCAATAGAAATTATTGACCTGTTTTCATCCCAGTCTGAATCATCCTCCACAATCACAGGTGTCTTGATTAAAGTCAGAAATACATAATGGGATTATACCTAATCCTATTATGGCATCCAGACAGTGTATTACTCTGTTGAAAACTCAATCATCACATTAGAATATACAGTATACCTGAACACATTATGAGGTAGAAATAAACCACATTAAAGCAGTAAAGTAGCAGCACTGAGTGAAACAAATATTATTCCATGCATCTCGTGTAGAGCCTAGTGTGCTATAGAGGGAGTGGCGATACGCTTTGATCTCACCACAAAGCGAGGAAGATTGTACTCACCAGTATATGCAGCATAAACTCATTTTAATTTATACACAAAAAAGAAAAACTTCCCAAAAGGTCCAAACACATGCATTATCAAATGTATACCTATAACCAACAGTGTCACAAACCTCTGTAACTCAGTTAAGGTTGAGCATTGGAAGAGCCAAGAGAAGATAAGTGACCTGTAGGCCTATGCTATGGCAGGTGAGACGGCTCGGCCACGATGGCAGAGAAATATACACAACAGTGTTACCAACATTCCTGCCTCCTTACAGCCTGACAATCATCTTCGGAGGCATAATCTTGACAATTAATCTCCTCTCTCTCTTTCATGACAACACATGGGGTCTCTGGCCATCAGACACATTTCGTGTTAAATGACAAAATGTTTTTAATCCAGAGATGTGCTTTCCAAACAGAGCGAACCAAGGCTGTACTGAAAGTGTCTACTACCTGGTTGAGTCCTGGAGATGCACTGACTCTGAGCTGTGGAGTTAGTGATTCACCTGGAGACTGGAGGTTCTACTGGTACAGAGCTGTTTTGGGGCCAGAAGGCATTAACAATGTCACAGAGCTCTTACCTGGTCGCCAGGGGACTGTAGAAAGTTCCTACATCGTCTATGGTCCTACAGGCACAGCTGGCTATGTGTGTAGAGCTGGGAGAGGAGACCCTGTTGATTACACTGACTTCAGTGACATTCAGTATGTGTTTTCTGGTGGTGAGTATGACTCATAATTCGTGTGTGTGTGTGTGTGTGTGTGTGTGTGTGTGTGTGTGTGTGTGTGTGTGTGTGTGTGTGTGTGTGTGTGTGTGTGTGTGTGTGTGTGTGTGTGTGTGTGTGTGTGTGTTTTTTTTTTCTTTTTTTTCCTGAAGGCACACTTTGTTCGAACTCTGACCCTGTGTTGTGTTTTAGATCGTCATTCTTCAGCTAACCTCACAGTGAGTCCAGACAGAAGTCAACACTTCATCAATGAGCCTATCTCACTGACCTGTGAGGGAAACTCTACCCAATGGACAGTGATGTATTTCAGTAAGAGCGGAGACTGGAACATAAGGTGTAACTTTGCCACGAACATGACCATATGCAACGTCAGCAGCACCTTTAAGATCAACAGTGTGTTCTGGTGTCAGTCTCAGTTTGGACTGAAAGAGTACAGCAATGCTGTCAACATCAGCGTAGACAGTGAGTCCAGTTCATTCACTACTTAAAATAGGCTACTACACATTGCAAGTATTTTTCTTTGGTTAAATAAGTGTTAAATAGCTCTATATTCTGATGGTACTCTGGGCTATAGTATAGTCCTAGTAGCCAATTGTCACATGGCACGAGGTACATTTCTGTTTGTCGTCCACATTTGACACATCTCTTGGAGCAGTGAGCCGTAGCCATGACATGATCGGAATCATTTGTAGTTGATCTAACTCTCCAATCTAACCCTCAATGCTGAGTGACAAGCAGGGAAGGTCCCATTTTCTTCAGGTCATGGCGAACACTCTTAACCACTGTAGGCCACTGAGCTGTATAACTTTGTTCAGGAGTCACCATATCCCTCCAGCTATTTAGTAGAAAATGTGTCCAAACAAGATATAGAACTCAGACAAATAAACAAGAAATTCAAAGTGATGATACAATTATACAACAAATTTGGAACTTGAACACTATAAAAACGAAGCTGCAAATGGGTACTCACCTGATTTGCTGATATTTTGTAACGCACACCCACAAACTATACACTCTAGAAACACAATCAGAAAGTGCTGCTTGATTAAACTTTTTTCTCTAACCAAAATACATAACTTACTCTACCTTTAAATGACTTCATAGAGTGAACATGTGGACTGTTTTATTTTTAATGTTTTACAGCTCGTTCTCTCATCTTGGTGAGTCCTGCTCAACCTGTGATTGAGGGACGTTCTGTTACTCTTCAGTGCAAACACAGAACAAATCCATCACTCTCCAATGTGGCCTTTTATAAAAATGCGAAACCGATCCAAACTAAAACCAACGGACAGATGACCATTGCTGCTGTATCTACATGTGACGAGGGATTGTACAAGTGTGAATATTCTGGAGAAGAATCAGCAGAGAGCTGGATGGCAGTAGCTTGTTAGTATACTGTACTGACATTTCTTTTTTTCGTATATTTATGCAGCATGCCAATTGTATGCAACACATTTACTTATAATGTTCTTTGTCGTAATGATATCTTACGCACAGTGTAGTAATATTCTAGAACGCATGTTGATGCAAGTATTACTCTGTTTAAATCATCTATAGTTCCTGAACAAACTCCTACTGTGAAAAACGGTACTCAACTTGCAGTTGGTCTGACTTCAGGACTTCTGGTTGTGATTGTGCTGTCAGTCCTGCTGCTCCTGCTGTGGAGACACAAATCAAAAGGTGATCACTACTATATTAGGGATAGCTGTTTAAAATAGTGTTGATGTTTTATTTGTCTGACGATTTCATTCACCTTCTAACAATAATATTTTTCTTGTACCACAAAAAAATAGTAAATTATAGTAAGTAGTATAAAGGTGCAAAGCTTTACAGTACAATTTGTTTTCTTTAATTTACAGATCAAAGTGATGCCAGGTAAGTGTTACTAAATATTAGGCATCAACATCCATGACAGCAGTTTACATCTCGTTAATACATGTGATGCGTCTAATCTATATTTGACTTTTAATTACAGACTAAATCTGTCTGAGGGAACCAATGAGGGCTCAACTGCAGACCAAAGAACCAAACCAGTCTCTCTAGCAGACCAGATGACCAAACCAAGAGGAGCCTCTAGTGGTGAGTACTGTCCACTACAGCATGATTAGTCTGAAGAAATCACAAAGTTTTGATAGCAATGAAAACTTAAAAGTTGAGTTTAATAAATCTAATTTACCATCCCACTTTATGTTTTTGGTACTGTGGGGAGGGCATTCACAGAAAATAACCGATCGAAAAATAGTCAATGTGCTATCCTTTACTACTTCTGACAACTGGTACTAATTTCACCATACATTCATGTCCTAGTTCAAATACTACTAAATGTGTCTTCTTAATGTCCTTTTGGAGATTCAGTTGTGTTACCTTTTCCTCAACAAAATAATTCAAATGGTATTGAATTATCAAAAAACAAGCACTATAAATAATGCGCATGTTTTTCTACCTGTAGGCGATGATGAAGAAGTGGACCCTCCTGAAAATGACGACAATGGTAGAATATATACTTTCCCCCCCCAATTTTTCCCCTGCATGCCGTGCAGCATGATGATTCTAACCCTCAGGAACAGCTTGTCTGCGCACACACACGCACACAAGACCACTGTCTGATTTTTTTTTATTGCTTGACAGTGAGATCATCTCATTTACATGCTTTAGTTTAAAATACAGTACATATTTTTAATTGACAATAAATTAAATTACATAGACTTTCATTGTATGATGAAGGAGTCCTCAAAACACACCCTGGTGGTACATGAATGAACACAAAGCTGCTGATTCTGACACTGATGTGCAATATAACAAAACCCAGTGAGGTTAAACATTGACCTGAGGGAGAAGAAAAATAAATAGAAAAATAACTTGTAGTATTATACTGTGCCTGTATGTTTTTATTTGATTCAAATATTTTTTTAAATCTTGTTTTTGTTGTTTTCAGATCCAGATTATATCACGTAAGTACCTTGATCTCTGTCTATTCGGCAGTAGATTACATCTTTTTCATATCCATAACGATAAATGGTTATTTTATTTTAATTACAGGCCCATTGAGTATGATGACACCAAAAAGCGGTCATCTGCAGAGCAGAAGACCAAAGACCATGAAAGTGGGGGAACTGATCATGTGTACTATCCACTGCAGAACGGTCAGTCTTTAATCCAATCACGTCTGACAACTGCTCATAATTTTAATATAAATTATTGTGATAAGTGTTTATAATTGAAATAACAATTATAAACACAACATTAATACTTTAATAATTTACATTTAGGCAACACAGAAGATGTCTATGAAGTAATCAACCCCCCTGACTATGAAAATGGTACAGTATAAGTCTAATGGGGATTTCAAGCTGAAACTGCATCTATGAACTGGGACTATTAAATAAAAGTTTTATTATCCACTTGAATGTAACCTGAATGTACCATTTTTTTCTCTGCTATCCACTGCCTTGTCATTTCATATTTAGTTACAGATAAAGATCCATTTAACAAAACAACAGTCATGGATGAAAATGCTTTAATTTTGGCACTAATTTGTCTCTCATTTTATTTTTTATGTTTACAATCAGCACAATTCTGAGGTGGAGTGAATAGGTTGTCATCTAATTTTGTGGATATTTTTGAAAAATGTGTGGTCTGGGAACATATATCAAAGTGACCTGAACATACAATGCTTTTCTCTCTTTCCTATCCTTATCCATTGTATGATTCCCACTGCTTTGTCATTTCATCTTTAGTTAGGCTACTGATAAAGATCCATTTAGCAAAACAACAGTCACAGATGAAAATGCTTTAATTTGGTTGAGAATTACATTTTGTTATTTCGTTGTTGATTCGTTTTTAAATGAAATTATTTATAGGCTACTTACAACCAGCATAACGCTGAAATTGAAATTGGGAGTGGCAAAAATAGGTTGCCCCCATTTTGAAAATGGTGGATCTACAAGCTCAAAATGTTCCTGATTTCTGGTGTTTATGTTGCTTAAAATGTTGAAAACTCATCATATCGTTGTTGTTGGACTGAAACCTGATCATGATCTGAATTTAAAATGCCTGAATTTGGAGTTAAATGCGAAGACTACAGGGTGGCAATTACCATCCTCTGAAACCAATAAAACTAAGAGCTAAACATGATCGAAAGAGATAGATCACCCCCTAATTACTTTGTCTATTGATTACTGACCCCATGGAATGTATTTTTTGTCACATTCAGTGGTTACCAAATGGACACAAATAGCTTCCTTTGTATTTCCATATGGAACAACTGCTGTCATCAAATTATTGGCCTATAGGAATGTGACAAAAAATATACATGAATTCAAGTATCCATGGGACGAGTAATTGATTTCTTTTTTGATGCATAAACAAACTTGTGTAATGTAAAATTTCAACCACTATTCTTATGTCATATAGTACAAGATAGTTATTAAGTGGTGGATTGAGGGCAGGCCTTTTGGGCACCAACCTCAGGGGGGCACCATTCTCCAGACATGTTTTATTTATTTATTTATTTATTTATTTATTTATTTATTTATTTATTTATTTATTTATTTATTTATTTATTTATTATTACCCCTATTATTATTATTATTATTATTATTATTTGGCTTTACTGTTAGTGCTGTAAGTTGCACTTTGATTCATTGATTCATTCAGCATTCATTCATTTATTCATTTTAAAGACAACTACAGCAGTAAGGCAAAGTAATAATAGCAAAATCAACAGTGATAATGTTACTATTAACTACAATACATTTGGTTCCATTTCTACCAATCATGTAGTTGTGTTCCATGATAGTGGCAGGTGTGTACTGTGTACCCAGGATGTGTCATCTGTCATTCTAAGTGTACAACAGGCATGGCAGCCATCTGCATGAGTGCATGCATGAACAAAAGTCCATATCATTTCCAGATTTTTTTTTATTTTTACCTCATTACTTTATTTTGCTACATTTTCCAATTAGTACAGAAGTTGTGGTCAGGATTCGCCATTTAGGCATTAGGTTCAGGTGTTGGCTGTGATTTAGATTAGGGTTATGTCTCTTTCAAGTCACGCTATTGTAAAGGCGATCACGGTATGGTATGTGGCACCTACCCTGGTAACAATGACAGAGATCTGCCTTCAATTCTTGTCATGTTTGGAATGACTCACTTTACTACTACTATATCCCAGTGTTGGGACATGTGCACTACATAACTTAATATATTACATAATATATTACCAAAATGCAGTAACTTGTAATATAAATACATTACTTAACAAAAGAAATCGAATATATTATACTTTTCTTTCTGCATTGCTGCATTACTTTCAATATTACTTTTTGCCAATCTGTTTCGTTGAAAATGTTCTTGTGAAATTATCTTGACAACTGCAGAAGTTAAATAATTACTTATTTTCTATCATTTGTCATCAAATTATTTATTCAGGAGTGACTTAAGATTGCCAAGTGTGCTTGCTTTATTGTAGGTATGCCACTGGCCTACTCAATATTTGATTAATATTGACACTAAATATTTAATTATGTATTTTGTAAAAAAGTTGTTTAAAGTAATATGTAATAGTAATATTAATATATTACACTTGCTCAGACAGTAATATTGTAATATAATATGTTGCTTTAAAATGAAGGTAATAATTAATAAGTAGTATATTAGCAAGGTAAAGTAATATTCCCAACACTGCTACTATATCCCAGACACACCTTAACCTGGGTGGGCCCCACCTCTGTGGAGAATGCCGTCTATGAGCATGACAAAAGGTGTGAAGGCATTCTATTTTCATGCCTGCCCTCCCATGCCCTAATAATTAGACATATATAAAGTAATATAGAAACCAGTCGCAATGTTCTGACCTGTTGTGCAAACTGTTTTAACCTTTTACTTTCTTTCCATTGTGAAGTTGTGTAAAGGGTTGACCCAAAAAGTCCATAACCCAAAACCTTCTAGAACCCAGGGAGTTCTGTGATATGTTTTATATAACTAGAATCACTACTAATCACTTATCTTGAATGAATGAATGGGCGATTTGCAAATTCAAACTCCATATTTGGGTATGCCCAAGAATGGCGTATGATGCACACACAGACAGAAAGACAGACAGACATTTCTTCCTGGCTTGCATATGTAACACCCAGGGTTTGAACTCGGGTCTCCCACGGGAAAGTCCAACATCTTAACCACAAGACCAAAGGGACATCCCCTTGGTCCAGGGGCAGATACTAGACTTTGGAGGCCATCAGGACAGAGGCTGTAGCCACCTGCTACTTGCTCATTGTGTTTGCAAGCTATTGTATCTTCTGGTCTTCTGGTGGTTAAAAAATGTCTGAAAGCAGATCGGATATGGTCAGGAGATATCTTACCAGTATAATATAGCCTACTGTAACCCAACACATACGGCTACTCACTTTGCTACTCGTTTTCATTGTGAACGCAGTGAGCAAGATTACTATGGCAGAAAAGGCAGGAATGTGTGTCTGTCTGTGCCACGCGTCACACTCTATATTTGACCATATCTGATCCAAATATGGAGAACTCCCAATACACTGTTACAGTCGAACACAATGAGTAAGGGAGTCACTGAGTAAGTGACACGCTCCATATATGTCCGTCTTCATATACTGTATATACTGTAGATAACACTGACCTCATCAAACGTTATTAGTGCAGATTAGAGTTTAAACGAACAAGTAAAACGATATGTTATTTTATTTCATAGGTATTAAGGTCTGAGAAGGTCTGAGGCATAATGTATGAAAGGGTGTCACAACTGATTAAGGGTAAAGCAACAGATTGAGGGAGTAACAGGGCAGGACTGTGCATCATGACAGGAATGTGTGCATGAATAGTTGCATGGAACTGGTACTGTAACATTCTACTGAGTGCACTGTTTCACTGTGTTTCAATACAATCCAACTGAGGAAGAATGATACTATTAGTATAGTGGCCCTTTTATAGAGATTTCTGTTTCTGTCTCTCTGTGTCCCTTTATTCTTATCCTATGTATGTAATGTAGTGAAGTGTTATGATGTCTGAACAGGCCAGAAGTTATTTGTTGTAGGCCTATGTGTGACACACGCACAGACAGACACGTGCACATTTCGGCCTGGCTTACATAGTAAATGGCTCAGTGCATTTGCAATTATTTTACAATGCAATTTTAGATGATGTGCTGTATGTATTGTCCGTTTTTATACAACAGGTTGTTTTGCGGAGTCAGTCTTATTAGTTTAAGTATAGCCTACAGCCATATGACCAAACTTCAAACAAGCATGATAGGATGCCTAATCAAAACATAAAAATCGGCTGTGCTGAGACTCAGTTCTCTCTTGGATTGGGCTCTGGGTCCTGGGTTGCTGGGCGTGTGATTTTCTTGGAACGTTTTTGGCCTTATAGTTGCTACATCTGTTAATAAGGTTTTAATATCTTAGCTATAATGAAATTGTGTTGTTGTGTTTTCCCCACAATATTACACACAAGGGTCATGCTTTAGTTTATATACTGTATATCGGGTATGGCATACCCGATGCACATCTGCATCGCTACATGCAGGAATATCTGATAGGTGAATTACATAAGCGTAAACAGTGCAGAAGTGTCCCCTCTTGGGTAACATTACATTGCTTAAATATGCCCAGAACCAAATGGTTGGTTCCATTTTGTACACTCTCACAGAGAGTGAATCCCCGGTGTGTTGCTGGTGGTATCAGATTTAGCTGAATCACAGAGTGGCCATATTACATTAGAATGTGGCAGTACCAGTCCATGCTACTATTCATTGTTGCACACATTCCAGTCACGATACGCAGGTCTGCCCTGTCAGACTGCACACCCTTTGGAATGTTGACACAGTAACCAAGACAACAGCAGCCACATGGGGGTCGGAGAGAGAACATCAACATCCCTCATCATTTCATCTACCGGCATTTCCCAATTGGCTAAAAGGATTGTCCATATACAAACAGATCCCTTATCACCTCAAATGTACACTTTGTCAATTTTCGACACCAATGTTCATTATAAGATGGAATCATTTCTGCCTATTCATTCTTTGTCTCATTGGTGGGTTATGATGAAGGGTTGAGAAACCAACTCCCTACCAGTGACATCATCAATGGGGATTCCAGGCACATAACTGCAGTTCACATTTACTAGCTTGTCTGTTGTCAGTAGGTCTATTATGTTTGAGTATTTTATTTTCTCTTTTGATTTTGCCTGTATCTGTAGCCTAATGCTTATTTTATGTGTCATTCAGTCCATGTGTATTTGTTTACAGCATTTTGGTTGTTTGTTGTTGTTGGTGATGTGGTATTACACTCCCCTCCCTTTAAAGTTGACCATAGCTCCCCTTTCACCACAGTCTCAACTCTAAAGGGAGGGGAGTGCAATAAGTTAAGGAATGACCTAGGGCATAACTGCCGAAGTGTTTATGTTTACAATGATTAAACACAATAAAAAATACCTAATTTAAGCTGAGTTCAAACATTCTGATAAGGCAGGTCCTATAAACAAATAGTGTCATTGTAAGTTTAAACAGTGCAAGCCAATCTAGTACAAATATTTACTTTTTGCATAACCTACAACAGCCTACGGTTTATGTCCAAGACACACCAACGGTCAAGTCAAAATCTCAAGACACACCTATGTTCATATGCCTATTTTCTGTGTAAATGTTTCTTTTTCATTTACTGATTCCAAATGGAAAGTTTAACCATGCACTTGACCGATTGACCAGCTCAGTGGCCTTGTGGTAGAGTGTCCGCACTGAGACTGGGAGGCAATGGGTCATACAAAGACTGTAAAGACTAAGACTACAAAGACTATACTATGGTGCACAATGCCTCCCTGCTTGACACTTAGCATCAAGGACTATATTTGGGGTCCCTGCGACATACCGGTTCTAGCGCTGATGTCCAGGGGTGTACTTGTACATCAAGCTGCTGACCTATAGACCTCATGGCTAGGCTTGCTTATGTCTGAATAGTTCCCAATCACAGATTTTCCAAAATAGTGAAAATAGACAATCTACTATAAATTGTTCCAGGATAGCCCCAAAATCCTGTCCCATGAAATGTAAGATGGAAATAATGATTTGGGATAATTGATTTCAATCATCCCATCTTTCCTCATAGTGTACCGGATGGCTGGCGGCGGCTCACGGGCCTATTATAATTCCTACTACTGCCTATGTCTGCATGGGCAGGCAAACTTGGGCCCTTCTGTTTCTCAAGCTGCCTTTCTAGCCACTCTCTCTACCCACTTGGCTATAGCTGTTCAGTGACAGTGACAGTGAATTGAATGTGGAAAACAGGAATGTTTGAGAGGATTGAGATCACTGGAGTGCTGTTAATGTATAAGCACAAATACTAAACTGTACTGACACTCAGCTTCACTATCAGTGCAGGAATGCAACACAGGGTCACCACGGTCAACACGCTTTTTTCTCTTTGTAACATTCTGTAACATCAAAAGTGAATTTTGATACATTTCAAATACAAAGTATTCTGCGGCTCCTCTGGACTTGCGTCACAGAAACTTAGGGTACCACAGAACTAGTTTAGAAGACAAGATCAGTCTCACTCTCTTCATGATAGCAGCGGTTTTCTTTGGTTTAGATTTTGTTCTGTCATATTGTGTACACTCATTTTAAAACATCCATGTGTTTCCATCTTTTTCATGCATGGCTTCTATACGAGCTGAATTGGGACAACACACTGCAGCATGCAGCACACACACATGTGCATGGTGTGCATCCTTGCACACACACACACACACACACACACACACACACACACACACACACACACACACACACACACACACACACAC
>CM076965.1:35343242-35535742 GCA_039105355.1 Benthosema pterotum | reverse complement strand
CATGACAAAAATGCTTGATTGAGAACCTCTACAGTGAAAGCAGTTAATCTACTAACAAATACTAAATGAGTCATTTGTAGTAAGTAGGCTGCTTTATTATTGACTAATATCTTGTTCATGACCAATCAGATTAGTTAGCCAACTTAACAGACATTTAACAAGACTTTAATAACCCATGAACTAACTTGTGAATGATTAATTTCCTAATTATAAATAATAAGGGATTGTTATCCATTGGGTTTTATTGGTGCCAAATCACTACATGTTATCTCATTACACTGATCTGACACTGTCCCATGCTGACCAAACAAATTTGTGGCAACATACAGCATACAGGCATACTATACAAGTACACTGAATGTATGTATGTATGTATGTCTGTTAAAAATAATTGGGGTTACAGTCTTAGTCAACACATTGCATTCACAGATTAAAATACAAAAAAATGTTCTGTACTAAAATGTGTTATACTTTACTATACTTTGCTGTTCCTTTTATAACGCTGATTGATACTTAGGATATTCTCTGCACTGATACAGAACATTACTGACTCCCTCAGTAGCCAACAGGGGCGTCAGGGGGTGGAGGAATATGTCTAATGCCACTCCACCCACCTCGTTGTGGGGCTGTAATCTAACTGCTGCAGGTTTTGATGGGTGTAAATAAACATGGTATAACACACTGTAATCCCAGGTAGTTGGACTGGATCGGTGAAGGGGGGGGGGGGGGGGGGGTGCTGTCTCTGCCTCAAGTTGGAACAGGCTCTGCAGACAGAAACCCATTCAAATGCAACAAATGATGTACACACACTCTGTCTTGACGGGTGAAAGGAGTCCTCAGGCAGCCTCGTCAAAATAAGAACACATAATTATACCTATAGTATAGGGTCGGAATCAACTATTAAATGTAAAGTATATTTTGTTTCATATTCAATTGCACAGAAAAAGCAGGGTGGGACTCCAACATCAGGCCTAGTGTAGAACACCCACCAATACACAGACATTTCCCTGCAATTATGAGTGCTTGGACTGACACATGCAGAAAGAACACTTTGGACACCTCTGCGTGTGTGTATCACATCATGCAACACAAAAGAATTTTCACACATATCATCACTGTCCAGCAGAAACTGTATTTATTTGATACAAATATTGAAACCATGAAAAGTGCCTTTGATATAACCATTATAAGGTTGGGAAATGGATGAGCTTGTGTACTGTATGTGTAATACAGGGTTTTTGTTTAGGTAGAGATAGACTAACGAGTAACTTTTCATTGTTTTGAATGGCAAATTGTCCATGGCCCTGCAGCTTGGAAGAATGGATTTGTATAGCAGGTAGTGAGAGTCGGCCTTTGTATGGTGCTCTGTTTACTCTGTAGCCTACCAGAACACCTGTATCCAGTATGTCCCTATTTGACACCAAAACCCTGCAGTTGTGACGGTCCAGAGCATGTTTCCGCCGTCATACAGTCTGGAGGAACGGAAGCTCAGTCTGAACATGAAGTTGCGTGGATAAAGTGGAATGTGACGCCTTACCCTTGATTCTGTTTCGGGTTTATTTTCGTCACCAAAAATTGTAATTTTGTAAATCATGTGTGCGCACATGTGTGCATCATGTAGGTTTTCGTGAGGCAAAAGTGGGAGTAGGAGAGAAAGACAGGACAGAATCATGGTCAAATAATAATCACATGGATCCAACGTACATAAAGCTGCATATTGTTGCTCGTCGAATGGAAACCTCAAAATGTCCTGGACTCCTGGCAGACTCAAATCTTGGAAATCGGCTATTTATTTTGTGCTACTTTTGTGACACTTTACTGTGACAACGTATACGTATGGAATTCATTTACAAAACAAAAACATAAATACAGAGAAGTTTCTGCCCTATGCAGCAATGATATGTAGTAGCAGGTATATGCTTAGATCAACAGTTCACAGCATCATACATGAATGTGCAGCAGGTGCAGTCAGTCCTCTTCACTTGAACAGTAACAGTTGGTGTTTCTCAAGAACACTGTTTCACAAGCAGTGGGTCGGTACTCGGGAGCATTTTTATGGTTACAGTAAATATCCTACCGTACAGTAAATATACTACCGTTGGAATCTGGGTGTGCAAACGTTGTTGTTTTTTTGCAGGAATGGGATCAGGGCACAAAGGTTGAGGATGGCAGGTACAGCATTCCTCCTTTCTGCAGTCATATAGTGAGGAGGGATAGGTGAAAACATGCAGCGTTGTACAGTATCTGTCCTGTCAGGAAGGCTGGCTCCATGCCAGCAGAACACGATTTGGGCCCAGGGTTGCCGGGAAGCACGTTTTCTGCAGAATGAAACACCCCTTTACACATGCAGACACACACACACACACACACACACACACACACACACACACACACACACACACACACACACACACACACACACACACATACACACATACACACACACACACCCTATGACTCAACATAGTGTTCTGGTTTCAATTTGAGTCCCCCCCTCTTCTGTGTGTGTGTGTGTGTGTGTGTGTGTCTCTCTCTCTCTCTGGATGATGATCTCAGATGTAACAGATTCTCTGCAGAACCAAAACATTTTTATCTGGCTGGGTGTGTGTGCATGCGTGTTTGATCACTCTAACAAGCATTTTAGTGATCCACCTTGTTTTAGCCGCAGAACCGCTAGCATCAGGGCCCACCTAAAATCTAAAAAGCATAGTGGCCCACCCGTCTCTCCACAGCCATTCAGGTGGTCAGATGTGGTCGATGGATGGTCCATGTGCATTCATGATCATCCATATAAATGGATAAAGTTGTTAAACATTTCACTGAGACACCTGACAACGACCCCTGGGCGTCCCCATTCCGTACTTTGAAAAGCACTGTTCTAGGAGGTGATGACACCGCAGCTCCGAATGTCAAACTTGAACCAGATGCTGAAGGAAATGTGACAAGCATGCTTCCCATGTCATGTAGCAAGCCTCGCCTTCACTACTTTGGCACCCTCATTTAAAGCTGCATTATGTACTGTATGTGTACTGTATGTGTATATGTGTCAACAAAATGGAACAGTGTTCAATATAACACTTATGGTGGTCGTATTTGGTCTCCCTGCTCTCTAGACATTTAGGTCCTGTGTCTAGGTTTGGACACAACCTTTGACTCCATTCTGTTTCTACTTTCTAGTGTGACAAAAACTTTGACCTAAAGTTCAATTTGCCCCCTAAACAAGCAGGATCAGTCAACCTGCCAGCATTTTTTGGAACACAGGTTCAAAAGTGTCATTTTACTCTCACAGTTCTGTCCTTCTCTGGAGTTGGCTCTACTTGGGCATGATCCATTTCTCCTTTCACTTTGAATATGAATGTGTTATGGGTTTGTAGATCTACCTTTTTTTGGCAGAATGCACCCATGCAGAATAGGGTGGCTGTAGGGTTCCTCATATTAATTGTGGTTAGATGTATTGTTGTTTACAACGCTGTAATTGCAAGATACAATATGTTGTAATTTCAACGAGACTCATCTGCTTCAAATAAAGATCTTAATATCAAATGAAGGAACAAGTTTGAACAGCACTTAGTCTCTGCACTGCATCCCTGCAGGCGATTAGGCTCCTCTCTATGCAAAGCATCAAGAGGCACTGTCAACTCCCACACTGAAATAAAAACCCAAAAGCTAAAATAGCCGATCTGCAAGCTGATCTACAATCCGATCTAAAGAAAATCCAGAAGCTTAAGAGTCAAGAGAGTCAGTAGTTTCTCTGACAGTTTGACATAATTGCCAGGGCTTTTGTCTGAGAGATGGATAGCTACAGGTTTGATGGCCGCCTGACAGCATTGTGCCCTTCCAAAGCACCCTTGTTTTAAAGGTTTATGCTTTATCTATGATTTTAAACTTGGAAATATATAAGGTATCCGCCCGACAGTGACGATTTTTAAGTCATGGCTGTGTTCTTGAGACAGCACATTCAGGAAGTATGATTGAAATGTAATAAGGCTGGATGAACAAAGGGAAGAAATAAACAGCTTACATCCATTGTGTTTTTCAGTCAACACAGACAGACATTACAAGACAAGTTAACACAGGACAGGTCAGGTAGACTAGCAAGTTATTATAAAACAAGTTGGCGTTACAGAATGTAGCAAACATTGTAGAGCATTTGTTTTTATTGCTCCAAACTAGTTTGGCTACAACCAGTGAAATGCATTTTTATGGCATGTTCAAATAGGCCAGTGGTTGTCAAACCCTTTTCATGTCACGAACCTCCGAATGAACAAGTCTCCATGAAATTGAATCTGTCCTCATCTAAACCTCGACAAACAGATATATATCGATGAAGGTTAGCTCCATACTGCAGTCAGTGGTCTTCAACGTTTATCAAACCAAGGGTGCCCAAGACGAGAGAGAGAGAGATGGTGCAAGAACCCTCTCTTTTTTGTTTTTGTATGAAATTGTGTCCATAATAAGTTAATGCTCAGTGATGTAAATAGGTTTTTGAGTCTCTGGATGAAGGGAGGGTCTTTTAGATGAGTCCCAGGGACATTTGATGAGTCCCACTTCCCAATGTTAACTTAGGAGACATATGGCTCCATTTTCGTTACATGCTAAACCCTTTATTCCAAACTCTTTATCCCTTTTTTACTATTTTTAAAACGTCTTGGGGATAGTTCAATGTGCCAATCTATTAACACGTTGTGAGGGGTGGGATGAGGGGTAACAAAAATGGAGCCCTATACAGTATTTTGTAGTGCTATTTGAAAAAGTACTGATTTGTTGGAATTGCGCAACCAGGCAACCAGTCAATCAGGGCTGTGCTGCTCATGGGCAGCTCAACTTGGGCCTTGGGTTCTTTCAGTATAAATTTAATTTTTGGTTGCAGGATGCAGGCAATCAACATCACTGAATTCATTATGGATCCACCACCTATTGATTGGGAAACACTTCTGGTAGAATGTGAGTTGAAACTAGGAAGACCTTTGATCAGACGAGGTGTGTATTGTAACAGAGCTGGCACTCAGCGTGGGAATGTGGATTCCAGTGGAAGGTGTGCCATGGTATCCTAGGCTTCAACAGGTGTCATCATTCCTACACATCATTAACCGTTGAGCAGAACATTATGACGTTCTGCTTGGAATCAATCTGTGTAAAAGAAACTGTCATCTTGTCAGTGCCATCAACCGGTGGTTTCCAAACATAGTCATCATAGGATGAACATGGAACATGGTTCCAGCGAAGCCGCAAATGTATCTTTGTGGGACTGATCTTCATTTTTTCTGCTTGATCAAATCATCAACATATCGTGACACAAATGCATCTCAGAATGTACTGTCCATCACCAAGTTGTCTCTGTTCATTGACTTGAGAGAGGCTTAGAGGTGTTCACCTAGCCGTCCCTGAGTCCCACCTGATTGGACAGGAAGGAAAGTTGCGGGTTGAAGCTTTACAATGATGCCTTTTATTCAGGAGTGAAGCTTTACTGCTGTCAGTGTTTTGTGTAAAGTCCTGCCTTTGAAATGTGTTATACAAATAAACATGCCTTGCCTTGTACTATGGGCTGTGTCCTGTGCGCAGCGTGCTCTGGGCGATGCTTTGTGGTTTGTACACAACTACTGAGATCAATGCAATGTGGAAAGAAAGTAAAAGTCTTATATCTTCATTGTTTTATGTAAGTAAAAGTAAAAAGCTATAGACAGTTTCCTAAAAATGTTGATCATGCATTGTGTGCTTGTAGATTCGCTATTCTTTTTTATAGACTAAGTATAAAATAAGGCTTAAAGGTAGGGTAAGTGATTTGAAATTCATGGTGAAGTACCAGCCTGGTGCACTAGGGGCGCCAAACAGTAGCTACACTATGTGAACCTGCTGCTCGATCCTGATTGGAGGAGAATTCGCTACCACCTGGGGAACTTTCATTAGCTCCTCTGCTAACGTGGGGGAGGGGGAAACTCCATATATGGTTTCCACACCTTATAATAGAGCATTTTAACAGAAAAAAATATTTTTTGGGTGATATCTGACAAAAGTGAAATAACTTCCCCTACCTTTAACATATACAGTAAATTTGTTATGTAATAATAATATGTTTTGGAATAATAATCAAAATCTGTAAAAAAGTAACTTGTAGGTTTCAGATCATTAACTTGTAACTTGTAAGTTTTCAGATCATTGTAGTGGAGCCAAAAGTGCATTCATTTGCAGTCCCATTGTGACAGCAGTGCATTCCATACATTGTCACACCCAAGCATATCTTCGTCAGTGTGTATCAGTTGTATTGATTGTCTTTCATTGCACCTATGTTGGGTTTACAGCTGATTACAGTACTGTATTGAGTGTCAAAAAGGTTGCTGTATGTTCATATTCAATTGCTAAGCGATATTTCTTTTGGTTAATTTAAAAAAAATAAAGTCTATATTAGTGATTATTGGAATAGTTAGTGTTAGTTCTGTAACTGGAGATTTGTATAAAGGGTGTGGTGACAGTCTCAGGAGATGGAACTGGTCTAACATTGGAGTAAAGAACACATATTCTACATAAACTCATACAGCTGGTGGAGTTGCGATCCACCTATTAGCTTACGGGAACACTTAACAATGTTGGTTTATAGCATATATACGTCTCTGTTTTGTAGGCGAAGGGGCCCTTAGCTGAGAGAGAGATGCAGTTCATCTACTTGTTTAACTGCATTATCACCAGTGTTGAGTGAATGGCTACTTGTGATATCTTTATCAAAATTGACCAAGCTGTCCTCAAGGACTGAGCTGTGCCTGGACTTGTTATTACCTAATAACCGGTGCTGTGACGTTGTCTGTGATATAAGGTCCTGTGTGCATGTTTACTTTGGCACAAATCTGTATTAGGGTGTGCAGAATAGAACGTAAGTGAGAGAGAGAGAGGAAACACAGCCGTGAGGTGAGCCTAATGTAGAATACCTCACTGTTGAACACCTGTTTATTTCAACCATTTCAAATAAGACTTTGATGATCTGGTGAGTGAAATTCAGCCGTCAAAGGCTGTACAGCTAAGACAGTTAAGATAGGTCTATGAACAAAGGGCAAAGAATAAGTACTGTTACAGCACAGTACAGATATCACATAAAAAATAATACCCATCAAAAATGTTGTTTATGACTTGAAAATAGGATGTTGTTTATGACTTGATAATAGGAAAATCTTTCTCTTTCATCCTATAGTTCAGTGGTTCTCAAACATTTCTGGATTAGAGCCCAGCTTGAAAACACCCATAGTGTCAGAGTTTGAAAGCACTCATTTACTAACAGCACATCGTCTGTTGAGTGATTTCCAACAAGTGCTTCTAAAGTCCAACACTCCATGATGCTCAATGTTTTGCCACTCATATGTGATGCATGTGCATACTCATACCATAACATTAATAATTTGTTTCCTTGTGCATTTGTTTGCTTGCAGGGCCCCTTCCACAGAGCTGCCAGCTCTGATAGAGAAGCTGCAGAAGAATGCAGACAAAGTGGAGAAGTTCATCTATGAGACAGAGCAGAACCTCAACAAGGTGAATACATGTGACAGATGTCACACCAGTGTTCACTTCACTGCTCACTCCATCAATCACGACAAAAGTGCATCCACTGGATGGGCGACTGCAGCATTTTTAATAATAATTACTGTATGATTCATGAACTGAGTTGTGCTGAATTGTAGATCTAAACAAATGAAGGAACTCTCCTGTCTTGTGACGGCGCTGTTGTTTCAGGATGTGAGCAAGATCAACGAGGGCAAGCAGCCTCTGTACCAGGACGAGACAAACAAGAAGATCCTCAACGCCCTGGAGCTGCTGAACGGCCTGGACGAGGATGCAGTGAACGCCAAGCGCCTGCAGCACCCGCAGGCTGAGATGATCGAACAGGAGTGAGTTCAGGGAACTTTAAGGGTCCAGAACCTTTTGTTTTAGGTTATTGTGATCATTATTATTCATTTAATGTTCATTTCGATTTCTCCAGTTTGACAGGAGTTTGTGTGTGCGTTCACACGCGTGCATGCGTGCGTGCGTGTGTGTGTGTGTGTGTGTGTGTGTGTGTGTGTGTGTGTGTGTGTGTGTGTGTGTGTGTGTGTATGTGTGTGTGGCCAAATGTATTACCTATTATTGTGTAACTGCAATCATTTGATATTTTTGGAATAATCATCAACTATTGTTTCCATGTTGAAAACATGGAATTTTCATTTTCTTTCTTTCATTGAACTCATTTTTAATATCCGCCCTGTGTAATTTGTGCCTAAAAACCAAACAGAAAACAAAAAACACAATTATCTGTGTGACAGTTAATCGTAAACTTACGTTTATAAAGCTGAGAGCCCTCTTGTGTGTGTCTCAGTATGAAGCAGCTGAGGGAGAGAGTGATGAAGCTCAGGGAGGATCACGACCGCATCTACCACCTGACCCGCTCTGAGGGGCTGCCCAGCGTCAACTGGGGCAAGATCATCGACGAGAAGATGGTGAGAAACACACACACACACACACACACACACACACACACACACACACACACACACACACACACACACACACACACACACACACACACACACACACACACACACACACACACACACACACAGAGCGCCTTGGATAAAGACGCTATATAAATTTGTCATTTGCCCTTTAGCTGACTGGGTTGTGTTGTCTCTGTCGCTGCACTACAGGACAACCTGAACAACAAAGGGTTTGGTCAGGACCTGCCCAGCGTGGAGAATGACGTGGAGGAACACAACATCTTCCACAGCGAGGTGGAGGCACTGGCCCCACACATCACAGACAACGAAGACAAGGTACAAACGTTATACCAGACTAAAGGTCTCAACGGGCCTGAAAATTAAGGCCCGGCCCTAACTGGGCCCTATCAGTTCATGCCCTAGGCCCGGCCCGGCCCGACTAAATGGAATAGATTTTAGGCCCTACCCGGCCCTAAACTGTCGGGTTTGGTCAAAATTTGAGAATTCGCCACAGAATAAAATTGAAATGGCAATCAGCACCATCTTCATAATAGCTAAATACAGAAATAATTATTATTCTTACTATAATAAAATAATTCAATATATATATTTTTTCATGGCCCCCGAGAACCTACCCAGCCCTACTGATTAACATAGATTTTAGGCCCGACCCGGCCCTAGTTTGAGAACTCTATACCAGACGTCACCTACTAAAATGTTGGCCTACATCACACAGCTACGGGAAGCAACACGTAGATGCTATTTTTGTCCTGGTCCTCGCACAGTGGGAGTTGAGCATTTATAGGTGGACATAAGTGGCCTGATGGGAGGTATGGTCCTGCTCCTAAACCTCTGCTTAGAGTCAGTCTACTCTGGCCTTAGTCTGCACCCCAAAATGTTTGAAGTTCCTTTTTCAGTTTTTGACTTGCCCCTGACCTAAACCACCACTATGAACCCATTGTGCTTCCAAATCCATTGTAACCATAAACTATGTTAGACTCAACACATACCCCTGCTCCCGGTGACTGATAATTAAGTAAAGTAAGTAGCCTTGCCAGGCCATGATGTCAGGAGGCCCAGCTGAGCCATTGAGGCCCATATAGGTCAGGAGCCTATCTCCTGTTTCTGTAGCGTGAGGCAGCTTGATGTACAAGTACACCCCCTGGACATGACGCTAGTATGTCGCAGGGTGACTGATAATGTGCATCATTTTTTAGTCATGTTCTCAACATGCTCATCAATACTGCAAAAATACTATCAATAATACTCTATACATTTTCGTTTATTTAATTTCCCACTCCTCTGCAGGCCACAAATTTTATTCATTTGCTTTTTGCCAGGTTTATGTATTTACCCTCTTTGTCCTCTTTCTCTAGGATTACGTGAGTGGCCTGCAAGTCAAGTACAACAAGCTCTTGGTGAGAACATACTAATGCAGATTGTTTAAACCCCTGGCTCTGTGTGTGTGTGTGTGTGTGTGTGTGTGTGTGTGTGTGTGTGTGTGTGTGTGTGTGTGTGTGTGTGCGCGCGCGCGTGTGTGTGCGTGTGTGTGTGTGTGTGTGCGCGCGCGCGCGCGTGTGTGTGTGTGTGTGTGTGTGTGTGTGTGCACGTGCATGTGTCTGTGAGTGTCTGTCTGTGTGTGTGTGTCTGTGTGTACACACAGCGTATACATAAACCTGTCACTTGCATGATGGCTTTCACTTTTAGCCCTGTGGCTACTAGAGTTTGTGGTTGGATGTGTGTGTGTGTGTGTGTGTGTGTGTGTGTGTGTGTGTGTGTGTGTGTGTGTGTGTGTGTGTGTGTGTGTGTGTGTGTGTGTGTGTGTGTGTGTGTGTGTGTGTGTGTGTGTGTGTGTGTGTGCGTGTGAGTGCATGTGAGTGTGAGAGAGAGAGAGCCCTGTGGCTAGTGTGCGTTCCTGTTCTGTATCCATGTTTGTTCTTCTGCGACAGAGAACAAAGTGTCTCTCATCACCTGACAATAGACACCTCATAGATGACTGTGTGCATGTAATTATGTGCAAGTGTGAGTGCGTCAGTGCGTCAGTGCATGCAGTTGATTATAGTGTTATGTATTTCACCCAAACATTACATTTGGCAACTCATAAAGATTATCTACATAATGTATATTAAAGTATCATAATGTATGGTATCTATATGCTCAGTGAATGCAGATTTCAATCCAGATCTAAATGCTATAATTTGCATAGATTAGTGTGAAAAAACAAGCGATACAATCATCAATTTGATTTAATTCATGCAGTCATTTAGTCTAATATCTAGTATCTCTCCTGAGTCATAGGGATCTGTGAGGGATTCAGTGGTTCTTAACCTTTTTTTTCAGCCACTGAGGTGAAGTACTTGGCTCTCCAGGTACCACCATCATGGTTCATGTTCAAATACAGAGAGTAGCTCAAACCATAATCCATAATCTGTCCAATTCAGTTATGCACAGTTGACACAATCTTCACTAATTCCAGACACCAGCCTCACCACCAGCTTCTCTCTCTCCTCTCTCTTTACCAGAGTGCCTCAGGTGCGCGGCAGCGCCACCTGCTGAGCCTGCGCGACTACATGCAGCGCTGCACCAATGAGCTCTACTGGATGGACCAGCAGGCTGAGGAACGCATCCACTACGACTGGAGTGACACCAACCTGGACTACCCTGCACGCCTCCGCCAATATGAGGTATTATATAATACAGTATAATAATAAATATGATTACACATCCAGTACGGCTGGAGTGACACCAATCTGGACTACTCTGCACATGCCATGTCATAGCATAATTATATCAATCATTTCATAACAATGACAAAAGATTATGTAAAAATGTAAACCAATGAGATCAATTAATATTAATTTCACTGTACTGTATGTGAATAGGCTAGTACGAAGGCCTCACGTTGTCTTTATTCCATACTGTTCACACGTATCCATCATTGGTGTTCACAGAACTTCATCAGTAAGTGTCTGGAGTCCAAAGAGGCCACCATCACCAAGCTCAACGAGGATGGAGAGAAGCTCATCGCTGCCGAGCATCCTGGGAAGAACGTCATCGAGGTAACTCACCGCATGTCGCCCCGCATGTCGCCTTTTCTATCCCAATTACTCTTAAGATGTAAGGCCAGTTCATGCCATTTATTCATTCAGAATTGTCTGTAACTCTATTGAACCTTGTGGAGACTTGTTACAGTCTGAACTACAGACGCATTTCCAGTTCTAGTTTCTTTGATCTCATACTGCGGCCAAGGTGATATACCTTATTTATTGACTGGAGTCGAATAAAAACGTGTAAATGCCTCTGGACGAGAGCATCTGCCAAAGACTTAAATTGTAAGGATGCGAGTAGCATTGTCCAGGCTGTTTTAGAAGGGAAAAGTGTTTAGAACACATGAAGCGTCCAGCGTGTTTTAAGGAAGGGAAGCCGTGATTTTTGTATTTTTTCCAATTTTGTACATGTTTAAGAGGTGGCAGTATGTAAATAGACCCCTTGGTGTGTTTTTTATGTGCAATGATGTCTTCCCTTTGTATTTAAGGTTTCTTCCTGGGGGCTGAACGTTTCCAGTCAAACATGCCAATGAAAAAAACTTCACTATAGTGACATCACGTGTTCAGCCCCTCCCCTAACTCCTCCCCCTTTATCATGCAACTAAAGCTGTGGGTGTGGCTTCAGTTCAGGTGGATCTCCACCCATCACCACCCACCAGGCAAACCAGGCATACTTAATGAACTGGTAGGGTGGAATCATAAAAATGACAGTTTAACAAACACTGTACACTTTTGGGGAAAAAATCTTACTTTTCATATAACATTAATACCTGATGATCATGTTTTAGGGTAGAAAAAATTCACGGCACTCCATCTTTAAGGAAGGGAACCCAGAAGCCGCTCCAGAATGGGAGGCTTGTGCAGGTTAAGAGGTCAGAGGTTCATCAGATGTAAATGTGTTCACGTTGTCCCTCAGGCCCACATGGAGGCTGTCCATGCTGACTGGAAGGAATATCTCAACCTGCTCATCTGTGAAGAGAACCACCTCAAACACATGGATGAGTACCACAAGGTCTGTACCATACTGACTGTGTTTCTCATGCTTCACAAACTGGTGCCTTGACACAAGTCCGCGAGTACTTCTAATATTTCAAATTCATAAAAATAATTTCCAAGTTGCACTTGGTGTATCTTTGTCGATCTACAAAATGCTTTTGTGCATAGTTCCCATTGTGACTTTTTTTTCCAAGAAAAGGAAATGGGGGGTTAAGGAGATCTAGTAGGCGTGTAATACAATACTGCAGTAAGCTATATACAGTAAGCTATCTACAATAGTTTGAGTCAGTCAAGTAAACTTGAGATCCATGTGCTAACGTGCTCTTGTATGGGTCTAGTACTACAAGGAGGCGCGTGACAGCCAGGACCTGTTGAAGAGGCTGGACACAGAGATCACCCAGAAGTACAACCCCGAGTTCAAAGACGTCTACCAGATGGATGGGCTGATCCAGGACCTGGACGTGAGTCATCCTATAGAACTACTTTTAAATCTGCATTTCGTTCATTCTTCTTCTGAGCCAACTGCTTTCAAAAACGGCCTTGTGCTTAGGTCTGCATGTCTGTATGTGCCTATGTGCCTATGAGCAGGGGGACGTAAGGTGTTGATGTCCTCGTAAGTATACTAATACAAACCTGTGTGTGTGTGTGTGTGTGTGTGTGTGTGTGTGTGTGTGTGTGTGTGTGTGTGTGTGTGTGTGTGTGTGTGTGTGTGTGTGTGTGTGTGTGTGTGTGTGTGTGTGTGTGTGTGTGTGTGCAGGACCAGGCCAAAGCCCTAGACCTCCTGGATGAGCGGGTCAAGGCACTGCAGAAGCGCAGCCTGCAGGTTCTGCCTCTCAAAGCGCGCAGGGAGCCGTTGCAGAAGCTCCTCCCCATCGAGGCACTGTGCGAGTTCGACACCGACGAGGTAAATCACACAAAGCACCGCTGAAATTGTACTGTGTGATTAAACAAATTAGAAATACATCTTCCTTACTATAATATATAACATCATGGTATTTTTGAGTGGACCGTGTAATGTTGTAGTTGTGCCTCTTAGTTATAACTGACAATATTTTAATGCTATATGTTTTAATATCTTCCGACAACATCTCATATGAACATACAACAACTAAGCTTTAATCGAATACAACATAAAACAGTAGAAAATATGCTTTAAAATCAATTTAAACGACATTGAAATCTATTTTTATCTAAATAACTATTGAGGTAGTCCAAATGTACAATTACAACGTTTTGAGAATGACTGTAGTAGTAGTGTCAAAGTAAATCAGTGTCACATGTTAAGAATTGGGTCTCATGATCAAAATAAGAAATGTTCTACTGTTGCGAAAATGCGAAAACATGGTCTAAAACTTGCCATGAAAAAGGACAGGTCTAAAGAGACAGCGAAACCAATTTGCGACCATGATAGCGACGGGTGGCAAGCGGTCACGACAGGTGTCGCAGCCATTTTGAATTACAGTTGTAGTTGCAACCGGTGACCGGTTGACCTTTGACCCAGCGGTCGCGACCGATTGGCACAACTGTTGACCGTTCCCTACTAAACCTAACGCTAACCCCTAACCCTAAACACAACCTCAGTAAAACCTATGCCTAAACCCAACCCTTTAACCCCGCAATCGTACAAAGATTTCACGGTTGAAAAATAACATTAGTCATGAGCGTTATGTCACCCGTTGTGACATATGCCACGTTCGCAAATTGATTTAGCCCCTCCTGGAGTTGGGTCTAGAGCCATGGACACATTGGCCCATGTATGGACACATTGATGGGTTTTAATCTAAAACACAATAACGTAGTGGGTCGGAGAAGTTCTAAAAGCTTTGGCCTTGCAGTTGACAGAGTGTTGTGTTGACTTTCACAGGGCCAGGTTGCACGCGGGGAGAGATACACGCTGCTCAGAAACAGCGGCAACAAGTGGGACGTGAAGGACGCGGCCGGACGCAAGCTCACTGCCCCGGGGGTCTGCTTCATGATCCCCCCGACAGACGCAGAGGCGGTGGCTGCATCTGACAAGTGAGTTGATAAAAGGGAATTCTCAATCTTGCCTAGTTTGATATGTAGCCGACCCACAGATCTCTTGTCTAATTTACATGTCTTACATCTGATTTCCCAGTGTTAGTTTAAGGCTCATAAGGGTCCATTTGGTGCATTTAGATGGGGCCCCTGCCAGTTTGTCTGTAGCGTCTCGTAGACCATGGGAGGCAATACCCATACGTTTTAAAATGGGCTCATGGGTTTTAATTGATTTGAATACGTTATTAGTCGAAAATGTAAAGTACATAATGGTCTTACATATTCAATTCACCAACAGGGCATAGAATTTTAACACGCATATTAACACAATGTAATACTTCAACTAGAACTGCACTATGTCGAGTGGATCAGGTAGACCATGGCCTACTTGTGCGCGAGCAGAGCGAGTGAGCAGAAGGCAATAACAATACTACTAAGATTAATTACATCACATCACCACTAAATCATAAACTAAGCCAACCAATCAAAGCAGCAATTAAAAAGCAGTCTGACGACCGACCGACCGACAACCGAAAACAGTACTTGCACTCGCTCTGCTCGTGCAAGTAACAAATACATATATGCTATATTTACAAAGAGAAAAGGCCTGGCAATACATCATATTCATACAATAGTTTATGTACTATATAGCGCTATATTTACATGAAAAAGCTCAAAGTCTGCTCTACATAAAAATCTACATAAAATTCTACCTAGGATATATACGTTGATACTTTGCATACGCCTACAGGAAGCCGTGGCTATGACTAGGGCAAGTACGTTTGTATTACTGTAAGTGCTATGGGCTAAGATAGAGTCTGAAGAAGTGCGTTTTCAGACTTTGGGAGACGAGGATGGGAAGTGCATTCCAATGAGATCATCCACACGATGCCAGAGATTCGCAGAGAAGCCGGTTTTATAGGTTCATGTGAATTTGGACAGCCATGGGGTCATTTACGTTAGTGACCCCTCTCTGTGGCTTTCATCCACACAAATGTGTTAAAAATATGTAATCACATGACACAGGAGATTTGCGCCTCACTGGGCACACCTTTCTGGTACAGTATGTTGGCGAACAGTTCTCTTTTTCCCCATCGCTGTTGTCATGGCTGCCAGCTCCCACCTGACGTCGTGTGGCAGTTCTGAGCGCTCCAGGCGATGCCGGATGGTCGCCAACTTGCACAGCGTCTTCAGGTTAGGCCTCAGGTCTAAGATGTAGAGACCGTTGTGCCCGATGTATCCCCCGAAGAGGATGACGCGATCACCCACCACACAGCAGCACACGTTATTCGTCCAGCTCAGCTCATTACCCTTTGGTTCCACCCTCTTCCAGGAGAAGGTCTCCGGGTCGAGGCGCCACAGGTCGTTGGCGGCCTGCTGGAACGTCTCGCCGCTAAATGCGTACAGCGCTCCGTCGTGGGCAAAGGCGGCGTGGCACGATCGCCTCTCCACCACCGGGTGCTGTGCGGGAGGAGGCATTCTCTGCCAGCGGCCGGTCTCCGTGTCGAAAACCCTGACGATGTTAAATGGGACCCCTCGGCCACCGAGCACAAACATCCTCCTCCCGATGACGGTGGCCAAGTGATCCTGGCAGACGGGTCCTGGAGAGCCGCTGGCTTTGACCAGAGACCAGACCATCGAGGTGCTGTCCAGCGCATGGATGTCATTGGTGCACGTGGTTAGCAGGGTCCACCCGCCGTAGACATACATGACCCTCCCCAGGATGCAGGCCGAGTGGCTCTGCCGCCCCTCTGGAGCGTTCCCAGAAGCCCTGGGCTTGAACCATCGGTGGGTGACTGTGTTGAACCCGTAGAGCGTGTCACAGAACTGCATGGTGGAGGTGCGGCCTCCCCAGACGTAGACGGCGTCTTCTATCAGCACGGCGGTGTGGCCGAAGCGCATGGAGGGGACCTCGGGGGGACAGTGTCCTCCCTCTGTTGTCGCTGGGGAAAGCCTAGTCCAGCGCAGCGACACTGTGTTGAAGACATACACGTCAATGGGACTTGTGCTGTGCAACTCGTAGCCTCCGAAAGAGAACACGTTGTCCCCCACAGCCACTGCAGCATTGTTGGGCTTCTTCGGCGCACCTTTGAGGTGTGCGGCCCAGGCCAACATGTGTGTAAAACAGAAACCTTTAAATTGTGAAAAATGTGAATTTCCCCCCTTAAATAATGTAGTCCTGATGAGTGGGCTACCATTTATATTGGGAGCAATGAATTATGACGTTTCTATGAGGCCATAGTCGATCCGGCCACCTTGAATCATAGAAAGTTGCACTTCTGTGAGAATTGGTTGCCTCAATATCATCCATTGATTATGTATTATTCCACATGAAATCTCAGGGGGAAGACTAATAATCAAAAGGCAAAGATTTTGGGGTTACTCTATCTACACATAGGAAATCACACCCATAAAAAACTGTTTTGGATATGCAAGGTCTCTGCCCGACATTATTGCTCTATTGATGACATCATCACACTGTGTGTCTACAGTCTGGCCAATCAGCAGAAAGGCATCAAGCAGAAGATGACGACCAGTAAGACCAACCTGCAGAGCCGCCTGGCGGAACTGAAACAGAGTGGAGCAGGCACAGGTATTATACTGTAGTATTGCTCCCCTGCCCTGTATTATAGCCACTGTCCACCTGTCCTGTATTATAGGCAGGGTTGTCATTTAGGGTCCGATGGGGAAAGCTGGGTATAGAAGGGGCCAGTTCCCCACAACATGTCTGGCCATTACTGCAGTGTGGTCACCCTGTTGGGGAAACCATATTATAATGAAAGTGAAATACAAAAATACAAATGGCAAAACAGATGATTATGGCAAAGCATAGCCTAAATAATATCACTATATTGATCCATAACAGATGTATTCAGCACTTTTGTTAGCGTTATTTGCCTACACTATTCTGTGAAACATTTTCTGCCTATTCAGGTAAAATAATTAGGGCTGACATGAAATTTAAAAAATGCTTAGCTTAGTAAATTTTAAATGTTTTGCTGTGTCTGTGTGGCCTCCAGACAAGCAGGAGCAGCAGTGTCGCCAGCTGATGGCTGGTCTGGACAAGGTGATCAGTGACCTGGACAAGCAGGAGAAGAACGTGTACGCACGCGTCCGCCCTCCCCTGGAGCACACCCGCCCTCTGCAGGACAGCAGTGACCGCCTGCAGGACATCAAGGTATGTCACTCTCTCCTACATTTATTCTGCTATTTACACTATTTAAACCCATTGTGTCCTGTCTAGATTTCTAGTTTCTGAATAACATAATATTCAAAGATTTGCACCACGTTTTCACGATCTTTCAAAAATAGCAGAAATACAAGCTCATAGCGCACCACTCGGTGGCGCGCTATGAGCTTGTAGATCTGCTATTTTTCAATAGTTAAAACATAATGCTTAGAACACCGAAACGCGTTCAGTACACTAAGGGGTTAACTCTTTTGTGATTATTTTATTTTTTGTTATCTAGATTGTGGTTTTTAAACTTTTTGATCCCGGGGCCCACTATTTATTCAGCATTGGATCCACAGACCACCATTTGATGACATTTTAGCCCCACAGACCCCCAAAACTCAAGATTTCTTTTGCTTTTGTCAAAATTCTACATCCTTCTCTAGTTGTGTAGACTTGGGCTAATTCAGATGATGAATATTTTAACTCTTGAGAGTGTAAACATGTTTACACTCTCAAAGAGTTACAGTACATCTGGTTAACTCACCTCATCATTTAGCCTGGGGACCACCTGGAACCCTCTCAAGGACCACTGGTGGTCTCTGAACCCCTGATCTAGAATGTGATGTAGGTGCTATTTTATTGTTTCAATGTACAAAATATTACTTTGATAGTATATTGTTTTGACTAATTCTAAACGTTCTTGGTTTACCTATGATCCCAGTTTACTGAGGCACTACGCTACAGAGGTGCAGACTGTACAGCAAATAGGGTCTACAGTATACCTATTTGCTCTATTTTGTATAATTTTTAATCAAATTAACTACTGCTTTTTTCTGAATGGCTAAATGGATCATTTGGATGAACAGGACATTGCTGCTGCTGTGAACAAGCTGGAGCCAGAGAAGAGCTCCAAGGTGCAGGAGGCTCAGAGCTTCTTGACCTCCAACCCTAAATGCACCAGCGGGGCTCAGCTCTATGCCAAGGTGGACAACGCCAACAACAAATACAACAAGCTCCAACTGCTCCTCAAATGCTCCGAGGACAAGTAAGAAGCCTGCTAGAATTTGCTGTCGACAGTGGTTGGGAATCACATTTACTCTTAAGTACAGTTTTGTTGTACTTTTAAGTTACCGAAATAATAATAATATTTTCAATATTTTTACTTCTACTCCACCACCTTTCAAAGGCAATCATTGTACTTTTTTTTTTACTTCACTGTCATTTACTGAAAACTTACTAGTAACCCCCATATGGAAGATTTTATATATAGGCCTATGTCGTATAAATATACCGTACTGTAAAAAAATCCATATTGGTTTGTAGATTTGAATTATGCAAACGTACATGCATGCATTAACCACTTTTAAAACTAGCACTACTATAGCTCAATACTTTTGGTGATTATAATACATTGTATACATACTGTATGATCTTCTATTTTCACGATTCAATAATCTACATATAAAATAGGATGCCAGGTCTACATCTGGCGTCTGTCTGCTACTCTACATAACATCAAAATAACATTTAAGCTTTGCATAAGCCTATAAGGTCAAGGCTGGGGCAAGTACAACAGCAAGTGGACATTTCATTGACAACCGTATGCTAAATGAATATGCTTTTTGTGGTGTTGCTTTTTTGTGTAGACTGAAGAATTCCAACCGCCTGGAGAACTCCCTCCAGAATGGGAAGACGTTGTTGTCCTCCTATGAGAACAAACTGGCCAGAGAGGAGGTTGCTCCGGCAGAGATCAGCACACTGGAGAAAACCCAGAGGGAACTGGGAGTAAGCAATGCAACAAAAACACACATATTCACATATACAGTACTTATTGTGTCATTATTCATTATTCACCCTCATATCATACTCTCTCCTATGTGTGAGTCACACATTTTTTGTTAAAGCTGCACTACAAAACTTTCCTCTTCAAGGCTAAAATTGTGCTTGACATGTTTTAAAATAAACTGAACCTTCGACACAATCTAAATGTCTCAATAGAAGAGCAGGGAGATCAAATTCAACCACCTCCTTTCTATATGTTGTATTGCATTAGCACATTAACTGGCATGTATTATTCCACTAATTATTATATGATGAATAGATGAACAATAGATGTCTGGGGGGAGGAGGAGTATCCACCGTATTATTATTATCATTTACATTTTTATTACAATTTTCCTTTCTTTCTTCCTGCTCTGACAGGACATTTGAGAGCCTAGGGGTCAGCCGTGTTTATGTTAAATTGGTGAATAAATTAAGTTAATGCAATGAATACTACCACTCAATATAGTACTCTTTAACGACAATAAGAACACTTGCACATTATCTTTAAATTGAGTCTTCTTTCTACTCTGAAAGGACATGTCTTCCGACCTGAGAGCCCAGAGGTCAGCCATGAACGAGACGGAGCAGAATCTGCGCGCCGCTAAGACCAGCTGCAGCAACATGGCCGCCAACCTGCAGGAGCACTGTCCTGACATCGAGAGGCAAGAAGCCGAAGTCAACAAGCTCAGCAAGCGCTTTGACAACATCAACAGACAGCTCGACACCAGGTGATGATTTACTTTACCCTCTTTGTTTATTTTACTTTACGTTTGTCCCTTAACTCCTACTATAATGCTAACTGCATATTATTGCTCCTTACTAATACTTCTTTCTAATAATAATACAGTGACATGACTAACAATTATGCAGGCTACATGATGATGCCACGACTAGTAGACAGTTTTCTGAACTGAACTGAACTTCAGCCTTCCTGAAGTGATTTTAAAATTTTACACAATATTGTGCAAATAAACATACCCCACATCATGTACTGTGTATCAGGTCTCAGAGCTTGCAGAGAGCTAAGATGGCCTATAAGAACTACCGCAACGACTATGACAACCTGAACAGTTGGCTGTCCCGTATGCCCAACTACGAACCCACTGAGACGGATGACGTGAGACAGGTGGAGACCAAGCTGAAAAACCAGAGGGTGAGTAACACATTATGTAGGCATTTACGTTCTCTCTGAATGTATGCTTTCCATTGCGCATGTTTGAATGTTGTGGTCAACGGCAATCATCATCTTATAACAATAGGTTTTCAGTTCTCTGTCATGGCAGACCAAGAGTTTTTTTGTATATAACCGTAACATACAGGTGTTTATCTTTTTGTCTGGCTTACGCATCAAACTGGAAAAACTTTTTCTCGTCAGTTCACCAAGAATGCCAACTTTTCTCTCATCTTTGAATGTAGTGCCATATAAAACTGAAAAGTAGAAGTTTAATGGGTTGCTGATGTGTCTGTTGATAAAAAAACAAATCTATAGTGGAGGTTTGACCATAAAACAGATAGATAACATAGATAACATGTCTGCTCTGGTTTCTCATAGAACCTGCTGTCAGACATTGCCAGGAAAGAGTCGGACTTGAACAATGTCTCCAAGTATGCTCAAGTTTACCAGCAAGCTGTCAAGGTAAGCCATTCACAGTTGTGATTACATATTGTCCCTGTCTGTCGGAAATCTTGTAGTGTAATGTACTGTATGTGTGAAATAATAATCCAATGGAGTTATTATTTAAGCTCTTGCTAATACCTTCCATTGGTTTACACACACTTAACCATACTTCTAAAATAGAAGATCTACAGCCTCACAACAAACTGCAAAATGGCAGCAGCAATGGTGAATGCTTTGCCTGTAGATTAGCTACGTTTGTGCGACATTAACAAAGTAGGCATTAACTTACAAAAACAAAAACTACTTAAAAGTTTGAAGTATAATTTATGTCTGAATGCAACAGTAACCGATTATATCCAATCTGATTAGATTGATTCAGTTTTCAATAATGCAGCTTCCCCATTGGTTGATTATTTTCACTTTCATTTGTTTGCAGAATTATGAGAATGAAACAGAGAAGTTCAAGTCCATCCTGGACCTGGAGGATGGACTGGTCCCTCAGACCTACAAGAGGAGTAGGATGGAGTCACCTGCACTGCAGGTCCGGAGAGAGGTGAGAACCATACTGAACCATGTCTATGTGAAAACCTACAACCTTATTGTGGTTAATTTCACGTTAACTTATATCAATGGAACTAACTATTATAATTTAAGTTTGTTTCAAGTTTCAAAACAAATATACATTACAATTATTTCTAAAATTAACATTATATTAAAATAATATTTATTTGCCAATTATTGGCATTGACATGTTTATATATTTTTTTACTTTCAGGAAGCCGAAATCGAGGCTACGTTTACCGAGGTGAATGCTATCAACAACCAACGACTGAGGAATCTAGAGTTTACACATAGTCTTCTGAACCAGGTGAAACATTATCACTTCTTGTCAACACATTAAACCACTAAAACTATGGTTCTCAAAGTGGTGGGTTCCAGGAGTCCCAAGCAAAGTTAGTGTTACTCTTAAAGGTCACTGACTCCTTAGCCCGAAAGGCACAGAGGGTTGTGCGGCTACATATATTTTACATATCATTGGCATGAGAATACTTTAGAACTACTGATCAAAAATGACTGAAATATAATCAACTCATATCTGTTCCACTGTCAATAGCAACCGGAGATCCCGATGGTCCAGAGCACCAACGTACAGTCAGTTCAGTCGGCTGCTCCAGGCGAAGAGTCCTGGAGGATGAAGAAACAGCTGGAGGATGAGATTCAGAGAAGAGAACAGCTGGAGAAAGAGATTGAGAACATCCAGACAGATATCTACGTGCTAGAGGGCCAGAAGCCACAGGACACCATCGTTAGCAGGGAGCTCATCAAGAAGGTCCCGGACCCCCAGCTGGACGAGGACCTCCACAAGGTGCAGCAGAAGCTGTCCGAGGAGCGGAGGGCCACACGCATCCTGGAGAATGACATGGAGGCCCTACAGCTGAAGTTGCGCGGCCTGGAGACGGAGCTCAAGGAAGGTGCGCAACAGTACACCGTCAAGGAGGTCCTCCGCATCGAGCGGGACCGCGGCCAGGAGGAGGAGGTGCGTAAGCTCAGGGAGGAGCTGGATGAGATGAGGAGGCTGAAGACACTCAAAGACAGCGAGCTGGTGCAGATTCAGAAGCAGGTGACCCTCCTGGCTGAGGAGAAGAGCAAAGAGCAGGAGGTGATCACTGAAGAGGAGGTGATCAAGGTACAGAATGACCCCCAGCTGGAGAGCGAGTACCGGTCACTCAACGACAGGAAGCTGAAGGCTGTGGAGGGCCGTAAGGCACTGGAGGATGAGCTCACCTTCCTCCAGGAGAAGCTCAGAAGGCTTGAGAAGGAGAAGGCCATGGCCGAGGAGAAGATCTCCATCAAGGAGGTGCTCAAGGTGGAGAAGGACGTGGTCCTGGAGAGGGAGGTGGAGAACCTGAGGAGGCAGCATGAGGACGAGAAGGCCAAGCGCCGGTCATCCCAGAGGGACAAGGCCGACCTCCAGAGGAGGATCTCCAGCCTGGAGGAGGAGAAGTCCAAGGTCATAGTTCAGGAGAAGGTGCGGGAGATTGTCCGCCCAGACCCTGAGGCCGAGAACCAAGTGGCCAAGCTCCGGCTGGACTTGGTGGAACAGCAGAGACGCTACAAGGATGCTGAAGACCAGCTCAAGTCTATACAGAATGAGCAGACCATGCTGAAGAACCGCGGCCCTCAGGTGGAAGTGAAAGAGATCATCAAAGAGGTTGTCAAGTACAAGACCGACCCGCAGACCGAGAGAGAGCTGGAGAAGCTCCGCAATGAAATTGTCGACAAAACCCATCAGACCGAGAAGTCAGAGATGGAGATCCGACAGCTTAAGGATGAGATCCAGCGCTGGAAGGACACCAAGCCCCAGGTTCAGACCAAAGAGGTGGTCAACGAGGTGCTACAATATAGAGAAGATCCCAAGACCAAGGAGGAGATAGAAGTGCTCAAGAAGAAACTGGCAGACGAGCAAAAGAAGCGTCTCGACCTGGAGAGGGAGCGTTCGGTGGAGGAGGACAAGATCAGGCTGAAGAAAATGGACCTGTCCCAGGTCAGGGAGAAGATTGTGCAGCAGGAGGTGGTGAAAACAGAAGAGGATCCCCTCCTGAAGGCAGAATGTGAGACCTTCTTGCAGAACATCAGCAATGAGCAGAAGCACAAAGAGAGCCTTAAAGACGAGCTATACAAGCTGCAGAAGCAGAAGGCGGAGCTGGACCAGCAGCTGGAGGAGGTGGAGCGCGAGCGTCGGGCAAGGCGTGACGCCGAGCTGGAGATCCAGAGGCTGCGGGTGAGGCTCAACGAGATGGAGCAACGTGACAAGGAGAACCGTGAGAAGGTGACGGTCAAGCAGAAAGTGGTTCTGCAGCAGGACCCGCAGCAAGAGAAGGAGCACTCGATCCTCCGGCTACAGGTGGATGAAGAGAGGCACAAGCGCACTCTCTTAGAGAAGGAGCTGAACGCCCTTCTGCAGCAGCAGCAGACACTGGAGAACATGGACGTGAAGGAGAGGGTGGTCCGCACTGAGAAGGTCCAGGTGGAGAAGGACCCCGAGGCCGAGATAGAGATCGTCAACCTGCGGAGAACTCTGGACGAGGAGAAGAAGCGCCGGCGAGAGCTCGACCAGGAACTGTCCGACCTCAATGCCAAGTTCTCTGAAATGGACTTCACCAATGCCAAGTCGTCCAAGGAGCTGGACTACATCCGTGACGAGAGCAGTCGCCTGCAGCAGGAGAACCAGCGGTTGCAGAACGACATTCGCAAGCTCCAGTCTGAGATCCAGATCACTAGCAAGGAGACACGGCTCATTACAGAGCAGGTATTGTTGTTATTAAAATTTCAGACACATGTTAGAAGTGTAGCCAATTTACTGAAGATTCAAGCAGACAAAACAGTTTTGCAATTTTTCAATGGAATTTCTTAGATGTGTTTGTTTGTTTGTTTGTTTTGAACTGTATATCATTTTCAGAAATGTTCACTATTTTGGAAGCAGTATAAATTAAATAGAAATGTTTTGAACCCGATGTACATTCTAAAAGAAAGTCTTTAATACCACAGGCACCCACGGAGAACGGCAAGAACCTGGAGCTGCGGCTGGACTCCCTACAGAGGGAGCTGTCAGAGCTGCGGGGAATCACGCACCAGAAGGACGAGGAGATCGAGAAGCTCCAGAAGGGCCTGTCGGCCGTGCGAATCAAGCGTGAGCAGCGTGAAAGCCATCTGCGGCGTTCTATCGTTGTCATTGACCCAGACACGGGCAAGGAGATGCGGCCAGAGGAGGCCTACAAGCTGGGGCTAATCGACTGGAAGATGTTCGTCAACCTGCAGGTACTGTACTTGACCATTATTACTTGATTACTTGATTAGCACATTAAGACCAAGAAAGCATCATTTTTTATTTGAGCTAACACAGGTATATCGGCTACAGTATACACATACAGTATATAGAGTCTGGCACAAAGTTCTTAACTCCATATTTTAAATTTAGTAATAATCACAATTATTTCATACATTTTTAGACATATCCTATTTGAATTTATTTTCCAGGCCTTTGAACTTCTCAACCACAAAATATTGATTGATCATCATTTGATTATTATACACCCCTTCGACAATGTATTCTTTGTGACAACATCTGCAGGGCCAGGAGTGTGACTGGGAGGAGATCTCGGTCAAGGGTCCGAGTGGTGAGTCGTCAGTGCTTCATGACAGGAAGTCTGGGAAGAAGTTCTCCATCGAGGACGCTCTGCGCGTCGGCCACATCACCAACGCACAGCTCCAACAGTACCTAAACAAAGAGATTACCATACAGGAGTTTGGTATTATGGTGTCGGGCAAGAATAAGTGAACACAAGGAACCTGAAGAAAAAGCATATCTATTTTTTCCCTATCCTATGGGTTTTAAATAATGGTCACTGTGGACGGAAACCTTGTGTGTCTGAAAATGCTACTTTTTGGGGAAATTCCCCAATGAATCCAAATGTAGTTATTATTTAGTCACAATATATTCCGGTAGTAGTCAATACCGGTAGTTTTAATTTGAACAATATTTATAATACCCCCAGACATGTGACGTAACCACTTTACATTTAAAAATGGCAGGCCTACATGCTCACAATGTGCCATTTTTGTTACGTAGGACAAACTATAGAATTTATATACAAATAAAATAAATAAAATATAAGAAATACGAGGTTTTCCGCCCGACAGCAATGATCTGGTCATTAAAATGTATTCTGTGTGTTACTTTCACTCTGGCTTTCAGCTCATGTTGAATTAACGTTATTATTATTAATATTATTATTATTATTGTGCGTCTTATTGAAGTAATAATTGCACTGTTTTTGTTTTCATATTGCATAAATACTTTTATTGTTGGTACTACTAGTAAGAAATGTGGGTTGACGGAAATTGTGTTACGGACAGCCGACTAACATTTTAAATGACCGAAATGTTCTTGTGTAACAGTAACATGTTTCTCAGATACACATTCTTCACACATAAATAAATAAATCTTTGGAACTTACTTTGCGTGTTGCTTTATGTGGTGCTTTGTTTGAAAGACACGATGTTTACCAGACAAACATTCAGAATTGTCCAATAACTAGGGGTGTAACTATATAGTAACTGTATCAAATTGTATTTTTTTTTTTAATCTAAGTATATTTTTATGCAAACAGGAAATAATGTATCATATCATTTTATGTTGTATTATATCGATTTGCAATGTAAAGAATCGGTATCGAACCGTTACCAATACTAAGCTTTTGTCCATTGAATACTCTTAAAACTCTTTCTCTTAAAACTTGCATTATTCACATGCTTCACACACATTTAATAGATTTGCTAAAGAGTTACTGTATCGATTTCAAATCATTGAATTGTATTGCATTGCCTTAATGAACCAACATCGTCTGTGTATCGTATCGCCAACCATGTATTGTGGTATGTATTGTATCACTGTTAAAATATACACCCCTGCCAATAACCATTTATACTGTACTATGTTGGCTATTTAAAAAATAATTGTCAACAATCCCACGAGTTACAATGCGTTATGAGTTTGTTGAGCTCTTTCTTGAGACGATTAGATATTTTCAGCAGCATTAAAAAATTGTCATTGTTAAACTTTTAGATAGTAGGCTAGTAGCCCACCTTTGTTATTTTACAATACTGTAATGAATGAATAGCCTACTATTATGCAATGAATTACAATGAATCGGGATTTGGGGGAGACAGCATCCTATGACACAGAGTTAAACTTTTTTTGCAACGTTTCTGTCCTTCAGGAGGACTATTCTGCATATCCAGTTACGTGCCTGTCCGTTGTAGCCTAAGGACTTTTTTTTCCCTTCTAATGAGACATTTCAAACAGGAATATCTCATTTCCCCCAGTGCTCACTCCCCAGCTAAATTATAGTTGAAAAACATATGGACCTGTCACCCTTATGGGTCTGTAACTGTGAGAGCCAAGGCAGACTCTCTACAGAATCCGTTAGTTAAAGGACCTCCAGGGGCCCTAAAATAATACAAGGTTGATGCTAGAGCTCTCTTGGTCCCTGGCATGTTTTAATAACTCATATGCCATTTCAATGTCCTCCTTTAAATGAAAGCATGACACAAACGTGCGTGAACTGAGTCGTGCTGCGTGTACTTATAGTGAGAGATATAGGTCCATGTGTACCTACGTGTACATAAGGACAAAGCCTAGCGTTGTACTGGTTGCATTACACCACTCAAAAGTTTGGGAACCACTGCTCTAGTCACAGAACTCTACAGGTCACCCGTTTCGGCGCAGCACGCTGCACGCAAAGAGCTGGGGTGCCCACGTGACACGGCACCATGTGATCACTATGTGGTGGGTGTGTTTTTCTCCCTTGATTCAGTGCGACGACGTCTCTCTGCTCTGCTGTTGTAGTTGTAGAGGAAAAAAGTTAAGATGGCGACTGTTGTGCATCTGAGGATCGGGGACCTGGTCTGGTGAGATGACAAAATACTTAATTCAACATTTACATCACATAACACTGGCCTTTACCCAACGTTGGGGCCACAACTCGTCATTCTGTTAATTTGCACGCCGTATTACGACGTGTTTGTTGGTATGACGGCGCGTTCTGCCAGTGTACACCAGAGCCATCTGGTACAAGAGTTGCGATATCGAGGGGTCAGAACATGAGCGCTCGAGTGCTGTTCATGTAACTGGATTAGGGACACACCGGAGCTTTGAAATACATTGTTTTTAACGAGGGCGGCGCAAATAAGCGCTAATTTAGGCACGGCTGCAGCATGTCGACTGCCTTAAAGGTTTGCAGTGACGACTAAAGTCTCTGTAATGATTATGCTGTACTGTTATTATTGGGCTTGACCATGACGTGTCCCCATTCTCAATGGTAGTCTATGTAGAAGACCATTCATTGGAACAGCCCCATGAAGTGAACGGAGTTTGCGTAACTGTCTATACCCCAAGGCTCTGGTGTACACTACAGTCAACATTAGCATGGCGGCTAGCGAAGGAGCTCTAATGCAAATAATAATGTGTCTCCCTACTCTACCGCACCCATGGGCGCCCAAACACACACAGGGCCCAGAATACACACGGGAAATGGAACAAATATACATTCTGACAACTCGTCGCTGTGCGACGAGTTATTTAGTTGGCTTACATATCTGTTCTTGTTTTGTTTTTGTTTTTTTTCGGAATAGCGACACCATACGAGGCATGAAACAGGCTAGAGCCAGTTGCAGCCATCTGCCGTGTGTTACTTGTACCCGAACAGAGAGGACATGTCATTAAAGCAGTGGTTTTCATATCAAGGCCCTTTAATATTTCAGCATTTGAGCTACGGACCACCATTTGACGGGATCTTGGCCTCTCGGGCGGGTGTACCTAATCACCGGAACGGACCAAAACCTACCGAAACGGACCGAACGGACCAAAACCTACCGGAACGGACCAAAACCTAGACCAAAACGGACCGGAACGGACCAAAACCTACCGGAACGGACCGAAACGGACCTTTTTTTTAAAGCCATATACATTCAGAACACTATCCCGGACCGGAACCTACTAGGAGCGGATCGAAACTGACATGAATGGACCGAAACGGACCCCGATTTAGCCAGACACACATTCAAAACACTTGTAGAAGTCTGTAGGCCTATGCTATATGTGTTGGCTATAAGCCTATCAAATTGATTATAACACCACATTCTTCAATAATCTACTAAAAGTTGTTCAAATATTTACCTTGAGGGTAGAGGGAATCCCTTTGTCATCGTGATGTCATAGGATAATCCCTGTCACGGGCTGTCATTTAAATCCAAGGTGTCTTTTTTTTTTTTTTTTTTTTTTTTTTTTGTCAAGTGGCCAAAGCCTTTGCAACAGTGGCGTAGCCAGAAACTCAATTCAGGGTGGGCATGAGCGATTCAGGGTGGGCATGCTGCGTGCGTGATGGCCGCAAATTCACACGTACAAGAAAAGCTATTTATTGCCATATTATGGTTATATTTCGGTTTATATGACTTTACTTTACTGTACTAGGGTTATGTTCTTGAATTAATGTCTTGACATGAAAAAATAATCCTGTCACCAGTACATAGGGTCGTTTGCACCATGAGAGATTAAATAAAGCCTAGTTTAGTGCTAATCACAGATTTGTTTATCAGAGATTAATTTTAATTCGAGTCGTGTTGCACAACTTAATTTTAAGCATTGTTTAACAGAACTGTGATTAAATCCATAACCTCTGATTAAAATCCATTAAACAGAGATTAAAACTTGAAACTCTGATTAATTCATGGATTAAAGTTTGTTTTGTGTCCGCCATCCTGTTTTGTGATATAAACAAGCAGCAGCCTAGAGCCTTTATCCATTAGCGTTACAACTATTCCATTCACATTTGAGAACATGGACTGGAGTTTATGTTTAAATGAATAAAATATGATTATTACTAGAGGGCTGTTTATGCCACCTGAATAGGGACAAACGGTTTCAATGAACATGATATTATTTTCAGTCAAATCAAGCGGCACACTGCCTTTTAAATTCATCATAATCATAAAATTCAACTGGATTCAAACAGCCCCTGTGTTTATTTGAGCTGCGCTTTTGTTTTCTCTTTCATTTTCATGAATCCATCTGATAAATGCTGCCATGTTTACATTTAAACTCTGCAGGTTTAGAATTAAGCTTATTGGTACTTAAATCAAAGTTTAAAGTTGTGGTGCAACAGGTTTGACATAAATAAATCCACAATTAAAAAACAAAAGCCAAGATTAAAAGGATGGTTTAAAACTAAAACGGATTAGTGAAATCTAGGTTTAAAGTTTGGTGCAACCGAAATTATAGATGATCCTTGATTTAAACCAGATTAGGGTTTAATCCTTCTTGGTGCAAATGACCCTAGTGTTTTGTTTCATTAGCACAATCATTATCAAATAGATTTCAGCTGTTCACTATAGAATCACAGCCATTTATAAATTAGTTACCAATGTGTCTGCTGATCATGACAGATTTTCTTTCAGGAGAACAGACCAGAGTTAACTTTTGAAAAATCCTTGTGAAAGTCCCCCACATAAACAAGCGCTATTGTTTTCACAGATATACCTGCCAAATGATAATGATCTGGCAGGTTTACAAACAAAGGGTGTAAAGCCCTATTTGCATTATAATGGGCGATTAGTGCCCGCAAATCACCCATTATACTGTAACTACAGTGAGTCTCTTTGTTTTCTCAAGTTCTTAGTCATGTTTTCAATAGATGGGCCAGCTCTCTATTTGGGTGGGCCGCGGCCCACCCCAGCCCACCCGTAGCTACGCCCCTGAGTTTGCAATAGGCCGTACGTTATAATGGGTTTGTATAGGAAGGACGCTCCGGCAGATTAATGAACATCAAATATCTAAATACTGAAAGGAGTAACTTATAAACTGTCTGGTGTGTTCACATGAGGCTGAGTAGACCATAAAATGACCAAAAGTTTTTTTTGAAAGTAGAGTACCCACATAGGCCTACAGGTGACTTCTACAAGTGTTTTGAATGTGTGTCTGGCTAAATCGGGGTCCGTTTCGGTCCATTCATGTCAGTTTCGATCCGCTCCTAGTAGGTTCCGGTCCGGGATAGTGTTCTGAATGTATATGGCTTAAAAAAAGGTCCGTTTCGGTCCGTTGCGGTAGGTTTTGGTCCGTTCCGGTCCGTTTTGGTCTAGGTTTTGGTCCGTTCCGGTAGGTTTTGGTCCGTTCCGGTCCGTTTCGGTAGGTTTTGGTCCGTTCCGGTGATTAGGTACACCCCTCTCGGGCCCAAAAGTAAAGAATATTTTGTAATTGTTGGACCAAAATATGTCCACAATTCCATCGTTTATTGATGGTTGTAGTGCCAATAAGAGATAGAGATAACATCTCTAGAGTCTCTAATTGTTTAAACTTATTGTAAATAAAGTAATGCAGATTTGTAAGAATAATTTAACTCGTGAGAATGAAATGTGGTTTCATTTCACACTAACATTAAGTTAAATGGATTCTTATATGGTTGCCAACTCTTACATCTTTTAGCTGGGACTACATGGAACTTACTCTCTCAAGAACCAGTAGTGGTGGTTCAGACCACTGGTTGAAAACCACTGTATTAAAATAACACCACAGTTACCTTGTAAAGTAGCAGAAAGTAAATTTCGTCAAAGCTACAGCTGACTGCTGGTGCTTGTTGTGAAGAATGTACATCTGAGTGGCACAAACTAAAGTCACGTTGCAGTCATTTGGCAGGGTTGTGTGTCTACTCTGTGTGCTTGTAACATAAAAAGAGTATATTTGAGCAAATAGTAGGAAAAAAAGTAAGGAATTGCTCCCTATGTACTTTCATGTTCTATCTTTGGAATATAAGTAGAATATGAGTCAAATAATGGGCCACTAATCGGGCCCAATATTGGAGAGAACAGTATTTTACACCATTTAAGTTTGACATAGGCCTAATAAAAATATTGGAAATACTAAAATCTGCCTCTTACGCACTGGTATTGGTATCATACCAATCGGGAATTGGCTGATCATGAGAAAAACAATGTGTATCAACGTTAAAATATCTGATTGATTGCACCCATAAATAATATCTGTTAACAGCTCTATATTCTATATATTCTTCTATATTCAGTAATCAGTCTCCGTATCTCTCCAACAGAATGCATTTTCTGGTTCTGATACCAATTTCCAATCAGCATATGGAACTCAGGCGGGATACATATTAAAGTAGTGACATTCAAAGTGACGACAGACAGATCGTCCTTGCCACAAATTTATGAGCCGATGAATGTGTGTGTCTGGAACAGTAAACATTAACGTGATAAACGGATAGTAGTTAGATACTCTTCTCCTGATTGTTACCCATCTGGAAATCTATTTTCAGTTTATTAAAGAGCTAGAGACGGGTGACTCAGAGTAATGCTTTGACCTTTCAACCAAAAAACAAACAACAATTGACCCTTTCAATGTATAGTGATGACAATGACTTAGTTGGCAATAATCAAACACTGTGTTTTTTCCAGGGGGAAGCTTGGCAGATACCCTCCATGGCCAGGAAAGGTGAGACTTCTTTTAGTTGGTAATACCAGTGTCTTTTAGTAGGTAATAGCGATTCAGTCCGTAGAAGCACACTCGCCATCATAGTAATACAACACTATCAATGTCTTCACTTGTTTTCCGATATATGCAACTTTATCTGATGTTTACCTTATAATATATTATATTATATTATAATATAATTTAATGTTTTTTAATTCTAACCATTATCTTGTCCTACATGGCCCAACTTTATTATCATTATTATTTTGTTGTTGTTTTCTAATGTCTCTCTTTCTAGGTTGTCAGCCCTCCCAAGGACCTGAAAAAACCAAGGGGCAAAAAATGCCATTTTGTTAAATTCTTTGGTACTGAAGACCAGTAAGTAATGTCAACAGTTCCTCTAAACGCTCTGTTGCTACAGTTGCCACCATCATGACATTTTCCCTGACATTACTTTTGTCATTGGATATAGGAGCATACAAATACAAATGACACTTCTGTTTGTCTATATAAACAAAGTTTGCACAGGGCAGATATGACAAATAACTGACTTAAATATTAATAAATTGTGTTTTATTACATACATGATTCATTTTATAACATGCATGAGGACAGATGCTCAGAGCTACGTATACTTGTACAAACCTCCGCAGTACATAACTTCCAAGGATGATAAAAAACAAACAGGCTAAAATTACAACACACATTAAAACCAAAAAAGAAAACGAAAGACAAAACATGACAAAAATATTAATACAAAAACAAACATGGACACTTGACGTACGTCCAAAAAGACACCTTAGACAGTTCTACTGACACATTACACACCGGCTACTACCGTAGAACAGTAAAATAAAACAACACATTGTTTGCATTCAACCCAAAAAAGCCCCACCCTTCTCTACAAATAAATTTGAAATAGTTGAGACAATTTCAGCCATCCCCCCCATTCTTTTTATGTTTTGAAAATGTCTGAACATTTTTCAACATGGAAACAATTCTGCTAAAATAATTGCGATTATCTCATTATATTCATGTAGTAACTGAGACAGGCCTAGTAGTCACTCCCATATATACTCCATAAACCAGCAACATAATCCTTGTTTTGCTCAATGTATCTCTAGCGCATGGATCAAAGTGGAGCAGCTGAAGCCCTACCACCCCCACAAAGAGGAGATGATCAAGATCAATAAAGGCAAACGCTTCCAGCAGGCAGTGGATGCAGTGGAGGACTTCCTAAAGAAATCCAAGGGCAAAGAGCAGGTGCCAAAAATGTTTGGCTGTCAAAAAATAATATCTGCTTGAGAAGCGTACACATGTGGGCCTTGCTGTTTGGACTGCTATTGAGCGTTGTATCTTTAAACGTGAAATTAAATTGATAGTTGGTAGAAGTTTTGTTTTGGATTAAGTGGTAGACATTGTACCGGTACTGCACATAAGCCCCTCCAATTGATCCAAAATGCAGCAGCCCGATTAGTCTTTAACCAGCCCAAATTCTCACATGTCACTCCCCACTCTCTCCGCTCCCTTCATTAGCTCCCGGTTGCTGCATGCACGGAGTTCAAAACTCTCGCGCTTGCATTCAAAGCAACCAAAGGAATCATTTCTTGCTAATCTCATAGGACCCTACAAGCCCTCCCGTGTGCTCAGATCAGCAGACACAGTGAAGCTGGCAGTACCCCCGCTAAAAATGTGTGGCTAAGGTTCCACGCACCCCAAACTTCTTTCCCTCCCCAAAACTATGCAATGTACTTCCCATTGCAATCAGAACCTCAGACTCATTCCCTATCTTCCGCCACAGTCTGAAAACACAGCTTCAGATTCCATCTCAGCCCATAGCACTTGGCAGTACCAACCTAGGTATCCAAGATAGCATATTTAAGTAGACTTAGATATCAGTTCTCTGTATAAGATGTCCTGCTGTGTCCTGCCGCTCATGTTGGACACACATTTACTACTTTTATGCACAAGATGTTTTACCATGTTTTAGAGTGTCTGCCAAATGTATTACCATGTTTTAGTGCTTAAATTGTAAAGTGAATTGCATATTCTGCTTAAATTGTAAATTATTATTAAGTAAGTTGTAAGTTCAAAAATCTGTATGTATATGATGTATTGCAATGTTTTTAATGTAAGTTGCTCTAGATTAAGTGTGTCTGCTAAATGCTGATGGAGTAAAAATTTGAACCGAATGGACCCTTAAAAGGATTGCACTGCATGCATACAACCAAGCTACATGTGATCTGACATAAGTGGGACTGGGACATGTTTTCTTTGTTTTAGAATTCAGAAGGCAAAGGAGAAGGCAAAGGAAAGAAAGCTGCCAGCAAGCCACTGAAAATCCTGGAGGAAGATGATGAGGACCTCAGCGCCCTCAAGGACCCGTCAGAGAAGGTTGGTAAGACTTTGGAGTTGGTTATGGGGAATCATTTCTGATAATTGATGTAGGTCAATCTGTAAACTCAATCTGTGCTACAGATTCTGTGGTAATCTTGTGATGTTCGACCAGTTTGACTTCAAGGATTCGCTGTTTGATATGCATTGGGCCACTGACCCCAATTTGAGCTGCACTGTAAAATCCCGATAGTTAATGTAATGAGAGAGAAAAGAAAAGTTATAGAAAAGGTCAACTTTACCACTGTAGAGAGAGTGAGAACAAGCAGTAGTGCAACACTTGCGATGGACAAAAACTGCCTAATATATAAAAGTAGGGCAGTGTTTCTCAAACCGTTTAATTTGAAGGACCCCTGTAAGTGTCCATTTGGGACACTATGAGTTAAATAATCATTTGGTTCCATTTAGACATTACAAGTTAGTAGTTACAGAACTGTAAGGGTCATTTTGGTTTAGGGATGCACAGAATATTTGACCAATAAAACTATTTGTTCCAATTGCCGAATATTTGGTATTTGGTATTCGGTTGACTTTAGAGCTGAAACCAAAATTCAAAGAACTGTGCTTACCTTTTATCTTGTACAACAAAGGGACAGCCATGACTGCAATGATACAAAAATACTTAAAACAAAAAAAAAAAAAAACATCAATTAGGTCTTTGGATTTCCAAGAACTTCCCATTCTGTTGCCCCTAATTTAGTTCCATTGGTACACTACAAGTTACAGACCTGTAAGGGTCTAGTAATAATAATTTGGGCTCGAACTCTTAAAATATTTGGGACCCCAAATATATGTACCCCAAATATTAGGCATGGGTCGGACTCTAATGTCAATGTGTTTCTCTCCACCCTACCTCCTCCTCCAAGGACTTAACTGACTCAGACCCCGAGCCGTCCACGGCTGAGAGGCTGGGGGCCGCGTCCGGCTCGGCCTTCAAATGGGAAGCCAGTGTAGGTGAAACCCCCCAAACCACCCACCTCCCACCCACCTGTTTGCCCCTCCAGCCTGCTCTGTTCTTCTGCCCCTCTAATGCTTCATTGTGCAGCACGCTTCCTCGCCACCACACCGCAGCACAGCTGCCGACTCTGACCTTTCCTCCCTCTTTGACCCGTGTGTGCGCGTGCGTGTGTTTGTCTTAGTTTGTTGTTCACACTGCAGAACCTGTGGCTGGTAAAGAACTCACTTGGTGGTCACCAACTCTGTCATGGCTCGCAAAGACTGATGGGTGGTTATGACGTACCATATCTTAACTGTGAAAACTTGAGTTTATACTGGTGTAGCATGATTAAACGTAAGTGGTCCAGTGACGGGCGCCTCCATGTCTCTCTAGCTCTTTAGTAAGCATAAAGTGGAACTTTGTGGTTCTGCTCCAAATTGTATCCAATTAGGATAGAGAATGTGCACAGGGTAGGTACAGTATAATCAAGAGAAATCAGAAGTCATGATGACCCACAGATGTGAGTTGCCGACATTGGGAGTGGAACACCATAAACTAACTATAAAGTTATAAATTAGTTGGTCTTTCTTGTTGAGTTGAAACACATCTGAACATTTATTTATCTTGGCTATTATAGAGATGGTGAAACCCCTATTACTGAGCAAACGCTATATAGCAATGCTTACTATTAATATAGTGCTTGAACCATTTACCAAACCGGTTAAACATTTTTTAACCTACCAAAGTACTTATTCTTTGCACACACTGAACATAGAAGATCTAGACTGTAGAGAAATGTAATATATATAATAAAGTATTCAAATTGAGTGTCATTTTAACGCAAGCGTTCCAGAAACAGGGTTGATGGCCATGGAGCATGACATGCATTGATTGGTGATGGAGTGAACACTGGTAGTCATTTTTAAGGTGAATGTCGATGCAAAGCCAAACACATGCAAATCATCAAGGCAGCCCGATAATATGCCAGTTAAGCCTCTCCACATGTTTCTATGTTGCCACTGCCTGTTGTATTCGGCTGGCTCAAGTGGCCTGTGTGGAGCCTCCACCGGGAAGGCATGGCAGCTCCAGCCTATTCCTCCTGTTCAACATTCCCCACTGACAGTCTCTGCTCAGCCTGTGGTAGTACAGGCAGGTATATCACCAACCCCACCCAGCCTATGCATATGCCTGTAATGTGTTTTCGATGCTAGGGCTGAGATGGAGTCTGAGGAGGCAGGTTTTCAGACTACGGCTGAAGATTGAGTGAGAGTCTGCAGTTCTGATATCTATGGGAAGTGCTTTACATAGTTTTGGAGCCAGAAGGGAGAAGAGTTTGGGACGTGTGGAGTGTGGTACTTCCAGCATCCCTACATTGGCTGATCTGAGCACGGTATATATGGTGTGCCATACTTTTAGTTGCTTTGAAAGCCAGCATCAGAGTTTTGAACTGTGTGGGAAAGATCAATTGGAGACGCTCAAGTGTGCTTTCTGGTTGGCCAGTAAAGAGGGAGGTACAGTAGTGAAGTTTTGATAAGACTGATGTCTGGATAAGCAGCAGGCGTGACTACTGGTGAGGAAGGGTCTACTTTGTCGAATGTTAAAGAGTGTAACTGTAAACCTACGCGATCGAGTGACCGCTGGAACATGCTTTGAATTATTGCCCAGGACAACACCAAGGTGTTGCCAATGTGGTGTTGCCTGTGGAAATAGGTAGGTTATAAAATCAGTGAGGAGAACAAGGGGTAAAAAGCAAAACAAAAACAATTTGAGGAAGTGAGCCTGTTGGCTACATAATCGGTCAAGCGGGCACACATCACACTTCCATGTTTCAACCGTGATTTGCATGAGGCCGGCAATGCAATGACATGTAGTCGATTCTTATGGGTACTGAGATGATTGCTCAATTTGTACCCATTGATATCAGGGACCATTTTAGTGTGGTGACACTTTGTGGATGCACTTAACCAGCTGGTAGAATGGGGAAAGAATGATATTCTTTGGCCAGAGGGGAAGTGGTTAACTGTAAATGCTTGCACTAATATTCTTTCTCTTCTTCACTATGTAAAGCAGTGGTTCTTGAACATTTCAAGAAGTGTACATGTTTTTGGCTGCCATGTTGAGTGTTCAGATGTGTGGGCTACCTGCATTTTCAGAGCATGTTTGTTTTAATGAACATTATTTTTTGAATCACAAGGAAAAGTCGTTCTTTCTACATCCAGTTTTTTAATATGTATGTTCCGTCAATGAAATCTATTGTTCTGACACATTACACAAACAATGCCCTCGACCAAGAAACGCAGACGTAAAGAATCGTTTCCAAGTTCACTGCTTTAGAGCTGTCATCAAAGATATTGTCCAGCACATCCCGTACTGCTTTACAGGATCATCTCCAAAAATATTTGTGAAAAATGCAATCTTGACATAACATTATATAATGTTAAAAATCATTATATTTTGGATTCATTGCACATAAGTGAAACATTTCTCATAATATTTTAATATTACATAAAAAAGTTAATCTCCCCCCCCCCCCCACAAATGCAATTCTCAGCGATGCTCTTGTTGTAGTGCTGCTGCTGCCTGCCCCACTATCTTTTATTAGGTCAGTTCATTTGAGAGTGTCTCACTTTTTTCTCGTTTTCTCTTCTATTGTAGCCTGTCAAGAATGACCCACATTTCCACCACTTCCTGCTCAGCCAGTCTGAAAAGGTAGGCCTCTTGCCTTTCATTGTGTCACCAGGTCTTTGTCCCCCTGTACGATCTTGAGTTTCATCCCTGTTAGCCACAGGGAACTAGTATGGATGGTTAAAATATGCCTTTAGCCATACGGGACATGGGGTTCTTAGGATGGCATTGGAAATAGCCAGACGGTAGTCCATGTGATATTGCCAAACAAGGATGAAATAGGGAAAAGTCTATTGTTAACCTCCCTAAATTCAAACCATAAACACCATAAACCCAACGTGAGTATTTTCCTAATTCTAAACTTAGTATCTGAAACACATTCTAACTGTAAACATTTGCCAAGAAGATGAAAATTAACAGTCCTTGCAATCTTTCTACTCTACTCATTGGGACATTTGTTCCTCAAAAGTATGTCGCACACACACGCCCAGTTGAAACTTTGGCCACTGAAATGTAGCAATCCATGGCCCAACTAACTTAAATGTTTGCTTTTGTTGTTGAAAGTTCCCTATACAGGTTGAAAGGTTGTTGCTAGTAAGCAAGTGAAATATAAGTTGGAAATATTTTAAGTACAGATAAGCAGACATTTAAATATTTAAGATGATGATTAATTATCATATACTCTAAGTCATTGCTATTAACTTTTTTCTTTTTGTTTTGTTTTTTTCATTGAACATTGGAAAGGTTTAATTATGTTTACTGTTTAGGGTTTGTATTCACACATTACAGGGCAGATATGACAAATAACTTCAATATAAAAAGAAATCTTAAATATATCTTAAATATACAAACAAATGTCTGAATTTGTTTTCTTTTTTAATGTTCAGTGTAAAAATGATTGAAGGATGGCACAGTGTTGGTGCTGTCGCCTCACAGCCGGAAGGTCCTGGGTTTGATTCTTGCTAGGGACGCTGTGGGTGCTGGCGGCGCGTCTCCTCCAACGCGTCATCAGTGCCCATACCCGAGGCGGGGTTTGCAATAGGGCCTTTCTGTGTGGAGTTTGCATTTGTCCTGTGTGGACTTTACATGTGTACCCCCACAAAAACATGCAGTAATCCTGGTGGTGGTGGTGGGGTGGGGGCAGGAACTGGTGGAAATTACATGTTCCTTCTACATGCTATGTCCAACCAGGGAAACGACCCCCCCATCAGGTGAAATAGAGGGCCGTTTGGATTGAGCATGACGGCAGTCCATTGTCACTGGGTGAAAAAAAATTGGTTGCAAAATTGTGGGGATAATTAAAAAAAACGATTAAAGACTATATCAAATATTTGCGATTATCTAATAATTGTGATTATGTGAATAATGTAGTAACTGTGACACGTTAAGATGTAACTGACTAAAGGCTTGTGTTTGGTGCAGCCTGCCTCATCAATGGAACCCATCAGCAAGCGCCTCAAGATCATTGAAGAGGTAACTCATTGCTTTCCTAATTCACACACCCGCCAGGTACAAAATACATTTATTGAATTAACAATGTGTATATGTAATGCAAGATCTTGTGTGTGCCCTCCTTTATATTAGGGTTATAAAGATTTGTAAAATGGTTGACCATTTTTCTGACTAAAAGATTGTGTTGTACAAACCTTTTTGCAGAAAGTAGGAGCTACAAAGCCTGTAGAGCACAATAGGCATGAGAGTAGGGATGGAAATTACTGGCCGGTACTGATTATTTATTTCGTTTTTGTTATTATCTCTCCCTTTTGTGCCAGTGGAAACAATTACATTGTCCATACAAAAACAAATATTTTCAGGATCTACAGCTTGCTATACTGCAGATAACTAACACACCAACATAGCCAGCACAAACTGTACTACCCGAATGTCCTGAATATAAGACTACCCTGGTTATAAGACGACCCCCATTTTTCAAGACTCGTTTGCGTAAAAAGAACATTGTATGCCAAATAATATAGTCTCCAAATATAAGACGACTCCATTTTTTAGGATATTCCCATTGGGGGGGGAAAAAGCACTGTCTTATATTCAGGCCAATAGGGTATATGCTTATCAATAACAGAAAATATCAGTTACCTGTATATTACTGTTATCGGTTAATTTAAGTTATTAATTTGCTGATATCGATAATGGCAATTGCGTATGTGGCCAGTATATCAGTGTATCCTTGGATACTAGGGTTCAAGTGGTTATTGTAAAAAAATACAAAAATCATATACTACAATACTAAAATCACACTAAACTAAAGACGCCTTCCCCTCCCAGCCATAAAGATAGTGTGATTCTGCTCTCAAACTTGTCTTAGTTTAGTCTTAAAAAGTTACCAAGTGGTGCCAGGCAGCTCTGTTACTTCCATGTCACTTTTGTGTTGATCAAGCTGCATTGCATGAAGGGTTGACTATCAAAAGAAACTGGTTAGTAACTCACTCGTTACTAAGTTCCCTTGCTTGTTTACTTAATTATCCTGGGTTACCTGTGTAACCTGAAGTTTTTTCTTCAGTGTAATAAAACAGGTCCACGTTTCACTGCGTCATTGGAGCTCTGGGAAAACAAGTCACACAGTGACAGGTGTCACAATCACAATAGGCTGAATGCACAGTGGTCATATTGGAAATGCATTTTTATTTCCTTGATCGACTTTGCCCTCTGTTTGACTGTAAGTCAGATTGCTGATATGGTGCATGTCTCTGGACTGCCAAGAATAACATTTATGAGCTTTTCCCCCCAAAGTCCCTCACTGACAAGGATAACTATCTTTTTCTTTTTTCTTTTTTTACACTAGATGTCGCTCTTGGCTAACCTATGATCCACCATTGGAATCCCAGTCGAATTAATCACAATTATTTGAGATAATTTCCAATTATTTGTAATGTGACACCTTATGAGCTTATATCAGCTATTCCCTTTTACACTTTGAATATAAGCTCATTCAATGTGTCATTTCTTTGTGTACCGTAAATGCTCTTTTATAATCCGGGGCTTTTATTTGTCTCAACCGATTTTTATACCAGGCGTATATTGGAAGGAGGCTGCTATAAGAAGAGAGGCCTATATTACAATGTTTCAATCCAATCATAATCATAATGAATAAAACATATTGTATACTCCCTCTTAAATAATTTGCAATAGTCTAAAATAATGCTGTTTTTTTTGTAAGGCCACTAGATGGCGTCTGTATATAGGTTTGACGCTTCAACTCACCATATAGGCTATCAGGGGCGGATTGGCCATCTGGAGTACAGGGAGTTTTCTCTCAAAGAGTTACATCTGGTTAACCAGCTGGGGAAATATGTGCCAATCCGCCCCTGTTTCAAAGTGAAAGTAAAAAGACTAGATAAAGTTATCGTATATAGTTGATGTTTAGGAATGGTTGGCAGGCATATTCAAATAATGGAACGGAGTACTATCTGGACAATGGCATGGATAAAACTGGAAGAAATCTCGCACGGTTATAAGTAGGCCTACTACGAAAGTATTGACAAGGCTATGCTTCGTTACAGTCAGTCAGTCAGTCAGTCAGTCAGTCGATATAATGGATAACGGAAGATTCACCGGGATTATAACCAGATAGCCTATGGATGGATTACTTTCTTCATTGGTGTACATAATGGCTTCTTCACATCCCGGCTCACACTCACAGTAAGTGCATTGGAATGCGATGGTGCGCTCTGTAAAAATGGACCCTCGCGGCTGCCCACACTCGCAGAAAATAAAAAACAAAAGAAAAAAATACCGGCTAATAAAAGGAGGCCGGAATATACACGTTAATTCAACGCCGTTACCGGAAATTAATAGGAGGCCGGTAAATAATAGAACGGAGGACTATATTAGAGCATTTACGGTATTTCATTTATCTGTCATATCTGCAGAAATCGGAACTAAATATGTTCCGATGTTCATTGCCAAACCACCAGTTCAGTCAATTTTGTTCAATTCAAATTCATTCAACCATTTTTGTTTCATTTAATCATCATTTGTCTGAAGTATAATGTCATGATCGTGGCGGCACTACATCTGAGCTGTTCTCTTTGGTTGTTCAGGACACAACGTCAACGTCTATCCAAGCAGCAGACAGTACGGCCATCAACGGTAGCATCACACCCACAGATAAAAGGTATAGCCATACATTTTTCCCTCTGACCAAATGTTCTCTATATTCCATCTATCGAATTATCATTATTGTTATCATCGTCTGCATCACCATCTTGTGTCTTCAATTTCAAGTGTCTACCAACATTTTATTCATTGTCTTCATATATATGGGATCATATTTTCTTTTTTACACACTGTCTATATGTCCAGCCTCGTTGGGGGGGGGGATATATATAAAAATAAGGGTCATGTTTTTATATACTTTTTGTAATATACCTGCTGACCCGAATAAAATATGTTTAAAAAAAAAAAAAAAAGGTATAGCCATACATACACACACAAATGTGATTACCGTAATTTCCGAGGGCCCACCTGAACCCTCTCAGGGACCACTGCTGGTCCCTGGACCACCTGTTGAAAACCCCTGTTAAAAAAAACATCTGTAAACATGCATAGATTGGCCGCACCGTTGCAGGCTCAAAAGCATGTGAAAAAAGTAGCGGCTTATAGTCCGGAAATTACGGTAGTTCACCTTTGGGCAAGTGGCTATGACAGAATCTCGCCAAGGAGTGCAAAGTGAATGTTTGGAATGGACTCAGAATGGTCAAAGCCCAATAGTTTAACACATCACATGCTACTAAAACCATAATGAAATTTGGAAAATTGTAATAATTGTGTTTATTGTTGAGTCAGTATTATGTGTAACCAACACGTTAGAATATGAAGATGTGTCCTTGCCCCTCTAAATGTTTCATTGCTTTCATTTCATGGAAAGACTGAAAGTGCCTTTCATGTTTTTGGCTTAGTTTGGGTCATTCTTTTTCTTTGTCTCCAGGATAGGCTTCCTGGGGCTCGGTCTGATGGGAAGTGGCATCGTATCGAATCTATTAAAGATGGGTCATGTAGTCACTGTGTGGAACCGCACCGCAGAAAAGGTACCTGGACATGACATGACGTCTGCCCCCGATACTAGCCACTGTATGACAGTATGGGAGGAATTATATTTACCCCCGTTATTCTTCTTCCATTATTTATTTTTCTGGTTCATATTTTGGTTAATTTGATATTGAACGTTATATTATATAACAGTGGCATAAAAATAAAACAAGCTAGAATTCATCCCTACCATATCCAATCTCCCTTCTGTGACAATACTAATGAATGATAATGGCATGTTTATTATTCTTTTTCCTCAAGATATAGCTGTCAGCTGACCACAAAGCAAAATGTTGTAACATATTGTGAGTTTGTAGCAGAGTTATTTTTGGTGAAGAAATTTTATTTAGTGGATGAAAAAGTGGGCCGAGTACACAGACAACTCAGGTCCTATTCACTAATTGTAATAATGCAAAATTCACCCACTGTAAAGGGTCCATGCATAGATAGTTGTCCAAAAGCATCTAAACACGGCCTCCAGTTTTATTTATATGATCTATAAATTGTAAAAGTTTGACTCACTGCATTACATTTGTGTTGCAGTGTGACCTGTTCATCCAGGAAGGGGCCAGGTTAGGACGGACCCCTGCAGAGGTGGTCTCCATGTGTGACATCACCTTCTCATGTGTCTCCGACCCCAAGGCTGCCAAGGATGTGAGCGCAGTACTAAAACTATGACCACAACCTTTTTCATTTACAAACTGAAACCAAATAAAAGCGTAATTTCTATATTGACAATATTGACTAACTTTTTAGATTTAATCATTTTAGATGTCTAAAGACTGACTTAAACTAAACTTAATCGAATTTCACTGCCAGAATGAATATTGGTTATATTATCGTTATGTCCATGTCATTCTGGGGTCTGACAGAAACTGTTTTCCATGTGTGTAGTTGGTGATGGGGCCCAGTGGAGTGCTGCAAGGCATCAGACCAGGAAAATGTTACGTAGAGATGTCGACCGTAGACCCAGAGACCATCACAGAGCTCGCACAGGTACATGTACATGAATCTATCCAAGGGCCTTGCATGTCAGTACATACATACTACATTCCTACATTTCACATTTTTGGACATCTTGAAACAATTCTGCCCATAATGACAGGGTTTCAAGCCAACTAACCGCCTTTTTTATGCCTCAGTGTGTGTAATTCTGCCTTGTGTTGAGGACATGAAACCGTTATCTACAGTACAATTCAGACATGAAGGAGCCTTTTCTGGTTCACTTCATAGGTTTTGGCATTGAGGTTTAGGAATACTAAAGCCAAAAATGGGTATGATAACCATAGCTCTGGGGTAACCATTATGTGTGTGTGTCTGTGTCTGTCTAGGTGATCACATCACGGGGCGGTCGTTTCCTGGAGGCTCCGGTAGCAGGCAGCCAGCAGCTGTCCAACGATGGCATGTTGGTTATCCTGGCAGCTGGCGACCGCACCGTCTACGAGGACTGTAGCAGCTGTTTCCAGGCCATGGGCAAGACCTCCTTCTTCCTAGGTATACACTCTCTCCTCGGCATGAAGCCAAGTGTCGACCAGATTTTTTAGTGAGAAACGAATCACAAACAAGTGGTAAGGTCTATGAAAACAAGTCCAAAAGCAACCACTAATCACTGCATAATCATACACACTCATGGGCCCCCCGAGTTTGGGGACAATACACAAAGGGCTCGATTTTCGCTCCACACGATGTCCCTAACGTTACCCGAAACCCGCAGCGAATTCCCTTATTGGTATTTTCGTCACCTTTCCTCTTCCCTTAGCCACTGTTCTTTATGCCGACAGTGCCGTAGCGAGGGCAACGCACATAACGCACAGTGCTTAGGGCACCACGTGACCGACAGGGCACCATTAAAAATAAAATAAAAATCTATAAATATGCATTTTCCCGAGAAAACTGTTGAATCTGCTTTGTGCCCCTCTCCAGAGACATGGTGCCCCCCTGTTTGTCACGCAGTCTCTTAAGCTAATTTTGTCAAATAGATAACAGGATTTCAAAGCCACGTGCGTGCACAGACTGTGCACATTGGAGATGTCCACAGAACCGCCAGTTCAATTCATCTCCTTATTTGTTATTGTTGTTGTTATTATGGATTGTCCTATAAACAGCTGTAGACAGCTGCCTGCTGTCGGTCACTTGCTTGTGTTTAGGTAAGGCATATAATGTAATTAAATACATTAATTAACTTGTGGCAATGCTGCTGCTTTCACATTTCCACTGAATACCCGACGGTTATATTTTTCTTGATTCCGCTTCGTAGAGAAGATCTACCCGCATATTCTATACAGCATCTGAGAGAGTGTTTTTTCCCGTCACGCTGCATTTTGAAATGTACAAAATGGTCCAGAATTGAAGGAGATATGAATGATCAAAAAGATGTCTATTTTGCCGCGAAATTCCCGACTTTTTTGCAATTTACTGACGTTTAATTTAATAACGTTTTGCAGACTTGGGATAAATGCTCGCCACATACAGCAAAAAAAACATGGAACATGTTTTTTCAACATAACATGTTGAATGGTAAGAAATGATCGAGAATTGACCGAGCTGTAATTGTTTGAAAATACGAGCTAAAATACGCAGGCTGCTGGCTTATTCAGGGCCGCAGCACCACCAGGTTTTGGAGGCCCTAAGTATTACTGGTCAGGGATGCCCCCACCACTACCTCACTCTTCACACGCCCCCACCTCGATTTCAGTAGGATTTCACAGGGGCTGTGGTTAATTTGCTGGTCCAGGCTATAGGCTTGGGCCAGGAATTCAGGGAAGGAAAAAAAATCGCCCTTGCAACTGAGAAACAATGAGTGGCGGGGGATTCGGGGGACTATACATTACAATGGCATTAGGAAGGTTGTTCCAAGGTGTTAGACTTCATTAATTCAGCCTTTTCTTATCAAATGAGTCAAAACCTGTTTAACTGGTTCTGGAGACTGGAGGTGTCGGATCGTTCTGAAAAGAACAGGATGACTAATGGCCCATCACTGCTTATGTGAAACGGTGGCCCTGTGAGAAATACAACATTTATGTCTTTTTTGTTGGGGGGGGGGGGGGGGGGGGGGGGGGGGGGGGCACCAGAAAGCATTTGTGCTTAGGGCACCCAAATGGCTAGCAACGGCGCTGTTTATGGAACTTGTTTTTTCAACATAACATGTTGAATGGTAAGAAATGATTGTGAATTGACCGAACTATAATTGTTTGAAAATGAGAGCTATAATCTTTGAGAATAGGCTACTCATGCATGTGTCTGTCCTAAGCCCGCAGCCAGGCTGCGTGCTTAGGAGGGTCAGGCTTAGTAGTAGGGATAAGGGAAATAGATATGGGATGAATTAAAGGGAATGGCAAGACCAACACAGATTGGATGAAAGCTAAAAACGCCCAAACCACACCTATGCATAATGTAACGGGTATAGGAGGTGTTTAAGGGAGATGGCATGGTAACGAAATTATCAACTTTAGTGTGGGAACGCCTCTTCCCCAATGCTAAGTGCGTTAATTGCGTGTAAGGGCTAATGTAACCAAAATCGAGCCCAAAGTTCCAAAGATTAGTTTTAGCTCCTTGGTAGCTAGTCTAATTAGGCCTATTTGCTCCCCAGTGCCATTGATAAGCATAATATTAAACCAGGCACAATAATCATATCCCTTCTTTTGTCTTACAATATATGCACACTTACAATATCATTATGACTATGTCTTTATTATAGATGTTGTGTCGCACACAATGAGAGAGAGAAGAATCCATGTCTTGCAAAATCCTGCCTAATTGCAGGATTTTGCAGTGTTCGGTGATTTCATCTTGGTTGCTTGTTCCCAGTATTTAAATACTTCCTACAACATTTGCATTGGGTCCTATGTGGTCCACAGGTTTACACTCCCTATGCAGGGCTCTACATTATGACTTCACAATCAGTTTCACCACAAGAACCCTAATGCATCAACTAATAGCTGATCTACAGCTATTCTTAAATTAATTGCACATAATACACAACATTTGAGTCACTGAAGTAAATACTGGGTATTGCTCTTCAGTGAGAGTTTTACATTTTAGATTGAGGGTCAAATGGGATCCATGGCCAAATGCAAAGCACACCAGCAGTCAGCCTATCTGCTCATGTTGCAGGAGCAACGCTTCAACAGACAGCTTCACATTACCTGGGTAACATTAGTCACTCCTGTGTTGTCAAGTTATCAGTTGCTGCAACTGATTTCACTCATTTAGAAGACAGCATGTCTGTTGTCTATACCATGGGTTTTCAACAGGGTGATGGTCCGTGGCGGTATTGCAGGTGGTCCCTGTGGGGAAAAAATAATTAAACTTTGGTCAACATCTTCAGTTTTAAAAGTGCCTTATTTATGAATGTCTCTTCATAAATAATGAAATCTAGCCTGCTGACCATACTATGTATACAATATAAGAGCTTTAACAAAAGCCATATAGACCTCAATTCTTTCCCATGTCCCGTGAGATATGTGACAGCCCTGGTCAGCCCACGGGACACAATTTTGGTGGTCCCCAGGTTGCTTTTAGTCATAATGGTGGTCCCTGTGGGGGAAAAAAAGGTTGAAAAGCCCTGGTCTATACTGTAGGGAATAGGGTTGCCATGGTCTGTACTGTATGGAATCAGGTTGCCAAAGGAAAATAGCCCATCTATAAGCTCTCAATGTTTCACTCTTGTAGATGGCCTGTTTTCGCTACTTAACTAGCAATGTGTTGAGAAGAATCTTCCATAAAACCCAATAGTCTTGAATATTTCAGTCTGATTTCTTTGCTTTGATTGGAAGTGTATAAAACAGCAGGAACATAGTCTTACTTGTAGTCTTGGGCAATATACCGGTATTACTGTTTATTGCGATATTGGAAATCTTGTATTCTATTAAAATATGAGCAATGAGACTTTTAATTGTAACTATACAAACAATTTTCATGTTACACACACATGCCTAAAATAGCCCTATTTGGGCTAGGCTTTTTGGAAACAATGTATTTCCAAATCCAGTTTGTCCCTATTTAGGCTGCTCTCAGTTTCTGACTCCTCGATGTCGCAATTCTGAGAACTAGGTGACTGGTGGTGGTGGAACGTGTCCGACTCTGATTGCACGGCATTGCCATCTAGTGGTTAATACCGGTAATATCGAATATCAAGCAAATTAATCAATACCGATATTAATAAATCAATACCGCCCAAGACTACTTACTTGTTGTGTTAATTGTTTAGGAAACAAAATTTAGCCATACAACATCACTTCAGTTAGTGAGATGGTATTTTGCTTTTATCATGAGATGGATTGGGAGGTTCTGGTTTTGTTTGTTTGAAGGCGAGGCCGGCAACGCAGCGAGGATGATGCTCATACTCAACATGGTGCAGGGAAGCTTCATGGCAACCATCGCAGAGGGCCTTACCCTGGCCCAGGCCACCGGCCAATCACAGCAGACCTTACTCGACATCCTCTGCCAGGGTCAGATGGCCAGCACCTTTGTGGACCAGAAATGCCAAAGTAAGACATACTCACTCTCTCTCTCTCTCTCACACACACACACACACACACACACACACACACACACACACACACACACACACACACACACACACACACACACATATATCCATCAAGTTTAGATTCCAACACAGAAAATTCTGCAGGCAGGCATGAAGATAAGGCTGCAACGATTAATCGTATTTGAATTGATTATTCAGTTAGTACTAAAATCGGCCACTAATCGCTGTATTTTTCCGCTTAAACTTTTTTCCAGTGATAAATGTGTCTGTGCTAAAGGGTTGTGACTGTGATGTGAGCTGATTTTGTAGATTGACTATTTTCAGCAATGTGGTGCTCTAGACTAGAGGGGAAAAGAGCCTATCAAGTACTGTGCCGAACGTCAAGTTTGCTACAGTACTGGGTTTCCTATGAAATGTTGATACTATATAATATAAGGGCTTCTTCACGTAAAAAAAAAAAAAAACATTTGAAAAAACCTGCTTTAAAGTATTAAGATCCGGAGCACAGTCTTGTCATGTAACAAAGTGCCTTCAGTGTTGACAGGCCACCTCTCTCTGTGTCAGATATCTTACAGGGGAACTTTAAACCAGACTACTATTTGAAACACATCCAGAAGGACCTGAGGCTGGCCATCTCCATGGGCGACGGAGCCAACCACCCCACCCCCATGGCAGCAGCAGCCAATGAGGTGAGAGACCCTGTCCCCACGGTCACATCTGCTTGGTCAGGTGGTTAATTTGTATGTCCAATCTGTTATTTTACACAAAAGGCTGCGCGGCTAATTACAATTATCTGAAATTATTGCAATTTGACAACTGTGGAATAATTGTGAAACCACCCATGGCCCAATAAAGGATAGTCCAGCGCAGACCTAGATGCTGGTGTAGGCAGAGTCATGTCAGTGGAATGTAATTTTCACAAGTAATCAACAAACTACTGTATCTTTGGAACTGAGCCAAAAGAAATGTAATGCCTCAACTCTTCCAAGTGCTCGTTAGGGTGGGTGCATGCTTTTAGTCATGGTGGTCCCATGAAGTCTGAAGAGGTGAGTCTTCAGACTGCGGTATGGAAATTAGGGGTTCCACAGTTTAGCCAGAAAGAAGTCTTGGGAGTGTTTTGTGTTGACCATTTGTCCATTCTTTTATTTCTACAGGTGTACAAGAGGGCCAAGGCGCTGGACCAGTCAGACAACGACATGTCTGCTGTCTACAGAGCTTACATTCACTAGAGCCAGATCTGCACCTTTCCTCTGGACCAGCTACACTTTAACTCTCTCCTTTTTACTTTTCTTTATACTTCTTTCCTCTAATTATTTTTTTGTTTTCTCTCTTTGCCTGGTGCCAGTTTTACCCAATTTATACTCTGGTTTTGCGTAGCCGGTTGTTGCGTGATCAAAATAGACGATCTGCAAGCCTCTGCCGCATGGTGTGAAGACGCATAACCACTTTATATACATTTTCCGCTAAAATGAAATGGCTAAGCTGAAAATTAATGATCAATGCGTTGTGAGCTTGTCAACCGGCTACTTTTCTGCAAAGGTTTTCCCAGAGTGAGGATGGTAGGGTTTAATGCAGACTGACATTCAAGCCCCCTGCCTGTGCTCATGGTGGTCCTGCGGTCACTGAACCAAATGGAGCTGGCACAGGCACAGCGAAGAGAAAGGATTCCATGCGGGCGTTGTTCACAGAACCTCCCGGGGTCTTCTCTTGTGTTGGTCTTTAACGGTCACGAGGCCTTTGGTGTGGACATGGGATGATTATTGCTATTATCGAGATTGGAAAAAATCTCACAATAATTGTATTGCAGAGATTTTAATCTTATCATGGAATTGCCCTGTCATAAACATTATTCAGCTGTGTATCATCTCATTAAACCTGGTCTAAAAAAGTAAAATGGACCTGTAAGGAGCACTCTAGGTACGCACACTTTTTACTCAGCACCAAAACCTTTTGCAAAACAATATCTACAAGCTCACAAAGTGTTTGGTAAATGTTCTCCCACAGAATAAGTTTGCTGGTGTTCAAGTGCTTTAAAAAAGTGGCATTTTAAGAGTTTTAAGCAGATTTTTTGATTATTTCCATAATATTGTTAATCAAAATTATTTTGGCCTCAATTAATCGTGACGTGAAATTGTCATGCTGTCTCATCTCACTACAGTGCTGCTCCTGGGTTCTGGGTAATGTGCATGCAATAACTAAACACACTGCGTATTAGGTTAATGATTCAAAATTCTGTTTTTTGTTTCGCAATTAATCTAATCGTAAAAGTCGACAATTAAACACTGCTGTTGCTCCTTCATAACTTGTCCCTGGATTGTCGGGGTTAAAAGCATAGCATGTATATAGTTATATGTATAGTTAGTTTAAACAAAACAATTTCAATCTACCAGCAGTTATCAGCCACTGGAGTAGTGATGTGATGTTTACCTACAGAAAGACAGCTGCACACCGGCTGAGCTTACAGATCGCTTTTTTTGGCCTGCCCCACCGGCACACAACTTGCGTATAAATCAGGTTTGTTTTGTTAAGAGGCAACCTTGAGCATTGCACTGACGTTGATTTAAATATAATGATCCTATATGAATGCTCGGTGTTAAGGTTGCACTGCTGTGTCTCCCGTTTCTGTCTGTTGCCGCCAGGTGAGACACACCCCACGTGTGAATTCTGTAAATTAAGTTAAAGGTTCAATAAGTGATATTTCTTTGGTTAAAATAAGCGGTGAATAGTTCTATATTCTGATAATTGTTTGTTTAGTAATGGATGTCTTGTCTCCTCAGTTCTTGGTGACCAGAAATTGCTAAACTTCAATTGTCAACGATAACTTCCATCGTTGACACAGAGGTGATTCACCTATGATATGAGTATGACCAGAGGTTGATCATCTACCAGTATGTCAGGCATGTCCTCTCATACAAGGTAGACAAGAAGTCTGTTTTTCAACAATACGCTTGCTACTGCAGAGAGTCGACCATGGACTGTAAAGACAGGGAGACACATTACCAAACAAACAATATATAATGGTCACTATCACAATATAGAGCACCATTTAAACCAAAACTGGTATTTGCCAAACATGGTGTCAATTTTTGGCAAATGTCCCCCCTCTCACAAGGGATGCTGGTTTAACATTTTATCAACAAAATCTTTGTATCACTTAAACTACCTTTATCGAGCATCTGCCAACGCCTTGCCATGCCCATGGTGAAGTTGCGTTGCATTGAAGTCACAGTGGATCATGGCACGGGCGATGGCTTTGGTAGGAGCACAGGTTAATGAGTTGTATCACTCCTGTGCATATTATATTATTATTAGGTTGTTAATTCTGTGTGGAGGTTGTTTTATGTCCTGAATTCCATGAATACAAGAAAATCTGTGGATTTTGTTTCTTTTTTTTGTTTATATATTAACCTGAAGACAAAGGTTAGCAAAGCACCAAGGACAGGTCACTGCATTGCCTTAATGTTGTAACTCTTGAGTGTTTGCCGAATAGATGTATTTATTTATTTCTGTCTAATTTCTAGACCCTTTTTCTTTTTTTAAATTTATTGTTATTTTTATTTTGTGTTTTAACGAGATTTGTGTTGCTGTCAAGCGGTTTTCTTGAATTAGGTTAAAGATATCAACCGATAAAGTTGAGGCCTTAAAAATTGTCATCGAGACTTGAGCTTGCCACGGTCAAGAACATTTGTTCTGTTTTGTTTTAAATGCTGGAAGAGTTCTCATTTTTCCATTATTAAACTTTTTGAACAAGATACATAACCCCTTTTCTCAATTGCATTTTAACCATGTCAGTGCTGCTTGTGCTAAAAAAATCTATTCTATTGGAAAGTGTTCATGTTGTTTGTAGAATTTCTGACAAAAACAATTCGAGAATATTAAGACCATACAACATTAAAGCATTTTTCAATTTAAACATTTTCCAAAAGCTGCAGACAACATAGCCGATCTACAAGCTTGCAATGTGTGACGTGTTGTGAGCTTGTAGATCTGCTAGTTTCCCTCCAAATTAAGCATAATGGCACATGTACAAGCTACATCTGCTACACATTAGCTCTAACCCGTTTCTTAGGCAAGCGACACTGTTGTCATTTGTGTATAAATTTACTTTAATTCCTGGTACATAATTATATTTAATATAGTCCATTTCTGCTTATTGATTTAAAAACTCTTAAGGACCCCCCCCCCCAATTTTCACTGGTAATTGTCCCATTTCATTTTATACATTTTCAAATTGCCAAATTAATACAATGTTTTTTTTTTTTAGTTGAAGATTCTATGACCGTACAGTAGACATGTTTTAGGAAATAGATATGTAAATATCCTTGCAAACATGGGTTGTATATACACACACAACACCAACACAGACTGTCATAAGGGGTGAGTATAACATTTTGTTTTTGACTTTACAGACTCTCATTGTCTCTTAATACTGTAGATGATTAAGTTGTAGCGTAAATGGTTTACTACTATGTGGCTTATCTAATCTGGTTTATAATCGCGTTGACCCGACAATGACTTGGATCCAGTTGAAGTGGAAAATGGATATGATGGAATTGCTTTTCTTGGGGGGATATTTATGATTTTGTGTACATGTGGAAAGATGTTTGGGTTTTTTTGTGCTCTTTATTAAAATCTTTAAATTGACATGTTTGTAGGTTTTTCATTTGAATTGTGATTTTTGTGTTTTAAAACACAATTTCATGATTACATTTTCAGCATGTTTACAGTATATTCGTTACACTCTGACTTCTCTCTCCAAACCTTATCAAAGCTTATCTCATTTTTTCATAATCATTTAATATTAAGAAATCCACACAGCTAGAAGACATCTGGGTCTCCTAGTATAGGGGAAAAAATGTTGCTTTTGTCATATTTAGGGCAATAAAACTAAAAGTGAACATTGCTTTCAAGCAGTAGCTTTCTTCTGGAGTGGCGTTATACGAGCCAGTCCAGTCTCCAGTGCTAATGGTAATGTTCCTAGATTTTGTTTAAATTAGACTTCACATAAGGTTCCATAGTGTATCTGTCCTTTATAAGGCAGTAGACTTGCCACTTAGGTTTATAGGCCTATAAGTATTGAATCCTAGATGACATCCACAATGTTTAACTTTGCTCATAACATCATTAAGCATCATTAAATGTCATGTGCTCTGGTGCTCCTTTAAAGTCAATGAACTCCTCTGTATTATAAGTGTACTAGTAGTATCCATTTCCACCACCATTCTGCAGCAATGTTCAGCATTTAGTTTTAACATTTGGGGACAATATGTCTTATCATTTCATCCCAAATTGTTGAGGGAACCATCAACTGAACAGAGACAACTGGTGCTTGATAAAGGGACTTGATGGCATTAAAGAATTTCCATTGGCACCAGATTTAGAACAGTAGGAAGTCTCTAAATCCAATCAAAAGTCTTGAAGTTGATGAAACAGGCAAAGAATGAACTCTGATTTAAACATTTGAGAGCAGGAAAAAGAAGTTGTGTTGTTATGGATAGGTGGCAGATAGGCCTACAAGAATGTAGGTATAATTTAGTCACAAGCTCTCGTTAATACTTTCCAGTGATTCTGCATATAAAATGTCCACACAGACACACTTAACTGATTTCACTTTTAAATAAATTAAAATATATTGTACAGGCTCGCTTGTAGCTTGTTAAGTTTCAAACACACATACAGAATGAATGCAGAATGCCATGTAGCCCCTACAAAATAGACCAGGTCCAGGCCAGGGCACTATGTTCAGCCATATGAGTTTGTAGGATGAAGACAAAGACTTACTATCATGTAGACTTTGATAGGTGGGTAATTTGCATTTTACATAATATCATATCATATAAAACTGCAAAATACCGACCCATCCAGGCCTCAATTATAATAATCAGCTCCATTGGATTCCTTGACCCCCAAAATGCAGATTTACCTCTGCAATCTTGATATTTAGGTTATCTAGGAGGAGAGATATGGAGAAATTTGTTTTAAAAATATTAGTCTTCATCCTACAAAATTACATAATTAAAGGGGAATTCCACGCATTTTTTCTGAGAGTGGGTTCATTTGGTTCCATTTGTACACTCTCAGAAAGGTATATTAACGACATTAAAATGTTGAAAATGGGTGGAGTTCCCCTTTAACTGGTCTAGTACTAGAAAGACACATTCACGATTCACAAAATGAATGCAGATTAGAATGCCAGTGTAGCCGTACAGTGTAGTATACTCGAAAGACACATTTCTGATTGACCTTGATGATTCCGAAATATACAACATGGCCATTAATATATGTCTAATGTATCCATTCACAGTTATCAGCTCTGTTGTAGTTGTACTTGAAATGTACTGACAGTAGGCTACTGTAAATTTCCTGTGCTGCATATGTGCTGCAAATGTCATTCATTCATTCATTCACTCGGGAGTCTATTTACTGTCTCTTGTTCACATCCGGTACTAACCCCAACTGTATCCGGTTATTTTCACGCACAGTTCCAAAAAAGGGCGAGTGGGCGGTGACCTCCATGGCGGTGACAAGCGTCAACCGAGCAACCAATGGGAACCGTCTGAACCTCCCACACATGGATTAAGTGGGCTGGGACAACAGCTTTAACAATAATAATTGTGAGCGTGTGACACACACACATATAAAATAAACATTCACCGTAGACAGATTGCTGCTGCATGCCAGACTTGCGAGTAAACAGCGAAAAATACGGATTCCTATATTCGATATAATCGCTATTGTTGTGTTGATCGGACTGGAAGATGCTGAACCAGCAGCGGTCCCTGTTATCCGAGCTGCCCAAGATGTCAGCGGCCAGCCAAGTGGAGAGAGCCGTTCTGGTAAGGCAAAATAAAATACTGCACCATTCTCAAAGACACCCCGTTATAGTGCCCAAGATAATACACGCGACGCATTGACATGTCTGTTTTTTACTTTTAGAGCAAGCAACAGCGAGTTAGCAACTGTAAATGTTTACGCCCATATAGGGGCGGTTTTGTTCCTCATTGCACTTCTTGGGCCTATTATATAGTGCACATATAGACCATTCTTGTCAACCTTTGTAATTACAACGATTGCCATTATTTTGATCCCTATGTCTGGGTCTGGGACCCTGATCTGTCTGTCTGTCTGTCTGTCTGTCTGTCTGTCTGTCTGTCTGTCTGTCTGTCTGTCTGTCTGTCTGTCTGTCTGTCATTCAATCAGATAACATCTTGATTGTGATCTAATCTGATGAATTTCATTGTAAATTCTGTAGATGTATGCTACTATGCTCTAGAGTCTATTGTAACAATGGCTTGCAGATCTATGCTTTATTTATTTTGCAAGCAATTACAATACTGTCTGTAGGAGATTTTCAATCTCAATTCTTTTTATAAAATAGTTCAACCCCCCCCCCCCACACACACACACACACACACACACACACACACACACACACACATCTATTCTACATTTAGTCACAGACCCCCCAGGTTTATTATTGCAACTGCGTGTGCACATTTAGGCCTACTATGATTGAAACAATTCATTTACTACTATTTCCCGTGAGTTAGTTTGTTACTTAGTCACAGACATGGCATGACCGCATATGGTCATTCTCCGTTTGAGATCTTGTGATCTCATCAATATTAAGCTGATTATATGGAGATCCCTGATGTCATCAATATCGGCCAGCAATTCTACATGTGACCTCAAACCCTTATCCTTCATTTGATCTCTAGACAGGCCTGCCCCAAAGTTACGAGTGCAGCCACGTATGGCAGCCGGCGAAAATTAGAGTTCTCCAAAGGCCAGGAAATTAAGGCCCAGACCTACCTGTGCCATCATCAAACCTGGTGCACACTGTCAAAACACTTTGCCAAGTTGAGCTAATCTGTTCTGTCTTTCCATTATGTTGAACCGATCTCATCAAACACTGTACACGCTTCATTTATGGCTGGTACAGAATTCATTCCATATGTTGATCTGACCCTCCCATGCCAAGGTGCCAGCACTCACCCAGCAGTCTGCGTCTGCGTGTGAGTGCTGGCGGATATTCAGTAATATTACCAGAAACCAACAGGCAGAGAACGAGGGTGACTAATATTGGACTATAGGCAATTTGATTTAAGGACCACAGACATGACTATGATATGCCAATAATGCAATTACATGCGCTCACTGACTGCACTGCAAACAAATGCACACTTAATAATGCAAACAGTAAAAGTGCTGACCTTACTGACCTCTCTCTCTGGTGTCCTGGCTTCTCTTGGGAGCCAGATCTGCCCATGGTGTGGTGTATTGGAGACTGTACATAATCAATGCTTATCTTTGTTTTGGGTCGTTCACAGTGCTCAAGTATTCTGCCGCAGTGTATCGTCTGGGATACATGGGGGAACCACAGTGTTCCAGTTTGCTCTTGTTTGAAGGGATTCTTTCCAGTGTGCCAGATAGTGTTCTTTTAGTTTTCTTATAATTCGGTTTAGTGCAGGGGGTTTCTGCATAGTGGCTGTCCCAGATCTAACTGAGGGGACATCTTTGTCCCCCCAGCCAGTATTAATTAATGCATTCTTACACCAAATTCACAGGGAGAAACAGGATGTGGGCAGGGAATCACACCTACCTTCTATGACCATCATGAACACACCTAGCAGTACACACTATCACCATCAGCAACATTATGAAAATCATATGCACATAAATAAATGTCTGGGTGAAAATCTCCTGCGTTTAGTGTTCTAGGTTTTAGATGGTAATTGTATTGAAATTGTATGATTTATAGTGATAATGTGTCTGTGTCAAGCTCGCACTATTTGGCGTTTTCCAGTGGAGTCCATTCCAGTGAATCCATTATATTCCAGTGAATCAATCGGTTCCTTTTTCAAGTTATTTGGCAAGTGGACCCCAGACTTCACAACCACAGAGGGAAATACTATCACTGAATAATATATGTATTAAGACTTAAGAGTAACTGCTCCAGTAAATGGCTCCTAATATTGCAATTGACATTGCAGTCAGAATATGATCTCTTTCTAAGTAAATCCCATTTTAAACGCCAGCGTAAATATCTTTTTCCAAGCTGTGAAGTGTGAATGATCAAAAATAGACTGAGGACATTGATGCAGGCAGACTGGAAGGTCAACCACGGCCATGTCACTCAGACATAACCATAACAAACGCTATTTGCTCGGGCATTCTATGACTCAGACATAACCATAAACAAACCAAGTTGTAGTCCATAGTAGTAATGACATGAGGGAACCCTGTATATCAGAATAAAAGGGACAAAGTGGTCAATAATCAATTGGTTAATAATAATGAGTGCTATTTGCTACTCAAAGTATATTTTAATGGCAATATGTTCATCCGATTCACCACTGTGTGTTTTCACAGGAGGAGGAGTTCAACTGGTTGCTGAGAGAAGAGGTTCATGCAGTCTTAAAACAGCTCCAGGATATACTCAAGGTGAAATAATATTATTGTTGTCAGGCAGAAACCTGTTTTCTCCTAATTCAAACTTTGTTTATTTATTTACTTCTGTAAAATAACACATTGTTCTTGATCATGCCTCTGAAAAAATACTCACACAAGCTCTCAACGTGCTGTGATTTTACATGCTGTGAGCTATTTTCAAATGTCCAATGCATATAGATTCAAATTGGTTAAACAAATTCTGATTCTATTAAAAACTAATATGCATGATTTATGTTAAAACAAAAAGTATTTAAACGCTCAGTATTGTCCGCTATACAGTAGTGTGTTTGTCTCTCAAGCTCTTTAATAAACAATAACAATGCCATGTCTTCCAGTCAGGAGATAATATGTAATATTCATTAGCTACAACCTTTTAGTTTTTACACTTCTAAATTGTTCTGCTCATTTTGTGTCATCATTTCAGTTCCACCTGTTTATCCTGTATCTTGTTTGTTAGTTGTCTCACTGCTTGGATATCTATTGGTATCCCAACCTCAAAACATATTTTCTGTTTATTAAAGAGCTTACAACAGAGCTATTTAACACTTACAGTATTAAAAATACTAGTATATAAATATCAGAAGCTGTTACTTATACAGGGAAATGGTTGACAGCAAGTATTTGTTTTCCTCCAAGCACGAGAGTGAATGTTTAGACAAAACAATGACTGATTGACATCACTCTTTGTCATTTGAGCACTTAAAATACAGTTTGTCACACAGTGTGTCAGAGGTCAATTTGTATCTTCATGTTGCTGGCTTCCATGGAAAATTGCATATAGCCTATCCTCTGTTGGTGTAAATGTGGGCACAGCATTAGCATTATTATGGTTCCACTCGCTTCCATTGTTTTCTGTTTGTTTGTTTTTTCTGCAAGTTAAATCGATGTCTCTTGTCTGTTCAGTACATTGCACAATGAGACAGCTCTCAAATTCAAATTGCTGACACGCTCAGTACAGCCATGGGTCCCTATCACTGTGGTGAGCAAACCAAATTCCAAGCAACCCCTGTTGAAATGGCAATGAAGTTATCTTGCATCAGTCATGTTGCAAGGTGTCTGAGTCAGACGATGGAACCGTGATACATACAGGCTCATTCCTGTGTTAATTCACACTGTGTGACAACACTGTGTTGAGGTGTGAACTCTGTGTTAACGTTGTTTTTAATCAATGCATGAACCTGTGTGCTCCTGGAATATGCAAAGGACATGCAGTACAGAACAATGAGCACAGGTTTCAAGCTGATGGTGCACAGGAAATGTGATTACAACACACTTCCACCCCACCCACATAATAAAATGAATGCAGCTATAGACACAATACATACTATTTAGTACTGTCATGTAGAAACCTCCTATGTCCAAAACAGTCACTCTTTAGGAATCTGGAAAAACACAAAGCCTATATTCCAATAGATCCATACAGTTATTGTTTAGTCACAAGCTCTTTTTGAGGATCCAGAGGAGTTAGGATGTGACCGTCTTCAAAAGTAAAAGCAAAAAACCTCCTAACTCGATTTGACTGTATTTGGGTAAAGTGATGATAATATACCATACAGTAACTAGATCTGAACTCAGTAGAGTCCAATGGCCTATTTTTGCATGAGCAGAGCGAACGACAATAATACTCATGACAATACTTCTCCTAACTACATCACCATTACGTCATCACCGAAACCTGCCAATTGGAGTACTCCGAGTGACAGTCGACAGTCAATGACTGCGAACCGAACGCTTTACTTGCTCTCGCTTTGCTCACACAAGTAATGACACACTGAAGTATCTGACAATGTACGTTATATATGCAATATGAGGCAGTATTGTTCCTGAAAAGTTACCAATTGGGTCATAACTGGTTTCTACCTGACAGCAGAGATATATTTAAAAAGATCACATGACGCAACAACTGCTCTTATCATCTTACAACGTAAGATTCAACATTTTTGCTTGTTTTTTTTGCCTCAAAACAAACAAAAACATTAGATTTGAGCTCGTAGATATTCTATTTTCACAACTTTTTTATTTAATAATTTAATTATGTTTTGGTCATACAAGGTTTCCACTGGACACAGATGACTTGATATTTAATTTGTTCTTTTGTGTCGCGTTTATAGGAGGCGTCTAGACGGTTCTCCATGCCAGCACCGGGGATGGAGAGTCAACTGAAACAGGAGAACTTCATTCTGGGAAGCTCCACGTAAGACAGTGACCTTGTTGTTGGCTTTGTGTGTGTGTGTGTGTGTGTGTGTGTGTGTGTGTGTGTGTGTGTGTGTGTGTGTGTGTGTGTGTGTGTGTGTGTGTGTGTGTGTGTGTGTGTGTGTGTGTGTGTGTGTGTGTGTGTGTGTGTGTGTGTGTGTGTGTGTGTGTGTGTGTGTGTGTGTGTGTGTGTGTGTGTGTGTGTGTGTGTGCGTGCGCACACATGTGGGCATGTGCGTGCGTGTGTGTTTATCACCATCTTTAGACTGTAGATTGCTCTATTATCTATAAATACACAAGAAACGGTGCATAGCCAAGGCTAGTAACAGCTGGGTTGGGAGATCATAGTGGTAGGTGAGCCATTTTTTAGTACAATTCTAAATGCTTTTTCTCAGACTTAAGGAACACGTGGCCTGATGTTAGTCATCTACAACGTATGATGTTTCTATACATCCAGTCATATGGTATAATAAACTCGAATATTGCGGTGGCTCCTCAGGATGTATTGCAGGGGCGTTTCAGGGTTTCACATGATAAAGAATGAAAATGAAAAAAATTGAGAACTAGTGATTTAGATTATGTGACCACACACCCCTCACCCAAAGTACTTCCCTAATGTCATGCACATGACATAATGCCACTTATTTGTCCAGCAGGTCACAAGATTCTCACACAATCTCACACACAAGACTCACTCATAACCAAATCTTGGCAAGGGTTCAGCCCAAGTGACTCCCCAATTTGTGCAGGAGGATGCCATCCACACCGGGACAAAGTATTAAAATGCTGTCTTGTGACTGTGGTTCACACTACTGGCACCATGGTTTGTCTGGCTGAATGACTGGCACAGCATATCTGCAGCTGTTGCTGGTTCTCTTATGTGAAGCTGTGTTTTCTTTGTGTCTACTTTTCAGCAGCACTTTGAAGTGCAGTGTAGCACAATCAAAGCTGATTCTGACAATAACTTATTTTACAAATATTTATTTAAAAAAAACCTTTCTGTTGATTTTGCTATTTGAAGATTTCGATCAGTCTAGGTTTTATTGAAAATGAAAATAGCTCAATCGAGGAAGTTGACTTAAAAAAAAGTAAATAAATAAACAAAGATATATGACGTGATATATTTTATTTGGGTTAGCTCTTGTTTGTTTATGTGCTATAAAATAGTGATTTTGCAAGCATTTCACTGGAGCTATTACTAATCAATGGCACATTAAGTTACATCAGTGGAAAGGTAACCACAAGCCAGACATCTATACATAAAATAGTGTCCTATTGGAAATAGGGTTAATTGGAAATCCCTAAAACTAAGACAAAGGTACCGGGTTTATATTGTGTGATTATTTAAGATTAAAATTAAATTAAATAACATCATACCTCATCAACCTGTATGAAGGAGGCAACCCCATGTTACTGCAGTATGTTCAATGGCAGGGGTATTTTAGTAACCAGAAGATATGCATTTGTGTGCTTTTACTGTAAACACTAATGCATGACATGGAACCCTTGTTTTTTTAACAGCATGGACCAAGTGAAGGGGGTTCTGACTCTACAGGGAGAGGCCCTGACACAAGCTGTGAGTGACACACCTTGCTTACACACACAAAGTCTAGAGGGAGGGGTTGACGATGTGCCCATATGGAAAATATTTTATATGCAAACTCGAAAGTTTTATATAAGAGAATAAAGTTAATATAAGATCCATAGTATTTCTTTGTAAGGTGAAACATGTATAAAACATATATAATTTTGTGATTTATAAGAATTATATATGACTTTCAAAAAGATATAAGATCCGTAATATATTTTTGTAAAGTGAAACATGTATAATTTTGTACTTCTTGAGAATAATATAACATGCAGAACAGATTAAGAAAGAAACATAGTATTTTTCTTTTAAAGTGACTTGTATGAAAGGTGCCACTTTCAAGAGTTTGCAGTTTTTTTCCATATGGGTGGTTTCTGGTTGGGCAACAAAAAACTATAATATGCACTGCTGCTCTGATTCACACCACACCTGGCACAACACTGTTCAGGGGTCCTGTCCCTGGACACTTGCTCTAATCGGCACTTCACACAAACACTGTTTAGGCATTTGCCATGAATATCTATGTACCAAAGAAAACCTACATTGCACACACATTGGGTGCTAAAGCAGTGTTACAGCAGTGTAACATTTCAAATGGCCACAACTTGATGACCATTGCTCTGTTCAGCGCAATACAGCGCTGGATTTGAATGCCACGTAGAGACCAGGGGCCCGATTTTGGTTACATTAGCCCTTATGCGCAATTAACGCACATAGCATTGGGGAAGAGGCGTTCCCCCACTAAAGTCGCTAATTTCGTACCATGCCATCTCCCTTAAATACCTCCTTTACCCGTTAAATTATGCATAGGTGTGGTTTGGGCGTTTTTAGCTTTCATCCAATCCGTGTTGGTCTTGCCATTCCCTTTAATTCATCCCTTATCTATTTCCCTTATCCCTACTGCTATGTCTGACCCTCCGAAGCACGCAGCCTGGCTGCGGGCTTAGGACAGACGCCTATTCTCAAAGATCATGCTCTCATTTTCAAACAATTGCTCGGTCAATTCTCAATCATTTCTTACCATTCAACATGTTATGTTGAAAAAACATGTTCCATGTTTTTTTGCTGTATGTGGCGTGCATTTATCCCAAGTCTGCGAAATGTTATAAAGTAAATTGGAAAAAAAATTCGGCAATTCGCGGCAGAAAACGTTTTTTTTTTATCATTGATTTCTCGGTCAATTCTGGACCATTTTTTACATTTCAAAGTGCAGCGTGACGGCAAAGACCTCCTCTCTCAGATGCTGTATAGTATATGTGGGTAGGTCTTCTCTACGATGCGGGATCTAGCAAAATGTAAGTGTCGGGATTTTGGTGGAAACGGTCCACCAAATCCCCGACACTTACATTTTGCTCGATGCGGGATCGTAGAGAAGACCTACCCACATATACTATACAGCATCCGAGAGAGGAGGTCTTTGCCGTCACGCTGTATTTTGAAATGTAAGAAATGGTCCAGAATTGACCGAGAAATCAATGATCAAAAAAACGACTTTTTGCCGCGAATTCCAGAGTTTCCACGTGGAGTCGTGGACATCTCCAAAGGCGCACAGACGCACGCACTGTGCGCACGTGGCTCTGCCTTCTCTTATCGGTTAAGGGGTGGTCTCTGATGGCGTTATCTAGTTCCCTAATCTATCTGACGAAATTAGCAACTTAAGGGACTGCGCAACAAACACGCCCATGACCACACCTCCAGCCACAAATAACGGTGTCGGCATAAAGAATAGTGGCTAAGGGAAGAGAAAAGGTGACCAAAATAGCAATAAGGGAATTCGCTGCGGGTATCGGGTAACGTTAGGGACAAGGGGGGGAATGAAAATCGCGCCCCAGGAGTCAAAGTTGTGCAGGCATAGTGTCATCACAACACAACTGTTATTGTAACATTTACTTGATGTGAATTTAACTTAAGATAAAGAGAGTCTGATAAATATGTCAATTAAAATAAAAGGGAATGCAACCTGTTGTTGTTTTTATTTTTATTGTTTTTTTTTTTTTTAACATGATTTTATTTATTTCTTCTTACGCAATAGGATATCAACCTGAAAGTTGCCAAAAGTAGTCAACCACTTCACTTTCAGTTCCGGGAGGACAAGCAATGGAAACTACAGCAGGTATCTATAATAATTTATTATATTAATATTACAGCATAAATATTAATTAGTATTAATATCAGATACTGTTTATATTGCACCCTTGCTTTGTATGCATACATATCGCTGTGGTCGGGCAGAGTATTTCCAATATTTTATGTCTTTGTAAAGTTTGTGAAAAGAACCCATATTATATACTGTACACATCACAATCCATGGTGGCTTTTCTTTTCTTTCTTGTTTTTTGCAACTTTTTGAAAATATATTTCTGTATTCTGTGCTTTTTAGATACCTCAGTATGACTGTAGTGTGCACATGGATATCAAATATCATATATATCAATATTTTACTTAACAATCATTTCATACGGTATACTAGGTTATTCAGAAATGCTGTTGTATTCAGGTGCTTGTCCATGTGGCACTCTTAGACGTTTGAATTGTTGAAATGGACCATTGATCTGTGGCTAAAGTTTTAGACACCCTGCTTGACATGACCTTGCCTGTCTCTCCCATACGCCTTGCTTCAGATCCAGGATGCCAGGAACCATGTGAACCAGGCTCTGCAGCTGCTCAGCAGCCGAGATGAGAGCTACCACTTCAAGACTGGAGCTGAGGTCAACAAGGTAACTGCAAGTTTTCCAGCTTAATATAGATTTGAGAGCTACCACTTTATCAACTGTATTTTATTAGTGCACTGCTTTTACTGAAAGCAGTGACGAGAATGCACCAGCATTTTGAACTTGATTGCAATGACCTTTCTCCGCCAGGAGAGGGAGAAAAGGACTGACTGTACCATGAACGGAGGTTGTATTGTTTTGTTTGTGTTGCAGCTAATGGATGCAGTGATGCTACAGCTGACCAGAGCACGCAACCGTCTCACCACCCCGGCTACCATGACCCTGCCTGAACTGGCTACCAGTGGGCTCATGGTAAAGTGCACACACACACACACACACACACACACACACACACACACACACACACACACACACACACACACACACACACACACACACACACACACACACACACACACGGAAAAAGATTAAATAAAAGTATTGCAACTTCACTTAAAATACTTTATTGATAGAATGTTTTGGTCACTATGACCTTCTCAGTACTGTTCCAGTTCATTGCTCAGATGAACTTGTCCCTCAGCTGTTTTCTATGTTAAATTCAACTTGTTTTTTTTGTTTTGTTTTTTGTTTTGTTAGTGAATGTGCATGCTTTATTATTGTTGTTTTCTACAGGCAAAGTTGCCTTGTTTCTAACCTCTCTAACCGTTTTATTTCTGTCTTTAGAAAATGTTCAGTCCTCCCATGCCCGGGGATGTGATGGTGAATTTCTACATTAACCTCAGTAAACTGTGTCTGACTGTCTACCAGCTTCATGTGCTGCAGCCTAACTCCACCAAGGTAAGTTCTGCACCACTGTACAATAGGGGGTGGAGGTCGGAGGCCCGCTTTTATGTCAGAAAAAAACTAGTTATATCAATATGAGCTAAAATGGGTGGCATGGTTGGATGTAGCATTAGTCCGACTGGATTAGGGTTGGTGAGGGATATATTAAGACGACCAGATTATGGTCACTCAGGCGTGCGTTAAGAGGAAGGGTTATGGAGAGGGTCATGGTTGGGTTTAGTTGTCCTGGGCACAAAACCATGTTATCAAACAGTGGTCATCCAAAACGAACATAGTTGTAAACCATTATTGTTGTGTTGTTTTACCCAATAGAACTTCAAACCGTCTGGAAGTTCAGTCTTACACAATCCTGGAGCCATGTTGTGAGTAATCTGTTTAATCATGATAGCTCTTTGTCCATGTTCTAACTGAAGTTGAAAGTAATGGTTAATCAATCCACACCACACTATGAGCTTGTTGATATAAAGTAATATATTATTTGATTTCCTGTTTATTTTGTATTATCTTGAAAATTTGTGCATATCTGTGATTTTCCCTACAGTGAGCTGAACAACAATCGGTTCGAGGTGAGTCATGTGCACAAGGTGGAGTGTGTGGTGCCCTGGCTCAATGACACGCTGGTTTTCTTCACCATCTCCCTGCAGCTCTGCCAGCAGCTCAAAGACAAGGTGGGTAATGTCCAAGTATATTTATTTATTTATTTTCCCATGACCTCTATTTTATTCAGGGCATTGATATCAAGCTCTGTTATAAAAAACAATACAAAAATAAGGATAAGGGTTACATGAAACCGTCACATGATCTATCCTCAGCCCTAAACGTCTCTATAGAGACCAATCAAACCAGTTTCAGAGAGTCCTGAAGTCAGTCTGACCTTTGTGTAGAGCATAATAAATGAAACCAGTCTGTCCTCCTGTCTGGTCACTGTTAACAGAGCAGTGTCAATGAACCACACAGTGCTACATGAAACACAATGCCAGATCAGATTGCTAGAGAAAACAAAACTTTCAAAAGACAATTGAAGAGGCATCCAAAATGTACAAGCTGCAGACAGAATATACACGTTGCATTTGCACTCAGGCATTGCATTATGAAGGGCATCTCAAAGCTGCTTTTACAATTAATTGCTGTTTATTATCTTTTTTTTTTTTTTTTTTTTCCCCCAACTCTTTTTAAGTCTAGTACTGACACACATCTGGGTACATTGCATTATGCACAGTTGGTTGGTTATGATTTATATTTAGTTCTTTGTACACTGACGTAGCAGGTAGGTAGATGTATCTAATAAACCTGTTGAGTGGCTTGATGGATTTAATAAAAACATTCCTTTTAGTAGAGTCATAATCTGAGGTTTTGTGACCATCCTCTCGGAAGGATGGTTTGATGATTGATTTGACATCTTTGGACCCTTTATAAAAGATTTAGCCTCCAGGTCCCTCGCAAAAATCCCAGCATTTTTTGCTAGAGGCCCAAAATCCAAAATGTCTGCCCAGAAATGTGGTTTTTCCTTCATTTATCCTTCATAACTTGAAATGCATTGATTTTACGCCCCATAAATGTATTGAAAGTTAATACAAAGTTGGGCATTGCGGACAATTTGGTACCAGGTACATGTCTGTATCTCCTACGGTTCCTGAGATACAGCATATAGGTACTTTCACAGAATGAGGAGAGCAAGACATTTGTAACATTTATTCTTAAGTCAATCAAATAGTGATACAGGCATGAAAATTGGTACACACACTCTTCAAACCCCACTATTTCTAAAAGTACAGTGTACCCTGCAAAATTACAAGATGGAAGCCCCCAAAATCCAAGATGTCCGTCCAAAAATGTGGTTTTTCATTCATAACTCGAAATACAAAGCTTTTAAGCCCCATAAATGTATTGAACGTTAATATAAAGTTGGGCATTACGGACATTTTGATACCAAGTACATGTCTGTATGTACTACGGTTCTTGAGTTATAACATATTGGTAGTGATGAGGCACCACAAGGGTAACATTTTGGCATGTTTCACTCTTTTACTCAAATATCCCTTTACGACCATATCTACTATTTTCAGGAAACGGACCTACATGTGTCTGCTATCATAAACCACTTCAAGTTTTTCAATTGATGAAACGGTTCGGAAGTTATTAATTAAGGGTAATAATGTAATGGTGTAATATATGCAATAGTGGTATAGTGTAATAGGTAATATGTGTAATAGTGTAATAGGATGATATGTGTAATAGGATGATATGTGTAATAGGGTGATATGTGTAATATGTGTAATAGTGTCATAGTGTACCTAGTGGGATTGATTCACTTCAAAATGAACGGTGCCTCGTTTCGATACTTTGTCATTCTGTGCCGCTGCACAGCAAAGAGCGAGCAGAAAGACTGACGCTGACAAGATAGAACAGCTGGTTGACTAATTACAAAGACCGCGTGGTTTTTGTTGACTAAACTAGACTAACATTTAGTGCTTTGCAAAAAGTTCCACTCTGCATGGAAATGTTCTGCTGTAGGCTGTGTGTGTGCGCTGCGCACAGAGAGAGAGAGAGAGAGAGAGAGACAGAGCGAGAGAGAGGGACAGAGAGAGAGAGACAGAGAGAGAGAGAGAGAGAGAGAGAGAGAGAGAGAGAGAGAGGGCGGCATAGCGAAGCAAAAAAAGAAAAGAAATCCGCTATTCCGTCACTTGTCATTGCATGGATCTATAAGTATTGCGCCCACTGCGCAGATCAGCACACAGAAAATGGTAATGTCGTGCAATTCAGCGTGTGTGTATGTGTCCTGGGCGTGCGGGGGGGGGGGGTCCAGTTGTGGTGTTACCGCTGGGCCGCTTGACTTCAATGTTAAAGAATGCCATCTCCGTATTTAAGTTTTGAGATTTGAAAAGGCTATAGTTCACTGGGGAATGGTGACAACAGTATGTATGATACAGTAAATGAAATCTTACCTCAAATGGTTTCTTGGGAAGTCCTGATTTTTTTTAAAAAAGGTTGGGAAAAGAGTCAACATGGCCTTTTCAAATCTCAAAATATAACATGGAACTCTATGGAAATAGGGAGCGCATTCTTTCTGTCAGTGTCTTCGTGCAGCAGGTGCACTAATTAGTGGGGACTTTCCACAGTGGTTAAAGGAGAATTCCACACCAAAACATATTGGGAGCCATCTACCTTGATTCCTGTGACATGCATAATAATGCTCTTGATTATTGTCATAGATGCCCCTTTTCTACATTTCACCTGAAATTTCACTCCCTCCAATGCAGTTTGCATTATAGCTACTTATTCATTGAGTTAACTGAAACTATAGTAGGCTATACAGCATAAACTAAAATGCACTCAAGAAAGACTAATAATAATAATAATAATAATGCCACCTCATGGAAGGCTACTTTTTGCCTGTGTGATTTATAGCCTACTTTGCTTAGAAGAGTTCAGTAGTGCAAATGCATCTCAGTCACCATAAAGATAGTCATCATACATTATATAATTTAAGATATGATTCAACCAAACCATTGCTATGGTGTGTAAAATATATAATATTTAATTAAAAAAGTATCGAAATAGGTATCGTTTCTGGTATCGTATCGATTCCCAGGTATCGAGTATCGTATCGTATCGATTCAAAGGTGAAAGGTACCCATCCCTAGTAATAAGTGTAATAGGCTAATATATGTAATAGTGTAATATTTGTCCATTAGGGTAGTAGTGTAATAGTGTAATAGTCCAATATATGCAATAGCAGTATAGTGTAATATGGTAGTATGTGTAATAGTGTCATAGTGTAACATGTGTAATAGCGTAATATGTAATAAGTGTAATAGTGTAATATTTGTGCATTAGGGTAGTAGTGTAATATATGCAATAGCAGTATAGTGTAATATGGTAGTATGTGTAATAGTGTCATAGTGTAACATGTGTAGTATGTGTAATATGTAATAAGTGTAATAGGCTAATATGTGTAATAGAGTAATATTTGGGTAGTAGGGTAGTAGTGTAATATATGCAATAGCAGTATAGTGTAATATGGTAGTATGTGTAATAGTGTCATAGTGTAACATGTGTAGTATGTGTAATAAATGAAAATTTGATTCTATTACACTTATTAGCCTATTATTAGCCTATTACACTTACATATTACACTATTACACATGTTACACTATGACACTATTACACATACTACCATATTACACTATACTTCTATTGCATATATTACACTATTACACTACTACCCTAATGCACAAATATTACACTATTACACTTATTAGCCTATTACACTTATTACATATTACACTGTTACACATGTTACACTATTACACATACTACCATATTACACTATACTGCTATTGCATATATTGGACTATTACACTATTACACTACTACCCTAATGGACAAATATTACACTATTACACATATTACCCTATTACACGTATTACACATATCACCCTATTACACAAATCATCCTATTACACTATTACACATATTACCTATTACACTATACCACTATTGCATGTATTACACCATTACATTATTACCCTAATGCACAGATATTACACTATTAGCCCTATTACACTATTGCATATATTACACTATTACACCTATTAGCACATTATACCATTACACTATCACACATGCCACACTTGGTGCGTCCGCTTCACATATACACTTATTGTGAAGCACAGAGTCAGTGTGATGCACACAGACAGACATTTCTGCATGGCTTATGCTAGCCAAATATACGCAGCAAATACGCAGCACCGGAAAAGCATTCACATTTGGTTTAATAACTTCCGAACCGTTTCATCAATTGAAAAACTTGAAGTGGTTTATGATAGCAGACACATGTAGGTCCGTTTCCTGAAAATAGTAGATATGGTCATAAAGGGATCTTTGAGTAAAAGAGCGAAACATGCCAAAATGTTACCCTTGTGGTGCCTCATCACTGCCAATATGTTATAACTCAAGAACCGTAGTACATACAGACATGTACTTGGTATCAAAATGTCCGTAATGCCCAACTTTATATTAACGTTCAATACATTTATGGGGCTTAAAAGCTTTGTATTTCGAGTTATGAATGAAAAACCACATTTTTGGACGGACATCTTGGATTTTGGGGGCTTCCATCTTGTAATTTTGCAGGGTACACTGTACTTTTAGAAATAGTGGGGTTTGAAGAGTGTGTGTACCAATTTTCATGCCTGTATCACTATTTGATTGACTTAAGAATAAATGTTACAAATGTCTTGCTCTCCTCATTCTGTGAAAGTACCTATATGCTGTATCTCGGGAACCGTAGGAGATACAGACATGCCCAACTTTGTATTAGCGTTCAATACATTTATGGGGCGTAAAATCAATGCATTTCAAGTTATGAAGGATAAATGAAGGAAAAACCACATTTCTGGGCAGACATTTTGGATTTTGGGCCTCTAGCAAAAAATGCTGGGATTTTTGCGAGGGACCTGGAGGCTAAATCTTTTATAAAGGGTCCAAAGATGTCAAATCAATCATCAAACCATCCTTCCGAGAGGATGGTCACAAAACCTCAGATTATGACTCTACTATTTGGTTCTTTCCATCCAGATATCTGTCTTCTCCAGCTTCTGGAACTACAGACCTTTCTGATCCAGTAGCATCCATAGCGGTTGCTGTCCCATTATTGTGTTCAAAGTGTTCATGGTGTTCTATGATTTGCAGATTATCGCTCAGTGTTTTATTGTTCACACATGTCAATACAGTAGGAGAGAAGGGGACCAGTCATCGTATTAGTTCAGCTGTGTTATTCCTCAAATGCTGCCTAGGTTGTATGACTTAAAAGAAAAACTTGAACTTCATTGTGAATAGCGAAAATGATGAGACTGATTTATTTTTGGATGCTTAATGTTGTTTATGTTGTCTTTGTTTTTTGTTTTGTTTGGGGGGGGGGGGGGGGGGCAACAAGGGTCAATTTGGAAGTCTGTTGAACAAGTGGGTAAATATTATCAGTTTCAATTGGTGTATTGCTGTCAAACTACCGGCCTGAGTGAAATGATCAATCTATGTGAAACTGACTGACTTTAAAGACTACCAATTGTTAACGCTCTTGTGATTTCAGGAGGGCATAACATCTTTTATGGCTAAAAAATATATATATATTTATTATTATTTTATTTTTATTTATTTTATTTTTTGTCCAGTAACGGGGCTCCCCATGGTCCCAGCTTTTGGTTAACAGAAAATAACATTTTGGGACGTGATACCAATTTCATCGAATCAGGAGGGACAACCCCACCCAGATATAATTTATAAACATCAATTTAGTTTTGTCTGCTCAGATATTTTTTTCACTTGTTTGCGACCTGATTCCTGTTCCTGTTTCTCCTAATCGGCTAAAATTGGTTTTCCGATCTGAAAATGTATTGATTACCAAGAGTTGGGGAGATGAGTTGACTCCTGTTACTAAACACTATAATGATTACTATCTCAGTATATAGGTATTTAACACTAATTCTAACAAACAAATATATTTTGTTAAAACCCACTGGTTGGAGGACATTTAAGAGGTCATGTACAGTATGTCTAGTTATGTGTCAGTGTCAGTGACATGTTGAGTTGTACATCATATCATTCCAAACTATGTTTTGTATTTATTTATTGAAATTCTCTGTATTTTGCACTCTGTATTTTGTTTTACTTAATGATTTAATGTGACCCAAATATTCATTCCATACATTATTTTGATGTTAATGTTAAAACTGTATATCATGAAAATAAGATGTGGAAATTCAAGTCTATATATAAAGTATACTAATATAAACAACTTTTTCAGTGAGTGATACATTTGCACATTTGCAAAGTGAACTATTAAAGTAAACTCATGCACTGCCTCACACTAGCCCACTTCTAAGGACATTAATTTAAGCTTTACTGCTTAAACTTGTAACTATGCTGCAGGGTTCTTATGCAAGTATTCGAAAATATGGGGATTCATTTTTATTTTCCCAGCTTTGGAAATGGGGAAAAAAGAAAAGTGCATGGGACAATGAAAAAGTGAAGTGAATGGTGTTCTAATCAATCATTGTCCTTATAAAAACTTTGAAACATACCTTATGTAACAGGAAGACCTGTCCAGACAGTGATCCATTGCCACTCCCCAATCACTCACCCACCTGCAAGTGGCCACTGAACAGCTCCTCCTTCTATAAAGCCAGGGACTTAGTCATTCAGTCCTCCTTTGCTGTCAGTATGCACTGACCTGAATGAGCAAGGTAGGTATTAGGTGGTTTTATGTTAAAACATGATTTACAAATGGTCCTATTGTTCCTCAGATGCCCTCCTCATAGGCCTCAGCACTGAGGAACAATAGCCTGTTTGTTTGCACTTAACTGGAGGTATGTTCATGTGTTTGAATGTTTGAATCAGAATGCTTGTATATGATTTTATATTGAGACTTGACCCATTTTTGTAATCTGGGGGTTTGTCTGCACTTAGGCTGGTGTATAGTCTACCTGCAGGCTTTTTGTGTAGGCCTACAGCCATACCCATGAGATCTGTCAAGTACTCTGAGCTTCCCACCATGTCCACTGTAGCTGAGCTGGTCTTTGCTATGTACCGGTCCCTGAATGCCGAGGTAAAACGCTATTATGTATTTCAATCATGGTGGTTTAATGTATGGACTATGGTGCATGGTGGGACTAACCATTGTTTTGTGTTTTGTTTGGATCAGTCCTTGCTGTTCTTGCCCTTTTCAAGATTAGTATTTTGTTGCATTCTATTTTACCTTTAATAACCCAACTGTGATCTAAATATTGTAAATTGGTACAACTAGTTATTGACAATAATGGCCACTAATTGTTCTCAATTGCCAATTGGCTGTTAATTGACAATTGTTTTTTTTCTGTCTTTCAGGAGGCACTGTCGTGCTGTGGGGGAGACTTACCTGGAAAGTCTTCCCTCTTGCCCTCTTCACACTGCATGCTGTTTAGTGCACCTAACACACCAGAGTGTAAGCGTGTTTGTAGTGTATTGTGTGATGGCCGTGAATTGAAGTCTAAACTCTCGCCTAACTAACCCATTTCTCCACTCCCCAAGTCATGGTTGCTTGGTGTCCTGTAATGTATAACGTTATTGAATTAAATTGATTGCTTGTATTATTTAATTGATTTAAAATTGACATTTTTATCTGTTAGCAATAAAATGAGAATAAAATGAGAAAGAAGTATCTTTTGAAGTATGTCTCTGCTTTTATGCTTACAACAAACCTGTGTTGCACCATAGCGCTTTAATCTATTTCCTGGCATAGTCGAAGATTATAGTATTTACTCATGTCTATTCAGCCAACGGTTCCACTGACACACTGTCAGATTTGCTCAGATGTGATGTAAATTCTCAATTCATTGTCAAAGTCATTTTAATGTTTTTGTTAATGCAGAAGTTACACTACAGCTGTCTGTGCACATGGAATGTGCACAGACCGTTTTATGTAATAATAAACAATTGGTCAAATCTAACTTGGATACAAAGGCCTGTCCAGCGTGTGGACAATCTTTTTTTATTTTTATTTTATTTTTTTTTTTACTGCAGACAGAATTGATAAGATGGCCTACATTAACTTTTTTTTAATATGCCATTGTGTCTACCACTATATGATGAATTCCATGGCAGTATTTCTGCATTGGGTTAAGTCTCTACACAAGTTACAAGCTTACAACACATTACATCATGACATGTTGAGAGCTTGCATGATCTGATTTGTTCCAATTTGTAAATTCACTTAGCCTATAACAATCTCATGTTGAAGAAAGCATAAAGGTGTACTCTATAGTTTTTTTTTTTCTGTGAAAAGGTGATGACTACATCAAACAACGGTCACTGCACACATGTATTGTTATTACAATCTGTTATTACTGTTTTATACAATAGTCTCCTTTTCACCAAAAATGGAATATGAATGGGCTTTTAGACTGCCAGGTGATTATGACCAAGCAATTACATATGATGTGGCATGGTGAAATTCTATTCCGTATTTGAGATTTCAACAATGGTTGGAAATTATCAGTAGGCTACAGTTGGTGCTTCCATCACCTACATGGGCAATTTAGGTGCATTCTAATGGCTATAACTCGCATCTCTGTGTGGCATGGGTCATATAATTATTATAGAGATTGCTGGCTTTTCAGAGAACAGTGTGGTCTGGAGTCGATCAAGTTCTACCAGTTTTTCACTACCTTACCAAACCTATAGGGTAGCTAATAGCTATGATAATTTTGGTGACATCTATTATGGTAACTTCCTGAAAATAAATATTCTATGATGCATAGTTGTGACATACAGTGTGTACGCATTGAGTGATTAGATAATGACAAAGGGCATGACAGGATTTACAATCTTATGTTCTGTGTCAAGTTAATATTTACATTTTGTCACATGTTGGAATATTCCTATTTCTGTTTTTTTTTTTTTTTTTTTTTTTTTTTTTTTTTTTTGAGAACGGGATGGCCAACCTATAGGAAATACAGTGAATGTGAAAAGTTGACCAGTATAGTATGCCACACTATATTAGAATTCCATGGTGGACATCTCAAACAAGCAGACTTGACCCAAGTTTGCTTGGTCCAAACAAGAAATGGGTCTGTCATGACACTACAGCAGTGTTGAAGTATTTAACACTTCAAATGGCCATAACTTAAATAGGCTCATCTTAAAATAAAGTGTCATATAAAATGCCACACCCTGCATCTTGCCATGATGGATGCACCCTACCCAATTGACACAGCCCTGGGTAGACACCCTGGCATGCCAGAGATATTTGATCAATATCTGTGCCTTGTGCGCTATGTACTACTGTACAGTCAGACAGCTTCAGTTAGTCAGCCCATTTCCAAGAAATGCATCCCTGCAAAATCAAAAGTAAAAGTAAACCGCTGATTGTGTGCAGCACTATAAATAAATTCATAAAGTTCAAGGTGTGTGCATGTGCGTGTGTGTGTGTGGGGGGGGGGGGGGCATGGGTGTAAAAATCATTGTTAATCCAAGCAGCAAGCAGAACACATAGGCTCCAGTTCCGTTACAGACTAAACCCCTTATCCCTTTTTTACTATTTTGATAAACTTTTTGGAATAGTTCAACGTGCCAATCTATTGACACATTGTGAGCTTGCAGACTGGGCATTTTAACTATTGAAACATGTTTTTTTTAATAGTTTTAAATGTGAACAAGTGAAGAAGAAAGCAGGGGGTGGGGGTATCAATTATCAATTAAATGATCACGTCAAAGAATGGAGGAGGACAGAGACAAAAGTACAACCAAACAGGAATCAATATTCAAGATTTACTGAACTAAAACTTCATGGTAAAACGGGGCAGACAAACTACAACTGAAATAAGTCATAAAGACAAAACTAAATACGAACTCATTGACATTAAAGGTAGGGTAAGTGATTGGAAATTCATGGTGTAGTACCAGCCTATTGCACCAGGGGCGCCAAACAGTAGCTACACTATGTGAACCTGCTGCTCGATCCTGATTGGAGGAGAATTCACCACCACCTGGGGAACTTTTATTAGCTCCTCTGCTAACGTGGGGGAGGGGGGAAACTCCATATATGGTTTCCACACCTTATAATAGAGCATTCTAACAGAAAGAAAAATTGTGGCTGATATCTGACAAAAGTGAAATCACTTCCCCTACCTTTAAACGATGCACGACGTTCTGACAAGGAACTTAACAATTCCAAGGCATATATAGCTGCAAGCAGCGATAAGACAATCAGATCAAGTTCTACCAGTTTGACACTACCTTGCCAAACCTATAGGGTGCTATGATAATTTTGGTGAACTCTATTATGGTAACATCCTGAAAATAAATATTCTAGGACAAGGTATGCATAGTTGTGACATAAACAGATAGACATTAGAAAAAGTAAGATTAGTTAAAACCAGCTGTACAGTGTGTACACAATGAGTGATTAGATAATGATGAATGAAGGGCATGACAGGGTTTACAATCTTATGTTCTGTGTCAAGTTAATATTTACTTTTTGTCACATTTTGGAATATTCCTATGGAAAAAAAAACATTGTGAGAATGGGATGTCCAACCTATAGGAGATACAGTAAATGTGAAAAGTTGACCAGTATTATCCCACACTATATTAAAATTGCATGGTGGACATCTCAAACTAGCTGACTTGACACAAACTTTCTTGGTCCAAACAAAAAATGGGTCTGTCATGACACTACAGCAGTGTTAAAGAAGTATTTAACACTTCAAATGGCCATAACTCAATTAGTCTGGATATGAAGCTCATCTTAAAATAAAGTGTCATATAAAATGCCACACCCTGCATCTTGTCATGATGGATGCACCCTACCCAATTGACAGAACCCTGGGTAGACAGCCTGGCATGCCAGAGATATTTGATGAATATCTGTGCCTTGTGCACTATGTACTGTACAGTCAGACAGCTTCAGTCAGTCAGCCCATCTCCATGAAATGCATCCCTGCAAAATCAAAATCAAAACTAAAAGAAAACACATGCTGATCTTGTTTCTCAAGGTAATCTTTGCACACTGCTGATTCTGTGCAGCAATAAAAAAAATCATAAGGTTCAAGGTGTGTGCGCGTGAGTTTGTAAAAATCGCTGTTAGTCCAAGCAGAACACAACATCCTATATAAGATAATAATACATTCAAAGTATAGTATCTAATGCATACTTGCTATGGATGCTAGTAGTAATACTTATTACTGAGAACATCCCATGCATTGGTTTAAAGCAGGGGTGCCCATTTAGAGGTTGTAATATAATTTCAAACATCAAGATGATGATTTGCCCTCAACGTGGATGGTACAAGTAAAACCAGGGAGAATGTGTGCCTACAAAAAGCACAGACCAGCACATTTGACTAGAGAAACAGGCTTTGTCTTGCATCTTTCTTATCTTTCTGGGAAATGGGCTGACTTCTTGAAGAAAAGAAAATGAAACTAAGTGCAGCTATAAAATAAGATGTGCCAGCACAAAGACCTAGTACAAGAAAATCCCACCATGAATTAGTGCAGGACAGGTAGGTCGTGTAATCTATCTATCTATCTATCTATCTATCTATCTATCTATCTATCTATCTATCTATCTATCTATCTATCTATCTATCTATCTATCTATCTATCTATCTATCTATCTATCTATCTATCTATCTATCTATCTATCTATCTATCTATCTATCTATCTATCTAGTATTTCCATTTATACTGGATACTTAAAAGTGATCTTTTTTATAGTCAGTCAGCCCTTTCTCTGACTGATGAAGGATTCTCAGAAGGATTAAATAATAATTAAAATAATAATAGTACCTATAATTCAAAAAAGGAAACGCAGCCACAAAATCTTAGTTCATCATCCACCTAAAATGAGGTGACACAATCTACTTTTAATACATTATAATAATTACATTTTCATAAACATTGTTGTTGTTGTTTTTTTTGTTTCTTTTTTTTCATTGCTTCATAGCACAAAATATTTTACTGCCTAGACCTTCAGGAATTATATTATACATTATACAATTTAGAACAATATGATATTTATATTACACTATATTGCATGTACTGGTATGTTACTGGTATGTTATGGGGCAATCCCCCACTTCCAAAAGTAGCACTATAACACTGGTTGGGAGTGCCCTCAGACCCAAACATATGCATACTTGTTCATGTCTAACAGTTAATGCTCCATCCAAACAAAATCAATGGGACAATCAAATATCACCATTAATTAAATAGTAGCCTTTTCACCAAAAATGGACTATGGGCTTTTACACTGCCAGGTGATTATGACCAAGCATTACATGTGATGTGGCATGAAATTCTATTCCGTATTTGAGATTTCAACAATAGTTGGAAATTATCAGTAGGCTACAGTATTACATGGGCAATTTAGGTGCATTCTAATGGCTATAACTCGCATCTCTGTGTGGCATGGGTCATATAATTATTATAGAGATTGCTGGCTTTTCAGGTAACAGTGTGGTCTGGAGTCGATCAAGTTCTACCAGTTTTACACTACCTTACCAAACCTATAGGGTAGCTATGATAATTTATTATGGTAACATCCTGAAAATAAATATTCTATGATGCATAGTTGTGACATACAGTGTGTACGCATTGAGTGATTAGATAATGACAAAAGGCATGACAGGATTTACAATCTTATGTTCTGTGTCAAGTTAATATTTTGTCACATGTTGGAATATTCCTATGGGCATTTATTTATTTATTTTATTTTATTTTTTTAAGTGAGAACGGGATGTCCAACCTATAGGAGATACAGTGAATGTGAAAAGTTGAGCAGTATCCCACACTATATTAAAATTCCATGGTGGACATCTCAAACAAGCAAGAAATGGGTCTGTCATGACACTACAGCAGTGTTAAAGTATTTAACACTTCAAAAGGCCATAACTTAAATAGGCTCATCCTAAAATAAAGCGTCATATAAAATGCCACACCCTGCATCTTGTCATGATGGATGCACCCTACCCAATTGACACAGCCCTAGTTAGGTCCATTTCCAAGAAATGCATCCCTACAAAATCAAAAGTAAAAGAAAACCGCTGATTCTCTGCAGCAAGCAATATAAATTCATAAGGTTCAAGGTGTGTGTGTGTGTGTGTGTGTGTGTGTGTGTGTGTGTGTGTGTGTGTGTGTGTGTGTGTGTGTGTGTGTGTGTGTGTGTGTGTGTGTGTGTGTGTGTGTGTGTGTGTGTGTGTGTGTGTGTGTGCAGTGCACACTAAACCCCTTTTAACTATTGAAATATGTTAAAAAAAAGTAATAGTTTAATAGTAAAATAGTTTAAAAAGGCAAAGAAGTTAAGAGATAAGGGGTTCATGCGGTGACGAAAATCTAGGCCATTATGTGGACAAGTGAAGAAGAAAGTAGGGGGTGGGGGTATAAATTATCAATTAAATCAAAGAATGGAGGAGGACAGAGGAGACAAAAGTACATCCAAATCCAAACAGGAATCAATATTCAAGATTTACTGAACTAAAACTTCATGGTAAAACGGGGGAGATAAACTACAACTGAAATAATTCAGAAAGACAAAACTAAATAAGAGCTCATTGACATTAAACGATGCACGACGTTCTGACAAGGAACTGAACAATTCCAAGGCATAAATATTGCTGCAAGCAGCGATAAGATGATCAGATCACGTTCTACCAGTTTGACACTACCTTGCCAATCCTATAGGGTGCTATTATAATTTTGGTGACATCTATTATGGTAACATCCTGTGAATAAATACACATAAATAATCTATGATAAAGTATGCATAGTTGTGGCATAAAGAGATAGACATTGGAAAAGGTAAGATTAGTTAAAACCATCTGTACAGTGTTTACACCAGGGGTGCCCAACCTTTTTTGACCCAAGATCTACTTTTCAGCAGCCAACCCCTCCGGGATCTACCAGTCCAATATCAACATTTCAAACAACACGCATCGTTGCCAGCCTGCAGTAACTTCACAACAACACAACACTACTTTGTTTTACCACTTTACTTTATGTCCATATAAGCATAAAGTACAACAGACTTGTCATAAATAGGCCTACAACAGTACAACATAAGTACAACAGACATGGACAAACACTGCCCTTGCAAATGCATCACACACAGACGAAAATCGCTCTTTTTTTTCCACCCCATTTTTTTCTTCCCCCCCCCACATCTCGCGAGATCTACTTGTGATCAGGCCGAGATCTACCAGTAGATCCCGATCTACTGGTTGGGCTCCCCTGGTTTACACAATGAGTGATTGGTTAATGATAAAGGGCATGACAGGGTTTACAATCTTATGTTCTGTGTCAAGTTAATATTTACTTTTTGTCACATATATGAGCATTTCTTAAAACATTGTGAGAATGGGATATCCAACCAATAGGAGATACAGTGAAAAATGTGAAAAAGTTGACCAGTATAGTATCCCACACTATATCAAAATTGCATGGTGGACATCTCAAACAAGCAGACTTGACCCAAGCTTGCTTGGTCTAAACAAAAAGGGGTCTGTCATGACACTACATCAGTGTTATAGCATGGATATTAAGCTCATCTGAATAAAATAAAGTGTCATATAAAATGCCACACCCTGCATCTTGTCAAGATGGATGCACCCTACCCAATTGACACAGCCCTAGTTAGGCACACCAAAGACTCTAAAAATGGGACCCAATGCCTCCCTGCTTGGCACTCAGCATCAAGGGATGGATTGGGGGTAAGTCCCTGCGATATACTAGCGTCATGTCCAGGGGGTGTACTTGTACATCAAGCTGCCTCACGCTACAGAAACAGGAGATAGGCTCCTGACCTATATGGGCCTCAATGGCTCAGCCGGGCCTCCTGACATCATGGCCTGGCAAGGCTACTTACTTAGTTAGGCAGCCTGGCATGCCGGAGATATTTGAATATCTATGCCTTGTGCACTATGTACTGTACAGTCAGACAGCTTCAGTCAGTCAGCCCATTTCCAAGAAATGCATCTCTGCAAAACCAAAAGTAAAAGAAAACTGCTGATTCTGTGCAGCAATATACATTCATAAGGGGCGTGCGTGTGTGTGTGTGTGTGTGTGTGTGTGTGTGTGTGTGTGCGTGCGTGCGTGCGCAGCGCGCGCGCGAGAGAGAGATTTTGTAAAAGTCATTGTTAGTCCAAACAGAACACATAAAGTTAACAAGAGCCAAGGCAGAAGAAAGCAGGGAGTGGGGGTATCAATCATTAAATGAGCATGTCAAAGAATGGAGGACGACAGAGGACATAAAAGTACAACCAAACAGGAATCAATATTCAAGATTTACTAAACTAAAACTTCACGGTATAATGGGGCAGAGAAACTATGACTGAAATAATTCAGACTTGTGGCCAAAACTATGTAAGAACTCATTGACATTGAACAATGCACGGCATTCTGACAAGTGCTGGTATTCTCGAACACTATGGTGTAGCCAGGTACGGCGTCTTCTCATTGGCTGCATGGCAGGGGCGTTATCCTGCGTCCGTGCTCATGGGGGCTGAAAAAAAACACCAGCCCCCCCCCCCCCAACAACAACTATCTATGTTAATTATGTGTTCTAACTAATTGCTTTAAAATACATAACAAAAGTATACTGGTGTATTGCAGAATTTGCAGGGTTTTTATAGTTAACTAAAACTAACGAAAAAACGATAACTAAAATAAAATTAGGTCCCATAGAACTGCACCAAGCTTTCACAGTCGCCCTTCCCCACCAGAAAGTTCTCTGCGTCATGCATGTGCCTATACACAGTAGGGCTAAACCTGTTCAGCGATGCTTTCACATGTGTCTTCGGGTGTTTCATTTAGAAATGTGTCTAACAGTGTTTGCACATGGTTTTGCTTGATGGCGTTTTGGAACGCTTCTATGCTTTGTTCCTTCCATTTGTAGCGCTGTCTGTCTGATATTGTGTAACTTGCTTGGTTTTGGCATTACTTGGTTGGGTGTCATTCTGTTCAGGTACGCTGTGATTTTACTGTGGTCCGACATTGGTGTTAGCTGGCTGACTGTGAACGCTCTTACTGATGCTGCGTTAATATCAGTGATAATGTAGTTTACAGTGCTGTTGCCTTTCGAGGAGCTATGTGTATATCTACCATATGAGTCCCCTCGAAACCTACCATTCATTATATACAGACCCAGTGACCGACAGAGCTGCAAGAGTTGTGATCCGTGTTTGTTTGTGGTTTTGTCATAATTGTGTCTGGCGGGGCAGGGTGGGGATTGGGTGTTTACACTTCCCCGTATGTGTTTGTCTCCATGTGTACTGAGGGTGTCCTCGCGTTTATGTCACCGCAGAGTATAATTTGTCCGCTGGCCTGGAAGAGGCTGATGTCATCCTCCAAGGTTGTGAACATGTCTTAAAGTAGGAGGATTCTATTGGGGGGATATAGGTGGCGCACAGGAATACATTCTTTTCAGTTGAAGTGAGGCTTTTGTTTATTTCGACCCATATGTAGAAGGGTCCAGTTTTTATTTGCTTTATGGCATGTGTTAGTTCTGTTTTGAACCAAAGTAGCATTCCTCCTGAGTCTCTTCCTTGCTTGACCCCTGTCAGCTTTTTGGACGGAACCATCAGCTCTCTGTAGTTTGCTGGACAGCCAGTCGGGCCATCTCTATGCCATGTTTCTTGCAGGATGATGACGTCTGTGTATGCAATTTCTTTGACAAAGTCTGCGTTTCTGCTCTTGTTACCAAAGGTAGATGACCTCAGGCCTTGTATATTCCAAGTTGAGATGGTGAATGATTTATATTCCATTTTAGTGTTATGTTCCATGATGATATATGGTATGATATATTCCAGTGTTGGCCTAGGCCAGGAAGTGTGTGAACACGTCAGTGAAGCACTGGTGGTGCCGTACTTCGTGGCCTGTGCGTAGGAGAGTGTGGGGAAGCTGTGTACAGTGGGTGCTCTGGTGGGTGTGTTTGTGGTGTAGAGTGGTGGTGTGTGATCTGCTGAGTTGCGTTGGGCTCTAAAGGCAACAGGTTGATGCCTCGGTGCAGTGCGGGGACCTCTGGGTGTGGTGTTCAGCAGTGCCCTACTGTTCCGCTGCTTCACACTCCGTGTAAGTGCGACGTCTTTCAGTCGTTTTGCGAAGTCTGGGACGACTGCTTTGTATAGGTGTACTGCATCCCATAGGCTGTCTTCGCCTAGGGTTGGATGAGTCGCAAAGTACACTTTTGGCTTGGTTGAGCAGTATCTGGAAATCTCTGCGTTGATTCTCGGGATGTACCCGAGGTAGTCAGAGAAGTCCCTTCTGGCCTGGGTAGCAGTGCTGAGATGGTTATTGTTGCAGCTGGGAACTTTGAGGTGGCTCTATCTATCACTTTCTTGACAGACTCGACCACCTCAGGTCCATTCTGTGTTCTCAGATTGTTGGTCCCTGTGTGGATGATGATGTGGCTGGGTGATCCTAGGGTTTCCCCAGTCAGCAGCTCTATGGCTCGTTTGGTGTTTGCACACCTTTGTTGACTGACTCTGTGGTTTGGAAAAAGCTTTTTTCCATCTACGTACTTGGGTTTGCCCCAGGTTGCTTGGCTGGGGCTGGGGGTCCTCAGGGAGGGGATGTCACTGGGCATCATGAAGCTACTGAAAGACCCGCCCACCTCAGACATCAGCAACATTATGATGTCACTGAGCATCATGAAGCTACTGAAAGACCTACCCACCTCAAATATCAGCAACATTATGATGTCACTGAGTGCTGAGTCGGAGCTACTGGACCTACCCACCTCAAACATCAGGAATATTATGTCACTGAGCATCATGAAGCTACTGAAAGACCCACCCATCTCAGACATGACATGATGACAGACATTAAAAATGGGTGGAATTCCCCTTTAAGAGGCGTCCCCCCTAGGGTTGCCAACTTTGAGATCTGGAAATAAGGAACACTTCTACGGCCGCGACGTGAGGCCGTTAGGTTAGGAATGTCTGGGGTTTCTGGTGGAGCTGTTGCCCCCATGACCCAACTACGGATGAAGATGGAGTGATGATTTCACATACCATATTAACCTCTGGGTCAGTTATAGCCCCGATACGTTCCCTCAATACTCTACGCTCACTCTGTAGCTCCGAGATGAGGTCACGAGTCGAGCTTCGAAATCGCCGTTCAGACACGGCGCATGGTTTCCACAATACACGATTCTTACCTGTTTCTGCACATGTAATCCAAACAGTGAAGGACCCTACGCACGTATAACTAGGTTAACATTATGTACGGAAGAGAAAATCCAACCCGAAACTTGAACGGAGCACTTATATCTCTGATTTTGTCAGACAGTTTTATGTTTTCATCGCCATGTTGCCGCACATTACTGCCCCCTCTGGCCAGATTCTATGCATGGATTGCAATGCAACATATGGGAACGATCTGGCCAGAGGGGGCAGTAATGTGCGGCAACATGGCGACGAAAACATAAAACTGTCTGACAAAATCAGAGATATAAGTGCTCCGTTCAAGTTTCGGGTTGGATTTTCTCTTCCGTACATAATGTTAACCTAGTTATACGTGCGTAGGGTCCTTCACTGTTTGGATTACATGTGCAGAAACAGGTAAGAATCGTGTATTGTGGAAACCATGCGCCGTGTCTGAACGGCGATTTCGAAGCTCGACTCGTGACCTCATCTCGGAGCTACAGAGTGAGCGTAGAGTATTGAGGGAACGTATCGGGGCTAGGTCAGTTAAGGCCTGTTTACTGTGGTCAGTAAGGAAGGGGTAGGCCGGTATAGGCCTATTGCACTGTATACTTTAATCCAATATGAACAAGTAGTCCATTGTCTTTATAACCTTAAGAATCTTTCTTAAATCTAAGTTTGTTAAATGGGCAAAATCTGTATTGAATACACACACATTTATTAGACTTTACTAATAAACAATCAACCAAATATTAGCCTATATACAGTGAGGAAAATAATTATTTGATCCCTTGATGATTTTGTAAGTTTTCATGATTAGAAAGAAATGAGCACAGTCATTTTTATGGTACTTTTATTTAAACAAATAGAGACAGAATATGAACAAAAATGTCCATAAGAAAATAATATTTAAAGGTTATAAATTAATTTGCGTTAGAGCTTGTGAAATAAGTATTTGATCCCTAAGCACAATCTGACTTAGTACTTGGTGGAGAAACCCTTGTTGGCAAGCACGGAAGTCAGACGTTTCTTGTAGTTAGTCACCAAGTTTGTGCACATCTCAGGAGGGTTTTTAGCCCACTCCTGTTTAGATATCCTCCCCAAATCCTCAAGGTTTCGAGGCTGTTGCTTGCCAACTCAAAGCTCAATCTCCCTCCATAGATTTTCTATAGGATTAAGGTCTGGAGACTGGCTAGGCCACTCCATGAGCTTAATGTGCTTCTTCGTGAGCCACTCCTTTGTTGCCTTGGCCGTATGTTTTGGGTCGTTGTCATGCTGGAAGACCCAGCCACGACCCATCTTCAGTGCTCTGGCTGAGGGAAGGAGGTTCTTCTCCAAGATCCTGCGGTACATGGCCACATCCATCCGCCACACAGTGCGGTGAAGTTGCCCTGTACCCTTAGCAGAGAAACAGCCCCAAAGCATAATGTCTCCACCTCCATGCTTGACGGTGGGCATGGTGTTGTTGGGTTTGTATTCAGCATTTGTCTCCCTCCAAACACGGCAAGTCAATTGGATGCCAAAGAGTTGAATTTTGGTCTCTTCTGACCACATCACCTTCCCCGCAGCCTGGTCTGAATCATTTAGGTGTTCATTGGTGAACTTTAGACGGGCCTCTATGCGCCTTCTTGAGCAGAGGGACATGGCTGGGCACTGCAGGATTTCAATCCGTTATGGTGTACTGTGTTACCAATGGTTTTCTTGGTGACTGTGGTCCCAGCTGCCTTCAAATCATTAACAACACCATCCCCATCGTCAGGCATGGAGGTGGAAACATTATTCTTTGGGGCAACTTCACTGCATTGTGTGGCCGATGGATGGAGACATGCACTGCAACATCTTGGACAAGAACCTCCTTCCCTCATCCAGAGCACTAAAGATGGGTCTTGAAGAAGCACATTAAGCTCATGGAGTGGCCTAGCCAGTCTCCAGACCTTAATCCTATAGAAAATCTATGGAGGGAGATTGAGCTGGCAAGCAACAGCCTCGAAACCTTGAGGATTTGGGGAGGATATCTAAACAGGAGTGGGCTAAAAACCCTCCTGAGATGTGCACAAACTTGGTGACTAACTACAAGAAACGTCTGACTTCCGTGCTTGCCAACAAGGGTTTCTCCACCAAGTACTAAGTCAGATTGTGCTTAGGGATCAAATACTTATTTCACAAGCTCTACCGCAAATTAATTTATAACCTTTAAATATTATTTTCTTATGGACATTTTTGTTCATATTCTGTCTCTATTTGTTTAAATAAAAGTACCATAAAAATGACAGAGTGCTCATTTCTTTCTAATCATGAAAACTTACAAAATAATCAAGGGATCAAATAATTATTTTCCTCACTGTATAGCCTGGCTATAGGCATATGCCCACATCAGCAGCATTAGGCAGGGAAATAGAAAAAGTACTTAACATCTTGTAAAAACACAGATAAACATCAAATCGATCTCTGGGTGCAGTTTCAGTCATGAGAACCGAGTCTGTGACAGTTGTTGTGGGGAGTTTGCATAACTCTCTTACTCTATGGCTCTGGGAGTTTGCGCAACTCTCTAAGTCTACGGCTCTGGGTACGGCAGAATTTGGCACAGAGAGCAGCAGCGATACCAGTGCACGGTGCACCTCGCACACACATGCGGATCTGCAGCCACGGGGAGGTTTTGGTTTGGTTTCTGCTCGTGAGAAGTCCTGTGTGCACTCACCACAGAGCAATTGTGCTGTCTTAAATATATCTCCTGTTTTGTTTCGTTCACTACTGTTAAATTCAGTGTTGATGTTTGTGCGACGGATCGCACATGGCATTAAGGAAAATACGGAACAAACCGCGTTCCGTATCGATTCAATACGGAACGCATCATTTTATGCTGAATTAAGGAACGATTCCGTATTTTACGGAACGGTTGGCAACCCTAGTCCCCCCACTTCTAAAAGTCCCACTACTGCGGCTACTAACTAAACAGGTCCATGTGGTTCGATTTACACTGAATTACAGACTCATAAGGGTACATTTGGTTCCCAACTATTATTTAGGCCTAAAACAAAGGAAGAAGCCAGGTGCTCAATGGAGATGCAAAAAGTTAAAACACGAATAAAAGTTATTAATGGTGCTTCGAAGATCAAAAACAGGGACTAGAACAGTGAAAAAACAAGACAACAATCCGAGCACTCAAAAGTTTTAAAAACGAGGAGAGGGAGTAAAAACAAGGTACTTTACCTTGTTTTTATAGGCTACTCCCTCTCTTGTTTTTATACTGTTCTCTTTTTTTTTTTTTTTTTTTTTTTTTAGCTCGGAGCGGAGGCACGGAGCGGAGAGAGTGGTGCCGTAGGAGCTGTTTTTTATACTCCCTCTCCTCGTATACTGTCCCTCTCCTCGTTTTTAAACTTTTGAGTGCTCGGATTGTTGCCTTGTTTTTTCACTATTATTTAGGCCTAGGGCAGGCTATCATGGATCTTATATTTTGCACAGAATAACTCAGCTCAGAAAGCAGAATAAATGATAGAAGCTCACTTGGCTTACTTGCAGGTGTTGATTTAATTATTTTAATACTAGCCTACTATTGGTTCTATTGTTGGGGTAGATGCTCCATATAAGCAAACGTCAGATACAGTATCAGTACAGGGACCACCGACCACGGCTCCACGCAATATTATTATTGTCGTCCTGACCTATCATCAATCATGAACACACACACAGACGTAACGAATCGCGCCTCCTAGTTCATTTTCAACGGGACGGGCATTTTGTGCTCAGAAAGCGGCGGGCGATCAAGCAAGCGTATGACGCCGGGCCGGGCGTTATCGTGCAGTGTCACCTGTTGTTTATTGTGTGCGGTCTCGTTTCGTGCCAGGGCCGGATCCAGGGCCGGATCCCGGATCTATCTATCTAAACAAGCTGTGTTTGGCAGAGAACAATCCTTTCCCCATAACTGCTGCTTCTACTGTAGAACCTACAGGTTAGTTATTACCACTTCTGCGTTTTACTTTTATGTATTTAAAATTAAAACAATGGGAAGATGTATTAAGTAAAAACTGTGACAGTTTATTATTATAGATTTTGGCCAATAATAGCCTCATGTTAGATCAGTGATTTATTTCACTAGCTTTATTTATAATAATCATTTCTTCTTACACAGTATATAGCCCAGGAAATTAATGACTCGATCGTTCACTTGATGGTACAAGCACCAAATTTGGCACACAAGTGCTTTGGAACCTACTCTCTCAGAAAAGTACATTGTCCAAACGAAAAAACAAAATGGCGGCCCCCAAAATCCAAGATGGCCGCCCAGAAATGTGGTTTTTCCTTCATAACTTGAAATGCATTGATTTTATGGGCATTACGGACAATTTGGTACCAGGTACATGTCTGTATGTACTACGGTTCTTGAGATACAGCATATATGCACTTTTACAGTCTGGGGAGAGCTAGAAATCTGTAACATTGATTCTTAAGTTGATCAAATTGTGATACAGGTGTGAAAATTGGTACATATATTCTTCAAACACCACTATTTTCAAAAGTTCCATGTGCCATGCAAAAATCCAAGATGGCCGTCCCCAAAATCCAAGATGGCCGTCCAAAAATGTATTTTTTCCTAACTCAAAATGCAAAGATTTTAAGCCCTTGAATATATTGAATGTTAATATAAAGTTGGGTATTGCAGACATTTTGGTACCAAGTACATGTCTGTATGTACTACGGTTCTTGAGTTACAATACTGTAGCAATGAGACACCATAATTTTGGCATAATTCATAGTTTTGGCACGTTTCACTCACTCTTCTACTCATCTAGATCCTTTTATCACCATATCTACTATTTTCAGGAAATAGACCCACATATATTATAAACCACTCCAAGTTTTTAAATTGAATTTGCAAATGTAAGACGGGCAGAAAGGTCTGTATGCATTACTTTGAGTCTGTGTGTCACAATAAGTCTAGGCATATATGGGAAGTGAACGTGCCAAGTGAAGCGTGTGCCATAGTGTAATATATGTAATGGTGTAATCTGCTAATAATGCAATAAGGTAATATGTGTAATATATGCAATATAGTCACAGTGTAATAGTGTCATGGTGTAATATGTGTGCAATAGGGTAAAAGTGTAATAGTTTAATATGTGCAATATATGTAATAATTTCATTGTGTAATAGGGTAATATATTTTATAGTGATATCAGACCTATGACTCAGAGCCACGCCGCCATACAAACATGCAAAAGCTTTGCAATAAATGGTCTATGGTCAATCTGATTTCTGAGCCGAAGTGTGTCAATGAAATGTTTTAACTCAAGAACCGCAATACATACAGACATGTACTTGGTACCAAAATGTCCGTAATACCCAACTTTATATTAACCACCAGTACATTTACGTACATAAAATCAATGCATTTCAAGTTATGAAGGAAAAAAACACATTTCTGGGCATTTCATATCTTGGATTTGGGGTACGGCCATCTTGGATTTTTGCATGGCACATGGAACTTTTGAAAATAGTGGTGTTTGAAGAATATATGCACCAATTTTCACACCTTTATCTCAATTTCAGATTTCTAGCTATCCCCAGACTGTAAAAGTGCATATATGCTGCATCTCAAGAACCGTAGTACATACAGACATGTAACTGGTACCAAATTCCCCGTAATGTCCGACTTTATATTAACCGTCAATACATTTATGGGGCATAAAATCAATACATTTCAAGTTATGAAGGAAAAAAACACATTTCTGGGCGGACATCTTGGATTTTGGGGGCCGCCATTTTGTTTTTTTGTTTGGACAATGTACTTTTCTGAGAGAGTAGGTTCCAAAGCACTTGATGGTACAACCACCAAATTTGGTGCTTGTACCATCAAGTGAACGATTCTCAGGAAAAATGGACTTAATTTCCCGGACTAATTCTGTTCTGCCGCCAGAGCCTGTGCACTGCCTATCTCCACCTGTGCTACATCCCAATTTCAATCCCAGATTGAAATTGTATTTCTAAATTAATATCAACACATTAGGCTATAACCATATAAATTGAAATTTATTGAAGAGTTAAATGCTGCAATTAGTAAAAAATAACAAAATATGACTCCCAGCATAATTTAAGTGGGACGAGTCATCAAATGTCCCAGGGACTCATCCAAAAGACCCTCCCTGCATCCCAGGACTCATGAGATTGAAAAGCTAATTACTCAGTAATCCTAACCAGATGTCTGAATCACCTAAACTGGTTCCTTAATAATATATGTAAAAAAAAAAAAAAAAGGCCAATCAACATAAAAAATATTTACCACAAGACAGTAAATTCTCATGCACTCTTGGAAGCTTGACAGCTACTGTATGCATAGCCTACTGTTAGTCAAAGAATGAGAGTAGCCTACAGTGAGTGTACATGAGCATAGCATATAGTTTTCTATGCATATCGTTTTCTAACAAATGGGGATTTGACACCCCATTTGTTTTTGTGGATGGTGGTGCCCAGTGCCACCCTGAAATTATATGTGCTTTATTATATGAGCTTTTTTTTCATCGCTACGCGATTCTCGTATGCCAGCAGCCCAGCACTGAGTGACACGGTGGAATCGCCACGATAATCCGTGCGTTTCAGACTTCCAGTCTGTAACGCTCATTAGGCAGTGGTTTTCAACCTTTTTCATACCAGGGCCCACTATTTATTCTGCATTTTAGCCACGGACCACCATTTGTTGTTGAGTTTAGTCTTTTTGACCCAAAACTACGGACTTTAAAGTAGGAGAGATAGGCCTATTTTAGGAGAGATAAACTGGCAAAATCTTATTTTTCTAATTATGTAGATTTTTGAAAATTAAGTCATTCCGATGTTTAAATATAATTTAACTTTTGAGAGTGTATAATGATAACAAAGGGCCTATTTGGTTTCATTTTCATTTAACTAGAAAAACAGGTTTTGTTCTTATCTCCCTGGGGAATGGGCTGAACTCTTGAAGAAAAGAAAATGAAACTAGCCTAAATGCAGCTATAAAATAAGATGTGCCTGCACAAAGATGTAGTACAAGAAAATCCCACCATGAATTAGTGCAGAAAAGGTAGGTCATGTAAACTCTACAGTATCTATCTATCTATCTATCTATCTATCTATCTATCTATCTATCTATCTATCTATCTATCTATCTATCTATCTATCTATCTATCTATCTATCTATCTATCTATCTATCTATCTATCTATCTATCTATCTATCTATCTATCTATCTGTCTGTCTGTCTGTCTGTCTGTCTGTCTATCTATCTATCTATCTATCTATCTATCTATCTATCTATCATATATTGCCTCAATTATACTGGATACTTAAAACTCAAAAAGTGTTCTTTTTATATTCAACAATGGATTCAGAATCAGTTATCCCATTTCTCTGACTAAAGGAATAAAATAATAATAATAGCTAATTAAAAAGGGAAAATACAGTAAATACATCAAAATCTTAGTTCAACATTCGCTTAAAAGGAGCCATAGCAATGTAGTTTTAATACACTTGCCCTGAATGTAGCCTAGATGGTGCGAAGTAGAACCATCACAGGGAGAATGTAGGGCTCCAAAAAGCAGAGACGAGCAAATACATTTAACTGGAGAAACAGATTTTGTGTTGTATCTTTGTTATCTTTCTGGGAAATGGGCTGACCTCTTGAAGAAAAGAAAAGAAAATGAAACTAAATGCAGCTATAAAATAAGATGTGCCAGCACAAAGATGTAGTAGCCTACAAGAAAATCCCACCATGAAGTAGTGCAGAAAAGGTAGGTCATGTTGTAAACTCTACAGTATCTTTCTATCTATCTATCTATCTATCTATCTATCTATCTATCTATCTATCTATCTATCTATCTATCTATCTATCTATCTATCTATCTATCTATCTCTTGAAGAAAAGAAAATGAAACTAAATGCAGCTATAAAATAAGATGTGCCTGCAGGACAAAGATGTAGTACAAGAAAATCCCACCATGAATTAGTGCAGTCTATCTATCTGTCTATCTGTCTATCTATCTATCTATCTATCTATCTATCTATCTATCTATCTATCTATCTATCTATCTATCTATCTATCTATCTATCTATCTATCTATCTATCTACGCTCAACAAAAATATAAACGCAACACTTTTGTTTTTGCTCCCATTTTTCAGGGGATGGACTTAAAGCCCTAAAATTCATTCCAGATATACAATATAACCATTTCTCTCAAACACTGTTCACAAATCTCCCTAAATGTGTGATATTGAGCACTTCTGCTTTGTTAAGATAATCCATCCCACCTCACAGGTGTGCCACATCAAGATGCAGATGTGACATCATGATTAGTGCACAGGTGTACCTCAGACTCTCCACAATAAAAAGACACCCTGAAATGTGCAATTTTCTTTTGCCTTATTGGGTGTATGGGCCTCTGAACCAGTCAGTGGTGTGACCACCATTTGCCTCATGCAGTGCAACACATCTTCTTCACATTGAGTTTATCAGATCGTCAATTGTGGCCTGTGGAATGTTGGTCCACTCCTCTTCAATGGCTATGTGAAGTTGCTGGATATTAGTGGGAACTGGTATGCGCTGTCGAAATGGTAATAATGTGGTAATATTGTGTTATTACCATTTTTACAGTGTGTACCACTAATCATGATGTCAAATCTGCATCTTGATGTGCCACACCTGTGAGGTGGGATGGATTATCTTAACAAAGCAGAAGTGCTCAATATCACACATTTAGGCAGATTTGTGAACAGTGTTTGAGAGAAATGGTTATATTGTATATCTGGAATGAATTTTAGGGCTTTAAGTCTATCCCCTGAAAAATGGGAGCAAAAACAAAAGTGTTGCGTTTATATTTTTGTTGAGTCTATCTATCTATCTATCCATCTATCTATCTATCTATCTATCTATCTATCTATCTATCTATCTATCTATCTATCTATCTATCTATCTATCTATCTATCTATCTATCTATCTATCTTATTTGCATCAATTATACTGGATACTTAAAAGTGGTCTTTTTATATTCAAGCTTCAGAATCAGTCAACGAATTTCTCTGACTGAAGGAATAAAATAATAATATTTTAAAAAGTAAAAAAAAAAAAAAAAAAAAAGGAATGTCATTCCATTATTTAAAGCACCATAGTTCAGTGCTTATTAGATGCATTTAACGGCTGTTGAATGATTAAAAATTTTAATCAAATTAATCACAGCTTCAAAATTAATTTAATCATGATTAATCACCATTCGAATTATGTCCGAAATATGCATGTTTTTAAAAAAGAAACCAAATCTGTGAAAAAAGTAACCATTTATCTTTAAAATATGTATCAAAATATGAGATCTACAAGCCCTCAATGCTTGCAGATCCTCCAGCTATACTCTAGTTCTGGTTACAGGGAGACACACAGGATATATGTCTCTGTAAAACCGTGCTCTACACATTTCGTTGAATGAGAAAATGCTCAGTGGGTTGAGTCAGTGTGCACATGAGTTAATTGCGTTAAAATTTTTAATCAGATTAATCAACAGAATTAATTTAATCCCATTAATTAACTATTTTCAACAGCCTTAATATATATATATATATATATATATATATTGCAAATAATATATTATATATTTAATACTGGAGACAGTATTCAGTACAATACTAAATATGTCATCATGAAATGCTTTATAAAGCATTGTTATTGTTATATAGCAATATGACTATTTATGAATTATTAACAGTTATTAAAACTAAAATAATACAGTTAATATGTTAGAAGTATAGTATCTAATGCATAATCGCTATGGATGCATAGTAAGTGTTAGCCTTATACAAGTTAAATTACTGAGAACATTACGGTGTAGATGTTGTGATATAATTTCAAACAGGTATACCAAGATGATTTGCCCTGGATGTAGATGGCCCGAAGTAGAATCATCACAGGGAAAATGCTCTGCGTGTGGATTTGACTTACATACATGGACCAAGACTCAACAGTCAGAAGGTAAGGGCTAAGGGCCAAACAGAAGATTCTGAATACTAAACATAAATATTTGTGATATTAAACCCAGAGTATTTCCAGTTCCTTATGCATCAACCAGTAACCCACTGGTAACCGCAAGGTTGCCGGTTGGATCCTGGACTCCCCAGAATTAGTGAGACAATTGACACTGAACCCCTAATTGCTCCTGATGTGCTAGTAGGTGCCTTGCATGGTTTCCACTGCCCTCAGTGTATGCATGTGTGTAAATGGGTGAATGTGATGGACAAGCTTTGTAAAGTGCCTTGGATACTAGCGCTATATATAAATGCACCATTTACTGTGCATTTACCATTTACTGTGCACCATTTACCACACACACACACACACACACACACACACACACACACACACACACACACACACACACACACACACACACACACACACACACACACACACACACACACACAGCATGCACGTGTGTGTGTGTGTGTGTGTGTGTGTGTGTGTGTGTGTGTGTGTGTGTGTGTGTGTGTGTGTGTGTGTGTGTGTGTGTGTGTGTGTGTGTCTCTCTCTCAAGGACTTTTACACTTTCGATCACTTTTGGCTCTTTAACAAACATCAAGTTACATGAATGCTTATTTGTAGTTGTTTTGGGGTAATAGCCTAATGCAGCCATCAGCAGGTGAAGCAAATTACCTTTTGCTTGTTTGTTGTTTGTTTGTTGTTACATTAATTTATCCATCAAATACTGTATTTCAGAGTCTGGAGAGGAGGGGACCAACCGGCCAAATGAAGACCAGCTAACACACAATATCTCCGCAGAAACTCCTGAGGACAACAAACAGAAAAAGGTGCAATCGCTGCATTTTTTTTACTATGATCTATAGGTTTAATACTGTTTTAGGTCATGGAGCGGCCAGAAACATAATGACAGCAGGTATTCCCTAGTCCCTACTCCTATCCAAGCACAATTTTTTCATTACCAATTGACAGAGTGAACCAGTTCATGAGTTAAACTCATGTGTTTTAAATCTTAGCCATAAAACCCTGGTGGATGGGTATTGCGTTGCTTTTACAATGAAAATGTGTCTTTCAGATGAGCACTTAAACTGACTTATACTCAGTAGCGTCATTTACAAGGGGTTGATGGGTGCGTGGCACCCATGGACCCCATCGCCACTCTACGGAGGGCCCCCGAGGCCCAAACAGACTTTTTTCCTTCACCTTTTATTAAAATATATCTTGCCGCGTGGGGCCCACGCGAGCAGCATACAGGAGATGAGCTAATGTCAATTTACTTTCATCTAAAACAGTGCGGTGAACAGCAACCTTATTACAGTCAGTCCACAAAGACGGCTAGTGCCAAAGCTGTGACATTGAGGCGTCAGAAACTAAGCGCTCGAGAGCTGTTTGTGCAGCATGTTGTCCCTATTTATTGTCCCGATCCTCAATAGTCTATGTAGAATGGCCGCCCTTGGACTGGCCATGTCGCTGCTGCTCTACTCTGTGCTTACCTTTGAAAGCCCGCAGAGATTCTTTTGAGATTCCAATCTAAAAACTCTCAGGCCATTCTCACCCGATTTCAATATTTCCAAGTGTGGTCCAAGTATATCCAAGTATTTTTTCATTTGCTATATACAGTAGGTCATGCATTTATAGTATGCGTTTATCACACAATAGGAGAGGGGAATTTTTTGCATTTTCTCCACGCACTGCCCCGTGCTGTGCGTATCAGGGATTTCCATTCTTATAATATGGAATACGACACAGCTGTGTATACTGAGCTAATTACATGATCTCAGTCTGTTTGCACAGTATGATCTATTTTATTACACAAAAATAAATCACAAAGAGCTTAATATACTTATCTTATGTATGTTTATCATACCTTTTAATTTAGCATTAAAACATAGGTGAAAGGAACTGTAAGCAAATAACAATCTTACCGACTCTACTGATTAAATAACAGCCACTGCAACCATATAATCTATGGTAGGATATGTTAATCACTAATCATGTGTGGCATAGCCCTAAATGTTAATATATTTTAGTTTTTTCTAGGGTGGGATGTCTGTATTCATCTATCAAAATACATTTATCTAAATACATCCATTTATCTTCACCTGCTTATCCATAGCATGGTTGGCTGATTGGTGACTCTTGTTATATTTTTCTGCTATTCAACCTTATAATGTAATGTTGCTTGTTGATTTTTATTAGTCAAGGTGGGATAGGACGAGAATAGGCCGTAAAAGAGAGCCTTCCCAAACCATCCAAATTATCTGACAAACACATCTGCGCGTGCATGTGTGCAGCGCACGCTGACAGGGCCCTTTTGATATCGGCACCCATGGCTGCTGAACCTCGCCACTGCTTATACTGGATTATACTGATCGTGAACACAGACTATGGAAGCCAGGCAGAGCGTGTCTGTGAGTCTGTGACTCATACTCACGCACGCACGGGTCGCACGCGTACATGTGTGTGCGTGCGCGCATACACGTGCGCGCATACACACACATAATTAGAGCTGTGTCATGCGTCTTACTTGTTAACTTTAACTGATCAAAGCTTCCTCAAAGACAAGCATAAACACTGGTCTGTTGTAAAAAGAGGGAAGTAATACATTCCATATAGTTAGGAAATTTTAGCAGATATTGTGTATGTTCCGGGAAATAAATCATTAGCACGAAATTTCTCCACCAATGTCTTTCTAATGTCAACCTCATGAAAACAGGTTAGGGGTTTCATGATGCTGAATCCATTCCAAGCATCTACTATACATCTAATATATAAATATTTATGGTGTCGGCGTTAACGTGTTAATCTCGTGTTAACTCAGCCGTGCGTTGACGGCGTCAAAAATTTTAACGCGAGATTAACGCACTGAACCCCCCCCCCCCCCCCCCCCCCCCGCCGCCATAACGAGTATAAACAGAGACGCGACATACAGGCTACCGAGGCTCTATAAGTTGATAAGTTGTTTTTTCCCCCTTCCTCCGAGGGAAAGGAGTAGGAGGAATTAAACATTTGCTTTTGTTTTTTCCCTTCTTTCTTTCTCTATGTGTGCGACGCGTGTATAATTCAACTGTAATATTGGTTACTGTCACTCACGGACAGAAGTCTCCTTTGAAGTTTCCTTTGCAACTCTATCGGAGTTCAGCCTTAATTTAGGCTTACCAATCGTACTGCAGCTGCATGCGCAGCGCACTCTTGCGCTCTGGGTGCGCAGCGTTCCACTGATCATTACGTACACGGATCAGATCGAATAGCAAACAGTGTCAGAGGAATACAGGACTTCATCAACCACCACCTCCCCGTGTTACAGTGACCGTCTTGTTCCTCGTTTCGCATGCGACGGACAGAAGCATGCGTCCTGTGCGTAGTACGCACGGGACGCATGCTTCTGTCCGCGTCATTCTCATTAATTTACTGAATAGAACAGAAAAGAAACGCGGCGCGATATGGTGGTGGTGGTGGTGGTGGTGGTGGTGGTGGAGGAGGAGGCTTCATGTAAATGGATCGTATTCTGCAGACTAGTTTTGGGGCTGCAATCACCGAAGGCCGGACGGCAGGCGGGGCTGCAATCACCGAAGGCCGGACCGCTGACACTGGAGGCGAGCTCGGAGGCGGGGCCGCTGACACAGGAGGCAGGCTCGGAGGCGGGGCCGCTGACACAGGAGGCAGGCTCGGAGGCGGGGCCGCTGACACAGGAGGCGGGGCCGCTGACACAGGAGGCGGGGCTGCAGTCACTGGAGGCCGGACGACAGGCGGGGCTGAAGACACAGGAGGCCGGGCCGCTGACACTGGAGGCGGGGCTGAAGGTGGAGGGCTGGGCGGTGAAGACAACTGGGATTGTTGAGAGCTGTGACCACGCCTTCTCCTGGAAGGTCCACGGTTCCCTACACAAAGGGCCAAACGTGACCCCTCATATTGGTTCTGGACAGGAGTTGGCTCAGAATAAACCGGTAGCTTCGCCCGGCTACAGAAGTAGGCCAGCAGGCTCATAGGCTGGCCTTCCTGTGGTGCAGGAGTGGGGCTGGGATAGGCTGACGCAGGCTGGAGACCCACAAAACCAAGTCGCAAAGACTGTTGCATGGCTTGGTGACAAACAGACCGAGTGGAGGAACCAGACAGTTGAAAGTTTTTTAGCCTTTTCTGGGTGACATCAAGGTGAGGTACGAAGTGGCTCACCCGGGGCCTCTCACCAAGCCATTTCTGCTGGGCTGAAATCCTCCCCACCAGCTCAGCATGTTGGCTGGGAGGTGAAGCAATGAGGCCATTTACTGCTACCTCAAACTCCTCAACTTTTTTCTTAAAGAGTTTTAATTCTGCTGGATTCATTTTTTAAAGGTCAGTTCATTCTGTTACGGATGCAGAGAGTATTGAATCCAGTTGCAGAATGAGGACAGCAGAAAGAGTTCAATAGTCAATTATTTATTTGATAAGCAGAAGTAGTAACATCAGTACACTAAATCCTCCAAAACAGAAACAAAGATACTGGTTACCAGAACACAAGGCAGGGTCCAGGGGCAACAGGCAAGGGCTCTCAGGTGGAGACCTGTGCCGCACAGGTCTCCACCGTCCGGGCTCAGGTTTGAACGTGTGCACATTGCAAAGATCGTGGGCACGGACGGGTTACGTTTGAACGTGTACTAGTACTAATGTGTCAACTATGACGTCGTCATGACGTCATGAGACGGACAGATTCAGGAGACGGACGGGCTGCGTGCACGGACAGACAGTCGTGGGACAGACAGATTCAGGAGACGGACGGGCGCGTGCACGGACAGACAGTCGTGGGACAGACAGATTCAGGAGACGGACGGGCTGCGTACACGGACAGAGGACGTTTTATAGTCACCACCTTCGGTGGAGACAACAATGAACTGACAAAGTGTGTGAGTCTTGAGTCCAGTTTTATAGCAGGTGGGTTGATTGGAGAAGGTGATGCAGGTGAGGCTGATCAGGGACTAGGAGGCAGGTGAGTGAGAAAATGTGACGTGGACTTTGAGGAGGAATGGGGGTGTGGTGGACATGAAGTCATGGTCTGCCTCAGACCATGACAGCTCTCTAGCCTTGAGTGCTTACATCTGTTTTGGCTATGTATAGTAGATGTATAGTAGATATAGTAGATAGTGGATAGTAGATATAGTAGATGTATGTATAGTGGATAGTATATATATATATATATATATATATATATATATATATATACGCGATTAATCGCATGATGGCCCATAGTTAATCTTCGATTAATCGCAAATTAATCGCATATTTTCATTTGTTCTAAATCTGACTTAAACACTCTGACTTTAACACTCTTATCAAATGTAAGCAGAGACAAATACTTTGCCAGAAATGCTTATTTTATTGTAACAATGACATACTGTCAAATCAATGTCAATAAATGACAGTGTGCAACTTTGTGTGCTCCAAACTATTTTCCACATTTTTGTATGTTCATGTACACTAAGCAGCCAGTGCATATGCCACAGTGAAGACTAATGCAGAACAGTGCAATTAGGCTGTAGCCTTTAGTAAACAGTTCTGTTGAGATCGTTTTCTCTGTTTCTATATGATGCTCTTGATACCAAGGGCAGTCGACCTCAAACCTTGTCTGTTCCAGGATGATATAGTGAGTGATTTGTACTCCATTGTTTACATTGTACTTACATTCTAGGGGATCTGCCCTGGGCCCATGCTGTGTAGAGATCCCTGAGCATCTGCTCATTGCTATGTGTGCTGGGGTGGACACCACCTGTGCAAATGTGCGTGGTTGGAATGGGGGGGGGGTAGTGTTGGTGTAGATGTGTTTGGGCTGGACGTGAGTGGTCTGCCCTGACGTGGTGCAGTGTGGATGGCCATGAGGGGCATGGTTGAGCTGCCCTGGTGTGTGGCATGGGGTCTGTTTGAGGCCGAGGGACGTCTAGCATCGGGTCGGACTCAAGAGTGGTGTGGTGTCTGGTGGGAGGTCCTCTATGTGCAGTGAGGTGTCTGCTGGGTGTATGATGCTGTGTGATGGTTGTTTCTATGGGGTGTTGGGCCTGTAGGATTGCCACGTCCGAATGTGGCATCCTTCAGCCTCTTTGCAAAGGTCAGTATAAGAACCTTGCGGATGTGTACCTCATCATGTAGGCTGTGGTGGTTTATCTCTGGGTGTGTTGCAATATACCTTGGGCCTTGTTGCACAGAATCTGGAGGTTTGTGTGTTGATTCTGTTGATAGTTTGTAGATTCTGTTGATAGATTGGTAGTGGGGTTCAACATCATGTCTTGGTAGCAGTGCAGAGATGACTACTTTTGTCAGCTGATGATTCCCGAGCGCGGCAAGCCGCAGCTCACCGCTCCTTGGAGCTCACCGCTCCAAGTGATGGGTCAAAAGCGGAAAACCAATTTCGCTACGGTAACGTAGTGACAAATCATGCGACTTTGACTTTTGCGGTGGGAAATGTTGAGGTGGATTTCTCTATCATTTCTTTGTTGGCCGTGACCATCTCGTGGGCTTCCTTTATCCATTGTTTGTGCCAGTGTGGATTATTATGTGACTAGGAGAGCCCAATTTCTCCTTTGTCAGTAGCTCCATTGCTCGAGCTGTGTTTCGACATCTTATGTGTTCAACCCAGTGTTTTGGGAATAGCTTTCTTGTATCTATGTATTTCCTGTTTGAGTCAGTTGGAGTACAATTTCTGGCTTCTGAGGCTGACTGTTTTCTGGAGTTGTGGTGCTGGGGGTGGATTGGGGTGGAACATTTTCTTGTGTGGCCTGCGATGGCTCTTGGCTTTGTGTTACCCCTGATGGCTCAGGGTCGTTTTCTGCTGTTCCTAACTCTCCCTACTGGTCGCTGTTTGTTCTTGCTTGCCTTGCAAGTCTTTCGATCTCTCTCCTGGGCTGTCCTATTTCCCTCTCTGTTCCCCTTAGCTGTTCCATGTCCTTCTCGTGCTTTCCCTAATCTCGGCTATTTCTGTTACCTTCTCTGCTCTTAGCTTTCTATCTCACTTTCCATATCTTCCTTTACTTTTCTTATCTCCTTTTCCATGTGCCCCACTAGCTGTTCAAGTTTCTGTTTTAGCTTTGACTCATTGTCTTGGAGCATGTTAACCTTGGCTTCCAGCTCACTCTCTTCCTGTGTCCTTGTGGCACCTAGAATCTATCAGCCAACTGGTTAAGCAGGTTTGTCTATATGGTGTCATGTTTTGTGGCACTGCTTGGTGGAGATGGAGCCTCTATTGTGTTTGGATGGGTTGTGTATTTCTGTACTCTCTCCCTGATCATGGTGAAGTCACGCTCTATGGGTGCTCTGTCCCCCTGGATTGTTACTTTTTCAGAGTCGAAAATGTTTATACTGTACTCTGTTATCAACCCTAAGCCAGGTGGGGCCGTGGAGTAAGCTCAAGTAACAGTCTGACCAGGCCAGCAGAGCTGAGTCATCCACAAACAGGAACAATTTGAAGTCACAAGCTGATTTCATGTTGTTTACATATATTAAGGACAGTAATGCTTCCTTGAGCGACACCACTATTAACTGGGAGGAGGGGGGGCTGTGTTCCATTTACAGTATCTCCATCTCCCATGAGATTTTCCATGACGGTTATCGTATTGAATTAAAACCAATAACTTGGTATTCCACTGTATAATAATAATCAAAATAATCAATAAAAAAACTGGCAACCTGCGGCCGTGGTCCCTGTCATATACCGCTGACCTGAGCATGACTCCCTAGCCCAGTGGTTGCAAAGATGTGTTGCACTGCATGAGCCAAGTGGTGGTCACACCTGTCATATACCGCTGACCTGAGCATGACTCCCTAGCCCAGTGGTTCCCAAAGTGGGGATAAATTATTTCAACCCGAACGGTTTTTATTTTATTATACTATAAATTATTATTATATTATTATTTTACTATATATTGTAAAAAAAAAAAAAAAAAAAAAAAAAAATTGTCACACTCTGCCCTGAGTGAGAGTAATGCGGGCGAAGGCACTCGGTTTTAGTTCACAAAATACGCCAGCAAAAGTTCCAATTTGGGTCCAAAGTAGCAAAAAAGTACTCCAGAATACTCAAAAAATATTCAAAATGACGAAAATACTCAAGTAGGAAAAAAATACTCAAGTAAAAATACTTAAGTAAAAATACTCAATTACTGGAAATACTCAATTACTGGAAATACTCAAAAATGTTCAAAATACTCAGTCACTGAAAAATACTCAAAAATTGTCAAAGTACAAGGCGGAGTCCATGGTACCATCAAAGTGTTTATTCACCTCAGTGCTCGATGATGTAGACACAGGAAACAGCAAGCAAGACAGACGGTATGTACAGCCAAACTGGCCAGGTTGGCCTGAGGTCCTTCAGGTTCAGAACACTCTACTCAACTGAACTCTTGGGCAGTGGCAGCTGCCTTTTAAAGGGCTAGGCCCCACCCACTAGACCCTACCAACTGAATGGGAATCTAATTCCCCCCCCAGTTTGTACCCAAAATGTCCAGAGACATTGTAAATCTAATAAAACAAACCACATCATGCGATTAAATATTAAGGAGTTTCAAAACGTGAGTTTGACCATAAACATTCATATTATATACACACAACTGCACACACAGATGGATTGGCCCAACTTCAGGGACCAATCATGTTCTCCAATTTCTGGTCGGGCACTATATAGGCCTGCCCCAAACACAGCTCTGGTTTGCCTGCCACTGCCCAGGAGGGAACATTCTGGTGAGACAGAAACAAAAGTCAAACATGGTACAAACAACACAACAGAAATCACAGAAAACAATAAACAAATAACCTAAGTAATTGGGCTCCACTTAAAGGGAAAACAACATGAAAAATAGCACAGGAGTGATGTTATAGTTTGCTCAGTGTGTGCACCCACCAAACAGTTCAACAAGCTACCTGGCTAACATGTGGGGTAAAGGGTGTGTGTGTGCGTGTGAGTGTGAATGTGTGTGTGTGCGTATGAGTGGATCAGGCAGTGGCAGGCCGAACTGCCACATACTGCAAATCAGTGCGAGTTATGTATTCAGTGTCTTTATGAATGTACACACAAACCCTGCCCCCATTTCTGTTTCTGTCATCTCTGACTATGGAATATGCTTCTATTTCAATCTCTCGTCAGTGATTGATTCAACAAATTTTATTTTACTGAAACAAGTTTGCTTGTTTGCCATTGCTTTGCCATTATGAAAAAAAACAAATATCTGATCTGGTCAAGTTTGGAATATAGGTTATTGATTTTTAAGTGAAAAATGTGAATGCCCATGGAATTAAGGATGGAGTTGTTGATGTCTGATATTGAGAAGTATTCTGTAGTATTTTCAGGAGATCAATTGTCTCAAATGTGAATGTAAATTGTTGACATCATTCTTTAAAATGACCTAAAAAAGTTTTGGATGTTTTGGATATTTTAAAAATGTTGGATATTGCCATACATTCACCAAGTCAAGTGTAGTCAAGTGTAACAATGTACTTATTTCACAGGATGGAATCACAACAAAGGAAGACACACTTATGGAACAGAGACCAACACCAACTCAAACACAGATGCCAAACGCTGATGATCAATATGAGACGCCTCCTCAGTCTCCAACAGAGTATGTGCAACAAATAACTCATAATGTTGATATCATTAACTGTGGTGTACTTGTACATGCTGTACATCAACTGCATTTATCAAACTGTGTGTGTGTGTGTGTGTGTGTGTGTGTGTGTGTGTGTGTGTGTGTGTGTGTGTGTGTGTGTGTGTGTGTGTGTGTGTGTGTGTGTGTGTGTGTGTGTGTGTGTGTGTGTGTGTGTGTGGCACATTTAGTTCAACAAGCCAACCACAGGTTTGTGACAGTGATAGCATAATGGTCCATTTCCATGCTATCATCTCCAAAGGCTTCGAATTCAATTCAGAAACAGACAAAGTTTTCTTAAGATCTAAAGACCTATTTGGAAGATGGGACACATACATTGACATGTCTGTCACAAGGTAAGGCCTTTATGTTTTATTTAAATTAGATTGATTGACACACACACACACACACACACACACACACACACACACACACACACACACACACACACACCGATTTTCATTTAATCAAAACAAAAATCTGTTTGTTATTCAGGTACTCAGGGGAGTACCTTGTTCAAGGACAATACAGGATTCATAGAGACCTTGCTGACAGAAACATATCCTACAAGTATTTTGTGTCCTTAAAGAACAACCAGGGAACATATAACCAAGAGGATGAGTACATTTACCAGAAAGACTCAAAAGAGGTGGTCAACAGAAATCTAGTGGTCATCTCTAATTACTTGACAAATGCAGGTATCCTTGTCATTTACTATTTTACACTTCGTTGGATATTGTATAATGAAAGCAGGATAGTAAAATTCATGTTTTTGTGAAGGGGATTGGCACCAGTATGACGACATCATACACCCAGAATCAGACCTAAAGCGCTACCGGGTTTTCAGTTCAGCCAAGGAAACCTTGGTCAAAGGACGAGCGCAGGCTGGAAAAGTGATGCTGAAAACAATCTTTGGTCTGCTTACAAGCTGGGATAAAGTGAATGTGGAGAATTTTCTTGACAAACTTCAGCAGTTCTTTAGGACATACAGTTATCCTATGGTCCGTGCCGAGACCAAAGGCACGGTGCCATGGTGTATACAATATGGAGAAAAACAGGTACAGTATAAGATATTTTTCTGAATGAGTGATTTAAATGCCAAACATACAGTATGTGTAAGTAAACATAGAATTAAATATATGCCTGCCATTGTGGCGTTTTCTTTTTTTAAAATCATATTTTATTTTGATGTTTTTTTTTGTTTGTTTGTTTTTTAATTTATACATGTGGCACAAATACAAAATGACATAGTTACATACAATACAAGACATTGTACATATGAGAAATTTAATTATGGTCAGGATTCAATGTTTCTGAAGACAGAGAGGTCAAAGTGTTGAATCCTGACGATAATACAAGTAATGGAGATGAATGAAGCAGTGTGCGACATCCTCTCTTCTTCAAGTATCTACCGGGATATTTTTTGTCCAGCACCTGACAACATTTTTTAGATGTGTGTGCTGCCCGTTTGGATGTTTTTTCAGGGTATATAACACTCATTACATTCCTGATTTCTGTCAAAATTAAGGTGAAAGAACTTATTCTGGAGGCCCTAGCAGGGTACATGAATGCCACACCTGGAGAAGATAGGGTTGAACATCATCCAAAACTCACATCCAAAAAGGAAAACCTCCAAAAAGGAATCACAGCTTTACTTGTTCATTATGAATCCATTAAAGACAAACCTACAAAAGGACAACTCTCCTATATCTGCCAGCTTCTCTGCCTTCCATGGAAATCACAAGATGAGTTCCACTCCTACTGGACACAACTGTCAAGAGTTTTACCCGAGAATACATGGTAAATTGAATTCTGTCAAATGGAAGATAAATGTATGGATGTGTGGACAAATCAATAGGATTGATTAATATTCAATCGTGTGGTCACTGTTGTGAACTAGCCTGAGCTAATGTGTTAGGTTTCTGGTCTAGAAGGGACAGGCCACACATGAGATTTGTTCACACCCTGAATGGGTGAACAATCTGGCAGCCACAGTTCTATGCAGAGAAACATGCAAAGTGAAAATGCAATGGTCCGACTGTGCTTGCGGTTAGGTTATAGTTAGGTCAGGAGTTTGGCTGTTGGGTTAGTAGAATGTTTAATGCATGACTCATGTGTTTGGGCAGGCATACTTAAATAGCTTTGGAACACTTGCCATGGCAGGAGGAACACTAAATCCACACAGCAACCACATCTGGGAAACCATTGGCAAAAAAGTAAAAAATAGTCCCTGCATGCTCTTTGTTTCTTTGAATTTGCCACTGGAAGCAGACCCCAATATATTATGTATAAGAGGATGTTTTCATTCCCACTATCAATGGACCTGCCGACAGTTTCAGCATAGCCTCGCTTGGAATCTATACTTGAGTAGCCTCGATCCCAGCCTTACTCATCTGTGAAGAGAAAAGCCTGGTCATAATTAAAGGCAGAGACTGCATATCCAACATTTTTTTGACCAATCAGAATGCTTGTTTCAGGATGTAAACAGATTTGTAAAGTGTCAATATGTCCTTTCCTTGAGAGGTACTTATGCCCAAATCCTGCTACTTCTGCCAAATTCCAGCACTCTATAGAGTAGGTCTTGCCCAGCGTGGTTCTTGAGATTTCCACAGGCATGTTGAAGAATTCCCCTCCCAAGCCTATGAACCATAGCTAAGGATAGGTAGCCAGAGATAATATTATAGATCAGGATCTGATTGAAGAACACTAACCAAGTACCAAATGTGTTGCTAGTTGCAGTGTTGCATCTATGGTTGACAATCTGTGCAAGGATGCAAGAGACAAAGGCCAACATGAGTGGATCTTGGTCGTACCATTGCTTCATCTGCTGAATGGAGACATCCAGCCATTTGAATCGGTTAAACCAGTCTTGCATACACAACTTGACAGCTGGATAGGGATTGGGATGACCTCTACCTACAGCGACCATGGTGCAAAGTATGTCAGATTGATAACCTGCATAACGTATAGTGTAATATATGCATGATGGAACACAATTCATTTTAAAATAAAGTATAATTAAATATTACCCCTGAAACAATAGTTTAATATAATATTAAACCAGGTGTAATATTTCATTATACTTTATTTTAGAATGAATTGTGTTCCATCATGTACTACAGTATTAAAACTTGATTTATATTTGGACTGCCGTACCTATTCCAAACCAACAAACAAGTATTTAAGTACTGTAAACCCTGCCAGCTTCATGGTAATTTTACTGCTTTAGTGTGTAACATATTTTCTAAACATTTGCAATATTCTCACTTAGGAAACTGATGCAGGTCATTAAAAATCACCAACATCTGCTGGAGGTGGATCAACTCCTCTTGCGGTTTTGGGTATATTTGTGTGGAAGGAATCATGAGAGTCTAATGGCATTCCTATCCAGCACAGATGTTGATCTGTTGGACATCCTTAACTACATGCAGTTCAGTTTTAAATCTCACCATGATCCTACCCACTACCGCAAGGTACTGTTTGCATGATTATGTTTCATCAAAGATGTACAAGTTCTCCAAATCATTGATAACATTTTTAAAATATTATTACTATTTGCTTTTTTACTAAGGCTCTGGAGTTGACGTCACATCTCCAGGGAAAGCATCTTAAGGATCCCTGGTAAAATGGATATGTTACAACCACACATAAGTGTTTTAAAGGATATAACATACATGTTTGTAATGTATGTATGTTATTTTGTTCAATTATGTTAGTCATGATGACAGGTATGGAGATGTTTGCTTGGAAACAGCAGTGAAACTGCTTAAGATGATATGTGACAAAACAACAGAGCCAATTCAATACGACCTTCCACTTAAATTCCTCAGTCTCATCTGTCGGATTGTGAAGACTTGTGATTGTAACATCTGGCAGGTTGGCTATTCCGTTATTGGGAAATATATTTTTTTTACTTCTTATTGAAAGCAAAAAACACTAACTAATAAGTTGATCACTTCTATTGCAGTCAGAAAACAGGATAAATCAGGTTAAGGAGATTCTGGAGTCCATGAGAAAATGGCGAAGAATGACCTTCAAAAAGAAGTTGCTTAAAGGTTCGGAATATGCATCACAACTTGAAATTAAGGTAATATTTAAAATGTAATATAAAAATGAAACTCTGTGTGTGTGTGTGGAGGGGGGGGGGGGGTGCGTGTGTGTGTGTCTGCATGCATGGCATTAGACAACTTGCAGTGGAAATGTAATTACCGTAATAATTTTAACATTTGTTTATAATGCAAGTTAAAATATGGCTGAGATCCGGGTTGCGTAAGTGTGCTACAGGCCATACATGTGTGCCAGTTGGCAATTTAGTGTCTATGCAATAACTTCAACTTTTTTTTTTAAATTGGGCTACAAGATTGTGTTTGCATTATACATGTGCTTTGCATGCACTCTTGTCTACGGCTAGGCCAGCCTTAGAGACGAGGAGGCCTACTGTTGTGAAGCACATCTTTTGATATTACTTCTTCAGACACAATTTCGCAAATCACATACTGTCTCTATAGTCATTGGCCTCCAAAGTTCGCAGAATTGTCCCAATTTTACCAAACTGATATTTTGCACACACAGTCATACTATACCAACAAACATTGGTCCTACAACACCAGACAGCAGGTGGACTTTTTTAAAATACATTTTGTAACAAAAACATCAAATCATAAATTTGAAATGGCACCCTTTTCCCACATTGACCTACTGTATTATAGCGCTACCAGGAGGCCCTAGTGAAGATCCGTGTGTATGCATTTTCTAGTTGCTTCTTGTAGCCACGTGCCTGTAGTCACATTAGTTTGGTATTAGATTACAATAATGTAATCTAATTATGGTATCTGTACTGTAAACAAAATAGTTTGTAAAAAGCTGTGTTGTCTCAATGTCTAGGTATGGAAAGACTTAATTTCCACCTCCTTCAATGACAATAATCTTACCTTATTCTGGGAAAACACATTTCTGAATGACTTTAAAGGAAAATTACGCAGGGTAAGGTTCTTACATTAATTGCCTGAACATAGCACAATTTCTTTATTTTGTATAACAAAGTAAGGTAGGCTATCTTTGTCTTTTAGGAAAAAACAACTGATCAGATTGGAATATACTGTAAAAAGAAGGAAGAAATGAGCAGCACACATCCTTCAATAAGCAAAACAATGGAGGAATGTGCTTTGGACGCAGCTGCTGCTATTTGTGAGGTAATTTACCCAAAGCAGATAACACCAGGCATGCTGTCTAAAGACCTCCACAGTGAGGTTTTAGTGCCTGATTCCGGAAGTGAATTCTCCAGTAATTGTCCTCATAGACTTTTCAAAAAAAGTATTTATATAAAGATGTTTACGCTGCGGACAATGCCAACTCGGGTCGCGACAAATCATGCCATAAACATAATATTTTGGATTGATCAAATAATTAGTCAAACATAAATAAGAATAATAAATCAATGCAACACTTTTGGTTTAGTTTGTCTTCTTACATATTATTTGTTTGGCCCAAAATATGATTTAGTCTTGTCCACAGTGTATTCGTAGTCTATGTGGAAAATGAATGGGGAATTCTCTTCCGGTATCAGTGAGGGGGAAGGACAACAGGGCCTATAGAGATGCGCAGTGACGTCACCACCCCGGTTCCGGAAGTCTTTTCCCCATTCATTTTTCTCATAGACTTTTCGAAAATAATTTATATCAAGACGATTACGCCGCGGCCAAAGCCAACTCAGGTCGTGACAAACCATGACAACAAACACAATATCGTCATATAATATATAATTAGGAAGAAGTAGAAAACGGCATGATACAAGACAAGACTTTTTGTTTCGTTTTTCATCTTAGAAATTATTTTATTGTCCCAAAAGTTTGTGTGTGTCATCATGATTCGTCACGACTCGAGTTGGCTTTGTCCGCGGCGTAATCGTCTTGATATAAATTATTTTCGAAAAGTCTATGAGAAAAATGAATTGGGAAAAGACTTCCGGAACCGGGGCGGTGACGTCACTGCGCATCTCTATTGGCCTGCATGCCTAATATTCTTGTAATATCATGTTAACCCCTAATGCCCCCTGTGGTCACGTGGAACATTGCAGACAAAAATGTAATACTGAGACGGATGATCTACTATCCACCCAGTGTTATCAGTATCACTAGGCTAACAGGTGCACAGATTACATTTTATTACTGGGAGGACATCATTTTGGACCTTCATGAGGAAGGCGATATCCCTTACCACTTTTGTGCAAAAATATGCCGATTTAGGGTTGCATACTTTGATAGCTCAAAATATATGTAGGAATCATAAAGGATCACCAGACTGTCTAAACAACCGGAAGACAAGGAGTACTTGAGGAAGTAATCCGATTACCGTTCTTACTCAAGTCACAGTGAGAGTCATTCTAAAGCCACACTACTATTAAATACACACCATGTGTTCAAAGAAAAGCCTTTCAGTTGCAATAATAAGAATCAACCTTACGTAATAGCCTACCTAATACCCAGAAGATGAACCGGTAGACCAACCACACAAAGTAAGTTCCAGTCAGAATTTAGCTTTTATAGCTTGAGTTGTATTCCATGAGAGAGCAAGTTTATTTGGAATCCACATACACAGACCATCATAGCATCAAAGGTTCTCTCTCAATTTTACAAAATGGAGATAGTATTTGTTACAGTTCATATCACAATGTGGTGGCGACACAGTTGCCAGGATACATATACCAAAAATGATGTAAGAAAGGATGAAACTGGATACATCGAGAAGGCCTGAAAGGTCATGATCACAGTGACATAGGCTACTTGTCTCCAACAATACATTCTGAAAATGCTTATCACTTCTATGGGGACAGAAATCTCTTACACTACTGCACTGCATAGTGACCGCAACATAGCAAGGTTATAATATGTGTAGTCACAAACAGCCTGAAGACAAACAGATAATGAAACGACAACCTAGGCTTTTCTGTGGCAAACAAATGCATATTAAAGAGATATGATGGCATCCTCAAAAACAGCAGATTGACAAGCCCATAGCGTGGCACAGTTCAAAGTCCAGTGTAACTCATGGTGACAATGACTGATTACTGATTTACCATATTTTAGGGTCTTTCCTGAAAAAGTCCTCTTCTTACCATTGTTGATTGATAATTTAAGATCAATAGTTTGCATCATACTTGTGTCATACTTTTGCCTTATCGTGACTATTACTATCCCTTGTTGTTTAATTTGCGTACATGCATGATGTCTGCATAAGGACATCTAGTAAATGTCTACATTGATTCATTAAATTATGTAGCAGTAACAAAGGAAATTCAGATTAATTGGGCCATCTGCTCTTGGTCTGACTGTATATACAGCTACAGCTTCTCAGTATTGTGTACCATTTCTACTCTCTGTCGCTCCATGATAGGATAAAACTGGAGAGACATTTGCTGAACTGTTGAGGAATCATGGTGTCATAAAAAAGTTTGGGAAGCTGATGTCAGTGATCATGCTGAAGTCATGGCCCACCAATGCTGACAGTGATAAGGAGGAGCTTGTGATGGATCACCTTCTCAACTGGCCCCTGACCACAACCATCTTCCAAATGAAAGGTGGATGTTTTCATGCATGTCAGAAACGTATGGTTGTTGGGGCGTTGTATTTATTGTTAGCATTTATATGTACTGTAGATTGTTAGTAAAATAAATAAAAGTAAAATGCATCTAATACTGACTAGTGATATTGAACAATATATTGATTTTGTAATATTGCTCATTTCCCAGGGGCAAGTGCAGAACTGATTGACCAGTTGTCAAGTGATGCAGTGGTGAAGTTGAATATGGCGGGTTCAGTATACAAAGCTGTGACAAACAAGTTCATTAATGGAAACATCCAAATTAAACTACTGAGGAAACTCCTGCTGAAGCAGGATGTATTCACTGAGCTGCTAAAGATTGGTGATTACTATCAATACACACATGCATGCATACATTCTGCATTGATGAAGCCTTTCGGTCCATGTATGGAACCAACAAAAATTGTTCTACTTCTGCCTCAGGTGGCTTGAGTGATGATGACTGCTGTAAGAATGACAGCACAATGAAGCGTCTTCTGAAACAGAGGAATGCAGAACTTAAAACTCTCTGTCATGAAAAGGAGTTGGCAAAGGACCTGGTAGAGATCTGCAAGGACCTTCCACATAATCTCAAAGGTAAAAAGTGTTATTGCTTATCAGTAAGGCAGTGGATATTCAGCTTTATTGGAAATGGTGGTCTCACATGTCGGTTACCAAGATTAGTGTACTCCCAAATCCAGATAATTTAACTAGTTGTGAACTAATCACAACTAGCTAAATTTGGGAATCGATTAATCGGATTGGCAAATAATTACTGGAATTATCTGTGTTTCCCACTTAAGCTTAGTTTTTCCAGTGTTAAATGTATTTAAACTAATAAGCCATCTCTCTTCCTTACAATCCGATGATAGTTGCACATGTACTGTGTATGAACTGCACAGCGAAATATGACACAACCATGATTATTGTAACAAGATCAAAGCATAAGGCCATGTTCAGACATGTCTAAAAAGATATTTTAAAAAATTAAATTGTTGGCCCATGACAGTGACATCAAACAATTCTGTATTAAAAGCTGCTAATATATTATTTATGCACCCAAATCTATAAATGTCACAGGCTATTTAGTATAAATGTTATTTGAGTTGTCAAAATATGTACCAAGTTTATTAATAATGCTGTTAATCCATAGTTGACTTCAAGGGACTAGATGCAAAGATTCAATGCAACATTGACCTGATGTCCCTGGATGACTTCATGGAAGTTAGACATGACAGACAGGGATCAGCAGTCACATATTTCAACCTCAGTGAAAACGGCCGTAAGATGGCAGCTGTACTACATTCCAACAAGGACAGCTTCATCTTCAAAAGCTGCTGGAAGAAACGAGTGGATCATCTATCAAGAAAACAAACCAAAGAACGACAAGATGTTTTAACAATTGATCAGATCCATAGCAAGATTTTCTTGAGCTGCTATGATGAGTATAAAAGGATTTATCAGCATGTGAAGAGGGGTACCTTGTCATTGGGAGATGTGGACAGCATCTTTGCCGTCTACAAAGGAAAATATGATGAGATGAAGACGGCTCTAGAGATCTTGTGCGGGCTCGACCAATCTGATGAAGGAAATTGGATCAGTGAGCGTATTAATCAGATTGAACAGTACCATGGTCTTCACTGTGCAGTGGAAGCAGCAGAGATAATTATGGAACTCAGAGAGACAATATGTCATGATGGAGACTTCAGTGAACCAAAGAAATTGCTAGAACTGGTGAGTTGACAAAAAGCTTAAAAATAAACAAAAATTACCCAAGTACCCAAGTATAGTACCCAAGAAAGCTTAGGTGTGAATTCTAATTATATTTTTCTTTCTGTTGTCATAATACATTTCCATCTCAGCAGCCCTGAGTCTGAACTTTTGGCAATAAAGAATACTAGCATTTTTTTAACAGATATAAATATAAAATTTTCATTCTTGCGTTTACTTTATGGTTATTTTTTCACAGGATCACAAGAACGGTTTTAAGAAAAAACGTTTAAGTGACATCGATGGACCTTTGCTGGAGACCAAAAAGATTCTTGAAGACATAGATGACGTTCGCAAGAATTGTCTTCACAAAGTCATTCAGGGGAAAGATTTTGTTCTGTGGGTTAAACAGACCCTTAATGGTAAATACATGTTTTGAAGAAACTAATGAGTATATCAGGTATTGCAAAGCCCAGCACTGAATATACGTTTTCATTTCAGGTATCAACGAGCTGAAAGTGTTTGTTGACCTAGCATCCATTTGGGCTGGAGAGAATGATTTGGATGTGGATCGAGTGGCTTGTTTCCACGATGCTGTCCTTGGCTACTCTTCCATACTCTATGGACTTGAAACAACATCAAACTTTAAAACATTTAGTGAGGCCATGGCAAAATTGTGGAATGCCCTTGAAAATGACAAGGATTTACCGACAAAGCTGGTTAGATTCAAAACTTTAAATCATTATTTGTAATAGTTTGTACTTAATATATCTCTGCATTTGCCACAAAAGACAAAAAACACAGTTAAGTACGTACTGTGTGTATTTAATGATAGTAATAATAATAATAATAACTGAGTAAGTTGCATTCAATTTCAAGGCATGTCTAATTATCCTAGATGCTTGTGTTTCATTTAGTTCTCGCACCATGATCAGACATAGAAATACATTACTTGGTTTAGCTAGTCATTGGCCTTGACAATTCCAAGTAACTTGAGACCTTTGTGTTTGTTTGTAATTTTAGTATGACACATCACAAAATTTGGATTGGTTGAAGACAGTCAAGGAAAGCCACGGATCTGTTGAACTTTCATCTCTGTCCTTAGCAACATCCATTAATGACAATGGAATATACATTATCAAGGCACCAAATAATAAAAAGGTAATCAGTAAACAGTGCTACACACCTCAGAAGATATACCAACGTCTGACAGTCCTTAATATGAGCTTGTCTGCTGAACTTCCATAGCTTGGTTCAGAGACTGCCCTGACACTGCAAATCCCAGAAGGCTGTGAAAACAACCTGAAGCGTGACTATGACTTAGAAGACCTGAGAGAATTGCAGAACAAGCTCATGCTTATATCTGGGAGGGGTGAACAAAATCAGAATGAAGTTAACGACTTTACCGAGGTACAAGCATTATTATAAATAGTATTTTATTTGTGACAACTTTTATCCATTCAGCAGTATCACAAACAACAGCCATTTAACATAATTATCCTATTATCCTAATTATATGTTTTTCCACAGGTTTTTGACAGTGTCCAAAGACTTTCCAAAGCATTTGTAGACCTTTTTTTTGCGGGGAACCCACTTTTCAGACACTGGGAAGCTAGAATTTATTGTAAAAGTAAAAGCAAGCATGACCCTTGCATTATCATGAACTTCAACCTTGGACACATCCAACAACAACAACTGACTGGCATGGTAACTGAACAACTCACCAGACTGTGTCGGAAGATGGAAGAGTTCTTAATGGACTGGCACAACTTCATGGATACACAAAGATCTCAGCACTACTATCTCAATTATTTCACTGCAGAACAGATAGTCTACTTGTGTAGTGTTCTGGCCAAGACAAAGATGGATGCAGAGATAGAGGATAAGGCTTTGAGTATGCTTTCTTTCATCAAACCAAATTGCTCAGCAGCAGATGTTTGGAAAACATTGAAGAATTACAATCAATCTTATGTTGACAATATACAGCAGGAAGACAGCAAAGACAGTTATTCTGCTTATGAGAGTCAGGAAGATGATGTTAGTTTGAGAGAGTTGGAGAAGGTGTGGAATTCCTTCATGAAGAACATGGGAATCATTTCTCATGATACTTTGGATTTAAGGTTGTTAGGAGATCTGTTAAAAATGCTAACCTATGCAGAAAACCATGCTAGAAGAGACCTCCCGAAAGGCCTCTCCTCAAAGAAACCTAACCTCATCATCTGCCCACATGATGAAGTCCTGGCCTCTAGCATCAGCCTGTACATGGCCAGTGATAAGGAGTGCTTGCCAACCTATGATGAAGTTCTCTTGTGTACTCCTGCCACATCTTGTGAGCAAGTTGAGCTGTTCTTGAGAAGATGCCTCACACCAGGTTACCAGGGCCAGAAGATCTACACAATTCTGTTCGCAGACAAACTGAGCTATGCTGTTAGCCGTGCAATGGAAAACCGTTTTCAGAAACTGAGTTCACAGTGTAGACATGACTACAGACTGGTGATGTACTGCAGTTCAGACAGAGAAGATGCCTACATTCCCACAGCATTTAGTCAGTTCAAAACAGACTTTGTCCCCCAAATGCCTCTACAAAGTATTCAGCGATACTTGTCCAAACATTTCTCTGTACCTTCAAATCAGTCCAGTGCTGCATCTGTATTCAAAGGAGGACAATGTGTTGGAATCGTTTCTTCCAGACGAGCAGGTGTTGGTGAGTCCTAGCTTTGGCCTTTTTCTGTATCCCCTATAGGACTGCTGCTAACTAATGGGAGATGTTATACCATTAATTTGTTGTGCAATAATACAGAAATTCAACTATTACAGGTAAATCCTTGTATGTACAGAGATTGTATGAAAAGCTGCAGGGCAATGTTCAACATGGAGCTGCATTTAAGAAATGCATCCGATTAACCGACCCGGAAATTGATGAGCACAAGATAATTGGGCATTTGTATGATTCACCAAGAGACAACATTTACAAGCTGTTTCACTTTGATATCACATCATCGGTAAGGATTCTTCTTTTTCATGTATTCAATATTACATAGTATGAAGCTGTAGTATTTTAGGACACTGTAAATACAGTATGTTGTATCTAATATCTATATCTATCTAATATTGTATCTAAAATGAACATTGTATCTACATTGATTCACCCAGGTGCGGAAAGGCTTGAATGAATTCCTATACAAACTGTTCTTTCTGCGGTACATGATGGATTCTGATGGATTGATGTGGAAATGTAACAACAAGCACTTATATGTCACTGAGTTACTGGATTCCACACATGAAGAGCCCAGATATGACACCAGACCTGTAAGTTGAGCTACAGCTACATGTATATTCTATAATCATTCTACTTAGTAGATACTTGCATGCATTGATCTCTAAACAAGAGAGTGTGAGAAGGGCAAGAGACTGACTCCTGGGAGATTACATTTACTTCCCGCCTTTTCATGTACACCAAACAATGTTTCAGCAACCAGGACTTTATATATATATATATATATATATATATATATATATATATATATATATATATATATATATATATATATATATATATATATATATATATATATATATATATATATATATATATATACAGTGTGTGTGTGTGTGTGTGTGTGTGTGTGTGTGTGTGTGTGTGTGTGATGTATATGTGATGTATATGTAATGTATGTGTCTGTGTGTTTAGAGCATTGGAAGTGGTCATCTAAACATACATCTTCATCTATTTTTAGGTTGAAAAGGAAAGCTTTCCTTTCTTTAAAGTATTTCCAAATATCCTATGCCACACACCAAAGGATGTTCTCACATTGGAGATTAGTAAAAAAGAGAACCCAGACTTTGAGCATGATGATCCTCTCATGGATGATCTGTGTTTCCAGAGTGAAGAATACCAAAGACCATACCAGTATCTAACACGTTTTCATAACCACGAAAATCTGGACAGGTTCACTTACAGTGGCATCAAGGGAACACATGTGGAATGCCTACAAATGTTATTCTTCTACTGCGGCATAACTGATCCATCTTGGGCAGAGCTGAGAAACTTTGTGTGGTTCCTCAATATTCAGTTGCAAGACTGTGAGAATTCTCCTTTTTGCAAATTTGAATTTGTTGGTGACACTCTACAAGGGTTCAAAAACTTTGTGGTTGAGTTCATGATATTGATGTCCAAGGACTTTGCAACCCCCTCACTCTGCAGTGCTGACCAAAGTCCAGGAAGGCTGGAACAGGAAGATCTCACTGGACTAAATGAAGAGGACCTGGCTCCATTCCTCCTAAGAAAGAGGTGGGAAACTGAACCACATCCCTATATCTTCTTCAATGGCGACCATACATCCATGACTTTTGTTGGGTTTCACTTGAGAATGAATAACCAGACAGGGTATGATGCCATTAACCCCTCTACAAATGAAGTAATCAAGAAAAACATAATGACGAGACGGCTGTACACTGGTCTCAAACATCAAGGCGTACCTTTTGATGTAGGAGTTGATCAACTCAAGAGGTCAGAAAAAATTGCGTATCTATGCAATGTGCTTGGTACCAAGCAGCAAACAGATCCAGATGAAACATATGAGCTCACCACTGATAATATGCTCAAAATGATGGCGATCCACATGCGATTCAGGTGTGGTATCCCAGTCATCATCATGGGAGAGACAGGATGTGGCAAGACGAGGCTCATTAAGTTCTTATGTGAACTGAAAAAGTGTGGAGCACCCACAGAAAATATGAAACTCGTCAAGGTGCATGGGGGCACTTCATCAGAAATGATTCATGCCAAAGTACTGGAAGCAGAAAAGCTTGCAGTGGCTAATACTGAAAAACATAAGATCGATTCTGTTATCTTCCTTGATGAGGCAAACACTACTGAAGCCATCAGCAGCATAAAGGAAATCATTTGTGACAACACTGTGCAGGGACAGCAACTTGCCTGTAAAACAGGGCTACAGATTATCGCTGCATGCAATCCTTATAGGAAGCACACAGAAACGATGATCAAGAGGCTGGAGGAGTCTGGGTTGGGCTACAGAGTCAGGGCTGAGGATACTGAAGACAGACTGGGATCCATTCCTCTTCGCCAGTTGGTCTATCGTGTCCATGCCTTACCTCCAAGCATGATTCCTCTGGTTTGGGACTTTGGACAGCTCAATGACCAAACAGAGCATATGTACATTGAGCAAATTGTGCAAAGACAGGTAGCTACCAATTCAATCAACAAGGTATACAAAAAGAAGATAACTGAAGTATTGTCTGAATCACAAAGATTCATGAGAGACAGAAAAGATGAATGCAGCTTTGTCAGTCTCAGGGATGTAGAACGATGCATTCAGGTATTTGGATGGTTCTTAAAAAATCACTCCATGTTCAATACAGAATTGACGACATTCCTCCATGAGCAAGGGAAGAGGAATGAGCTGCAATACACGCCTGCCAGTGACATGGTGATTTGGTCTCTGTTGATTGCCATTGGAGTCTGCTATCAGGCCTGCTTGGAGACCAAAAAGGCCAAAGAGACCTATCAGAATAAAATAAGTGAAATTCTTCCTCTAGAATACACGGCCAAGAGAATCCAAGAAGAAATTCAACTCATGCAGGACCTTCTCCTTTGTCGCATTCGAATGAGTGACACAATTGCAAGAAATGAGGCTTTAAGAGAAAATGTGTTCATGATGGTTATCTGCATTGAGCTAAGAATTCCCTTGTTTATTGTTGGTAAACCTGGAACCTCCAAATCGCTGTCCAAAACCCTGGTTGCAGATGCAATGCAGGGCCATTCATCACATTCTGCTCTATACAAGAAGCTTAAGCAGATTCATCTAGTGTCTTTCCAGTGCAGCCCTCACTCAACTCCTGAAGGTATCATTGGCACCTTCAGACAGAGTGCCCGTTTCCAAGAGACCAAAAATCTAGATGAATACATCTCTGTAGTTGTGCTAGATGAGATTGGACTGGCTGAAGACTCCCCTAAAATGCCATTGAAAACCCTTCATCCATTGCTAGAAGAAGGCTGTATTGATGACGAGCCACAAAGTCACAAAAGAGTTGGTTTCATTGGAATATCAAATTGGGCACTGGATCCCGCGAAGATGAATCGAGGAATCTTTGTGTCCCGTGGTGATCCAGACCAGACAGAGCTCATTGAAAGTGCAAAAGGGATTTGTTCATCTGAAGTCATTTTATGTGAGAAGATTAAACACCTCTTTGAACCCTTTGCAAAAGCATACATGGAAATATGTACGGCAGGCAAGGGTTTCTTTGGCTTGCGTGACTACTACAGCCTTGTGAAGATGATATTTTCCATCACAAAGATTTCCAAACACAGCCCCAGTGCAAAACAAATCACTGAAGCAGTTCTTAGAAACTTCAGTGGAAAAGATGAAGTGGATGTTATGAACATATTCAGTACAGCACTGAATGAGAATTTTAATGAAATCTGCATTAATACTATTGATCTGGTAAAGCAAAGTATCTCACCCATTTGCCAACCAGAGGAAAGTCGCTACCTTCTAATCCTTACCAAAAACTATGCAGCTCTCCAGATCCTGCAACAGATGTTCTTTTCAGACCAAAACCATCCTGAGGTAATCTTTGGGTCCAGTTTCCCCAAAGACCAAGAATACACTCAGATTTGCAGGAATATCAATCGTGTCAAGGTGTGTATGGAGACAGGGCAGACTGTTGTGCTTCTGAACCTCCAGAACCTTTATGAAAGTCTGTACGATGCATTGAACCAGTACTATGTGACTCTCGGGGGTCAAAACTATGTGGATCTGGGATTAGGAACCCACCGTGTGAAGTGCCGGGTTCACAAAGAATTCCGTTTGATAATAATTGAAGAGAAAGATGTGGTCTACGAGCAATTTCCTATACCATTGACCAACAGGTTGGAGAAACACTACATTGACATGCACAATGTCCTGAAGGATGAACAGAAGGATGCTATCACAAAACTAGAGTGCTGGGTCAATGACTTTGTCAGCTCAAAAAGTCCCCACTCCATGAGGAAGCAATATGTGCCAGGGGATGCATTCATAGGCTTCCACTCAGACACATGCTCTTCTGTGGTGCTGCAAGTATCAGATGAACTAAAGAATGAGGTTGCTTCGGGGAAGAGGATCCTGGACAGAGCTAAGCTGATTTTGCTGAATTGTGCAACTCCAGACTCAATTGTTCGACTGGATGATTCCAATTTGCCTGACGAGGAAAGGGAAAGCTTGGCACAAGATTATTTTAAAGGGGCGATTCACAGATCCCTGGGTGATTTCATTGCCACACATACACAGCAAGAGGAGCAGAGTCACACCCGTTTTACAGAGGTAATTGTCTTCATTAATCTGTCATAAATTAAAGATTATGCTAATATTTTAATTCCCTGTTACATTAATTTTTATACTTATTTTTCATGCCCAAGTTTCATTCCTGGTAACTAAGTTAGTAACTAGCCCCTTTTCTTGTTTTAAGGTTACAACATTTGCAAGGCTACTGACTGCAGTAGATGCCCAACAACTGAAAGACATGACAAAGCTTGAAGACATAAAGCTGCTGTTTCTCCATCAGTTTGACACAGAACTCTCCTTCCTCAAGGAAATCAGGTGTGCAGATAAAGTTCATGAAATAATATTTAAAATGCATTTTATAATAGCATACACTTTTTTGTAGGACTAATGTAACGACACAAACATAACTATTATTTATGTTGTTGCTGTTGTTTTTGTTGTTCTTAACATTATTATAACATAACAACATGCTTGGTACCAGAGAGTTTATTGGCTCAACACAAGCAGACAAAGTGCTCATCATCCAATCAGTCTATGCTCAAGAATCCAAGGGTATGAGCATTCTTTCATCAGCCAAGTAAGTCACAGGCATAGGCCTGAGTCCATAATTATCTGACTAAAACTCATAGTTACAAAGTGATATGAAGTTTACATTTACTTTTGGGTTTCTTAGGTACTCATGTGTCAATGAAATAAACAAAAGTGCAGCTATTAAGGGCAGCAGGATGTTTGTGTACTTTGTCACCAAGCTTCCTCGCATTGAGGGCGGAGCCCCCTATGTTGGCTTTCAAGGCGGTGAGCAACATTTTCTGTCTTTGACCAGCATATTGTTTATATGAAGCATAATTAAAAATGCCCTTATATCAAAATGTATCCTATTAGGACCTTGGAAGTCAGTTCACATTGATGATCTGAGAAGATCAAAAGAGTTTATATCAGATATCCTCTCCCTGAAAAATCTATCCATCAGCCAACTGTTTGAAGATCCACCTGAAGGTAGCATTCTTTATATTATTCATACATTTCTACCATTGTAAATTAAAACTAGCATATTTTAATAATAATGTTACATCTGTATTTAAGCCATGGAGACAAATGCCCCTGCGTATGAGACACCAGAGCGAGAGGCCTGTGTAAGTACGGCATCTATTTATTTATCACCTGTCTAGTGCAAAATCAATTACTTTTAGAAGGTCCTATCCTTTTGCCCAGTGCTAACATGAAACATCGAGCCTACTGCAGCTCTGGTGAGGAGTTGTGTGCAGAGTGCAGTTGGCATGCTCAGTGATGAGAATGACAGTGGAACACTAAGCATGAAAAGAGTTGAGAACCTGCTCGCACTTATAGACGATAGTGAGGTTTTTTTTATTATTATTGTTGTTGTTATTATATTATGTCTTATGTTTCTGTTGCTTTAATTAATACAATGTTGTACATTTTCCATTTTAAGCTAAGTTTTTCAACATCATGAAGAGACATCTACAATCACTAATGGAGCACCAAACGAACCACAGAGACTGGGTTCTCAGAGAAGCATCAAACCTTGATGCTCTGCAAGAAGGAGGAACATTCACGTAGGCTTTCACTAGCTAGCTCCCATGACTCATTTTATGTTCCAATGCAAACCTTATACATTGTACACATCCTCACAGAAGTAAGTAGTAACAGTAGTAGTAAGTAGAGTGATTTATCTCAAATAAGTTACTCTGCCAACACTGTCTGTATTGGCAGAGAACTAGGTCAAGACTTGTGGGAGATGGATTGCTTCCAGTAGACTGCTTATTGCTTAACTTAGTTACCCAGGCAGTGTTACTTGCGTATATAGTATATAATTATCAAGATTTACTGAAGAAAACACTGTATACTGGTAATAAGTGTGCTCATGACATAAATGCCACATTAAGTTGAATTAATGTTTCTTACAGACATACTCTGTGGAGGAAAATCCAAGCTGTCATCACACCTCTGCTAGCTAAATTGGTGTCAGTCATCGACCGTGACTGCAATCTGAACCTCCTGTTGCACAGTACAGATGGCATAAAGAATTTATGGCTTGAGATTTTTTTATGGCTTGATGTGCCTTATGTTGGGACAGACAGCAAGTAAGTAATACTTAAATTCTGATGACAGAACTTGGCAAAGACTGTCCATTTTTTCAGCTCGCAGATCTAAAACTGTAATCCCAATTCTAAGAACCTTCTTGCTTCACAGTAAGATCTTCAAGGTCCAGAGCCATGTCACAGCTGGGGAGACCATGCACTGTGCTCTGCCCTTCAGCTGGAAGATCAAAGAGACCCTGGATGAACTCATGATGCAAACTCTCAGACATGACAGTAATATTTATTTATTTATTCATTCATCAAATCATTCATTCATCCATCCATCCATTCATTCATTCATTCATTCATTCATTCATTCATTTTAGATCCCAACAGCCGTCGAATTAAAGCCCTCTTTCAGAATTTACCACTTGGCCGCTGTATCACCCACAACCTGAATGATGAATTGTTTCAACGGTACCTGCAGGATTTTATCTCAATGACAATAAACGTAACAACAAATGACGAGCTAAAGGTAATTACCTTAAATTCCTATTTCAAATCAGAAGTGCATTCTTATATCAAATTGATTTCCATTACGGGTAGTTATTCTGACTTCATCTTCAAAGTCAAAATGACAGTGACCAGCCCATGTCGGGAAATTTTCTGAAACTTCAAATGGCTTTTTCTCAGTTTTGCTATTTTGGGACACTCAGATTTAAATGCTTATAACTCCTACAAAATGCTCCAATTTCCTTGAGTGATGCATCATGAAAGCTTACATTGTATACTTTAATAATCTGTAAAAACAGAAAATTGATCCTGGCCTACATGAGGCACAAAGTACCAGGTGCTGTCACATATATATTCTTCCACCTTAAGGCCCCCCTTCATACAAACTGTCTACTATTGTGTAAAAAATGAACTGCTATGCGGGCTGCATGTGCAATTTATTTTCAGAAGCAACTAATTTTGAACCCCTGACATGTTCATATTTCATAGTTTCATATGCCCGTCCATGGCTATTATGCTTAGAACTGCTAAAGCTGGCAACACGGCATGGATTATGGGTGGAGGGCTGGAGGCACTTTCCATTGATGATATTCAGGCCACGGGCATCTTGCTATCAGACTTTGGAAGCACTCATTTCTTGTAAAGCAATGTCCTGCTGCCTCTTGCATTATGTGCATATTCAAAACAGGTGGTATGCATGGGATGTTGAGTGATATCTAACTAGTGCTTCCAAACTGCAAAACTTAGAACAAGATTTAGAGAAGAAGGTTTAATGCAATCAATGCAATTTGCACCTTGTTAGCACCATGCCATTGACTTACATGGTAAGATGGACACTGTGTGAATAAGGTCCATTAAATTCTATATAATAATATTATTAAACCTGCATTAAGATAGCAAATGATACATTGGTCACACAAACACTATATAAATGAATTCCAAGGCAGCAAATGAATTCCAAGGCAATTCCAAGGCACATTTCTCCTCCATGGACAATAATAATATAAAGCAAGATAATAAGTGTCAGCTCTATAAGGCTTTCTGTTAGATCACTTGTTTAATGTTTTTTAATGTTCTCAACAGCTTTGTTGTGAAGCCCTGACCTGCAGTGTAAATGAGCTTCAAAAAGGAGGAAACAGCAGTGAAAAGCCCTCTTTTCCTCAGATCCACATAGCCTACCATCATTACCGCATCAGACTACAGAACCTGTCCAGGATGATTGCCATCCAACCTCAAATTGTTTCCCATTTGTTGGGGAATGGGCAGAGTGGAAACCTCGGAGAGATGGTAAAGCCACAATTAAGCTTTTTTTTTCGTCTGAGCATGTAAAACGTGAAAACATATTTAATAATTTGCGAAAATGGCTTATATGATTTACTTAACTTTTCTATTCAATTCAATATAATTTTTAAAATAAAAAAATATCTTTTATATTACAATGTTAGAGACAATTAAATAGAGACAAATTCCATTGTGGATGAAATAAAGAGAGACGGGGAACAATGCCAGGCGATTATTTCTAACCTACTGTATACACAACCTACAGTTGATTGAAGTTTATACAGAGTAATACACTGTCTTGATGTCATTTTAGAAACAGACTAATTAACCAGTTGTAGGACAATGCAGTGATGGGAATGAAACACTGAGCTAATGTTTTATAGGACACTACACATCATCATGCAGTATGTTTCCGTTTCAGGAAGTCATTGAAATTAAATTTTGTTGTTTTAGATCTACACATACATAAAAAATCTTCCCATTTTTGGCATCCATTTTACATCCATATAATTACCATGGATGTGGTGTAAATAAAAAAAAAGAAAGAAAAAATATGGATCATGGATGTGGTGTAAATTGAAAAACATTTTTCATTTCACTAGTACTTTAGTTATGCGGTGAATGACAGATTGCCAGTGTTTGAAAGTGTTTGACAGTGTTTGAAGATTAAAAATCTCTTTACATTAGTAGTTTTGGACAAAATAATTACTGTAGTTTATACAGTATTAAATAATGACATACTGTAAAGGCTTTAGATCTATTCACATGAATGCCCGGTGTCCACTGATGACGAATTCACACTTTCTGCAACACAACTTTTCTTCAAGCTTCAGGACATGCACGCTGCAATGGCTTGTATTGAATACCTGGAGCCGCCTCTGTTCCAATCTGAACATCAGTGCCAGGACTGGCTGAAGCAGGTCAAGAGGATTCAAGGTTCCATAGAGCTGATTTGTTCTCAGCAGGCTGAGAATAAATATGAAGAGAGATACAAAGAAAGACTCCAATCCATTCGGTAAATATGTGGTCTTGTTGTTTTGTTTGCTTTTTTTGTATGCCTTTATTTGAATTGTATAGTGGAAGGGGACAGTAAACTGGGACACGAGAGTGACATACAGGAAAGGTCATCAGGCTTGCAAATCAAAAATGGAACATACTGTAATGCATAGAGCCTGGTCAGGATGTGGTTGATATGTGCCTTATAACCATTAGGTCATCTGTGAGCCAATAAATATCTGGCTACTATAATGTGAGAGTGGTTTACCCGTTTATCCATTCGCCTTTATGTCACTTCTCTTAAAACACCACAATATTTGCACATATCTCACCATGCAACAGCACATGCATTAATACCAGTACAACTGTCCACACAGCATAGGCTATATTGCATTAATACAACTGTCATATTTACTGTACAGTGGCCATTTCTATGGAAATCATATTTGTGCAAGTTAGACTGCCTATTCTCCCGGACTACAGTGACGTCAAAAGCGCTGCCCTTTTGGAGCACAGTCCACACACCAGAGAAAGCCTTTGCCCACACCAGAGCCATACAACAATACTGTTACAACAATGTTCATTTCATGGAGCCATACAGCAATACAGTTACAACAATGTTCATTTCATGGGCCTAGTCCAATAAAGGCAACACCAGTGGACAGACCTATTGCAGTCTATGATCACTACACTACTTCAAACCAGTCAATGTCCTCATACCTCTGCCTTTACTCTATGGCTTTGCTTCCAAACTCTGCACCCTCCCCTTCTGGTGAGCTGGCCAGTGAAGCCACCACTATTACGAACGCTGCCTTCGATGCGATGATGAAAGTCCCTAACATTACTCTCTAGAAGTAACAACACGCCACTCAGAAAATAGACGTTACTAATACTTTTTCTCGGAGAGCGCAAAGCCTTTAGAACTAACAACACACTACATAGAAAACAGCCGCTTCGACCTCTATCCAGTAGACACAGATACTCAGATACCCGCTGGGCAAGTAGATACTGTATTTTGTATTTATTGCATCGGTTGATCATGGATTTGCCAGCTACTACTAGTAGGGCGGGGCAAAGCATTGTTTCACTGAGGGTTAGGTTAGATTAGGTTTGGGCCTTTTTAGCTTTCGTCCAATCTATGTTCATCTTGCCATTGCCTTCATCCCATATCTTTTCCTGTTATGCCTACTCCTAAATGGTTGATATAAGTACTTCACGGCTCGCGGACCGCAGCTTCGCTGTTTGCTCTCTCTTCATATGCTCAAAACTCATCTTTTGAAAGGTCATAACACAAGTCTGGATCATTTCTTACCATTCAAAGAGCAATATGATTACAAAATAATTATTGAAAAATAAGGGTTGTCATATAACCAGCCACCCTATATTCGGGACGATACGGCACAAAAAATATTATATATACAGTATGTATATATATATATATATATATATATATATATATATATATATATATATATATATATATATATATATATATATTAGGGATGTTGAATGATTAAAAATTTTAATCAAATTAATCACAGCTTCAAAATTAATTTAATCATGATTAATCACCATTCGAACTATGTCCAAAATATGCATGTTTTCCTGTACAGGATTTCAACATTTAAAAAGGAAACCGAATCTGTAAAAAAAATAACCATTTATCTTTAAAATATTTATCAAAATAGGTGATCTACAAGCCCTCAATGCTTGTAGATCCTCCAGCTATACTCTATGGCTCCGGTTACAGGGAGACACACGGCTATATGTCTCCGTAAATCTGTGCTCTACCCATTTCTTTCAATGAGAAAATGCTCAGTGGGTTGAGTCAGTCTGAACATGAGTTAATCGCGTTAAAATTTTTAATCAGATTAATCAACAAAATTAATTTAATCCCATTAATTAACTATTTTCAACAGCCTTAATATATATATATATATATATATATATATATATATATATATATATATATTTGATGCGTGAGGCTGATGCCTTTTAGAGCCTGAATTTTATTTTATGTTTTATGGAAATGTTATTTTTCAGAAAAAAGTAGTTATGTTGATGACACAGAGAGCGTCTCAGCATCAAAGGTGAAGTAATGTATAGGTTGCGGCAAGTGTCAATGGGTTAATTAACTTGGTATTTTGCAGCAATGCTTGGAACCGCATCTATATCCTTTGTTTGTTTGTGGACCATATTCTGCTTGGAGTTTACTATGAGGACAAACTGAAGGCTGTGGTCCTTGAACACACTGACATTTTAGGAAAGGTGAGTGTGTCTTTATGCTTTAAAATAGCAAGTGTGAATGTCACTGTCAATATGAGGAGGGACAAAGTCAAATTTGCGACCGTGGCATACGTCACAACCGTTTTTCATAACGGACCATTATAAAACGGCCACAACGGTTCAGGTCGAGACAAATTTATACATTTATAATGGTTGCGACATACGTTGCAGTTGCAAATTGATGTGTGGCAATATATCAATATTAGGGTATATTTTGACATCTAACCTATAATAATAATCATCTGTATAATTATGGTTTTCTCTACTTTCTATAGGTCCTTAATGAAAACTCTGATGTGAAATCCGAGAAAAGTTTTCAAGCTGTGATTCAAGTCTTGCAGAGGTGCAAAAATGGGACGAGTAATCAGCTTAGCAAGTAAGAACATTTCATTTTTGTAGCATTCAACCATTCACAGTGTTTGTCTTTATTGTAGTTTAATACAATTTACTCGCTTTTTCGTGTAGGTTTGATCTACAATGCTCGGTTTGCTGGTTGGAACCACAAGAACCAGTTGAGCTACCCTGCCATCACGTCTTCTGCCTACAGTGCATTGAAGTTTGGCTGAAGGAGGTCCAGGCTGAACAGAAGTCCTGCCCTATGTGCAGGCAGGACATTCCACACAACTTTCATCCAAAGGTGTCTGCAAATATACTGTAAGATTTCATTTATTTTAAGACTGTTAATGCAATTTAATGTAATAATAATAATAATAATTTGATTGCTCAATTAAAAGCCGACTGTTTACTGCACAGAAGAGTCAGGAAATAAAAATGGGATAAGGTCACGATGTTAGAGTGTTTGTCTAAGTAAAATATGTGTTCCCGGTTTCCCGCAGCTTTTGATTGATTTAGTATCAATCAAAATTGATTTAGTGAAGTATTTATTAACAGTTTTGGAATACATTTGAAGCAGACAAGCAACTCAATACAAAAATTGCCCCTGTTAGAATCTGCCTGAAAGGGTCTTTTAGATCCATCTGATGATTCTGTTATTGTATAGTTGTTTAAACATGGTGGAATCAAAATAGATATATACTATATAATACATCAAAAAAAGAATTGCACAAAAATAATGTAGCCTAAATAATTTGCGTTCGTATTTTTACATTGGGACTTTTTAGCAGGGTCCCCACACAAAATTACCCGAAAATTAACCAACTGTCAAAGATCAAGATAGGCCTACTTACAGAACACAGATAATAGTTAATACAATCATTTTTACACTCTACTGTCTCACTGGATCTATCTGAAATATAGCCTCTGTACCCAGGCTTTATCTAGAATATAGCCTACAGTATATTGCCATAAAAAAAACTAAATCTGTAAATGTTGTAATCTGTTTTGTGTGTCTATGCAGGGCTTCTATCTGCCAGAACAAAGACTTCAGGCAACACTGTGATGCATTCTTCATTGAGCTTGTGTCCACGATGTGCTTCAAAGACACCACCCCTCCATCAGAAGCCGTTGTCACGCAACTTTTCTCCTACACTACGTTTCAGACAGGTAGAGTGCTGGTACACTGAGGTTGTGTCTACTAGTGTTTTCCACTCTGATCAAATGTCACATGGTGTTTTTAACTGGTGTTGGATGAGAATGAAGCTCCACATGCTTGAGAATACCACTTCCTGAAAAAGCTGAAAATTTCAAGCTGAGCCGAGCTTCACTTTCCATTCACTACCATTATTAAAAACCCAGAAGCAGACAGAGGCCCTCATTTATCAAAAGGAGTGCAAATTCGTCCCCAAATTTCAACGTGGGTTTTGGAGTGCACACAAGTCCACACGGCATATGTCAAGCGATCGCACACAGTTGATTCCTTCCTAATTTCCTTCCTACAATGATAAATGTGACGGCAGAAATCAACCTGACACGCCCTTGGAAACAGGCCGCTCCTCACTTTCTTTGTGACATTAACAACTGCAATACAACCAGCAACCATGGTGATGAGGGGAAAAAAATAAATAAAAACTTTCCACCGATCGCGCTGCTTCCCGTGGCGCGCCAGCCAGCCACCCCCCCCCCCCCCCCCCCCCCTCAGCCCGATTGCGCTGCTTCCCACGGCGTGACAGCCCCCCCCCTCGCTGTTTCACATAGACACACGCAACTCTGTTCGCCGTTGTTTTAAGTAGGCTAAGTAAAATAATAGCATGGCATTTGGTTTTATTTTTAGTTTACACTCTCAAGAGCCAACTTTCATCTGGTTACCTGGGGACCACCGGGAACCCTCTCAATAACCACTGGTGGTCCTTGGACCACATTGAAAACTACTGGCCTATCGGACCAGTTTTTATTACATCGCCGTGAATGGAATAGGCTACAGGTTAGTATTCTGCAGTGTAGGATTAAATTCATGCATTTTTAGAAAGAGCGCAGCCCCCCCCCTCTCTCCCGTGAGTCGGACTGCTGCCTGTGAGTGACCACGTAGCCTAAATCAGAGATAGATAACTGCCAGCAGTGACAAGACAGTTCATAAACTCATATCAACCTTATGATGTGATCGGTGATTAATAAATGAATCGATGGCAGGCACATGACTGCAGGAGTGCAGGTGTTACATATTAGTGTGATGATGCTGATTTACAAGCTTTCTATCCTTCGTGCAGACCATTGTACAATACAAACCAGGCGTAGGCTACTCCACAGCGGCGCAATCTCCCGCCGATCCGCGATCACGACTACCGAAATTGCTCTCACAAGCAGCCTACTGTAGGTCTGCAGTTTATCTGAGTGACTGAGGCGAACGATATACCTGTACTAACGTAGCATATAATATCATTTTAAATAGTCAGGCTGTGCATTTATTGTCACTGCAAATAATAGTGCAAATAAAAGTGGCTTTTATTTAATTCTTTTTTTCATCAGGATTAGGCATGAATGAATAAAAATTGTGCCGATTGCGCTGCTTGCCGCGGCGCCCCCTCCTCTCTGTTTCACACGGACACACGCAAGTTGCCGTTGTTTATTAAGTAAGTAAAATAATAGCATGGTATTTGGACCCACAAGGGTCCATTCGGTTTTATTTTTAGTTTACACTCTCAAGAGTTACATCTGGCTAAACCAACTTTTCATCTGGTTAACCAACTTAGCCTGGGGACCACCTGGAACCCTCTCAAGAACCACTGGTGGTCCTCGGACCACATTTTTTTTTATTACATCGCAGTAAATGGAATAGGCTACAGGTTTGTATTCTGTAGTGTAGGATTAAATCCATGCATTTTTAGGAAGAGCGCACGTAGCCTACCTCTCTCCCCCTCAAGCTTTCTATCCTTCGTGCAGACCGTTGTACAAACCAGACGTAGGCTACTGTAGATCCACATCGGTGCAATCTCCCGCCGATCCGCGATCACGACTACCAAAATTGCTCTCGCAAGCAGCCTACTGTAGGTCTGCAGTTTATCTGAGTGACTGAGGCGAACAATATACCTGTACTAACGTAGCATATAATATCATTTTAAATAGTCAGGCTGTGCATGTATTTGTCACTGCAAATAAAAGTGGCTTTTTCCCCACCGGGATCAGGGATGTAATCTCGCATAATATGCCTTTTCAAACCTATATATTTTTCATCTGTATCATTTATTAGGTTTCATAGCTATTAGGAGTGAATAGATAACTTTAGATACCTTTCTGCAGTTCAGACAATGCTGCTCCGCTTGTTTAGGACAGAAAAACAGGCAAGGACAAATCCTACGACAGCTCCCGACCTGACGTGGGTTTTGTCCGGACGTAGGATCAACTTCAAGTTCATGGTGGGAATGATATATGTCGAACAATGCGGGAATTCTGCTCTACGCATGCCCTACGTTCATTTTTGGGTGTACACCACGTTGATAAATGAGGGCCAGAGTGTGCAGTTTCTTTCTTCATGGAAGTCATATGTGCTCAACACTGCTCATACCTAACTCCTAACTGTGTTTTATTGATTGTATTGCTTTTTGTTTGGAGTTACAATGGAATTCTTATTTTTGGAGATTAAAAGGTTGTGAATAACAGTAATGCTTTATGCTTTTCCACTTCAAAAATATGATTGTGATGCATTAATTGCATTGCTTCTGTAAGCTTACAGCTGCAAATACCCATGATAAGGTATTTTTAACTTTTAATACCAAAAGTAATCAACAACTATACTACTATAAAATAAAATACTATACTATAAAATAGTCAAAAATGGCAAAATTGGCAAATTGGCAACAATCACAAAAATAGCTCATCTAAAAGTTCACAGTGGCTTGTAGATGTAGACCAAACTCATGGGTCCCCAGATTGTTTATGATCTGTGTTTGTCCAAATCAAATATGATTATTTAGGGGTGATGACAGCCTGAAAAGGTGTGAACCACTGTTGGTAATATACAGTATGTACTTCCTACTCTGACATTTACCTGTAGACATTCATACCATGGAGCCACCTACTGGTTGATAATGCCAATAAAGTTAATTGAAGCAGACAAAACATGGGATTGAATGCCAGATGTACACCATAATTTCATCATTATTGTATTTTGGACAGAGATTTAAGAAGTTGTTTTATGTTTTATATCAGCAAACTCGATTCACACCAAGGATCTGTCACCGTTTGTTGAGACTGTGGACAAGAATCCTATAGTGCGCTCTGTGATTCTGAAGCTTCTTCTGAAGTACAGGTAATTTAAGATAAGAGGATTATGAGTCTATAATGCTGAACATAGATTAGAATATATATATATATATATATAATATATATATATATATATATATATATATATATATATATATATATATATATATATATATATATATATATATATATATATATATATAGAATATACCGGTACTTATAATGGGTGATGGGGCGTTATGGCAACATGTAAATCACTGTACACAATACACCTCTGTATGTCCGTCTGTGCCTCCGTCCAACAGTATTCTCCGGCACCGTTAATCTGGATACTTTTATGAATCTATGCCATATTTTAATAAGGAGGAGAGGAATCTCGTATCGTGTGTACCGTGTGCTTAACAAAAGGGATTGGGACCATTTTAAAATCTAATATATACTGTATGTTTTTTTCCCTTTTTTAGTTTAAATGAAGTCAGGGCATATCTGCAACAGCACTTGTCATCTTTTGAAGACAGCAAGCTTGTGGGAGAGGAGGATAAAATAGAGCTCTATGCTTTGTACATCAACTGCCTTGAGGTAAATAATGAGATGTATTGTCCCTAAAGACTACAACAGTATGGTGTCGGTAAAATACTGTTTTAGACTGGGAGTTCTTCATTCTGTTTCGTCTTTGTCTCTGCATCATCATGCCCCTCCTATCAAGGCACCAGTTAACCACACTATGTTGTTGGAGAGTCTCAGAGCCTACCCCCCTCCCCAACTCCAAAGTTGAGTTGAAAATACACTGTGTTTATATTGTGGTCGTACAAAACGATCTAAAATAAACGGATGTAAGATCCGTAAACCTCGGCTGTCCCTATTTCATTTTGTTGTCCCCATTCAATAAAAGTATATTTAGAAGAGCCACCATTGGACTGGCCCTATGAAGTGAACAGAGTTTGTATAACTCTCTCTATCTTGCCCCTAGGACTCCCTGTGGGATAGAATGCCCCAAGAATACAACATTGCTAGAGAGACAACATTCCTAAACAACACTGTGAACTCTATCCAGTCACCTGCAAAGGTGTCCATAGACCACCTGCAAGAGATCGCCAAAATCCGTCAGTCTCTCAACATGGCCTCTCAGATGATCTTTGGTAAGGGGGTCTTGATCTGTGTTTTATTGATTCTTAATACTATCTGAGGTTTACAAATATAAAGCATGAGTTGTCACTGTGTCTTCCACTAAAACTACAGTTTGGGATTTATTTGAATAAATTGCATTAGTAACCAATCTGTATGGTAGAGAGTGTGTACATGTAGTTATGTTATATTGTATTATAGAATATGTTATGAAATAAACAATGAATACCAATGCACTAATAGATATTAAAAAGGTCTGAAACAGCGTTCCCCCACATTACCGAATAATCTGGCAAAAGGTGCATATGCAGGAGTAAGAGCGTGCCATTTCAATGGTTGTTTGACCTGGAAATACATTTCAGTATATAACACAAGACAACACAAAAATAAAATTGGCCAGTGTGTTTTAGACTTTCATTTGCTGTTTTTTTTTTTTTTTTTTTTTTTTTCAGAAGATAATGTCAAAGATGATGTCAAAGAATTTTTGAATGCCATTGCTGCCTTGTGTGAGAAGAGTGGAAATGACTGGTACAGAGTCTACCTCATCCGTATGATCAGTAGGCAGCGAGGGTTCAATGAGATCCAGAGGATGGTGAAGGAAAGGCATTTCAGATGGCTTTTTCCTGTTGAGGTAGGTAATTATTTCTTTTTTACCAAACCAGTTGATCATCGGTCATGGCAGGGATTAATTTAACTGGCTACTACACTTTGTAGATATAGACTACCGCTAGTTAAAGGTCCATGAAAATATGTCTTATAAAGAAAGAAAAGTGGTTGTAGATTTATTTTTCTGTTCCCAAAGGACGTTTTTATATTTTCAATCTAATTACATTCAATTACATCAGGGGGTACAGTATGTGATATGTGCCGGTAGGTACTAGCTGGTGATAAAACAAAACATTATTAGGGTGGCATTACACAACAAAATTGATAATTATCTTAAATAAAAATCCAGTTATGTCACACACATAATCTCATATTACACACAGAAAAATTTACAACAATCTTGGCGGATACAAACACATGCATATGCACAAACACACGCACACTTATGCACACCTAATAATGTTATTCACTCGAGTCAACAACACCACACAACAGGAAAATAGATTAGGTTTGTGCTTAATGATCATTAATTGTAATATTGCAATGGAAGTTTGACTGAACATAACAGTGAGATAAGCTGTCATCTTATCATCGCCTATAATTAGTGCTATGGAAAGTGCACAGACTTATTCTGGCTAATAAGCCAATAACTAATATCATGCTGTCGTGGTATATTATTATTTTTTGCCAACGGCTGATTTGTGTCTGGCTTTAGCCAGGCTAGCACAGACTAATCACAATAACAGTGGAATCCAAGAGTCCAGCCCTTTAATCTGTAGCATATTTATCCACTTACTACACAGGGATTACATATTACATTAGAAAAAGTGTAATACTCGCTTTACATTCATGATCATTCAAAAGACAATAGCGGGCTAACAGGAGTGTATGGTCATGTTTTCATACTCACAGACCAACAGCATTCTTTCTGTACATTTAGACCTACTGTCCTGCATCACATTTGATAAATCCAAACAAAGCACTACAATATGATATGACATTGATTTTTAAGGGACCAAGCAGTCCACGAAATGGACTTGGTCCCTTCTTGTTTTTGTCTTTTTTTCCTCCTCCTTCTCCTCCTTCCGCCAAAAATAGCTGTTCTGGTTTGGCCGTACAGTGGGTTTTCGCAAAAATTGGTAATCTGGTAGAGGGTGATGCCAAACGGTGAGCCCATGACCACTGGACAAATGGTGGCGCTATAACACTCAACTGAAAATGCAAACTTTGAACACTCATAACTCAGGAACCGTTTGACTGTCAGAAATATAACTTATATTCACTTATGTGTCTCCTTCCTTATGTGTCTCCTTATGCCAAACAACTTTCTGACTTTTAACCTCTGTCCTTTAGATGAACCGCCATCTTGAATTATATGTAAAACAGTAAAAATGCCTCTTCTCCTATAATCTTTGATCAAAATGCATAAAAATGTCCTACACATGAACTTTGAAGCCATACAAACATGAAATGGGTGTGAATTTTGTTTTTAGTGAAAAAAAATGATGTTTTTACGAGCCAATGAAAATTGCTCTTTTGTGAAAATTCTTCTATTGCCCCTAATCTACACATGCAACGTAATCTGTTTATGAGATTTTACAGTTTGGTAGAGGGGGATGCCAAATAGCACTAACACCAGTCTCACTGCAATTGCTCAAATGGGGGCGCTATAGCAATTCATTGAAACTGAAACATTTGAACAAGCATAACTCGGGCCTCGTTTGGCCAAAAATCATGGGACTTGTTTCTATGTGTTCCTTGACTCACGTGGAACACATCTGTAACTTTGACCGGTAAGCTCCACCCCCAGAGTGTCCGCCATTTTAAGCAATGCTTAAGCCTGATTTTCTGCCTGGATTTTTGATCAACTTGCATGACACCTGCTACATGAAAACTTTGGCCCCATCCGGACAAAAGTTCAGAAGCAAATTTGTTTTAATCAAAAATGATGTTTTTATAAGATAATGAATATTCTTGGTTTATGAAGATTCTTCTTCTGCTTGTTTCTCTCTGGCAACACTGGAGCAAGTACATTGTGCCAGATTGTGTCAGAGGAATAAGCATGTGGAAATTGCTCCTTGACTAATGAGAAAACAATTGTGTCACTTTGACCACTTCGACCACTAAGCTCCACCCTTGGATTGCTGAATTGTGCAGTGAATTGCTGAATTGTGCAATTGTGCATTGTTCATATTGCTTACTGCTTGATGCTGTCTTATGGGTTGTTTCATTGTTACCAGCAATTCAGAAACGTATTGTGCTTGGATAGCTCAGTCAGTAGAGCACCAGTCTTTGGAGCACAAGATTGTGGGTTCAAGTCCTACTGCTGACAATAGAAAGTGGGAGTCTCCAAGAACCCTGCCGTGCTCCCACAATTACATGATGTGTTTCTTCCATGTTTCTATGGCTTGTGCATATTTAAGGGACCAAGCAGTCCACTGAATGTGTGTTGTTTCCAGTAGATCTTGTGTCCGTTGGATAGCCTCATTGGTAGAGCACATAACTTTGGACTGAGAGATCCTGGGTTCAAATCCCGGCGCTGACACCTAGTATATGAATCAATCATGCACAATGTCATGTCGTCTTCTACTTTGAAGTTCATATTTCAATGGCTTATTTGTGCTTGTCATACTGCCATACTGTTAACAACAATGAAGGAAATTATTCCTATCCATCTGGATAGCTCAGTCAGTAGAGCGCCAGACTTCGGAACAAAAGGTTGTGGTTTCAAGTCCGGCGACTGACAATGCAATGTGTGAGTCAGTCAGGGCAGGGTTCAAAAACCCTGCCCTGCTCCCACAATTACCTGTGGGAGCAGGTAATTCAGGCTCAAGTTCAGGCTCCCATGTTTCTATGGCTTATTTGTGCGTATTGTTCTGACTCCTTATTGCTGCTTGCTTGGTCCCGTCTTATCACTGCTTGCAGTTATATTTGCTCTCGCTATTGTCACATCGACACTTGTTCATGTCTCTATATGGCTGGGTCATGCACAGAACATGTGTACACACAGGCCTGTGCATCAGATCAGCAGACTTTCACTAATCACTAATTATAAATTATAGTGTATTGGCACCCTTGATTTACTGTACACACCAAAGGTTAACTTATTTATTTTTATTTGTTTTCCTGTTAATTTAATTTAACCCATTTAGGCCTAACCTAAGGTTTCTGGAAAAACTTCACTTATTTATATAGCAGCACCCAAACAATTGAATGTTTGAATACTGTACTTACTGTACAGAATCCAAAAATGGATTCCCTGCCTGAATGGGTTAATTTAATTTAATTTAATTTAATTTAATTTAATTTAATTTAATTTAATTTCATTTCATTTCATTTCATTTCATTTCATTTCATTTCATTTCATTTCATTTCATTTCATAAGTTATAATTATTTTGATATATTAATTCTCTACTTTTGTTGAGTAGAATGCAGATGAATGTGAAATTGACCAGTACCTTGTGTACGGACAAGAATACATGGTCATACGTGACAAGGTTACAGAGGCTGTGATGGATGGCAGTGCTGACAAAATGAAGGCAGCATGCGAGGTACCGTATTATTTTTTTCTGGGATTACTTCAAAGTCACTTCAAAGTCACCTAAATATTCATCAAACATAAAATTTGGTGGTTTGAAAACATTCAATGTAGGTCTGAGAAATGATTCACTCTGACACACTGATTTATTTCAGATATCAACTGCACCAGGAAAAATGGTGCAACAGGTATATTTACTCCTGGCTCTTTTCAGGGAGGTAACATGTCTGTACAGATCTGTCAACAGAGACCTTCATCCTATCCCTGCGGTAAGAATAATGTATCACTGTAAAAAAAAAAAAAGGAAATTCACATAGCTCATAGCCATCATGCAAAGATAAATGTTTATTTAAATTAAAAAAGTTTATTCTTTGAGACACACTTTGAGGGAATTGGGAACTGTGCAATAGTATGACATCCCTTCAGTCCTAGTAGCCTACAACACGGCCATGCTAGACAACTCTATGGACCATCTTCCTCAAAAGCTTAATTAATACTATTTGAAATTAAATACTCTAAATAGGACATGCACAACATGTATCATTGTTCAAGGTGCGAATAGTCAATGTTTGGTAAAAGTCAACTAGTCCATGGTATAATCCATAGTTGATTCAGGAAGAGCAAAAGGGAGGTCAGTCTACCGGTATTGTTTCTAGCCGTTCCATAATGTTCCTTGTCAGAAAGGCAAATCAACTTTTATCATTATAATAATCAATATGGGTGGTTTGATTGATTTATTTTCTTTCACCAGCAACATGAAGAATTTGACAGGGCCATCCAGGATTCAAATGTCTTGTCTAATGGACAAGTCAAAGCCTTTGCAGCAGACTTGGTACACAACAGGCTGGGAGCCTTGAGTGTCTGTGCCAATAAGGGTACTGAAGAACACACTGTCATTGAACTGACAGTCCACATGGCTGCTGTGCTCCTCACTGCAGGGACTGGGACGTTTCTTGATCCAGTCAAGATGCTTGGCTTGTCTCCTAGCAGAATGCTGGTAAAATATACTGTTTTAATGAATGAGATGTACTTGTGGAGTTAGTTCAGATCAGTCAGATATACTTGGTAGGTTTCATGCTGTGCTCTAGTGCACATACTGTAGGGGTTAATATGCTGAAATTCATGTGGGTGTGTTCAATATGTGCAAGAACCAATGGCATTCGCTGATGTGGCAGTCAGCTGTCCAATTGGGTGGGGTATTAAAGCTTTCTAGTCTGGTTGATTCTTCCTGCCTTCCTTCTCTATTATGATTCCTTGTTATTATGTGATGTTTGCTCCCAGCACCACTTGTGATCTCTGTTATTTCTGTTCCCCATGGGGGGTTGTTATTATTATCTATCTCCCTGTTCTTAATGTTTAATGATGGCATTTTATTGTGCTGAGCAGGGAGAAAAATGTGGCAGAGCTGAAAGCCAATTTAAAATATTATGCACACTTGTATTATGCACACAATACTAAATATTGGTTAAATAAATTTTGGTTAAAGGGAGGGGAAGTGATTTCACTTTTGTCAGATATCACCAAAAAAAATGTTTTTCTGTTAAAATGCTCTATTATAAGGTGTGCAGACCATATATGGATTTTCCCCTCCCCCACGTTAGCAGAGGAGCTAATAAAAGTTCCCCAGGTGGAGGTTGAATTCTCCTCCAATCAGGATCGAGCAGCAGGTTCACATAGTGTAGCTACTCTTGGGGGGCCCTAGTGCACCACGCTGGTACTACACAATGAATTTTAAATCACTTACCCTACCTTTAAATCTTTTTGTGAGTTATCTGACTGAACTGAATATTACTAATGGGCCAACTCCCCAAAAAGTGTGACTTACTCCCAACCTATTTTAACAGGGGTCCTTTATACCCACAATGCCTGATGACATGCTGGCTGTAGCTCAGAGTATTATACAACAGATGAGACCCGTGGGTGAGACTGGATGCTGGTATGGTAAGTATTATAAATGGGCACTTTCATTTCACATATTTATTTGGGCTTGTGTCCTCAATTGTCATGTGTTTTATTTGTCTTCTTCCACAGTGTGCCCAAACAATCACTATTGCTATGTTGATAGGGTAAGTTAAATTATTATTAGCATTATTATTACCCTTATTATTTAAAAATGATAATGTTCATGAAAGATGATTGTTGTGTTTTACGACAGTGTGGCCGGCCCTGGACAAAAGGGAAATGTGTGGACTGTGGGCTTGAGGTTGGAGGATCTAGCCACAAACCTGTGAAGGGATTCAGAAAACTACAGGAACAACAGTAAGGCCCTCATTTATGAACAAAAATGGGTGTAGACAAAAAGTCCTGCAATGTTTTGTAGTGTATATGGAGAGTTAGCTTGTAGATTTTAGAACAGTGATATTAATAATTATGGCACAATAATAAATTATTCATAATTATGAATTTTCAAGATTAAGAGTCAAAATCAATCATCAGGGCACCATTGAAATGATCTTAGGATTAGGAATAAGCATAAGATTGATTTATATTTAATTATTTTATCTTAACAAATCTACAGGAATCTGAAGGGAAAAGATCTTTTAATTCATAGCCCCCTTATTTTGCATGTGTCATCAACCAATAATTCAAACGGTGAGCAATGAACAAACTTGTCTGTAAAAAATATTTGGCCTTTTAGTGATCACACCTATGATAAGACAAACTCAATAAAAATGGATCAGAATAATTAAACAAGTGTTCATGCAAAATACAAATAGTAAATTGAATTAAATAATAATGAAATGGTAGGGCCGGAGCTGGATCACCTCTGGGGTCACACTCAGGTCAGAGTGTGGGGACGGCACGGTTGGGTGAGATGTCATCCATCCTGTCGGTTCCCTCTGGTTCTTCCTTCTCTGGTGCTTTCTCTCATCTCTCCCTCCTCTGCTTCTAGAGACCGGGAGGTCCCTTTTGTCGGTTCTCGCCCGTTGATTGGTTTCCTATCTCACGACCACCCGAGCTAGCTGCTCTTGTCCTCTTCACTACCTCTTATATACGTTTGTGTCATTTGCGTCACACTACATCTCAGTTACCATGTGGAGATCCTTGGTTTCATGTTGGAGACAGGTTGTCTCTGACAGCTCTTTCAACATGCACTCTCAACATGCATTCTTGTTTCTAGCTTATATCTTTTACAATCTGCAATTCCAACATTTATTGTACTGTGGATGTAATATTTCCAATTTATGGCAGATAAATTACGGATGAATGATTGTATGAATGAATAGGACAATCAAACAGTCTGATATAGTAAATGTTCAGGAGGTAATCCGTGGTGGTGGCAACATATGAACTCGTATGAATGGTTCTATGGTACCACAGTCCTATTCTATGGACTGTCTCCTTGTGAGATCTTAGTCTCTGAGTTCTGTGAGGGGAACAAAGTCATTAGGGAAACAAAGTCAAGTATTCCTTAATATGAGCAGCAATAATTGGGAATAGCAGTTCCATTGACAGTATGTGAATATGAGGGAAACTCCAGAATAGCTTGTGTGTCACTGTGCTAGCATGGCAGATTTGAAGGTTTCACGTTCAGGCCGTGATATACAGACCATTCCTTTAGTGTCGACAGGTCAACAGGTCAGTGGACTGCTTGCGCATACTTTCCCTCTCTCAGCATGGTGTCCAGAAGAGAGATGGAGAGAGAGACCACATGTTCATTATCCAACAGATTGATAGCTGGATCGCTGGATCTGATTAATTGGGCTTTCATACCCCTTGATCATTACACTTTGATGATGAATGCTACATTAAAAATATATACTGTAGGATTGGAAAGGCAGGGGCATACATCAACAATGTGTATGAATTTGGTAGGATATTTCAAGTTAACTGTTCAGCAACTAAAACCAGGAAATTAAACATAATATAACGCCATGTATGAAGAATCACTGCCATACTAGCCGTCTGGCTGCAGGACAGCAGCGGGAGATGGCATGAAAAAAATAAAAGCCATATGGATACACACAAACACGCATGCACGCATACACACACACACAAACACACAGTGTTGTAGTGGTACTTTTAGAAGTGGGGGGACGCATCTTAAGACACATGCATGCACACATGCATGTGCATTTGTGTGTACCTGCGCAATGCACACACACACACACACACACACACACACACACACACACACACACACACACACACACACACACACACACACACACACACACACACACACACACACTATTAAAAAGACACAGACAAGTATAGCATAATGAGAAAGATGGTTTACAATGCTAATTGTATCAATAAAAGTAAATGACAAGTCAAAAAAACATATTTTTGCCCCCAAAATATTTTATATGTGAGAGAAGTGGGGGGACTCCGTCCCCCCGCGCCCCCCCTCCACTACACCCCTGCACACACACACACACACACACACACACACACACACACACACACACACACACACACACACACACACACACACACAGACAAACTTGTCAGTCTCTAAGGATACAGGAAGCAGTGTGTCCTCCATATGTGTGGCTGCCTATTATCACAGATATTGAGCAAAATTTTGCTAACGCTTTGGCTTTCGGCTTGGGGATTCCTGCCATCTGCAGACCCCGTTCAACTAGTCTGTGGACGTTGCCAAGACTTCCAAATACACACACACACACACACACACAAACACACACACACACACACACACACACACGCACGCACGCACGCACGCACGCACACACACACACACACACACACACACACACACACACACACACAACGATTTACAGTGATGTTATGGGCTACATGAGGTGCTTATATTGTTCACCAAATTTAATAAGTGCTTTAACAGCAGTGTTGGGCAAAATTAATTGGGAGAGAAATACTGTATATTACTTATTGTTATTAGCCCTTAGAAAAGTAATAATATCATATTACTTATTACTTGGGCTTGAGTAATATGTACTGTTTATATTACTTTTGCGCCCCATCCGTGAAAAAAGCTGTATGAATAGCTACAGTATTGAGCTATTGCTCATTTTGTCCAACCCTGTATCACATGCCAAAAGTCAAATAGTGGCTTTTTCCAGACCCCACACAAAGTCACTCAGTAAAACTATGCTGAAATCAGCAAGGGGCGCGGTGGTTCAGGAAGTAAAGCAGGTTGGTCAGTAGTCAGTAGGTTGGCGGTTTGAATTAGTGCTGCTACTGTTTTGATGATTTTTTTTTTTTTTTTTTTTGCAAGACAAAAGGAAAACCACACCCTCTTCAGAAAGTCACTATTTGACTTTGAAAAGTCAAATAGTGACTTTGTGTGGGGTCTGGAAAAAAGTCACTATTTGACTTTTTCTGTGATACAGTGTTGGTTTGTCACAATTTTGACACTAGATGGCTTTGTTTGTGACTGTGAAAATAATAGGTTGCAGCAAACATTTCTTTCATAATGTTAAGTTAAGGTAAACAAGCATTCATTAACTTCTCGCAGCAGATCAAGCATAAAGCTATTCCATTACATTATCTTTTTTTAATGCATTAGCTGGCACCTCCCCACTGATGCAGCAGTCACATATTTTCTTCTGTCATGTTTGGCCTCGTACAATATCAATAAATGAAAATTAAAAGATGCAAATAGTAATAATAAGGGTAATGATAATAATAATGTGATTATAATTAAGCTTGAGCCTACACTACAAAATTATCTTAGCAGATATTACCTAACCAGGTCAGAAATGGGAGTGGCATTTTTGGAGGGCCATTTAAGGCCGAAAATATAAATCCATATCTAAATATGCAAAAGACTAGGTGAGATATTTTTTGTTGTTGTTTGTTTTGTTTTGTTTTTGTATAATTAAATGGCAAACAACTACAGTATTCTTCATTAAGGAGGCAACATTATCTAATACATCACCCTCTGTTCTTGTAGGAAGGATTCCACAAAGCCAGGCCACATCCTGGGTGACCCACAAAGAAGGGACAATCCAGATACCATGGACACAAAAAACATGTCCCTAGCCCCCTTCACCTTGGTTAGGTTGGTGACTCATTTAGCCATGCTGCTGGGAGCTTCAAAACATCCAGAGGTAAGAGCAACCCCCTGAATCCCCTCCAACACACCCACATCCTTCTAATGAATGTAACTCTAACTGTCATAACTGTTATGTCCTTTCAGTTGATACAGCAGATGATTCAACCTCCTGTCCAGGATCCCTGCTTGTTTCTCAAACAACACGTTCAGAAGGACATGGAGCAGCTGGGCAAAGCTTTGGGAAAGAGCCTTGATGACACGGTTACTGCTGTCCACTGGATGATGAAGTCCCTTCTAGAATCATCATGCACCTTAAAGTGTACAGCAATTCAAACTTTGTCTTTTCCACTCTCCTATAATCCTATAATGTTAATGTTAGAGTAATATCCATAAACATCATGACAATTTAATGTACAATAAATCCCATTTTTTTAAAGGAGGGGGGACGTGTTGGTTTTGGGCTCATATCACAATTTATTCTTTCTAGAATGGTATTATGGTACAACCTGTACTTAGATTTAGACATGGACGCTGCTGTTATTTACCTTCCCGCCTTGATTTGTAAAGATCAGCATCCTTATTGTCTTTCATTGACATGTTGTTCTGTTTGTCTTTGTATAGTGCCTGCTGGATGTGCTCCGCAACTACCGACCAAAGAATCCAGAAATGTGTGGGAGACAGCTGTTGCAACACACATGACACCAAAACTAAGGGTAATAATATTTTATTAATCATGGTTTTGGAAATTTTATTGTCAATTTGAGCCTTAATATATACAGCAAAGCCTGATGCAAAACGATCAGCACGAACATTTATACTCTCACATAGAATATGTAACTGTGTAATGTAACAGTGTTGCATTACAAAACCTTGGGTGGTAAGCCTTGCCGAGATTTGTATTCCATGAAGAGTACTTCTCCAAATGGTAAATGCAGTGGCGGATCCAGGATTTCTTTTTTCCCTTGGAATGGGGCTATTTGCCTGGGAAATTGGACCTAGCCAGCCCCCCCCCCCCCCCCCCCCCCCCCCCCCCCCCCCCCCCCCCCCCCCCCCCCCCCCCCCCCATCACCCTAACCCATGCATATCATCTACTGGCTGACTGGGTGAGAATAGCGAAATACATGATGCAGCTCAGCATTGCGCAGGCGTTGCGCAGAATCATAAAAAAATATATTTTATTCGTTATTTTCGTACCTGGGCCGACTTCATAAATGCCTGGGCATGTGCCCATGCATGCCCACACGTAGATCCGCCCCTGGGTAAATGATGCATATACACGTATAGCAATTTAATCCAAGGTGCATTACATTCACCCATTCACACAACCATTCAAACACCAATTGCGGCAGGTACTATTCAAGGTAAGGTACCAGCCAGCACATCAGGAGCAATTTGGAGTTCAGTGTCACTTTGACATGAAACATAGAACTGAGGCATCATAGACGTGATGCTGACAGGGGGAACCGCGATTCAAGCCGCCAACACATGGACCATTGGATGATCTGATATACCTCCTGAGCCCCAGTCTCCCCAGAGACAGTGCTAGTCTCTATGAAATGTAAATATTTGCAAATATATTGCTTGCTATATTTGCAATGTGGAAGTAGTGAACACAATATGAGACACAGCGAAATCGTTCCTCAACGGTCACTAGTAAACCTAACCGTAACCGCTAACCCTAAAAATAACTCCAGTAAAAGCTATGCCTAAACCCTAACCCTAACCTTAATCCCCGATTATGCCAACGGTCGCAACCGTTGGTGCCAAACGGCGCAACACATGCCGTGGTCGCAAAATAATTTCACAAAAATTAAAAAATAACGTAAATCAGTTGCGATCCTTTGGCACCGATTACGACTGTTGGGTCACCTGCTGCAATGTATGCGGCAAATTATGCCACGGTAGCAAATTGATTTTGTCCCTCCTTGAGAATGCAATAAAATGCCACACAATGCCACACAAATACTTTCACACATTCATATGCTCTATCTCTGTATACCATCAGGATCTTGATGGTGAACTGAAGAAAGTCAACACTGCTATCAGGGCGGACTCTCGTGTCTCGTCAAACCTCCTGTTAAGCATGACCAATGAAGATGAGGTCCCCAATCTAACCTCACTGCCTCGGGAATCCCAGCTCCACAGTACAGTGGTGTGGAGCTGCAGGGAGAGACTTTCCCTGCTCAACCTCACACACACTGTGGAGCACCATGACCAGAAGGAGAACCTTCCACTGCTCTTGAGTTTTCTGCAGAAGGTGAGAAGCCCGCCCCCTATATAATGTGTTCAGCCTTTAGGCTATTCGAAACTGATGAATGCAATATTGCCAAAATAAAATTAGCATACTGGTACATGTTAAACATGTATCTCTGCGTACACACACACACACACACACACATGCTGTGACAGTCCAGCAAAGAATCACTAAAATTTCCCCCTCGCCGGTCTGTATCAGGCAGTGCACACAAGAGCACAGTGTAATGTATGGCCAGAAACATTTTAATGGACCTCCAAATATATTTACAAGCGACTTGCAGCGACGCAAATCACATTACTATGAACAAAATCTGATGAGTTTTATTCACAGATTTACAGATGTAAAGTAATAAAGCAGTTCCCCATCATATTGTTACTTAGCATAAATAATAAAGAATAGGGGTGGGTAGAAGTGGTGAAATAGGATTAAACATACATATTTACAAAAGGTGTGTGAGCATATAGCAGATGTACACTGTGCATGATGTCAGGGGGCCCAGCTGAGCCATTGAGGCCCATATAGGCCCATAACATTATTTCAGTGCTAGAAAAAAGGTCTAGGGGGCCCTAGCAGATTAATTTTATTTGGGAATAGAAATTGTTTTCTGCATCAGTTGTACTGTCACTTTCAGGATTCACCCTAGTCTAATTCACTCAGCTTGGATTGTCCTGTTTCATTTGCTCTTGTTTTTTCTTTTTGTTTTTTCCCAGGAGACAGAATTTGGTCAAATTAAGTTCCTTCCAGATCTACTGAACCTTCAGAAGCAGCTGGTGAAAACATTCCAGAATGTATCTGATGAGATGTCTGGTTCTATTGGAGAATTTATTGGCAGACAGAAAGGTATCGCTAGAAGATAATTTAGTTCGGTACATGGGGATTTAATAAATAAATCAAATAATTTCAAATAATGTGTAGATTAATGTGTCGCTTTATTGATAGCTCTAGTGCTATATTTGTAAACATAATCTATACATTCAGAATTGTTCATCTTTAAATTACTTCATTTGTCCTGCTTCCATTGTTAAACAACAATGTAGATGAGAACATAATGAACAAATGTCTTGTTCCAGGAATGAAGGATTGGTATGGCAAACGGATCCAGATATTCCTGAAAACATGGAACTTTCTAAGAGTCTCAGCAGTAGCCAGCAGTGAGTCAATCACTAAACCTTTGCCCACCATGTTTCTTTTGTCTTATAGCAAATATTATGTAGATAATTGTGTATGTGTGTGTGTGTGTGTGTGTGTGTGTGTGTGTGCGTGCGTGCGTGCGTGCGTGCGTGCGTGTGTGTGTGTGTGTGTGAATGAGAGAGAGAGAGAGAGAGAGAGAGAGAGAGAGAGAGATAGAGAGAGAGTGTGTGTGTGTGCGTGTGTGCGTGTGTGTGTGTGTGTGTGCGTGCGTGCGTGCGTGCGTGCGTGCACGTGTGCATATACATTAAAGGCTGTTGAAAATACCAAGTTAATTTGATAAATTAATTTTGTTAATTAATTCTTAATGCAATTAACTCATGTGCACACTGACTCAACCCACTTAGCATTTTCTGTTTAGAAAATGCGTAGCGCACGGTTTTACAGAGACTGTAGCTGTGTGTCTACCTGTAACCAGAGCTATAGACCTGTAGATCACCTATTTTGATAAATATTTAAAAAATAAACAGATGTTTTTTTTCCCCTCAGATTCCTTTTCTTTTTGAAGGTTCAAATACTGTAAAGGAAAACTGGCATATTTTGGACATAGTTCAAAAAGTGATTAATCATGATTAGAAGGAGAGACGCGCACACTGCCAAATGCTGGATCAATAGCAATTATTTACTCTATAAGCAGCCTGAATATGGAGTTGGAAATATGTTGTACATTGAACTGACTGATAGCCTCAGTCAGTTAAAACAGCCAACCATTATGCTGATGGTGGATTTCCAAAATACAGCGCATGTTGGGACTAATCTCTCTGCTTACAACTGTCTCAGGAGCTCTGGGACATCAGCTCTACGGGCAGTCCCCGCTAATCAGACGGCTTTGCTTGTACCAGTGGAGAATGGAAAATTTTGATTTGGAACAACTCACTCATTGATCTGGTTTAATTGACCAAAACATTCTTTTCAAGTCAATTATTGATATAGTATATTGATATAGTTGCTGGTTTTGATTCTAGACACGTAAAGTATAATTAATGTTAAGAGAGTAACATTGTTGGTTGGTGTATGTCTTAGTATGGCCTTTAAGCACTATACTGTACACCCTCATAAAAGTGCCTGACATCTCTCTGATTTGTAGGTGAGATTAAAATCCCAGAGTTTTGTGAAAAGGATCTGGACCTGAACAGTAGCCTCCAATACCTTGTTCCCATGCGTCAGGGAGCAGGCCTGTGCGCCACTGCTCTGCTCAACCACCTGGTGGCGCTGCAGAACCAGCTTGTCTATGCTGTGGACAGTCTCACAGGGGAGAACAGCAGGTACACTGCATGCCAACAAATTAGCTGCTTTAAAAAAAAACGAAAAATGCCACAGCACCCCACTTCCAGCACTACTCACAATACGAATGATTGAATCTTGAAGGGTAACAAAATGCTTGCAATGTCCCAGTGGTTACAAGGTGGCCGTGGCAGACCTGACGGAGCAGCATATCATCCGATACGATCTGGAGAAAGACCTGCTGCCTCTCATTCTGTCCAACTGCCAGTACAGCCTGGAGCGCGGCCGTGAGACCATGACAGAATACGACCTTCCCAAGATCCAGCAAATGATCCTCACCCGCTTCCTTCAGGGCAAACCTTTCATCACATGGACAGTGAGTCACAAAGTCTCACAAGTGTAAATTAGAGTTCTTATTTGTGTTTCAAGGTTCAAGGTTTCTTTATTGCCATTTCAACAAGTTGAATTGGAATTTGTCTTGCTCATATGGGGGGATACCCATGTTGTACTGAGCAGTGCAGCGCCAAATTAATACTGGAGGCTGGGGGTGAAGGAGAACACAGGGAGAGATTTAAAAAAAGAACACAATATTCATGTTATAGGCCTTGATTTAGGTCATAACAAGTGCATGGCATTAAAAAAAATAACCTTGATTAGACAGACAAGTTACAAGCAGAGGGGGGAGGGAGTGGGTAGGAGGCAGCATGTGTAGTTATCAGTAGTAGTAGTAGTAGTAGTTTAGTTGTGCACAAATTAGGTCCTGTGGTTTCAGAAAGAATACTGACAAATTGAATGATGAATTAATTCAACTGAGAGACAGAAAAATAAACTATTTATAATGCAGACCAGGGTTCTCAAAGTGTGGCCCATGGAAGTGTGAATACATGCATGCATCCAACACAATGCAAGAAAATTAGGAACAAATGCAAGTTTGTGTTTGTTCATTTATTTATCTATGAAGTTGTAAAATCCAGTAACACACGCTATATAAGATGTGAATTAAATAAACAAGCTTTTGAAAGAATGTATTTACAGACATCTTTGAATATCATTCCTAAACGTTTCTGCTTTATTACAGAGAGCACCTACTGTGTTTACCAGACAAGGGAGGAATTATGATAACATCTTCAAATCCATCAATGTAAAGGTCCCTCAGGCAAGTGGTTATTATGTTTCTATAAATACATACCATGTACTTTTCTAGAGGATGGGATAGTGCCCGGTTGAGTGTGTTCAAATAACTTTTTGTCACAACTCACAATGAATTGAATTTAATTAAAGATGGAGTAGGCCTACCATGATTTTTTTTACCCTAAAACATGATCATCAGGTATTAATGTTTTATGAAAAGTAAGATTTTTTTTCCCCAAAAAAAGTGTACAGTGTTTGTTAAACTGTCATTTTTATGATTCCACCCTACCAGTTCATTAAGTATGCCTGGTTTGCCTGGTGGGTGGTGATGGGTGGAGATCCACCTGAACTGAAGCCACGCCCACAGCTTTAGTTGCATGATAAAGGGGGAGGAGTTAGGGGAGGGGCTGAGCACATTATGTCACTGTATTGAAGTTTTTTTCATTGGCACGTTTGACTGGAAAGGTTCAGCCCCCAGGAAGAAACCCTAAATACAAAGGGAAGACATCATTGCACATAAAAACACACAAAGGGGTCTATTTAAACATGTACAAAATTGGAAAAAAGTACAAAATCACAGCACTCCCTCTTTAAAATTCTGAATGAAATGTGATAATATGGTATATGATACCTAGCTACACCCTACTATACATACAGTTGTCACAGTTTACATGATGTTATCCACTGAATGTGCAGGGAATGTTTTTTCTTTCTTTCTTTTTTTTCTTTTTTAAGAAATCAGCTGACATAATTATTTCTGTTGTCCACAGGAGTCTCTGTCCTCTCGGACCAGATGTGCTCTGTCCAGAGAGCTGGCATCCTATGATGTGCTGTGTGACACTTTGAAGGTTGTGGAGCTGCTTGTTGATTTCCTGTCCAAGACTGGTGGAGATGCCAAGAAATCACTGGATGATTATCTCAGGGATCCACTGAGGATGGAAGATCAGATTGACCCTCATGTCCTTAAGGTCAATAGCCGAAGATATGTTCTGTGTCTGTGGAGCTTTCTGAATCCAAGAAGCATTGTATAAAATGATGTAGAACCTAAAAAAAAATCCCGAATCCCTCGCATTTAATGTGTGTGTTGATTTGCTTCCACAGGTTCTGGGAAGGTGCCATCTGAATCACTGCATTTCTCTGTGGCAACTTCTGTCCTCCTTGAAATCTCAGATGATGCTGCACTTAAATAAGGTAATCTGAAAATGCCATATCACTGTCAGAATGGTCTCAAATTAAATCAGATGTATCTGTATAATATCAGAAAGAGTCAGAATCAGTATTGATACAGTAACTCTGCAAATTATCGGAGATCAGATATCGGTTATGATTTCATAATCGTGCACCCTTTTTGTAAGACAAAGCTCATTAAGACAGGTTCATTAGATCAGTCTGAAAATGTGTGCCAGTGACACTCCTGGGGACCCCTGGTTTTAACAAATTAAGGATATACTGTATACACGGATATACGGTACCGTACTGTATATATTGCATTGAGTTGGAAGCAAGCCTCTCCTTCTGGAAACACCTTAAAGCTCTAGTGCTTGCATCTCATTCTCTCTCTAAAATAGGAGCCATTCTATGGGCACTCGTTGGAATACCGAAAGGCATTGAATGAAGAACAAGAGAGGCTACTGAAGGATTTTGTATACAAGAGGAATGTGGGAACATGGCTGCTGGAGATGCATGAATTCATCCTGCTAAGACTGGGGAGACCACATGCCACAAATGACTACAAAACCGACTTGAGGTCAGCTTTTACAACTGTAGTTGATAATACTCGGGATCCCGGTGATTGGGATCAGTCCTAAAAAAAGAAACAAATCGATACATCCCTAAAATTAAAGGTAGTAGTAAGTGATTTGGAAAACCCTCTGGTCCCCCGGTAGCAAGGTGTGCACATGCACACCTTGCTACAGTGAGGGGAAGTGCAACAGGCCAACAGCATATGTGTATATACTGGCCCAACTGTAAAAGGCGAAGGGTGCACGCACATCCACAGATTTCAACGGGTGCTGGATCTAACATAGTAACATGAAATAGAGAGAACAGATCTGCACACCGTTTTAAAAGCTCCAAACATTTTATTCACAACAGAGCGGTAAAAAAAATACAACGTTTCGGCCTGAGGTGGCCTTCGTCGGGTATACTGAGTATTTTTTTTACCGCTCTGTTGTGAATAAAATGTTTGGAGCTTTTAAAACGGTGTGCGGATCTGTTCTCTCTACTTCATATATACTGGCCCACCCACTCGATCCTGATTGGAGGAAGGCCTCCTCTCGTCCTGATTGGACGAAAGGCTTTTCTCCCAAAGAGTATTTTGACTCCAGGGGCTTTATTGGGGAGAGGGAGGAACTCCTTATATGGTCACCACAATCTATAGTAGGGAGGATTAGCTAAAAAAAAAAAGAAGAAGAAGAAGAAAAAAATATTTGAATTGAAAAGTGAAATAAATGACTATACCTTTAACTATTTTTATATTGTATTTATTTGTTTTTACAAATAGACAACACATTCATATTCATGCACACTTTATTGTCTCTCCAGTGTTAAAGAATGTGTGGAAGGCTACATGGAGCAAGTGGAGGTGCAAGACGAGGTGTATAATGACGTTATAGATGTCGGCAGATCCTTCCCAGACTCCATCCTTCTGTCACAGGCTGTGGAAGCATGGAAATGTGCTGTTAGAGCCAAACACGAGTGGATGAAGTAATGCCTCTCACATGATGTCTCGGAAAAGAACAAATTAGCATCATGCTGTTGACATACCGATTTGAAATATGTCATCAAAAAGTAAAAGATGTTTTAATTTTTTGCCTGGGAGAACCCCCAGAATATGGATGCTGATGTTCAAGAGGTTGATATTATAGAAACAAATAGCCAATTGTACGCACTTCTTTTTTGTTGTTGTTGTTTTTCTTGGTAATACCGGATCTCTGGCCTAATTGTGTTGGCAGCAAAGTCGTTGAAATTGTAATTTCAAATTGTAATTTTTACAACAAAAAACAATTACAATTACAATAAAAACAATGACAAACATGAGAGCAAGGATTAATTATTCTAATGATAGAGAGATTGGATTGCATTGATCATTTAGCTGGCCAAAATGTTGCTGGTGCTTGATGTTCGAAGTGCAAATATTTGCTTCATTATTTTCTCTGCTTAAAAAAACATTCTGCCTTTTAATATAATTATTAACTCATCGGAAAAGATAAATATAATTGAGGTTTTTGGGCGATACTTTGGCGATTTAGGTAACAGCCAATGACATTCAAATGTTGCCCACTGACAGAAATCTTTCCTTTTTCTGAGGTTTATTGTGAATCATTTCATATATGTCATACCATTGGTTTGAAACTGGGTCGCGCTACCACCTTGTAGATCTGCTATTTTGAGAAACGTTCCACCATGTCTCTATACTGTGCCATCTTCTCATCACATAAAGAACATCTTGACAATGGGTGCAATTCTCAATCGCCTTGGTGTAGCCAGGTATGGTGTAAGTCCTCTCATTGGCTGCATGGCAGCAAATCAGGTGTGGGTCCGTGCTCATTGGCTGCATGGCAGCAAATCAGGTCTGCGGCCTTGGGCTAGGCCAAAAGCCTATACCACCAGGCCTGGGCCTGGGCCTACCAAATAATTATTCATAATAATTAAAACCAGTCATCAAGAGCTTCAACTCATGATGAACAAAGCCGGGGAGTATAGTAACATTTTTAATTGGGGGGTCAGGTGATTTCTGAACCTTTTGAATTGCAGATTTTAATTATTCTGCGTAATTATTTGGTAAGCCCAGGCCCAGGCCTGGTGGTATAGGCTTTCGGCCTACTACAGAGGCCCCAGAGCTGATTTGCTGCCATGCAGCCAATGAGGAGACTTACACCATACCTGCTACACTTCAGCGATTGAGAATTGCACCCATTATCTGTTTTCAGAACGTAGCTGTTTCTGATTGTAACCTGTTCATCATTACTAATGCACAGTCATTGTTTGAGTTTTCTTTCACCAATGGTTGATATCTGTTTTTCTTAGATTAGGTCACGCTGGCTGATCTCTGAATCAGTTTAATCCTGTATAATCTTACACGTTTCTGTCATATCTATCCATGTGTAACTATGACGACAATTAATTCTGATTACGATTGTCTTAAATATTCTTAACATCCTTTGAGTTGGTGGGAGAGCCTTTGTCCATCATGGTGCTTGTCTGTGCTTCCGTATTAAAAGCTCTCCAACAGAATATGTCTCCATTTTTCAACAGAAACATGTCTCCGTTGACTGGTAATGAAATACTTTGTATGTCTTTGGTCTAAGGGTCCATTTGGTTACAGTTTATTGTTCAGGAGTGCATTCACTCATTTCATGTTACCATTTTACCTCTGATCCATTTTGCTCTAAATTACAATTGAATATACTAACTACCCTAATACGACCGCCCTAATATAAATAAATACATTTTGTCTCAGTACTTATAATTTGTGTTACGTTGAGACAATTACAATTGGCTTTGGCTCAAGTAGGCCTACTCTTTGTTTTCCGGCTGTCCGATAGTCGGTGGTCCTTCCTTTCTAAATTTTGCTCAGCTATCAAAGGATTTACAGTCCTTTTCATATTGTCACTCAAGTATGGAAATGGTTTTCAAATTTATTTCCAACACCCACGTCACCCGATAGCAATATTTAAAGAAATGCTTATATTGTAATCCCTGGCAGATTTGTGATGTTTTTCTGTGTAGTTCAAATACATATTAAATTGATATATAAATGCGTATGATCAGTGGTGAAAATTAAGGATGCACTGCAAAATATTATTCAATCTGATGATTACTGACATTTTAGCCTATATAGTCTGAATTAGTGAAATCCATCCATTACAATCTAACAACTGTTACCTGGTTGCAATCAGGTTGAAACTGGTCATTGGTTGCTATTGGATCCCGCCCTTCCTGCATAAATGTAAACTTGCTACTGTATATACTATGCATCAAGGCAAGATGCGCAACAAGACAACGCATGTCTCAAACTGAGGTCGAGGAAATCTGCTGCTGTGCATTATTTAAAGGGTTATTTATTATTACTTTGCATGAATGTGACAAAAACACATGAATTCAAGGCTTTATGGCTGAGGTGTGTAATTGATAAATAATACTTAATACTTAGTGAATTAATGAAACATTACTTTAAAACCATTAATTTCAGAAACATCTAGTATGTTGTAATGGAATAAAAGTTATCTTGAAATTTGGGGAAAAAAAAAAAAACATTTTAACAAACTGTTGCAAGCACTAAATAATAAATTGAAGTTCTCAACTCCACTTTCACTCATTGCACTGTAATCTCTTAATCACCGACAGAACTGCCATCACCCTTTTAGATCTTAGATGTGGGATATAATTTCACTGATATATCTGTGTATTGTACACCCGTTTCTAAAGCTCTAAACACACTAAATGGTCCAGTCAGCTTTAGTATTATCCCTATGGGGTTAATGTTCTGCTGCACATAGAAATGCATAATTGCAAGGAAGTAATCCAATGCCTGAAATTCAATTGACCAAACCACAACAAAGGGTCCAGGCGGTTTTAGCGCTAACTCGTTGTAACCGCTTGGACTGAAGGAGTCGACCCTTTGGTGTGGTTAGAGTTTTAGATCTGGCACATAATTGAATTAATTACAGTGTCACTGCAAAGTAGGATTGATATTAATTTACTGAAATCTTTATTTTGAATATGTTTACCATAAAAACAATGAATATATTGTCAAACTACATTCCATCAAGATGAGGACATTTCCATTATATACTGTCTATCTATCTATGGTATAAAACAAACAAAATAATTGAAACATTCTGTTCAGTTAGTTGTTTGACACTAGCAAAGTAAAAAAAAAAAAAAAAAAGCATTTCCTTTAACATAAGTAAAACAACATTACTGATATGAATCTATAGTTATGAATTTAAGACCATCTTAGCAGCATAGAGATATTCACTCCAATAGTTTAGTGAAGTGAATATTATGTTTAGGAGAATATTGCATTGCATGTATTCATGGTCAATTAATATTCAGATTCAGAATCTAAATGCATTGTGACAGATTAAAAGTGCTTGTTATTGTGGCACATGTGTGGAAAAAGTGCTGAACATCTATTCTATACAAATATAAGAACCACTTGGTAGAAATCACAGCCGCCTTCACTCCCTTCAGTGTTCCGGAGCCATAATTTGAGACCGATCCTATCGTCAGGGTTCCAGTGCCATGTTTTCAACTCCAACTTTATGTCTTCGAGGCTGTTTAGTAGACAAGAAGTAACAAATAAATCTTGTTTGGGGGTAGGGGTGAGGACTTTTTGCTTTGTGTGTTTGTACACGTTCATCCATAAGTGCATAGTACCTTCTCATCACAACAGCAGCAGCAGCAACAGCGGATGAGAACCAGGATGATCAGTAGGAGAACCACACCTTCAGAGAGAATGCACAACACATCCATTGGATGAAGACAGCAAGTGGCATACATGGGAGTCGGACCTTCTATTTAGACATTTTGATATGATTCTGTGCCTTGGCCAGGTATGACACCTACTGGTCGGCAAGAGGTGCTGCATCAAAGTAAAACATTCAAGCCAGCTGTTGCTCCCATAACATAAAATAAAAAAAAGATCTGGAAAAATATCCCTCTAAGCAGGGTAGGCTACATTGTGAACAGATAAAAACTTATGTGTGAGTTATTGTGTGATTAATGACTTGTATGTCAATAATCATAATTCAAATATTTAATCGGTGGACAACACGAAAGACATATTAAAGTTTTAGACCTGTGCAATTTATTCATTACAAAAAAATAATATTAAATAAAATAAAAATAAATTGTCACAATTATAACTATTATTTGTGTGGTAATCTTAAAATCAACTTAAAACTATAATGAAATGAGAAGTGGCGTAGCCGGGCTATTATTACTAGTTACTACACAAGTAACACCCCCAACTAACCAGTTGAACCTACCTATAAAGATGAAGAAGACAGCACAGGAGCCGATGTCCCAGTCAGACTGGAAGAACTCCTTGGATTCAAACCTGGACAAGATGTCATTGAACTGATCCTTCACCTCTTCTCCCAGATCCTTCTTCATCATGACCACTGTAACTGAAAGTGAATGGAACTGTCTCTGAACTAACTGTGAGTGTACAAATGGACCATGCCTGGCCCTAAGAAACCACATAGGCCTATTTGTAGCATATTCAATCTCAATCCTAATTTATATGTGGCAGATTCCTGATTTAAAATATTATCTGGGGAAATGTTTTATTGCCTGATTTTTAAGCAGCACTAGCTTTCAATTGGCCTCATTGGAGAATAGTGGAATAACTGATTTTTGGTATTGATGATCACATTTCAACATTAAAGGCCCAATGGCCTATTCTTAATCAATGCAATAAGTATTCATTTACATCGTCAAATCGTAATCTGATCGAAAACATACCTGTCCTGGTCAGTCCTGGTAGGTTGGTTTAGTTGCTTAGTTTCTTTCCGGGTAGAATCACCTGCTTTGTTTCTTTCTTGACACACCTGTTGACGGAGATGTACTTTGCAGTACGACGGTCCCGCGCGCCTAGAACAGATCTACAAGCTGTCGACGCGGTACAATGCGACGCGTTGACAGTTTGTAGTTCTGTTATTTTTTCTTTAGCACGTGACACCCTCCGGCCAACGGTCGCTTTTTGTTTGAACAAGAGCCAGAGCCATCCATCTAGCAGAATAGTGGCGACGTTGACGGGTCAGAAACCTCAATATCAGATACATTGTTTTCAACGAGATCTGCGCAAATAGGAGCTGTGTTAAGCATCTGTACAATGTCAACTGTTTTAAAGTACAGTTGCGACTAAACTGCTTTTAATGTCTATGTATAATATTACAAAACATGGGATCGAATGGGATTCAAGATCATTAAAACAGCTGGCCCACTGGCTGGCTCAGGACTTGTCCCTATTTGTTCTCCCCAATCTCACTGGAGGAGCCAAGTTGGAACCCATGGCAAAGGCCCATGGACGTGAACGCAGTTGTCAGAATTGTATCCTTGCTCTGCAAGGAACCAAATCCTTAACCCACTTCCTCACGGCAGTGTCAGTAGCCACGTTTCCATAAAACCTTTGCGAAAATAGGAAGAGTATGTTAGTTAAGTCGAAAAAAGAAGAGCGAATTTCCGCTGTTTCCATTAACTGAAGAAATGCGACTTGTGGGAGTCTAGGGAAAACAAAATAGGTTCATGAAACAAGCAATAGGTGGTACAGTTTTGCCAGTAACGTGATACGTATGGTTATTATTTTACATATATTTTTACTTTTGTTACTTTAGGCTTTACACACGGACTGCCTGCTTTATTCCTATTGACCTATAGGTCCGTTGTGCTGTGCAGAGGCTGTTCTGGCTCTGTTGTAGCAAAAAATAATAATTAATATAGCCTACAATCCTAATACATAATCTACACAACTCACTGTTTTCCTGAACCGGAGCGCTTGTGAGACTCGGTAGCCTACTGATTTGGTGTGTCTACTTTGTGATATTGTAGACTACATCATGTTATCTGCAGCGCGACACGTGCGAGGAAAAAAGTTTTGAACATTATTAACGGAATAATATCTTTAAGGGCAGAGCCCGGTCATGTAAAACAGCTGTTTATGTCTGTTATCACTTGCGTGTCTTAGCTGCCTATCATGCATGATGATACAGATAGCCTACTGTAAATATAGGACCTGTAAATGCCCTGCGACTTTCATGAACAAACGCGATGGGACTCTGAACGTTTTGGCCATGTACGTGAGTCCCCTTGGCTTGGATGTCTGTGTGCGCACGGCCCTCGTCCGTTTTGAGCGGTTTTGTAGAAATATAACTTATATTAACAAATAACAATGCTCTCATCGGCAGACCAGAACTCTTCAAATGCGCTATAATGCGTGCCAGTGCTTTTCAATACAAAGTATTTTCGCAAGCCGTTTCCATACCTCATTTGCGCATTAGACTCTTTCGATACGCTCCAAAATACGGCACCTTTCAGCGAGAAAATATTTTTGCGCAAAATGGAAACTTATTCGCATTTTGAAGTGTTTCCATTCAACATTCTCTTCGCAAGAGCCGTTTTTGCGCAAAAATAGGGCTTATGGAAACGTGCCTACTGTCCTTGTTCATAAAGTAAACAAATATCAGGCTCTGTTGAGTAACCTACACAAGACCAAGGTTTTATGTTTGACATTTGGGTCCCCAGCATGTAGAAACTGCCAGATACTAACTTGCATATATGTTGAGCAATTTTCATAATTGACATAATGTGACCATACCATTTTAAGCCATTCCATTATAGTTTATGTGACGTCACTAGAAGGGTTCATTATGCTGATTCCATTTAAAGCGCTAGTTTTGCTCAGAAACACTCATGGGGCTCATTTAATTGGGCAGCCATACCTGCTCAATGAGGCACAAGTAGGCCATCAGACTGAGGTCAGGCTACCAGATCAAATACATACTTCCCACAAATTACACACACACTTAACATGAGTTTAGAACTACAGTTGTATTACCATGCCTATTGGGAAAATAAATATACAACAATGTGCGAACGCAGTGCAAGATTTGTGAACTGTTGTAACACAAGAAGATTGGCCAATGGAATACAATCACCCTATAAGGACTACTATCTTCACTATCTATAGTAGACCATGCTCATGTGAACAGGGATGCTACATTTAAACAAACCTCCAACTCTGTACTCCCTCCAATTGCATATATCTCCCCCTCCCCGTTTCAAGTGTTTTTGGTATTGTTTGTTATACTTGTGACATTTGCTTTGGCAGTGTAAACGTTGCATCACCACCTTAATTTATTTTCCCTGGCAGCTGGCTATTCAGAATAATATACAGTATGAATAATGAAGTGAAACGAAATGACTGGGTGTCAGGCATATCATAACCTACAGATGGCGCTGTTTTTCCCAATAGTTCTTTGTGCGGTTTCCCCTCAACGTCACACATACACATCCTGTTTACGTGGAAGCAGGAAGAAGTGTCAGTCAGTCAGTGGTTTACATCAGCTCTGGGGGAGTTTGGCTCTGTGTGTGGAGGTTGTGGATGATGTCGGAGGTTTCAGCTCAGTCCCTGCGGGTCTCGGAGATCCGGGACCCGGCGGCGCTGTTCGAGCGCTACAGCACGGAGGAGATCCGCGGCGTGGAGCGCAGGGTGCGCGGCGAGATCGAGCAGAAGAAGGAGGAGCTGCGGCAGATGGTGGGCGAGCGCTACCGGGACCTGATCGACGCCGCCGACACCATCACCGAGATGCGGCAGTGCAGCGAGAGCGTGGTCCGCTCCGTGCGGGACATGAGCCGCTACTGTCAGCACCTCAAACACAACCCGACTGGCCCTGTTCCTGCTGGGAGGACCAGCACTACCCTGAAACACAATGTAAGTAAAGTACTGCTGCTGTCACTGTCTGACAGACAATGAAAGCCTGGGTGTCGAGGCTACTGTCTGACAGACAACACCTTACTGTCCCTGTACGACCATCCAACAACAAATTACTGCTGGGAGAAACAACACCCCGATGAAACACAATGTACTGTAATTAGGCTACTGCTACTGTCGCCACCTACAACACCGCCTCACTGCTGGTAGAGACAACAACTCTGTAACACAATCTTAAGTACAGCTTTTGTCATTGTCTGTCACTGTACCTGGCCCTGCTGGGGGGGACCAAAACCACCCTGAAACATAGCCCCGTTCGTGACACTCTCATCTCGCTGGCGATGCTCTCGTTGCTGTAGTCATTATTGCCAGCGAGATGAGAGTGTCACGTACGGGGCTACCTGAAACACAATGTACTGCTACTGTCACTGTCACCAGTCACCACCAAAAACACCAGCACACCACCCTACTGTCTACTGGAATAGACAAGATCACCAGCCTGAAACACAGTATAAGTAAGTACTGCTACTGTCACCACCTCTGACACCACCTGCCCCTGACACTGTCTAACTGCCTCTGTTACACACATGGATATGTGCATGGAAAAAACGCTATGCACAAGTGATGCAAGGTTATCCATTATTCTTAAGTTACAATTTCCTCCAATTGCATATTTACTGCTTCAAGCAGATGTCAGTCCTATAATCACAACACTCACAAAATAAGTTTGCCTATGAAAGGACTTGTCACTTGTAGGTATTGGATACTGTCCGATAAGTTGCTCACAGCTAAGTACCACCCTGAGTGAGTTACCTTGTTGCATTTAGGGTAGCACTGTAGTTTTGGCACTGGTAATAATAATAAGGTGAAGTAGGGATGTACAAGTGGTAGCCTTGACTGGGATGCAAACCTGTGACCAGTGTATCCAGGAGGCACATACGGTACCTGTGGGCTAAGATCCAGGAAGGCCCAATAGTGAGCAGCAACGAAGCACCATATGACATACAATCGTCCCCTACCAGTTAGGAGGTATGCTGAAGTGGCTGGACGGACCTCCAAAACAGGGCAATAACATGCTGTCAAATACACAAATAGAAGAGGAGGTGACAGTATGCAGATGCACCATCACTTCTATCTGCTAATCACTTCATGTGAATGACACATCACCCCTGGGAGGTTATTACAGATCATGACAAACTAAGTCACTGTTACTTACTAAGTCACTTCTAAGTATGTCAATTCAATTTGCAATTTAGATAACAATACAAATAATGCAACTAAATAAATATTAAACAATACTAACTAAGCCTTTTGTTCCATTGTTCCAGGAGCAGTGGCAGGAGAAGTTCTACACCATGGCGTCTCAGATCAAGCTGCTGCTGGAGATCCCAGAGCGGATCTGGAGCTCCATGGAGTCGTGTCAGTACCTGCAGGCCACTCAGCTGTACCTGCTGTGCTGTCACCTCCACAGAGAGCTGCAGCTGGACACCAGCTCCACAGGGACTCACTACAGCCCTGTCCTCGCACGCTTCCCCATACTCATCAGACAGGTCGCCACTGCTGGACACTTCAGGTACTGCCAAAGTGTGAATGAAATTTACAACTCTATACCTGTATACAGTATACAGTATACTACAGTTTTTGTCCATCATCCACCTCGGCTCTGTACCCTCGCAAATAAGTTAGCTGAAAATACTAATGTATGTGACGCATTGTGAGGTTGTAGACAGAATTAAGGATGCTAGGGTTCATATTTGAGGTCTGCATGCCTGACAGAATTTATTTATTGATGCATGTACAGTAGGTCAGGCACGGCCAGGCTCAGGCTCCTTAATCATGCGTTCGGCTTTCTGGCTTAAAAGTTGCAGGGCAGAAGACCATGGGCCAATGCCAGCCTTCGGACCTGTAGTTCATACTCGCTGCAAAGATGGCATGGCATCAAGCTTAAAACCCCACTTCATTTTGTTTGTTTTGAAAATATGACTGACTAAAGTGCTAGATGTATGTGAAAAGCTTACCGTATGAACACACACCATATGGACCATGTGTGTGCTTTGGTTTGGTATGAACAGGTCCACCATCCTCATGGAGAGTAAACTGGTTCTGCGAGGACGGGCCATATCAGACCAGGGCATCGCTGAGGCACTGGTGTCCACCATGCTACTAGAGGACAGCTCCGCAAGACAGGCCCTGCACGACTTTCTACTGGCCAGGAAGGCTTCCATTCATCAACTACTTAGCCAACCACAGCACGGTAAGAAGAGAGTTCCCTGGGCTCTTCTCGAACACAGAGAAATTTCCTTCAAAGAACCTGACTAATAGGCAATTTTGGGTCTTATGTCTAATTGTTTATCCCAGTTTTGCACAGTACCAATACTTTTCTTGGCCAGAGCACAGAGCTAATATGGCCAATCACAAAGACAGTGTTCACAAACATTTATCAAAACATATTTTAACGAATCATGTTCTATTTCCATGTCTGCTAAACATCTACAGATACACAAAGTGGGGAAAGTAGGGATATTCAACTTTATTTTCTCCTCATTTTCAGAGATGTGCTCAGAGTGTTATGGGGAAGCGTTTGACCATTGCGAGAGCAAACACGTCTGTCATACGACCGCCCCTATTATGTTAATATTTCTGTTTAATTATCCTAAACTTTTGCTCTCTTGTCCCAGTGGCTGGAATCAAGGCCCAGGTGTGTAGCTTGGTGGAGCTTTTGGTGACCACACTGTTCCAGGCCTATGCTGTCTTCTACCTCCCCCCAGAGGGAAGCCCCCGGCCTGGGGAAGGAGCGCTGGGCTGTGGCATGCTCTTCTCCACCCTGGAGAATGTTACCACACCTACAGGTACAACATCCTGTGAGAGAGAGACAATACTAGCATATTCTCTCTGTCTCTCTTTTTTTTTTCTTTTACAGAAATCAGTGCCATCGAACACCCTTTGTGTGTTCTAAAATATTGAACCTATGAAATGTAGTTAAAACATAAGCGCTTTGGCCAAAACTAGGGTTTTGTTTCCTGAAGAATTACATTTTAGATGGTTTCTGCCTGTCAGCTGGCATAAAAAGGAACCTGTTTTCCAATAGATAGTTATTATTATTTAGTCACAAGGTTTTTTTCAATCATTTCAATTTAGAATTAGCAAGGTAAACACATAATGTAGATGCATAGAGACAGTGTAGTGGCTCAGTGTAGGTCGCAGGTAAACCAAGAACCTAACATAAAATGCTATACTTTATATAAAATAAAAATCATCTGTACATTGAGACCTTCTAAACAAGCCTGCCTGTTTGCTAAGAGGGGAAATATTTTACCATTCATGCAGTACCACATGTCAACCACTATGTGTCTCACCATACCACTGGATGGGAATGTGTCAATTTAACAGCAGGAGACTACAACCAGCGAACAGTACTCACTGTACATTACACACTACTGTACTTGTTAAGTATTTGTATCTTCCTTGAGTGTTGGTTTTTGCGTACTTATAAGTTATGACTTTCTCTTCACCACATTTCAAAGATAAATATTCTTTTCACATAATACATAATAACATTGAGTCAAACTGCTTAGACCTGCTAAAACAGTGGTTCATTCAGTGGTTCAAACATTTCATGTGTCATCATAACGTGTCCCCATGCAGGGAAAGGCAAGAGGGTTTTCCAGGACATGAGCACAGGAAACTGGTTCAGATACCTGCCAGCCTCCATCGCAGAGTTTCAGCCCTCCCTGCGAACCCTGGCCCAACCCATCCAGAGAGAGCAGCTCCGAGACACACTCCAACAGTGGATAGATACGTAAGATACAGACCAAGAGGGAGACTCATGGTTTGATCATTTCTGTTGGTTGCATGTCTATCTTTTTATGAATCTGTTGAGCGGTGCTAAAACCAGGAAAGCATCTGTCCATTTTAGATTTTACCTCCATAATGGTAAAATAAGGTTTGCAGAAAACTCTTTAGATTTAGGTTGATTCTAGTTTGATTTTAAATCCAAATCTCTGCTATTTTTGAACTTCTTGAAAACAAACAAAAACAAACAACCCTTCTGACAATGTTTTGTCCCCTAACAATCTTGGGGCTCTAAAAAAAAGTGTGATTACAGGTTTAGAAGGCATTGTGGAATCGGCCCTAGGTCCTCATGGGACAAATGTTTCTAGTCTAAGTTACTAAACAATAAACCATTCACATTCTTGTCCCCAGCTGTAAGGAGGATCTGTGCAGTGGCATCAGCAGTCTGCTGGTCTATGTGAAGAGCCTGAAGGGCCTGGCGTCCATCAGGGATGCTGTGTGGGACCTCCTCTCTTCCGAGTCCATCAGTCAGCACTGGGGGTCCGTCTGTCAGCAGATGCTGGAGCGTCCCCTGGCCATGTGGGAGGACTTCCTGCAACAGCTGTTCCTTCAGCGTTTGCAGGTAATGTTGTAGCTTTCCCTGCTTGGACATACTATAGATCTGTGCTGGGGCACGTACGCATACATAAACTTAAATAGTGGATGTGAGCTCGGTTCCAACCTCAGGCACTCCTCTGGGAAGTGGTAATGCTTGGGTAAGTTATTACACTCAGACTTGCAAAAGTGTAGCATTTCGGCAAATATAAATAGATTTTTGACGGAAGCTTTGCATATTCACAGGTTTGGCTTAACAAATGTCACTCTAACCCTAGTACTATCTACATATTTTACTATACTGTATTTTCCTTGAACGTCCACCTCCAGGCCATCACACGTGAAGAAACCCAGGGCATTTCAGCCAGCTGCACCCAGCTCCTCAGCTCCGCTCTGAGGGACCTGGAGAGCCACTCGGCCCAGTCCCCAGCACCGCCCTCCAACGGTGGCAGCAGCTCTGGCAGCCGCACAGGGGCCCAGTATGAGGCAGACGTGGCTTCCTTCCTGTGGTCGGAGGGAGCAGGGGACCTGCTGAGCGACGCTGCCTGGGTGAGTGTGAGCCAGAGAGGCCAACAGCAGCAGCAGCAGCAGTGTGGAGGTCTGGCCATGAAGACCCAGGCCCTGACGCCCTGCGTGCAGAGCTTCTGCTCCTCCCTGGACGCCAAGCTGAGGAGCAGGCTGGACGACCTGCAGTGCTACCTTCCTTCCCAGGACAAAGGTGGGAGCAAAGTGTGGGACAGTATTTCCGTACTTCAGTCATGTGTGGCAACACCGTGGCTCCGATATTGACTTTCAAGTGACCAGTCTGTGATATCATCTGTATGATGTCAGTCAGTGGCCTATGATATACACTACAGTATGGTTCAATTTTCTTCAAGGTTTCATTCAACCCATTCAGAGACGCGAGACGCGCATTTACTTCCATTCAGCGTTTGGGTTACAGTATACTGTATATATTATTGAACCAATGAATAGTATTAACAAGAGCTTGTGACAACAACATATCTACTAGGAAGGAACACAGACTATTTTCACACATTCCCTGACAAGTAACTGTTTTGGACATGAAATGTTTCTATTTTTCCACCCAAGTGACCCAACAGCATACAACTGCATACAGTATATGTATTCCTCTCCTCAGCCTCCAGCACTACGTCAGCCTCCCACTCCGTCCCCAGCGGGTCGCCCAGTGACAGACGGTCGTCCATCCCCGCCGCCGCCTCGCCCTTTGACAGATTCACGGACACGCCGGCCGTGGAGGACACCCTGCGGGAGAACTGCCTGGCATGCATGCGTCACATCCTGTCGTCGGTGCGCTCTGAGCTGGCCGCGGCGCAGACCGGGGGTCGCCCGGCCCACCTCAGCACCGTGCTGTTCCTAGCCAGGCTGTGCCAGTCCGTGGGAGAGCTCTGCCCCAACCTCAAGCGGTGTATCCTGGGCAGACGTGGCAGCGGTAAGACCCGGCTCTGTTATTACACTCAGACAGACTCCCTTTCCACCAGGTGGGAACCACTTCAGTTCACAAGAGCAAGAGCTCCAACATTGAAAGGTTAATTATGAATTCACAAAGGAAATACCTGTAAAGGAAAGGAATAGCTGTATTAAATTGTTTATATGGTCAATATAAGTCAATTAATATCACTAGTTAACCAGTTGACCACCACTTTGACAGTAATAGCTTTTTCATATTTGATTTTTGCATATTTCTACCTATATAATGCCTAATTTGATTTTTTAATTCAAGATTTATAATAGAATCAAAAAATGTATTCCTGTACATTATCAACTGGAGATGTTTTGATGTGATAACAATTTAATATAGGTATGGTTTTGCCATAATTAATGTTCTGATTTTGGAGGTCTGGAGCTTGAACTAAGAACCAAAAAGAACTGAGCACACCTATGTGATTCATGCAAATCCACTTATAAATGCTTTGGAAATGTTTCTTCTTTGTTCAAGATTGGGATTTTTATTTTTTCTATGATCTCATTTGAGCATTAATATTCCTATAATTGCTTAATGCCGGGTGTAAACTTTTAGTGTTATTTTAATTCACACATTTCTGTATATATTCATGCAGTTTAATATATGCATCATAAATGTCATATATTGTCTTCATGAAAGTAAATTTAGATTTTCATTGAAGGGACAGCCCCTTGAGATGCAGCATCTCATTTTAGAGAGAGATCCAGCATAAATGTTCTTTGTGTTCCAAAGTGTCAATTCCACATAACAATGCAATCATCAATGACAGTTTATTTGATTGATAAATGTCCAGGGACAGAGGCCACGGGTAAAGGCACGCCGGGTCAGAGCAGGAAGCTGGGTAAATCCAGGGCAGCGGCTCCGGAGGTGACCCCTGCCCAGGCCAAATGGAGTGGACTCAACCAGGAGCTGTTCGCCTGTAGCATGGAAGCATACGGCATCTGGACTGATGCTCTCTCAAAGGTCAGTGTCTCCAACATGACATGGTTACAAGAGTTGGGTGCCAAATACGAGATCTCTCATTATGATCACTTTACAGCAGTGGCTCTCCCTTTTGTTTTTACAATTGTAAACCACCAAATTATATTTGGACACGGACCCATCTGAAAGCTATTTATTGTTTATCTTAGTTTTAGTCATCATATCTATTTTCTTTCCTTATTCAGTTTCCGTCACTGAAAAAAGGTAGTTAACAAAACATTTTTCGTCATAGTTTTAGTCGACAAATTCATCACAGGCCTCCACCTCCATCAGGTTGTGTATGTTGTTGTTGGTGCAGGTACTTGTAGATCCGTTGTCTCCAGCACTTCATACCCAGTCTACAGGCTCCATCCTGACCACCGCCACCAACTGGGAGGAGATAGAGATCCAGGAGGAGGCGGAGTCAGGAAGCAGCGTCACGTCCAAGATTAGACTACCCGCCCAGGTCAGTTCATTGCAACAACATGACCGCAAGAATGTTGTACTATAGCCTTTTTTATTACATTTTTATTCTGTGTGTGTGTGTGTGTGTGTGTGTGTGTGTGTGTGTGTGTGTGTGTGTGTGTGTGTGTGTGTGTGTGTGTGTGTGTGTGTGTGTGTGTGTGTGTGTGTGTGTGTGCAGCCATCATGGTTCGTGCAGTCCTTGCTGTTCCAGCTGTGCGTGGAGGTGAACCGGGTGGGGGGTCACGCTCTGCCCAGACCCACCCTGAACCAGCTGCTACGCTCCTGCCTAGACCGGGCTCTCCAGCACTACCATGCACTCACACAGCCAGACCAGCACAAGGTACCTGACACACACTGCTGCGTCTGCAGGGTAGTTTTAAGGGGTTGGCAACCAAATGTACGCCTGCGAGTCTGGTATCTCTTGATTGAACAGATTGAACCAAATGGTCTATAGTAGACAGGACAGTGACAGACGGGACAGGACAGTGGTTCTCAAAGTATCTGTAGTGCAGCTTCAACTTGTTTTGTATTGTTCAGGAAATTAAAAATGTTCAATGTCAAGAAGTATATTTATAAAACAAAGCAATACTACCTCATCATAGTTGGTATTGTGGCTTTATCCATTGCCATTTATTTATACCAACACAGAGACATAAAAGATGTTCAGTCGCAGTGATTATGGTAAAAACTGAAAACCTTGAAAGTGTGAGTGAATGGGTGGTTCAATGTAATGCACAATCTATATAAAGTGCCTTGGTTAAGACGAAGTGGCAACTGATGCACTGAATACCTGAGTCTAGCAGAATTCACATTAGTCGTGTTTTTTTCATTGCACTGTGCCAGTAAACTGCAACAAGATGGTTATCTCCTGCCTCACACTTTTCCATTGTGGTTCTAATAGGAGGGACAGTTCCCTATGACCCAGAACAGAGCCTTGCAGCTGTTGTTTGACCTGCGCTACCTCAGTGCCACACTGGGAACAAGACCTGAGGAGGGCAAGAGCTCCCGCTCCCAACAAGACCCCAGGTACCATATACAGTGTATACTGTCTATGGGCTTGTTAATGATGCTGATGATCAACATGTTTATTAACGCCCTGCGAAAGCCCAGGTGCCAAAATAGGGACCATATTTTGGCTTTTGAAAATGACTTCATATGGCAGCCAAGTCTATGGGCTTTGTAATGTTTTGTTTAGAGCACCTTGGCGTAAATGTAATGACAGCAAAGTTTAACTCGTAATGCTTGTATAGGGCAGCAGTTACCGTTTCGCTACTAATTGATTTATTGTTTTATTGGCGAGCCTACCAGTGATGTGGCTGATATGACTGATATGACGTGTAAATCGATTTGTCTACAATAATATAAACATATTTTTAGCCGATCACCATTTTTTTGCACGATCGCCTAACGGCAGTCTGTACTCGCTCAGAAATGATCAAAATCGCCTGGTGCACGCTCCTACGTGCACACTTGCGTGTCCATGTCCATCGCGGATCATAATCCAGAAGTCGCTGCGACATTACGGCCTGATTTTAGTTAGTTATGATAATGATAGTCATCCTAGCGATCACCCCCCACACCAACCCCCCTTGGTGTGTGAAAAGGGAAAATCTGCCGGAAAAAATATGACCCAGAAAAGGTACCCTGCATATCCTGTTTCAGCTAGAGTCACAGCTAGAGACCCATTGGATGGCGACCTACTGACATCTAGTGGTGATAGTCATGTAGTGCAGATTCTAGAGCTTCTATTACCATCTAAATGAGTATGCAAACGCTATTTGAATGGGAATGATTTGATAAATAAAAAATGCGAAAACCACTGGTAGGGAACTACTATATACATGTCAAGTACGTCCTTGGGTGTTATTGAGTTAACATACTTTTCATGTTACTTTTTATCTTTTTATTTCTACTTTTTACTATTTTTTGCAGGGTCCAGGAGATGTGCGATTGGTTGGAGAGCTACATTGACCCCTTTGATCTGGACGTCTTCACCCCGCATCTAAACGCCAACCTCAACCGCTTATCACAGAGAACCTCGGTACCGTCAGCCAATATAAATATACTGTATCACACCAATGTTTCATCCACCAATATAATGACACCCCTGTACCATCCTCCAATGGAATAACACCCCTATACCATCCACAGATTCCCAGCTCTATACTAGACGCAAAAAGAGAGGGAGTTCTGTCAATTGTCAGCCTTTTTGTGTATTGTATATACGTATTATGTTTACTCTTGTGGTGATGTGTGTGTGTTGCCAGGTCTTGCTGGGGCTGTTGACAGGCACAGAGAAGCAGTTTGTGTCACGGAGCAGCAGCAGTGTCACCTCCCAGGAGCCCTACAACATCCTGCCCCTGGCCAGCAGCCAGATCAGGTGAATTGCAGTTCTGTCAACTCATTGAGATGTCCACTATGCATCCAGTATAAGAGTATGGATTTTTCATCCAGTATAAAAGTATGGATTTTCTATGTGGAAGATAATGTATTTCAATTGTCCCTCCTTTTGGTTGTCACCAGTTTAGCTCTAATATCTGATCTATAAGCTATGTGAGCTTATAGATCTGGTACCTTTGAAACATATTATTATTTAGTTTTTAATTATCACAATTTGTTGTAGATCCCCCTCCCATGTTGCTGTATATGTAATGAGCTTTTCCTGTGGCTGCTCTGTTTACTGTTCATTAATTAACAATAGATCATAGTGCCTACTGTTTGTTTTAGTTTGTGACTATCAATACTGCAGATTTGTACTGCTCTTAATGTTTAAGCTTTTGGGTCCTTCCCAGGTTCGGCCTGCTGCCTCTAAGCATGACCAACGCACGCAAGGCCAAGTCAGCCATCAGGACTACAACCACCACACGCCCACTGGTAAGAACTATGTAACATCACAGCGAGCTGAAGCCCGATTTAGACAGAAATAACCGATCTATAAGCTCACGTTGCAAGCTCATAGATGGACTATTTCCGCTGTCATCATTTCTGGTGTCATCCATTTGTCAAGCAAAATGTTTGTCAAGTGAACTTTTGAGATGCCAGGAAGAGTCAAATATAACAAGCCTTACATAATGTTAGCTTGAAAATAGACTGTTGTCACAAAGCAACATTGTCTTTATACAGAAAATTATACAATATTGTGTGTACGGGATATCGTTGCTTCAGCTTGTGTGATTTCCGTTGTAAGTCCAAAACTGTACCTTTTTCATTATTTCAATATCATTTTAAAATAGTTTAAATAGAAGATTTACAACTTACATACTGCTCTATGTAAATTTGTTATTTTAACACATGTTTTATTGTTTTGGGACACTTGTATGATGAAGTGGGACATTTGTATTTATTATCTTTGATAATATTATTTATATATAATATTTATTATTATTTATTATTATTGTTGTTATTATTATATGCATCAGAATCCCGGAGATACAAGGTTTCATCCCTACAGTAACTTTTTATTTATTGATGGTTCATTTGTGTTGTGTGTCATTCTTTTGGGTAAACATTGTTTTGTTAAACCCTCTGCCTTTGCCAGCATTATTGAATGTGGGAGTCACAGGCAAGTCCCCTGCAGGCCCACTGCTGACACTGCAGTGGTCCTTTTGTGTGTGTGTGTGCGTGTACGCGCGTGTACTGTAGTTGTAGATGATCCGGAAAAATGTGACTAGTGCATTCAAAAGAACAGGGTTGCACTCAATACGTAGCTTGTTTTATGCTGGTATATTGGTATATAATTGACAATTTTGTATACATCATGTTACAGCTACCTCCAAAATCAATAAATACTGTATTCTGATGATCATGATCATCACCACTAGCACACTTTTGCTTCCTTCATTCATAAATCAGAAATCAACCTCATGAATGTTGTAATTTCAAATTGAGTTTTGAGATAGATGATATTTTACCATCCAGCCTGATGGTTAAATATCCAGAATCACTTTGCTCGGTATAGACATACCAAGCTAGGGTTCTGTCTTGTCTTGAGCCAAATTCAACATTCTACTTGAGTGCAGTCCTATTCTTCTGCATAGATAGGTAGTATTCATTGATGAGAGTGCAGTGGTCTAGAGTACCTGCACGTTTGCAGTGTGATTTGATTGTTCCATATTACTGCTGCATTGTGCAAGATTTGCTAATGTGAAGGCTTTATTCAGACATAAATACTGTACAATCCTCCATGTTGTTCCCACCTACTTTACAATGTTTAAAAGGTGCAGCAAGCAACATTTTCCACTTCTTTTTGTGACAGGTTGATGTATTTTTCTATTTATGTATTTATTTTTTACTTCTTTTCATTATTAGACCACTTCCTGAAAATATTTAGAATCTATGACACAGGAGCCCTGTGTCCCCTGGCCCTTAAAAATCATAGCACTCCACTATATAGGGACTTCCTTATTGGCTACCTAACAATAGTCCCATCAAGGCTGTCAGTCACCAATAACAAAGCTAATAGGGACTTCTTTGGAGGCTTACTGCGGCAAAGAAGTGATCTAATGAGGGTTTAAGGAGATGAAAAAAAAATAGATCATTCAGAGATTTATTCCATATATCTAATTTTAAATCTCTATATTCTGAGAGTAGTCATTCTGTTATCGTTCAGTAGCAGAATTCCTAATGGCATCCAATCAGGAGAGTTCCAATTTGTCAGCTTCAATTGTCTGCCTACTTTTGGTTTCACTTCGAATTATTTTTCTTTTTAGGAGTTCTATCTCCAGACTCCAGGATAAAATTGGTATCAAAAGAATGGTTTTCCACAGAGATGAGGGGACTTGAATTACTTACAGTAGTTTGCCTAGACTTGAATAGTCTGTATAGCCATTGTTACTATCACAATAACTACTTAACCCTTATTTTAACAAGAATATCACTTCCCCATGTTATATCCAGTATCCCAGTATATCCCATAATGCAGCTTTAATATGTGAACCAATGACTGTTAGTCTTGCAGGAGAAGAAAGGATTGCTTTTATGCTCGATGAATGACCTTCTTGTTCTTTAATGATTGTGGTGCATCGGCCTTGCATCATTGCTTTGTTGCGAGATTTGCACTGAGCGGCAGCCAATGTGTTTATACTGACCCTGCATAATTTGTACTTCACCATACGACAACATCATGCGCAAAAATAGCGGATCTAAAAGCTCACAACCTGTGGTGATGTGATGTATTGGGTGGTGGTAGATCCGCTATTTTCAGCATGTGACGACATAGAAATCAGGTTTCATGGCTCAATTAAAAAACAGCATATTTTTACAACCAAAGTGAAGTTCTACCCATATAAAGGCAAGACAATTGCTCTTTGGTAGAGGTTTGGGTTGTGTACATACCTTGGGTTGTCATAATGTAACTCCAAATAGCAGTGAGATATTTCATTAGAAGTTCTGTTGATTAAAAAAAACAGCCAAAATAAATTTTGTCATATCTTGCAGGTTTCTATCACACGTTCGGTACATGGATGAGCCATACAAAGCAGATTCTGCCAATGTAAAAACTTGACTTGACTTTCTTGAAGATATTTCTCTTTCCAAATCACTATGCTTGCTATGGCATGTAGTAATGTAATCAATGATTGTAAAAGGACCGAGAAAGCAATTTACATTGAAAGCCTCTGCTTTGTTTCTGTAAATTTGAGAGCTGTTTCACTGTGCGATACAAGACCATGATGAGACTATTTGGCATTAGCAGATTTGGATTGTTGCAAATATTTTGAGTTACATAATCATAACTCCATAACAACCCTAACCTCTAGCAAAGTGTCTGTGCTTTAGGCTGAATTTATTCTCTGCAGTTAGTACAGTGCTGTCACTTAGTCGTAAATAACAGTTTGAACATCAATGATTTTTGGTTCTCTCCCAGGTTCCTCCCGCATCAACACCAGCCAATGACAACACTTTCCGCCCTGGCAACTTGTTCAGGCAGTTAGCCAATCAGGAGGAAGAAACGGCGGCTCCATCATTGTTCAAGTTGGGATGGCTATCAGGCATGTCTAAATAACACTACTGTTAACATATGTGGCTGAAACTGTACAGTAACTTTGTAAAAAAAGAAATAATAATAAAAAACATGCTATTTTGACAGCCTGCTTTTTATGTAATTTCAAATGTATTCACCTGTTATTTATCAACATGGTTAAGCAACGCTGTAATATTACTGAGTAATACGGAATAATAAATTCTATACATTTAATTGAGGTTGTTGATGCCATTTGTTTACAACATATATAATTTATTGATAATAGACCTTTGCCTTTGTTTTCCTAGTTGTCCTTTTATAGTTCCGCCTCTTTTACCACCACCAGGGAACATCAGACTCGATGCTGGCGGGTAAAAAAAACAACATACATTCAAACTTTTAACAAAATGAAGGTAAAAATCTGTCTGTGCTTTCGACTTGTCATTATAAATATTTATAAATCACTAAATAAAATCAGATCGTGTCTGAAGTGAAAGGCGCCCCCCTGTTGGCACCCTAAACATACCGTACATACATGACACATGGATGGACGGACAAAGCTGGGCATTGAAGTGGTTGTGCTCTATGGTTACGGTTGCCTACTGTAAAGACCTTCCCACACCTGCCTGTGTGTTCAAACTGGGAAGCTCAGTTTCCGTCCAGCTGTTGTAGAACGCCAATTTTTTAAGACTTTGCATTTCATATGTTGCAGTTGCTTAATGTAATTTGGATTAAGAATGTTTTTTTCTTTTTTATTTCTTTTTTTTTGTGAGATTTATTTTTTATGTTCGTGAGAGCAGGTGCTCTCATAGCACATGCTCTCACAGAATGATAGGATTACAGTATGTTTATTACATGTACATATGTCTGTGGGCTATATACAGTCAAACTGTTAACTGTCAGTTGAATTAGCAGTATAGCAGTGACAGATATCTGCTCCATCAAGTAAACTCACCTGGCAGGTTCTCAAAACAGTCATATGACAATGCCCACGTTTAATAGAACAATGTAATAGTATAGTTTTTGTATTTGTTCAAATAATATACCCTTGCAGTTTTGAACCATTGTTCTATTTTATACTGAGGGCATAGTAGAACCATCTCCTATGACCAGCTTTGTGTGTTGTGATTGGCTGACCATGGAATGTGATGTATGATGATCTAACGCGATAGGAGCACCACTCCCTTCACACAAGTGATTTTTGAGGGGCACTAGCCCCTCATATACAGCTTTTGTCCCCACACGTCTTATATTTGCCATTCACAATGAATGTTCACCAAAAATGATGTAAATTTGGTGGACATTCATTGCTCACCTACATATTATGGGCAAGCAAATCGGCTAACCGGTCACAAGAATTCAACATATGATAATGTATAATGATAAGAGCGTCCCTCTTTTCACATGGGTGTGATTTTAAACTACCATCAGCCCTCCCATGAAACACAGACCAAGTAGAAAACAGAGGTGCAATTTTCATCATGAGCGAAGGCCAATTATATGAAGACAGGTTGAAAACTGCTGAAGTTGCAGTTTAAGCTGGGATTAATAACAGCCTTTATGACAAAATTTGAGGAGTACTACGACAGGTCTAACGGGGTTGGACAGAATTAGAGGCCCTCGGCTAATTCTCGCCTACTCATACATTTGCTATATGTACAGTATATATTCCATGATAACACAAGCCCTACAGTGTTCCTTCTCAACCTCAAACACTGAATTCATTCAGACAGACAATGTCTTTATAGTTGTCTGATATCTGCTAGTATTTTTCGCATACAGGTGTGCATGTTTATTTCCTTCTTTTTTGTATATACAGGTACATTTTTAACATGGCCTTTTTGCATTTGTCTTTGGATTGAACTCACAGAAGAGAGGTAAGTTGAGTTTTGCTTGTAAATATTGTGAAAATAGCAGATTTCCAGCCTCACAACACTGCGAGTGTTGCAGTCTGTGGATCTGTGTGGCTTTTCACCTGTTCTGCCACTGAGCCACTGCCTCTTGTAGATAATTTCCAAGATTATTGCATCTTATATTTGGCAAATTGGACAGTGCTTGATCGGGTTTTGTAGTATAACTTCTGGATAACTTTGCAGTAATGGCTTTTTCATTTTAAATTTTTAAAAGTCGTTAAATTGTAATATCATTGTCATCTGGGGACCCCCCAAGATCAGATCCACAGGTTGAGAATAACTGGTTTAATAGATTTTTGCTAGGACGAAACAAAATAGCTCACATTTTATTACTATATACAGTATGTTACTTTTTACTCGAATCACTTGTAGCCCTTCATGGAAGACGTGTGGTCATTCCGCCAGCTTTGTGTGTTTGTAGCACAGAATGTGATGATTCGATTGCCTGGTGTATGATGATTTTATTATGACTTATTTTTCCTACAAGGTAACTCAGGGGACCCTATGATACCGTATGTACCTAGGGAAATATCACATACCATTGTTATCTGTGTTACACCTGAGGGCTGACACAGGGGTGGCATGTTGAAACACTTACTGCCAGATTCCTTCATAGGCAGGTGACTTTAGTCATGTAACACTGGCCTTTCACCAGTTTGTAGACTGAGGGCTCCATTTTCATTATGCTAAACCCCTTATCCCAAATCCCTTCCTATCCCTATCTTTTTTTTTTTTTTTTTTTCTTTTTTTACTATTTTGAAAAACATTTTGGAATAGTTCAACATGCCAATCTATTGACACATTGTGAGGTTGTAGACTGGCCAGTTTAACTATTGAAAAATGTGTTTTTTTTAGGGTACAGAAGGTACAGAAGTCAAGGGATAAGGGGTTTAGCGGTAACGAAAATCTAGGCCTGACTGTCCACCTGTGGTTATTTATATTGTCATACTCTAGCTGTTCTTTTCTACAACTGTGTTAAATATTCAAAATGCTTCCTTTTTGTCTGTCTGTCTATCTGTCTGTCTGTCTATCTGTCCGTCCATCTCAGTGAGACAGAGATGTTATGGAAGAAGATATTCTTGCTTTTGGTGGCTGTCAGTATGGTCAGCCTCCTGCTGATATGGTGAGTGACCAAATTAAATTCCAAACTAAAACTAAATTCAAAATTGTACTGAACTACCTCTCACATTCAACTTTCAACCTACAACCCCAATTCCGTTGAAATTGGGACGTTGTGTAAAATGTAAATAAAAACAGAATGCATTGATTTGCAAATCGTTTTCAACCTCTATTCAGTTGAATACACCACAAAGACAATATATTTAATGTTCAAACTGATAAACTTTATTGTTTTTTGAAATTACACAATCTTTTGTAAATTGATCCCTGCAACACGTACCAAAAGAGTTGGGACGGGGGCAACAAAAGACTGGGAAAGGCCATGAATGCACAAATAACGCCTGTTTGGAACATTCCACAGGTAAACAGGTTAATCTTAAACAGTTTAATATCGTGATTGGGTATAACAGGACCATCCCAGTCGTTCACAATCAAAGATGGGACGAGGTTCACCACTTTGTGAACAATTCTGTGAGAAAATCATCCAACGGTTTAAAAACAATGTTTCTCAACATTCAATTGCAAGGAATTTGGTGATTTCATCATCTACAGTCCATAATATAATCAAAACGTTCAAAGAATCTGAAGAACTTGCTATACTAAAGCGACAAGGCTGAAAACCAACACAGAATACTTGTGACCTTTGATCCCTCAGGTGGCTCTGCATTAAAAACTGACGTCATTGTGTAAAGGATATTACTGTGAGGACTCAGGAACACTCAGAAAACCATTGTCAGTTTACATAGTTTGTCGCTACACCTGCGAGTGCAAGTTAAAACTCTACCATGCAAAGCAAAGCCATACTTCAGAAAGGTTGGTTTGAAAAACAACCAGAAAAACAACCAGAAATGCCTTCTCTGGGTCCACTATCATTAGAAATGTGGACTCATCAGACCACAGCACACTTTTCCACTTTGTGTCTAACCATTTCAAATGATATTGTACCCAGAGAAGGCATTTCTGGTTGTTTTTCTGGTTGTTTTTTCAAACCAACCTTTCTGATGTATGGCTTTGCTTTGCATGGTAGAGTTTTAACTTGCAATCGCAGGTGTAGCGACAAATTATGTAAACTGACAATGGTTTTCTGAGTGTTCCTGAGTCCTCACAGTAATATCCTTTACACAATGATGTCAGTTTTTAATGCAGAGCCACCTGAGGGATCAAAGGTCACAAGTGTTCGGTGTTGGTTTTCAGCCTTGTCGCTTTAGTATAGCAAGTTCTTCAGATTCTTTGAATGTTTTGATTATATTATGAACTGTAGATGATGAAATCACCAAATTCCTTGCAATTGAATGTTGAGAAACATTGTTTTTAAACCGTTGGATGATTTTCTCACAGAATTGTTCACAAAGTGGTGAACCTCGTCCCATCTTTGATTGTGAACGACTGGGATGGTCCTGTTATACCCAATCACGATATTAAACTGTTTAAGATTAACCTGTTTACCTGTGGAATGTTCCAAACAGGCGTTATTTGTGCATTCATGGCCTTTCCCAGTCTTTTGTTGCCCCCGTCCCAACTCTTTTGGTGCGTGTTGCAGGGATCAATTTACAAAAGATTGTATAATTTCAAAAAACAATAAAGTTTATCAGTTTGAACATTAAATATATTGTCTTTGTGGTGTATTCAACTGAATAGAGGTTGAAAACGATTTGCAAATCAATGCATTCTGTTTTTATTTACATTTTACACAACGTCCCAATTTCAACGGAATTGGGGTTGCAACCTAGCTTCATAAAAATACTAGCCTGTACGTGAAGATTGTGGTTGTTTAATGTCGCAGTTAATGGCTGTGGGAACAATTAACTCCTGCAGTGTTGTTAGTATTATTTCATTTTATTTAATTTTCTTTTCGCTTCATTTCATTTATGCAGATAAAACATTACACTCAGGGATGCTTCCCAATATAAACACAAAAATATGCACAATTACGGTATAAGTGAATTAATTAAATATAAATGCTCTCCCTCCAGGACAAAGGGGTCCTTATACTTGAGGTTCTTTGCACCGTGCTCCGGACCACATCCAGGCCTAAATCCTAAAACCAACGTTGTTTTCCTGAAGACTCACAAGACGGGCAGCAGCACCATGCAGAACCTGCTGTACCGCTTTGCTGAGCGCCACCACCTGATGGTGGCGCTCCCCACAAAGGAGTGTGGCCACCAACATTTCTGTTACCCACAATCCTTCAGCACCAGTTTCATCCACCCAGCCACCCTGCCAGCCAACATCATCACCAACCACATGCGCTTCAACCACACTGAGGTGCTCAACTTAATTTTGTCTGGTTGAAAGAAAAGTGAAGCATAGCATGCGTGTGTAGCAGGTGGCTACAGCCTCTATCGTGATGACCTCCAAAGTCTAGTATCTGCCCCCGGACCAGGGGGATATAACTTTGGTCTAGTACGTGGTTAAGATGTTGGACTTTCATGCAGGAGATGTGGGTTAGAATCCCGGGCGTTACACGTGGTGTGCATGCAGGCATACTTTTGACATTGTCGTTTTAGTTTTTAATCTGGAAATACATTTCTTAACAAATATACAGTATTCACCATATTCATTCATGTGTTTGTAGAGGTGTCTACTAACAGGTATAGTCGACAGCTGCTGAAAGTTGGTGTAGCATCAACAACCAATTAAGGCAAAATGTTCTGCTTTAGAACATGTGACATGTAAAAAAAAAAAAGTGTCTTTTTTGTGTAAAAATTAATGCTTGAAATGGGTTCATATTCATAATCATAAAAAACCCTATACTTTGACACATGTTACATAAAGTATAATGAAATTTAGACATTTGGTAGCAGTTGTCAAAAATACCTAGCGTGGCTGAACCAATGTGAGACATCTTTACACACACATTGGTGATGAAAACTCTGGGTATTTATTTCGAAATCAACACAATTTGGTTTTAATATTGGTTTTATATGTTGATGGAACTTCTTGTATCCTGCAGGTGCGGAGGTCCATGCCAAACAACACCGCATACATCACTATTCTCCGAGAGCCGGCCTCCATGTTTGAGTCGATGTTCAGTTATTTCAAACAAACTAGTGAGAGTTTCAAGAAGGTCCCTAATGGATCCTTGGAGGCCTTCTTGGAGGAACCATTGCGGTACTACCAGCCAAGTGAACCAATCATGGCTGCCCGCAATGCCCTGACCTTTGACCTGGGCGGTGACAAGGACCGGCCAGTGAATGACACTGCATACATCCGTGACTTTGTGGCGGAGGTTGATCGCTCCTTCTCCCTGGTGATGATCGCAGAGTACTTCGACGAGTCGCTGGTTCTCCTCCGTCACCTGCTGTCCTGGGAGCTGGACGACATTCTGTACGTCAAGCTCAACATGCGTGCATCCGGCTCCAAGCAGAGCCTCGCACCAGACCTCACCGCCAAGATGCGTGCCTGGAACTCCCTGGACGTACAGCTCTACGACCACTTCAATGCCTCGCTTTGGCGGAAGCTGGAAGCTCTTGGTTCGGCCTGCGTAGCAGAGGAGCTGCGCCTCAAGCAACAGGCCCAGGAGAAGTTGATGCAGAACTGCTTTGGAGACCGGATGCCGCAGCTCCGCTCGGCAAAGCAGATCAAGAGCATGAAGCTGCGGCCTTGGCAGCCCAGCAACAGCATTGACATCATGGGCTACGACCTTCCAGATAGCGTCAGCCATGTCCAGAAGCTCTGCCTCAAGCTGATCATGCCAGAGCCCCAATATACAAATGTTCTCCTAAGGTCTCAGACACGGCCTGTCTGGAGATGGACACGAAACTGGATGTGGACTTGAACCGTATTAAGGATCCCTTCTGGGACTCCAGTTTTTACACTGTAAAATGGTAGGATTTAAAGCCTTACTGTATGGTAATTTCCCTGCAGGTTACTGCCATCTTGCACTTCCCAGAAGCTCTTAATTGATCCCTTTTGAACTTCAAAGGGGTTGTGTCTCTTTAGTGTGCTGTGCTCATCATAGATGGGGAGGAGTGAGTGTCACAGATCTGCTACAGAGTCTGTGCCTTTGAACTTCAAAGGGATCAATTAGGCTTGAGCTTCGGCCTGCACACACTAACCTAACCTGGCCTCGCCAGGCTTTCCACCTCTATAAGGAAAGCCTGGTCTGTGTTACAAAATTGCTGTGCAATCCAGTTTGGAGAGGGTGGTATCATTATGTAATGTTTTGTAGTCATCAGGCCGGAACCCTCAATCTGGAACTTATTTTTTACTCATAACGATTTCCACAATAAAAGCTGCAGGCAAAGAGAGCTCTTATTGTTAATTATAAGACCCTTAAACTGACTAAATGGAATCATTAGGGTTTTATTGTGTATACTGTCAGAGTTAAAAATGATCCCTGGCTAATAAGACATCAATGCCTTAATAAATTAGAAATACCCTCTAACTAGATTAAAACCTCCTTAAATATTGTATTTACTGTAATTTTATAAATAGATAATCTTTCACTCGTAAGAACTGCATCTGTCACAGGTTGATGTGATATGCACCACGTGGCGTCAAATGTGTACTTGAGTACTGACATTTGGGGTATTTTGTATTCTCATCTTGTAGTGTATTGTTGCCAGTACCCATATGGTACTAACATGCTGTTAATTAGTTTGGGCATGTTTTTAAAAACACCCCCAGTGACTCATTCCCCTCATTAGACGTGAAAATTAATTATTTTTCAACATTGCACCTGTTGAGCTGGTGTTTCATCATCAGCTCTAGCTCAGATGTCAACAATGGAACACACCATGTTTTCAACAACTGTTTGATGATCAATGAACTTAGTGTAAAACATTAGATATGTCATATTAGGCTTCTGCCCATCATACTTATTAATGAATTACTTACTTGAGATTGTCACAATTACTTTTGTATTTACGTAGTCGTCACTCTCAAAATCTGCACTGTGCCTATTGAGAAATGTTCATATAAAGTGGAAATAAAAAACCTTGAACCTTGAACCTTGAAAGTGGAAATCGCCAATCATCAAGTGCAAAATGTATGTGTAGCGATGTGAATTATAGATTGGCTATTTCTACTGTTGATGTTTTTTCTTGTAGTAGCCTATAAAGTTATTCAGTTATGCAAGATGCTTGTCACATATCTTCCCTGTGCAGCCTTTACCGTTTACAAATCCAATCATTTCTCAAAGCAAAGTCATAATCGTGACATGCCTAATAATGTTGTTTAGATATGGTATTCTTAAGTATGTTCTTGTGTGTTCATTAACGTAAATTATTATCTGTCTAAATTAACAAATAACTAAGTAAAGATTTTGGTGAGCTATTAGATCAGCTTTATTTAAGACCATGTTCCTCCATGCAGGGGTTCAATTGGTTAATATTGTATAGGACTACAAAAACTGCACATTATACTGTATATTGTATAGAGTGACATTTTATCTTTGGCCGTTGCTTAGAAAAAATAATTAACGCCCAAAGGTAAAATGTCTCTTCTAAAATATGTCCCTGACCGCAAGTAAGAGCGAGTGCAAAAACCTCCCTGACCGTGCCTTATTAGATTATCCCATAGGAGTGTACATACTGATACAAATGTATCAGTGGCTGGCAAGTCCTATACTACTCCAATTTTTGACCTTCCTTTTTATACACCATTATATTATACAATCATAAGACCCAATTTCTGAATGTCAGGTCTCCAGGTATCCGAATATGTATATTTATGATACTAATTTACAACACTATGGCACATTATGAGTCCACTACTACTAGTGGAGGACCTCCATAACTCTGAGAGACTAAATCAAAATGTGCTTTCAACATCAAGACTGCATAGCCCTGCCCCCCTCTTCTGCTTGGTGGGTGTTGTGAAAGATTGCGTAATGCCAGCTGGCACAGGGGATGGCACAGCGATATAAAACAATAATCACCAGACAATGCATTTACAGAAGTCCCCCCTTCTGTAAATACACTGTCCAGTGTTTAAGTGGGGGATGTTAGGCAGAGGAGGACATCAGGCATGAAGGTTTCTCTAGACATAGGCCTGCTTTTGTACTTGTTCTTTTCATTCCCTCTTTTGACTTCTTCATCTTCCTATCCTTGTGAGATACAGGCACCGTTTAATCTCAACAGAATCTATGAGCCTGGGGACTTGGTACTGGGCGCCGTGTTTGATGTACACCTCTCCTCTGTGTTCCCCGATCTGTCCTTTACCTCCGACCAACAAGACCCCGTTTGCTACGGGTGAGAACCAGGGAAATCTTGTTTTGATTTACTGTGTGGCACTGTTTCCCAAAATGTGTGTCCATGTGTGGGTCTCAAAAACATTTCTATGGGTCTCTTTATTTTTTGTTTTCTAGATTTTGTTTTTAAGGAGTAGTGAAAATAATGGAATGTAATGATCTAATAATGTCAATTGTCATTAGTCAAACATCTAACATTTACGTCACAGGCTAAAATGTCTGCAGTATATGGTACCATAGGATCAGTTGATGTTGTGTACTTACAGTGTACATTCTGTGTTTTAGTTTCAGCATTGACGAGTTCAGATTGGCCCAGACCATGGTTTTTGCCGTTACAGAGATTAACAAGAACCCCAGGCTGCTGCCCAACGTGACTCTGGGCTATATTCTCTATGACACTTGTCTCACACTTGAGATTGCATTCCGTGCAGCGTTGTCATTGATCAGTGGTAAAGAGGTGCAGATCCAGTTGGATGAGAGTTGTGTCGGCTCTCCTCCGGTGCTGGGAATAGTGGGTGATCCTTCCTCAGCCAATTCTGTTGCCGTCTCTAGTTTGTTAAGTCGGTTCAGAGTGCCCCTGGTAAGTTGCCCCCCCCACCTCCCTCCCTTAATTTTCTACTTCCATCTGATATGCTTAGTTTTGATGATTTGGTTGTTTATCAACTTTTGTATCAAGCTTCAACAATCAAAGTTCAAGATTGAGCTTCATTGATACATCTTGTGTACAGGTTTGGTTTCCTTCCTTGTAGCAGTATAAGTAATGTGCTATGCCTTAGTGTCAGTGGCAAATACAGTCTAGGCCTATTCATTCTCGTCTGAAAGGAACTTGAAAGGCATACTGTGTCAATCTATTGCAGGCAAGAGCTAGCTAGCAAGTGGACCAGGCAGATGATTAGGTCTGTCACAAATGTTCGTTATTTGCAAATTAAGAAAATAGCTGAATCAAACTAAACTCAAAACATGTCACATTGTATATGAGATTTAGTTTTTATTGTTTTAGAAATATAAGGGGGAAAATAATCTCTGTGCATGCGGATGTCCACTCGGCTGTGTGAATTCAATTGAGGGAGATTCAATTTGTGTGCAAGTACTGAAATGTTTTAGCATTTTGAGCTTGTACAGGGGATGAATTGAATATTTTGTACATGATCTGAATTGGTGTCAGATCCTGTCTGTGAGATATGACCTTTGACACGATGTCTCACAAGAGGAAGAGGGAGACAAAAGACAACCACCCTGATTGTGCAACTTACAGTATATAATATTAACATTATGCTATAAAGGCCCTATCAGTTCTTGATCGTACCACAGTGTCACACAAAAGCATCAAAAGTAGCAGATCCGCAAGAAATTAGATCTGCTAGGTTTGATGCTATATGTTTTGAAATTGAATCTGGAAAAGTAAAGTTTTTGACATAATGACGTTTTCCAGCCGACATTACAGGGCAGGTCTTTTGTGTGTTCCTTCAGGTCAGTTCCCATGCCATGTGCTCCTGTCTGAGTGACCGGTACAAACACCCTTCCTTTTTCAGAACAATCGTTAGTAATACCATCCAGGTGGGCTTCTAAGTATACATGCACTGTATATCTGAGTGTCTAGTGTCATTTCGTATACTGTAGGTATCTATGGTAAAACATACTATACAATACTATTTGCCCCATTTTAGCAACATAGAAACGATCATAAAGACAACAGTAATATACAGTATAAGACGATTGATAAAATACTGATCCCTATACAGTATAGCTTATACAGAGGGTATGCATGATTTATGTCAGGAGAGCATTATAGACTGATTCACATGTTTTTTGATGTGTATTTCTCTTTTAAGCACTCATATGCTTCCATTATTTGTCCTTTTTCCAACCAGGTGCAGGCTTTGTTAGAGATCATGAGACATTTCGGGTGGACCTGGGTAGGACTGTTGTTCATTGATGATGCCTATGGCCGCGACGCGGCTCAGATCTTCCAGGCAGAACTGGCCCAGTCTGGGTCAGCCTGCCTGGCCTATGTGGAGCCTTTGCCTTGGGACAGTGACCCCACAGAAACACAGAGGGTCGTCTCCATGATGAACACATCCACGGCCCGCGTGGTCGTTGTGATCGCCTACGGGATGCCCTCGATTACACTCCTGGACGAGGTTGAGGGTTACAATCTGTGTTCATTTAGGGATTCAGAATTATAAGGAATCTGAAATTAATTAAATTGAAGTTCTCTTTTAACATATAAAACGGTTACTATTTAAAGGTAGGGGAAGTGATTCTGAATGGTAGGGGAAGTGATACCATTTTCATTCAGTAAAGGCAGGGAAATCAGTCAGATATCAGGATACAGATTATACGAGTGCAATTGGAAGTGATGATAAATAATTGATCAGATAAAAACTGAAACAATGTAAAAGTGTGGCTGATAAATGGCTGCACTCCTGATTGGCACGAAGTTTGTCACTTACATGAAATTGTATTTTCTCTTTATCAAAGAGCTACAGACACAGCATTACTGAACAATTACACTATAGCAAGGACACTATATTACACTATAGCAAGCCTTTATCAAAAGAAAGTTAATTGTATTTATTTGCATTCATATAATAGTTTCTGTACGTTAGTTGTTGATCCCTGTCAACAGGTGGTGAGGCAGAAGGTGACAGGCTTACAGTGGATTTCTCATGTGGGCTTCGCAGAGGCCACATACCTGCAGGTTCCTCGCTACGTCCCCTACCTGAGAGGCAGCCTGGGCGTCGCGCTGCGCCGAGGAGACATACCGGGATTCAAGGACTTCTTGTTGAAAATACATCCCGACAATGACCTTGACAACAGCCATGAAAATATCCTAGTGAGTTGTTTTGGTTTAATTTCAACGTAGGTAGGTACCGTAACGGTACATTGACGGTACATTGAAACGACCTATCCCACCGTAAGATGGCATCTATAATATTTCTCCACACTCACAACCCAACACACCACCAGGCAAACATAAGCCAGCCAGCTATGGCCCTATACAGTCCCTTATTAATTGGTCATCAGCCATGGTGTCACTTATTCCATTGTCCATGATTATTTGATGATTCTTTGCATACCTTTAAGTCTCGGTTGGAGGGAAGATCACATTTGCTTTTATAAATCTTCATAATGTTTGGGTATTACATTTCTGTGCCAACTTTGTTTCTTGAGGTGAGGCAGTTTTGGGAGCTCACATTTCAGTGTAAATATGCACCCCTTCCACCAGAGTGGGTGGATGCTGGTGGGAAAGTGTGTACCGGACTAGAGGACCTGGCAACATCAGGAACCAAACTGTTGGAGGTGGCACAGCTCAGGGCTGAGTCTAACGTGTACAGAGCTGTGTATGCTCTGGCCCATGCCCTCCATGACATGCTGCAGTGTGAGCCAGGGAAGGGGCCTTTCACTGGCCACAGCTGTGCCAGTTTGCATACAGTCCAGCCATGGCAGGTGTGATATATACGTTGGATTTAATGTGAAATGTGCGTGATGACTTTGGCAGAAAGCAGTAGAGATTGTCATGATTCATGAACCTGTTTTAGTTGTCTCATAATGATATACTAATATTCCCTGCAGTAAATGTTTACCAATGTCTTTTTTATTGATTTATTCACATATATGTCTTTTCAGGTATTCTGTTCTGGAAGCCTCCCTCCCCATACAGTAATGCACAGAAATAGACTCTGTTAATGCTTATATTGTACTTTTTGTTTTCTAATTTTTAATCTCTGTCTCTTAATTGTGTTCATCACCTGTTCTAGCTTGTGTATTATCTGGAAAGGGTCAACTTCACCACAGCCGCAGGTCATGAAGTTGCATTTGATGGGAACAGTGAAGCTGAACCAATCATGGATATCATGAACTGGGCGTGGAACCATGAATCAAGTACAATTCAGATCCAGAGTGTGGGTGTGTTCAAGAGGTCAGCTTCGAGGGGGCCTGAACTCATCCTTGATGAGGACAGAATCTTCTGGAACCTTGACTCCAATAAGGTCACTTTGATTGGCTTTGTCGAGCTCATGATGTGAATGTTTAGACTGAAACTGATCATTGGTACGTCCCTCTGTAGCCTCCTCGGTCAGTGTGCAGTGAGAGCTGCTCTCCTGGAACTCGCCTGGCAACAAGGAAAGGGGAACCTGTCTGCTGCTTTGACTGCATAGCTTGTTCTGAGGGAGAGATCAGCAATGAGACTGGTAGATCTACAGCACATTATTGTAAGAAGACTGATTCCGTCCTTGTCGGTCCCTTTAATATTCTCTTCTTTGTTAGACTCAACAGAGTGTACCAGTTGTCCAAAAGACTTCTGGTCCAGTCCCCAGCGTGACCACTGTGTGCCGAAGAGCGTGGAGTTCCTCTCCTACCACGAAGCCCTGGGTATCTCCTTGACCACCTTCTCATTGCTAGGCACTCTTATCTCTGCCATTGTCATTGGAATCTTCATCTATTACCGAGACACGCCCATGGTGCGCGCCAACAACTCGGAACTCAGCTTCCAACTGCTGATGTCGCTCATACTGTGTTTCCTGTGCTCACTGCTGTTCATCGGCCGACCCAGACTCTGGACCTGTCAGCTGAGGCATGCAGTGTTTGGGATCAGCTTTGTGCTGTGTGTCTCGTGTATCCTGGTAAAGACTATGGTGGTGCTGGCTGTGTTCAAGGCCTCCAAGCCTGGGGGTGCAGCCATTATGAAGTGGTTTGGTGTTATACAGCAGAGAGGAACCGTTCTGGTTCTTACCTCCATCCAGGCAATAATCTGCATAGCCTGGCTTCTGTCTGCCTCACCAACTCCTCATAAAAACACACAATACAACGTTGATAAGATAGTCTTTGAGTGTGACATTGGATCAACAGTTGGTTTTGCAGTGCTGCTAGGTTATATTGGGTTACTGGCAGTACTTAGCTTTGTCCTAGCATTCATGGCAAGGAATCTTCCAGACAACTTCAATGAAGCCAAGTTAATCACTTTCAGCATGTTGATCTTTTGTGCTGTGTGGATAGCCTTCATCCCAGCATATATCAGCTCTCCAGGCAAATATGCAGATGTAGTGGAGGTATTTGCTATTTTAGCATCCAGTTTTGGCCTTTTGGTGGCGCTGTTTGGTCCCAAGTGTTATATAATGCTGTTGAAACCTGAGAGAAACACTAAGAAGTCCATCATGGGTCGTGGTGCCTCCAAGACATAGAAACAGAAATGTAATATTTTCTATGTGTTTGATCACCTTGTAATAGAGGAAGAGAAAGGGAAATCGAATGGCTAAGTGACTTGGTAAAGTGACTTTGATGTTGTTTCATGCGATCAGATCTGTCAAGGCCAGAGAGTAGTTTTTTGCCACTCTGCATAACTTCTTGATATGATGATGATGTCACGTGCATACCCTCTATAGAGCCAGTTTTATCTAACAGATTAAATATATTCAAAAATAACAATAACAGTATCTTCATTCTGTGTCAATTTACAGTTATAAGAGGCAAATATATGCATACTATATTAAAAAGTTGGGTACCTGAATATTGATAAACACTATTCAGGGGTCTTGCTAGCCTGGGTAAAGCCAGACCGAATCAGACTTTGGAAAAAAAAAAAAAAAAAAAAAGCCTGTCAGGCAATTTTGCTGGAATAGCTGGAATAGCTCAATTGTACACCCATTTCCGAGTCCAGAAAACTGGGGAGGCAAATCAGGACACAGCTATTCAAATATGTTTGCATACTGTGTCCAGTTGATTCGGTCTGGCTTTAGCCTGCAGGCTAGGGTCTTACATGAGTACATCAGGGATAGTCTGGTCTAGACACTGAGAAGGTGGAGGTCGTCCGGATCACAGCGGTGGATCAAAGAAGCGGGTCTGGTGTGGTGTCAACCTGATGTGGAACTTCAATATACAGTGTGGGTGTGTAGGCACTAGGCAGGAGGATATACAGACTACAATAAAATTGTGTACACACTGACAGATCTGCACAAGGGCAACTTATTAAAGGAATGTTTCGGTCAATAGACCATCTTCAGGGACCTCAGATGGTCACGGCCACACCAGCAATAAAACAATGGAATCCTTTCATGTCTGAACATGAGTTGTTGCCATATTGGGTCACTTTTTATTAATGTATTTACAACGTATTAGTAGCCATGGAAATGAATCAAATAATAAAAAATACCTATTACCGTCTTTACACTTTTCACTCATACAAGTAATACTCTGTACTTAATTCAATATAAAGTATGTATACACTCAAACAGTTTAAATAATAGTCAATAATTGATTTAAGTTATATATTTTATTAATCCAGATGTACATGTACTGTACAAACATGTAATTTTAGTCACATACCGTATCTGTCCAACACTCAAACTGCAGCTCTCATTTAATTATTTTTACTTTCTTATAAAATAGCATCATTCATTTAGTCATGCCGGTCAAACGTGACTAATAGATTGTCACTATAGTTAATCATCAGGGATTTCTCTAGCATCGACATCTGTCTCTAAGGTGGACTCCTGCTAATTTACAATAAGCTCAATTTACACACTTTTGCAAGACAGCATTGCTTGCCGACAAGAATGGTGCTTTAGACAATCAACAGGTTAGGGCGTGTAAACTGCGTCATTGTCTTGACAATGTTTTCCAAAGAAAACAAGTTTGGGAATTCTTTCATCATGCTGCAGTTTATCCTGTAAATCGACTTAGACTATGCATATATCAGCCATATTAGAAATAAATTGTCTTCTTTACTTCCTTCACCCATCTTACCAATGGTATAATGATCTCCTGTTCTGTTCTGGTAAAATAGTCGGGGTGAGTTAGATATTGTACATGTGAAACACATATTTATCAGTGAAGTACTGATAATGTTTCTTTCCAATATGGCTGCTGTGCAGCCTACTGTCCCGGGGCGTACAGTCTTATTTCTTCCTGTCTATCTTGCTCATCATAGCCTTCACATCGACAGGGGCGGAGGCCGCGGCCGCCTTGGCGCGCTCCTCTTCTTCCTGTTGCCACAGGATGATGGGACTGATGCCTGGGTTTCTACTGCAGGCGTTCTGCTGCAATTGGGCTTCACTGAAGTGGACAAAAAAATAACAAATTAATATAGATGTTCAGTGTAGGTTCAGGAGTAGAGACCACCCTCTGCTTATCATGGCAACTCCCCATTCTCAATCGCTTCCCTACCAACCACACTTGTCTAACTCAGTGCACATGATCTAAATTTTGATAATAATATTAGGCTACTGGGATGTATTTGATGTAAACAAAATATGTTAAGTTGAGAGGGTCAGGGCTGTGCTCAACTTGAACTCACTAATTCATGGTGCTTTCCCGATGGGATTGCACAATAGAATAATTATGCAATTTATTTACTCTGATAAATACGGTCTCTCACAGATAGTATACTATGTACACCTTGCATGGTGACTTAATGTAGGTATATGTATATACAACAGGAATGTTACTTATTAAGCACAGCACTTCAGCAACTATAACTTTCCAGACTTGTGTGAACAAGAATGCATACCAACCTAAAATTATGAGGCTCTGGGTTCAGGGCTTTCTTCTGCATCTCTTTATAGACGGGAGACTTCAGGTATCTGAAGAAGGTATCCTGTAGCAGAGCAAACATTAACTTACAAACTACAGCACTGTTTGTGTTTCCACTAATACTGGAGAACTAATCACTAGGCCTATATAATGCACAATGTATCTGCTGCTCTGCTCATGCATGCATCTTATCTCAGGTGCCATGTAAATATGCAGATATTTCAATTTTTCTTATTTAATATCCTTGCCTCCCCTCTTCGTCATTCCTTTCTTGCAAAGAGTGAAAACATTAATATGTTTGTACTTACCGTATATTACTTTCAATCGTGTTAATCTGTGACTTGTGCACGTACTGCATGCATGTACTGTATGCGTGTGTGTGTGTCAGTACATTTTGAACAGTGTGGTGTCAGACACACCTTCTTCATCAGCAGGAAGACGTGTGTCTGTGCAGCGTCCAGAACGTAGCGGTGAGGATGCTCCAGGCCTTTCACCGTCAGTCCCATAGTACGACCATCTATGTTGATCCAACGAGGGGCGCCGGGGGCCAGGAAGGTCCTACACACACACACGCACACACGCACACACACACACACACACACACACACACACTTTTTGAGTGTGACCCAGGTGCGCACATGATTGAAAACAGTTCCAAAAACAGTGAAATGTCTCTTCATTTGTGGAGTCGTCACTCACACACACACACACACACACACACACACACACACACACACACACACACACACACACACACACACACACACACACACACACACACACACACACACACACACACACACACACACACACACACACACACACACACACAACTTGGCTTATAGGCCTTTAAATAGTTACTTTCTCAAATACCTAAGTAAGATTGATTGGAAATTCTTTTCCAGGTTGCTCATCCCCATAATAGGAGGATATAGAGGAGAAGACACATGACACATGTACATACAGTACATACTATGATCATACACACACATGCACTGTGCTCAACTAACTCACTTGAAAATGGTCTCAGCCTGTGTCTTCATAGACGACGCAGCTCCCCACTTCATCTCCTCTGCCACTTCCCAGAAGGCCAAGTTCTCCCCTGACGCATGCACACGCGCGTGCACACACACACACACACACACACACACACACACACACACACACACACACACACACACACACACACACACACACACACACACACACACACACACATACACACACACACACACACACACACACACACACACTTTTTGAGTGTGACCCAGGTGCACACATGATTGAAAAAAGTTCCAAAAACAGTGAAATGTCTCTTAAATTGTGGAGTCGTCACTGGTGTTTTTTCAGATTTATTGACTGATTGTCACACTCAGGCCATGAGCACATTAGAAATTCCAAAAGACCCAGATGCAGTCGCCATGCTTGGAGTTTTTAGAATGGCTGTGGATGGTAAATAAAAATGGCCTCTGCCGCAAAGTGCCGTAATGCCCTGCTCCCAGAGAATGCACAGCCTTGCGGCAAAATGAAGTTGCGTCCAACGTCTCTTTCCATCCAGCGTCTGTATAAAACACGTCACGTGACATCAAGATGCTGCGTCTTTTGTATGCAATGCAAAGTGTAGTGTGCATGCAGCTTCAGGAGTTTTACAGAGGAATGTTTTCTCCCCAGTGTGCACATGCTGGCACACACACAAACTCACCACTGAATTCTCTCTTGAGGAATACTTTGAAGTCGTCTCGTCCACGCAGGTCACTGAGAAGCTCCCAGAAGCTGAAGGACCAGCGTTCCACCCGGGTCTTAGTGGGGACGTCCACGCTGTTGGACACATCAAGACATTAGAGTCAGTGTTGTTCTGCTATTTATGGAAGTGGGGCGGACGCTGCAATCACCCCATAAACAGGTGCGTGCACACAATGCGTGTGCATTTGTTTTCATCTGTGCAATGTGCGCAGAGTAGACATGCAGACATGTATAATCAATATAGAAACAGGGTTTACAATGCTTAATTCTTGCCAGAAAGGTAAATGGCAATTCATATTCAACATATTTTTGCCCCCCAAATAAATTTAGGGTTGAGAGAAGCGGGGGGATGCCACTCCCTCCACTACACCCCTGATTACAGTCCAATATATCCCTAAAAATCTAACTCAAAATATGCCCTGCGTGATTATGTCATTGTCTGAGGCTGTCTGACCATGTCTCCATGTCTGCCACACTCCCATTCCTCCTCTAAGTCCATGTCACACCTTCCCACTCACTCTGCGGCCCAACACTCTTTGCAATCAACCTGCTCCCTTTAAATCTGACTCATTGCATACACTCCTTGTCAGTTCATTCATTGATGTTGCAGTACTCAACCTGAGAGGCCTTGTTCATGGATCCTGATTTGGTGCATCTGGTAATTTCCTAGAACAACTTTGTATTTTGACTGCTTGGTTTCTGTCTGTTCTCATTAGTTGTTTACAGCATTGCTTTTGTGGGTCTATTAATAAATTAATAAATAATACTTTTTTAAAACTATATTCCTCTGGTCATCACTCTGCATTTGGGTTCAAAGTTTATTATGCTACCGTAACAGATTATGGATCCCACCCACATTATAGGATAGACCCACCTTACTCTCCTGTTCGTGTAATTCACACCAAGGGCCCCATTCACTGTGACCTCTGGGAGTCTGACAAAAAATGCTGTCTGTTAGAATGACTAGAGTTTGCAAATCCCCTACATTGATGTGTTTTGTTTTGCACATTCAAAACGGCTATTAAGGTCAACTCCACCATTTAGCTTTGCACAATCTGCAACCAGTGGTCCAATAGTGGTCCTTGAGGAGGTCAAGGATGACTATTGGTCCCTTGACCACTGGTTGAGAACCACTAACCTAGAGAACTGAGCACCACGTTGTCGAGATCCCTGTTGGGAATCGTGAGAAGGTCAAGGTCAAGATCACAAGGAAAAACTGACGGCCTTACCGTCTCATGTTAAGATTCCAGTATGTGTCGTTGTCAGTCTGCCAGGGGTTGCTGGGCAAACACGGCGCCAGG